>OX392463.1:65386872-65986872 GCA_947623515.1 Neoascia interrupta
AATGTATTCAAGGGCTTAACGGGAGCACATAGATGCAGGCACAGCGACGCATTCGTCGCTGTACCCCAGCGGAGCTTCCGCTTTGCAAGCGGACGGTTGCAAGCGGATGCAAGCGGATACACATGTAAGAGATGTAAAAAAACCGGATTTTTTTGGCATTCCTACTGACGTGTTACTCGACATTATATACAATGCTGAAACTGAATCCATGAATGTTGTGTTTTTGCGATAAAATTGGTGGTTGTTTAATTTTGTGTTTCTGTAATTATTTGTGAAAATGAGCACATATTTAAACATAGACTATATTAAGAACAAAAATAAATCTTTTGAAAAAAAAAACTAGAAATAACTAGTGGGAGGGTTACAATCCGCTTAGGCCTGTAACCCCATCCCAATTGAACAGTTTCAAGCTCCGAATTGTGTCATAAATCCTGGTTGTTAAATTTCAGTTTCTTTTAACTTCAACTATCTTTAGAATTTCTCAGTTAAATAATCTTCTCCCTTGAAAAGGGGCGTGGCATCCACCCCTTTTCAATTACATCGTTTTTTTTTGTTTATTTTTTTATCAGAAGTGGTATACACGTGTTGATTGCATTTTCACATTAAAAATTTGGTTTATACTTAAAAACGCCCCCAAAAGTGGGCGCGGCAAAAATTTATTCATTTGACTTGATAGCTTACGTACATATCTGAAGATTTTATGGTCCAATTTTTTTTATTTAAAGCAAATATATCAAATAAAAACTGTTTATTAGTATGCGTATTAAATATGACCACGACTACAAGGGGGCGGTTTTCGCTTTTTTCTTAAATGCCAGTTACAATATACTTAAGCGAGGATAACGCGTACCAAATTTCAGCTTCCTACGACAACTTTGAATTTTCATCCTAATAAGAAAAGTGGGCGTGTCAGTGGGCAGATTTTAAAAAAATTTACACTTGTACTAGAAAGAACAGATATTAAGTTTCAAGTTCCAAGCTCAAAATTTAAGGCTTAAAAACTACCGTCACGCGGACGGACGGACGGACATGGCTCATTCGTCTAACAATTCGCTCTCGATCATATGCCCTTAAGGTCTTGGGGGTCTACGGTGATTATTTCTCTATGCTACAAACTATGAATCAAACTTAATATACCTCCTATCCTATGGGATGGGGTATAAAAATGGCTGGACCACCAGTGCCATTCCTTAGTTTAAAACAAGAATGCAAAACGAAAAATAAAACATTCACGCGAAGTTTTAAAAGTGAAATTGATAATAAAAAGAATTAATACAATTTTTTGTTTTCCTTGCATTATATTTGGCGGAGAATCCAGACAGAATACCACACATTAACAAAAAAGTCATCGAACATTTCGCTTCGGAAAAAACTGCCGAATTGATTTATTTTATAAGAAATAAATGTTTTAAACGCTAATGTTGGTGTGTTGTATTTATTTAATTACTTTTTCAGATACTGTTACTTTTTAATTTTTCTTTATCTTAATACATACTAATATTGGTCTGTGAAGTGCACCAGAGCATCACCAGTTCCATAACCCATCAGCCGCGTGTGCCACCTGAGTTTCGGTGCTCCTCTACTGCGCCTTACCTGCGGGGAGTTAGGGACTTGAGATCTACTAAATGTGTTCACCAGTGCTGAAATCTAACGAATGATAAGTCTTGCCAATCGCTGTTTTTTTGGACTAAGAAGGCAGTTTAGCAGGAAAGCCCTCTCTTAAACAATTAAAGGTGTCCATTTAAAAGACCCTCATCGTCCCAGTACTGAAGAAGCATAGAAGCATAAGCGACCCAGCTGTCACGTTAAGGGACACAACTGATAACTAAGTTGAATGCACACGTGCATATGGAAAGCGACGTGCGTCGCTCACTTCTTCCATAAGAACGTGGGCATTCATTGTAGTTGTCAGTTGTATACTTCAACGTTGGGCTGAAGGCTTAAGAATGGCCAGCAACGTGCCGATATAATCTTCGCAAAAGAGACCGACCGCACATTAACCAAAATACAGAACTCATCAGTTTTTACGGAACCACGAAAGGTGCAACTCTTTCTAAACGTGCGTTGCGGTTGGTAATCGTTTAAAGTCGAAATCGCGGTTAATCCCGATTCCTTTTTATAACCGACCCAGGGTATATTAAGTTTGATGTATAGTTTATAACGCAGTGAAATAATCACCGTAGACCCCTAAGATTTTTTAGAGATATGAATGGGACCGACAGGAGAATCGATTAAGCCATGTCCGTCCGTCCGTCCGTCCGTATGTAAACAACTTTTAGGCCTTAAATTTTAAGGCAGAGAGCTGAAATTTTGTGGGTTGGTTGGAAGTCCAGTCCTTCAGATCAAATTTGAAAATACGCTGAGTCCGCCCACAGACACGCCCACTACAGGCCTGTATGTGCGACCATCTCTAATTTAAAAAAATACATTTTGCAAATTTTAGGAAGGTCGGGTATTTTGCAACCCGTCGTAGATGGATTGAAGCTTTTGCATACCCACTGTTGCACTTTCCCACTTGTTTGTATGTGATGTCGTTAAATCGCAAACGTTTTGGTTATAAGTCAAAAATCTTGAAAAGGTTGAGAACTGCTACTTCTATAGGTACTCGAGGAATATGTGAAAAAAAACCCGCAATTACCTGGCAAATTGAAATTAGCACCAAAGAAAACACAAATGCGAACTTTATCATGACCTTGATGAATATTGCACTTCACTACAAGTTGGAAGCTTTTATGAATACTGAGTTAATTTTTCCGCCTGCACTCTGTTTTATACTTGCAGAAAGATTTTTTAGTTATTCTTTCACAGATTCTTATCACAAACAAATCATTATATAATTAATGGCGAATGGGCATTAGAATTAATTGCAGTAAAAATTTACCACCATATGTATACAGTCTACCACTTAGTTTGCAAACAATCACCCTTAAAACAGTGAAAACTAATTGGCTATGGCTATGGTTAACTAAAAACGCATGGTTAACTAAAAACGCATTTTTTATACAATAGCATTTTAGTTTTAAGACATGTAAAGTTGGGTTAGGCATTGTAGATTTCAGGCAAAAACTTTTACGTGTTAAATCTCTTTCGAATCGTTTTTGTTCTCTTTAGATTCTCTCTGTGCGCAATCGACCGTTGGCCAACTGATTTGGTACGGACTATACTTCGCCGCACGAGTGCACTTAAGAGGAAGCAGCCCCTGCACGCAAGTGGAAGGGAACCTCAGCCAACTTCGCGTGCGAAACTGAAGACAGCTAGCTAGAGACAGAGCTCGCTGAGGCCCAGCTCCACCCGGACTGTAGCGCCACTTTAAGGGTAGGTCTCACTTAGAAGCGAACTCCGAGCTCGTGTAAACGAGCTTCTATGTATAGGAGTCGCTCTTTCGGGCAAGAACTGTACACCCCTCACGTCAGAAAACACTTTTGTGACTGAGGCTGAAACTATTCTGTATTGTATTTATTGGGTGAAAATTTGATATTTTTTAAATTTTAAGAATTTTATTTCATAAGCAGACCGATTGAAAAATTAGATGTTCAGTGAGGATCAGGGTTACCGATGGGCGACGTATGGCGACTTTTTTACTATCGGGACGCTTGGCGACCACATTTCGAAGTAAGCGGTTTTTGGTCCCAATTTTTAAAAAACACTCGACATTGGGACGCATTTTTAATTTCCAAATCAGTTATGCATACAACAGCTACAAATTGAAAAAGGTTATTGCATCTGCCTCTTGCTAAGCCAATTTCACTAAACGAAATAAATGAGTCGAATAAATTTTCTAGTAAATCTGTCTAGTGTTTTCTTTGCGTAGCTGGGTAACACCAACAGGACGACCCCCTACCTGGAGGAGCAGATTCTTTTTAATTACTCGAGGGCGGAGAGCGGGATAACCCCTTCTAAGGACCGGTTTTTCAGTTCGAGATCATCAGAGTTTCCGAGTTAAACTGAGACTACCCCATAAATGAGCTTATCAGTGAATTTAGATCTGGGGTTAATCTATCCTAAACTCACTAAATTTGGTGACTTGATCCCGAATCAATTTTGGAGAACAGTATGAACTTCCTGGAACGTTTTTTCTGTGTGATATGGCAGCTGCTTTGCGTGTTTCTATGAAAAATGACATGTGTTTTTCTAAGTAAAGTTAAATTTGGGAGAGTTAATAATTCCGTGAGTCGATTTTGACAACTTTACTGACGGAGCTTATTCTGCAATTTAACTCTCATTTTTTTCTGTTAATAGCAGGTGAGCCGCCTACGTCATATTATGTTATGTTAATATCATATCATATATGTTAAAACATATTATGTTAAATCTATTAAAATATTTTGCAACAAGTAAGTTTTTATTTCACATTTAACTCTCTGTTCTTTTTTTTACTATTTTGGGTGTCAAGTGAGCGGCGGGTCTGAGACTACAAACTTAAGTAATATTTTTTTTTATCGTGTCCCGATTTTTTTTTCGGACGCATTTTTTGGCTCGGGCGTTTTTTTGGCGATATTTTCGAATTGTCCATCGGTAACGCTGGTGAGGACCGATGGACAATTTTTCTCGTTTTCTTTTTCATTGCCCTATTCTGGCTTTGGCGTTTAAAAAAGCAGAGAAGGAATACAAATTTGTATACAGAAGCTTCGGATTTTGTGTGTATGGTAGGATTTGAGTGTGAAAGTATAGGTATCTATACTTTTTCATAGCCACATAATTTTGTACTTTTTAAAATGGGATGGAAATCAAAATAATGATTACTTAGCAGCAAAAAAGTGATAGTATTGTACTTGTAGGTTAGTTAAGATTAGGTTGATGGATGCTCTTGTGACAATAGTCACGGCTCACTTAGACGATTGTGTCCATTTGGGAACCTGCTGGGGAACCATTTGGGAACACCTCAAACGAAAACAGAAATAAACCGCTGTTAGAAGCTCAAAGTACCGCCCTCTTCTCTTGGACAGATCCAAGTTTGTATATAGATCCAGCTGCTCCCTCTCGACGAACAGGCTCACGTTGCTTACTGTGATGGAGGTTTACATTCCCATCTCTTCCTTTAGCCCTGTTTGATACTCCGCTTTAAGTTCCGCACCATCCCACAGCTGTAGTCCTTCCACCACTGACTTGGCAAAGTCGTTCGATGCCTGGTCCTTGCAATCAATGAAAGTGATGCCTTAAGACCATCTTATTCTGCCATAGGTCGGGGCACTAGTACCTTTTTTTCTGAATATGGCTGATGATAGCTGCCCCAAGGGTTTGCTGAATCTTCCTGCCACACTCAACACTGTACTGTCCGCTTGGTTAAAATCTTTCTTAATTTTACCTGCTACGGCTTTTCCCATGTATCTTTAATCTGTGGATTTTTCAGGTAACTCGTTACAGCAATTTCGGTTAAGTATTTTTAGGTTTACCAGAAAAAAAATTACCGATGTGCTAATAACACATTTTTGGAAAAAAGGGACTTAAAAGTCAAAAAATTTTCACTGGCAGTGAAAAAGGATCCGACTTAAGAGCAAATACCCGGAAAGTTAAGAAAGCCATCAAATTTATTTAAACGCAGTTAAAAGAAGTACTATTTTTTCTAAAATTTAAAACCTTTTTTAGTGCATGTTGTAACTATCAGCGGAGATATTTATGTTAGTATGGGTCAAGGTACCTCAAAGTAGGCGTTTTCTTAAATTCCCAATAAATTATATCAAAATTAGAGACAGGCCCATAATGTGGAACGATTTTTTTCTTCAATTTTATCCAAGAATCATATCCCAAAGTATTGGCATCGAATTGGAAACACCCTGTATATTTTTTATTTGAATTTTCAGCAATATTAAGGGTTGTTTATTTTAAATTGTAAGAGTTTTGGCAAAACTAAAGGGAAGTTAGGTTATAAAGCGATAATTATGAAAAACTGGGTGGGAGATGGTTGGCTTGCCTTGCAAGTGCTATAACTTAAACCAAATATGAACAAGATTGCTGTTACCGTTAAGATACTAAAAATCTTTTGTTATATCTTTAAATTTGCCAATTCCTCAAAGTTCGCTATAGTTTTTTTTTTTTTAATTTGGGACAATATCTTATACGAGTGTTGTTTTTTTTTTTCAAATCATTTGATAAAATACGAAAATACGTCGAAAGAGCAATTTAAAGATTTTTAAGCATAATATATTCTTCAAAGCTTCGCCAAATATGGGCTTTACAAACTGAGTGGTTCAAAGTTGTGATCTTCGCTTATCAGACACTTTAATTTTTTTTTTAAAGTTATTTGATTACTTAGTTTCATATGGTTACTAAGTTTGGATTTATTGCAATTTGCAAAAAAGGTAAAACCCAGTATGCAAAGGCGCAAGAATATATTTGAACCAACTTCAACACAAAATCTTAGTGTTGAAGTTCCTAGCTGTAATGTAAACGTTGAATATACGTACTTACTTAAGGAAATCGCACTAGTATGTGTTCTCATATTTTTTTCGCAGTTCAAAAACACACGAAACAAATGATACGGAGCGGTACAAGATACCCTTTGTCAAATTTTGAAGATATCTTTGAGATGCTTGAGTAGGCATACCTCATTAAAAAATTGAGCCGAACCATAAGCAATTTCGTCAAAGGAAATTTATTTTGAAAAAAGATATCAAAAACTCTATGTTCTCATATTTTGTCAAACCAATCCCTTTTAATCTTACAAAAGTAATTGTTTTTTAATTAATCGCTTCTAAACTCGTGTCTGAACCTCAGCAATAAGTAAAATGCTCTCTTTAAACTATGAAGGTCCAGTAATTTCGACCCTCTAAGTCAAAAATTTACCCGCAGTTAACGTTTGACCGTATAAATTTGCTACTTTAAAATTGCGCTTAGCTATATTTTGTCTAAAGAACATCCTTGGTTGAATGATTTTAGAAGAAAATGTACTGTTTCGTAGACGCATTTATTACAGATTGCAGCATCTGCCGAATAAAGAAATAGGGAGCAATTAAGCCGTTTTGCAAGACGCACCGCTTAAGCTACAAGCACAAAGCACCTAGTTTTTCATAAGTTTTACCCAGTGGAAGCTACTAAAAGATGTAGTTTCAATTCTTAGCTACCTAGTTGCGTTACAGACTCAATTTGTGCACATAAGTTTACACACAAAGCTGAAGCAAGGCCGCTCTCATTGACTGCTAAACCCATATTCGCCGATTCCGCCCCAATAGTCATGAAGGCTTCACCAACATCACGCTGTGTTCTTCTGATTATGTCAATATCGTGTGCGTTTGCGATATTGTGCCTCAGTGTTGTAAAGATCTCTCAAGTATGGTGTGCAAGAAGTCACATGACAGCGCGTCGTCTTGTCTCCTTTTTTGAAATCAAAGGGGTCGGTGAGGTCTTTACCGATCTTGACGGAACAGCGTGAGTTTTCCATTATCATCCAGCACAGGTTGACGAGTTTGGCAGGGCTCTCAAAACTTGATATTGCGCTTTATAACTATTCCTTATAGATGCTGTCATACGCGGCCTTGAAATCGATGAAAAGGTGGTGGGTATCGATTAAGAGTTCCCGGGTTTTCTCCAAGATCCGCCGCAGTTTGAATTTTAATCGATTGTGAACTTTCCTGTTCTTAATCTACACTGGTATGTGCATACCTGATTGTTGACAAACGGTTTCAGGCGTTCACACAGTACAGCAGAAAAGATCATGTATGCGATGTTAAGAAGACTGATGGCTCTGTAGTTGGCACAGCTCAGAGGGTCTACTTACTTAAAATTGGGCAAGGAATGCTGTGGTTGCATTCATTAGGCATGCTTTCATCCGACCATATCTGCAGATGCTCCTTACCAGGTCATTGCCACCGGATTTGTTAAATTCGGCAGCTAGGCCGTCAGCTCCGCCTGCCTGTTTTGTTGCACTTAAGCTTAGACACAGCCCCTCATCCAGGTTGGGTGGGCGGTATGAATGATATGGTTCGTCAGTATTTTCTTGTAACTTTTTTAATGTTTTTCGGATATTAACGCGTACAAATTAATATGACTTCTTACGTACTCACCCCGAACGTTTCGCTCAAGTTTCATTGACCGTGGTCACCGGGACACTGCCTGAAGCTGCTATTGGCGATTTACGCTACGCAGGTTATAGCGTAGCCCGTGAATTGTTCTCTGGGTTATGCAGTATTTTTTTTTGTAGGGAGCAAGCCGTGCTCACAATACCTCTTGGTGTCGTAAGCCTATTTGAGATCGACCGTGTAGTCGGGGGTAGTATATAACAGCGGTAGTTGAAAAATTTATATTGAATATCAAAATAAATTCTTAAACAGACTCACCCCTCTTGTTCATAACTTTGTTGCCCCAATGAGTCTGATGGGCATCAGCATCCACCGCGATGACTAGGTTAGCCTTGGTGTTCCTTGCGTGGAGTTCCAATTCCAGTGCTGTCGATGGTGGATTTTCCTCTTCGTATGGCAGGTATGCAGATGCAATAATGGGTTGTGGCTGCTCATTCATACGGTCGCACACCGTCATTGCTTAGTCGCTGCTGCTGAAATGACAAAAAAGATAAAAGTTTAGTGATTTCTTAGCCAATATGCAGCTTGGCTAAGAGCCCTTTGCATCCCTTGATTTTGTCTAGAAAGCCACGGTTCTGGATAAGGGCCACACCAATGTCCTCCTCGGCCATGAACAGCAGCAGGTCGTCAGTGGCAGCTTGAGAGTGTTGCAGATTGATCTGCACTACTCTCAGCTTTCCGACGCTGTTTTTTTTCATGGAGGAAGTTAAATTTTAACTGCCCAAACCTAATTTGACCACCCCTGCTTCTGTTTTCAGATAAGCTGGCAGAGTTGGTGCCCAACAATATCTTCATGTTGACGCCTCCACCTTTCTTCTTACGTGTCTTGGTTAGTATCTACCGGCCCTTAGCGCTAAGACAAGACCCTGGTTCTGCATTTCTACAAGCTCTTGCATGGCTGTTTCCTCGAGAGCCGGTGGGGGTATCCACACATGCACGTGTATACGCAGTGGAAGGATCGAGGCAAGTACATTTTCTACCTTAGCATCAGGCCAGACCTTTCCACGGTTGCAGATGCAACGCGTTAGAAAGTCGTATGACTCCCTGTTACTGCAACTTATAACCTTTACTCCTTTCCGCCATCCGGCTTCTGCGAATTTATAGTCATTATGTGTACTACTGTTTTCGCCTTCAGTCGCCATGGTTTCTAGGATTCCAGCCTCGTCCTTCAGCCACATGTTTATGGTAAGTATCCATCCGGATCGCTTTTATCCGTGATGGCCATGGTTATCTCCTCATTGCTGTGTTGCTTTGTTTTGGCCTGCTTTGCAAAGTGACAGGGGACTCTCCGACTGAGCGTTGACTTCTGTTTTTTCGCTGATTGGCCTTTGTCTTATAGGTTTCCTTACCGTTATTCTCTCATCAGGTAGCTCTCTGCTTTCATACCCCTGACTGTCAGTGTGATCTTTCACAACAGTTACGTCCTGTAGAATCCGTGACCCTGCCACTTCCAAAAAAAACGAGTATATTTACACTAATGCGCGCTCCACCTGGAGTGATGTTTCCATGTTGTTGTCCTTCCATGCTGCTACTTTCTAGGATGCAATGCCCGGCTGCTACCACGTGCAGATATAACTAACACTTAAGGCTGAGAGTTACCGGATGAGTTTCAGTGTCTAGCCTAATTTTAAAGACCTAAAAACATTACACATGCGGACAGACGGACGGACTTAATTGACGGATGGCTTAATTAATTATCACTGCTGAGTTTCATAGCATTAATTATTGTTTGAGATTTGTAATAATCAATGTTAAACGATAAAAAGTCCTGTCTGATATGCGCGTAGTGGTTTTCGTCTATGGGTGTAAGCCTCTGACTCCGTATTTTCAAAATATATTTTTTTTCGCTCAAAAATCAGTAGATTTGTCTTCATTACAGATAAAGTCAACCACAGTAACTTACTTTTTACAAGAGATGTACCTCAAGTAGAGACAACGACTATAGCCACGTTCGCTGACGACACGGCTATCCTCGCTACGGATAAGACAGTCGAACAATCAACGGGAAAACTCCAACGCGCTTTGAATAAAATATGCGAATGGACAAAGGCCTGGCGAATCCTCCTAAATGAGACAAAATCAACGCATGTAAATTTTACTTACAAGAGGGTAATCAACTTACCTCTATTTATAAACTCGGTACAAATTCCGTACGCAAACGAGGCGAAATATTTAGGCATGACCCTAGACGCAAAACTTAAGTGGAAGCCACACGTTAAAAAGAAACGAGATGAACTTGAAATCAAGCTACGAGAACTGAATTGGCTTATCGGACGTTATTCGAAACTAAGCGTATATAACAAACTGCTATTGTATAAGCAAGTGCTAAAACCATCTTGGACGTACGGTATACAACTTTGGGGTTGTACCAAACCAAGCAACATATCTATTTTAGAAACTTTTCAGAATAAGACACTAAGAGCAATCGTAAATGCTCCATGGTATATAAGAAATAGCGATTTACATCGAGATCTAGGCATCGCAACCGTGACCGACGAAGTAAGAAACTTTGCTCGCAAACTTCACACTCGCCTTCACGGCCATTGCAACCACGAAATAATCCGAACTTTGGATCAGACAAATCTTGCACGCCGACTACAACGAACAAGACCGTTGGATCTAGCGTCGTAAGAGGAAACCGCACATAATGACGGTATTGCAGGTGCTTTCGTTGGAAGGTAGCCTGCCAAACGCGATTACTATACAGAAGCATGAACTACTTGTTAAGGAAACTTAGTCGTAGTCTTACAAAGATTGGGAGGTTTTTTAGTGAGTAAGAATCTCACACTACTATGAGCACGCGCGTTCGATTCTCATAGTGCCTATGAAGGTTTTTACCTACCCACGGAAAAAAAAAAAAAAAAAAAAAAAAAAAAAAAAAAAAAGTAACTGATCCTGATGCCATTTTGAATTTTATTCGAGAAAAAGTAGGCGACTGTCATGAAGATGATGAGAAAACCTTAAAAGTGGAAGTAACTCACGGTAACCGTATACATATTAAGATTCAGAAATAATATAGTTTTTTAATATTTATACTTTTTAACCGAAGCTGCTTTTGAATCATTACTCACTAACGACCCGAATCCCCAACGAGATACGAAATGTTTGCGCTATTGTGTTATGAAGGCCCATGAACTTGTAAGTTCTCTGATTAAAAATACACTTAAAGCTGTTGTGTTATTTATTCTTAAATGCATGGTTTTAAACTTTTAGTATAAAGATGATGGAACCCTCAACATACACCAAATTCTAAAGATTTTTAAGGCTGTGTATCCAACCATTGATGATGAGAAACTAGACATCATTCAAAATATGGCTGAAATATGTAAGACGGAAATTACCACTGAAGATAGGTATGAAGATATTGATAAAAGAGTTCAAATCGAATATATTTTTAACGCCAAATGTTATAAATCATTTTAGGTGTGAGCACGCCCACGACACAGCAATGTGTATCAAATCAAAGTTGGCTGAAGACGGGCTTAATATTTAGGATACTAATACTAGTAGCCAATGAGCAAATACAATTGAAGCAAAAAATGTAATCCTTAATTTAAAAACTTCGCAAAGAAGATTGTTTTTTTCTCTGCAAACGACTAAAACGTTTTTCCTAGTTGACAATAATTACATGTAAGTATGTCGGAAGTTTTTATTGAATCCACAATATCATCATCTTCTGTGATGCTGTCCGCTTATCCTTAGAAGGGTCGCGGAGCGAAGGCGGATTAATGTTCTTACCACCGTTCCCGATCCTCCGCCACCAATTCAAGTAACACTGGCGCGATCACCAGTCTCCGAGGCCCGTCTGGGCTCTCGTTCTTTACCTGATCCTACCACTCCGAACGATTGCCACGAATCGATCCTCGATATGATGACCTGAAACGCAGTCGATATCTAAAATGTGTAGCCTGAACCGCACTCGAAACCCAAAATGAGCTGCACCAAGCGCACTCATTTTGGCCTTGGACGCACAAATCCTGCTCCCAGCTTGGTTGACAGTGTTAGTGATTTTTTTTTTGCACCCCATAAAGTAACATTGCAACCCACTAATACAATCATGATAGCTGGCAGCATTTTCCCTAGAGAGCCGAAATCGAGCTTGGGGGCAAAAAGAGGCACCCCAGCGAAGATGACTATCTCATTATACCTGATCAATGGGCAGGCCTGTCTGGGCGGATACAACTGATTTTTAAACTTAATCTGGTCCAATGGATTTTCAGTCCACTTACAAATTTTCAGCTCTCTCTTTTTTACATATGGACGGACGGACATGGCTTAAAGGATTCTCTTGCCGGTCTCATTCATATCTCTAAAAGGTCTAAAGGGTCTACGGTGACTATTTCACAGCGTTACAAATTATACCAGCAAACTTAATATACCCTGGATTGGGTATAAACATAAAGTAATGTACAAGCAAAAAAAAGCAAACAGTTATATTAAACACCAAAAAAAGTATCTTTTACCCTATATAAAGGGTGATTTTTTAGCTGGTTTGGTTTTGGTAACACTGGTTTTGACAGCTGACGTGTGTTTAGTACCTTGTGTCACTGTCAAACAGCTTCAGTTTGGTTTGCAATTTAACCATGGATCGTCTTACAAATGAACAACGCTTGCAAATTATTGAATTTTACTATCAAAATTCGTGCTCGGTTCGAAATGTTCATCGCGCGCTGCTTCCATTTTATGGTCGGCATTCTCGACCTTCTGAGCAGTCTATTCGGAAGATTGTCAATTGGCCGCCTAGATCGTGCGATTTGACACCATTAGATTATTTTTTGTGGGGGTATGTCAAGGCTAATGTCTATAGGGACAAGCCCGCTTCGATTGACGCACTGGAAGCCAACATCCATGCATTCATTCGTGAGATACCGGCCGATATGTGTGAAAAAGTATGCCAAAATTGGACTCGGCGGATGGGCTACCTGAGACGCAGCCGCGGTCAACATTTGCATGAAATTATCTTTAAACATTAAATTGCAAGGTTCAAACTATCGATTCAAATAAATATTTCATTAATTTTTTCGAATTTTTTGTGTTTTTTTTTTTAAAAGTTGTCAACCTGTTAAAAAATCACCCGTTATTTTTTTTAATTTTATTGAATTTTCAATCATAAAACTTATTATTAAATATATTCATATTATGATAACTCAAATATTATACATAATTTTGTTCGCTTAAGATTTGTCAGATATATTAATTACGCTGAAAGAGATCTCGTCCATTCTACACTGCATTATACAGAAAATGCTTGAGGGTTACTACAGAGTCTGCTGGTGTACCCAATACACTCAATGGTTGAATATGAATCTGTTAAATACACCACACTGACAGCGCGGTATTTTTTATGCCCTCCTTTTTAAAATCCTGCACCATTTAAAAAACCACACTTTGAGATTGGTATTTTTTGGTGCATTTTTATTTACAAATTTAGGAACTGCTGTATACTTTTGACGTCGTACACTGGGCCGATTATATGGAGAGTTTGGCCAAATTGCAAAATTGAATGTTACTGTTTTTTTTATGAATCAATTATTGTTTGGCTGTGAGGTTGCTACAGTTGTGTATCAGAGTGGTACTTTTTTGTTTTGGAGGCTCTTTGAGCTAGTAACGGCTATGGTCTTATAATATTCTAAGCGCAGAATTTTAAAAAAGGTAACGCTGAAATATAGGGTTTTTAAATTTCTTTTTGAACTTTTTCAGTCGTTTTTGAAATTTTTTCGACCCAAATATCAGAATTGCTTGTTTTTCAAACTTCTCTATAGTTTTTTCAAACATGTTAAATAATTTTTATATGTGTGATTTTTTCAATTAATTTGCCCTTAGTGTCAGGAATAGTCGAGCCGATAGAATTTCGTTCAGGATCTTTTGCGATTTTTTTTTTCCCGAACATGCGGTAAAATTGCGGTTTTAAGACTTTCTCCAGAATGCTTCTTAAGCTTTCATTCTAGCATAGGTTGACAAAATGATTGAAAAGTTATGACCTTAAACACATCACCGACAGACACATATTTTCCGTACCTTCTTCTTCAAAAATTTTTCAATATATATTTAAAAAGAAATTTTTTTATGAATAATAAATATCTGTTGAGAGAATGTTTTTATTTTCTTTTCAATACATCGTTAAACAAATGTGAAAACTTATAGTTTTAAATGAAACAAGAAAAATTTTTTGTTGCCAAATGATTTATTGTTCTTTTTTCATTAGTAATAAATGATTAATTTCAATTTGTACTACTGTTCGTGCAAAATTTAGTTTTGTCCATGCTCTCCATACAGTTGCCCCCAAATCCGACGGCCATATTGTGCAAAAAATATAAGAAAAAAATGAGATTCTACTGGCCGGATAATTAACTATTTTACGGTATATTACGACTTAATTTGACATTTTTGACTTATTTTCAGTAGTATGTCTGTATTACATATAAAAGCAACGCGAAAATTATATTTTCCGAAAAACTATTTTTCACAAATCGAATAAAAAATCTTTAATTTATTAAAATTTTTGAGGCGCTCGATTTTTAGACGGGGTACGGCCGAAAATCAATCGACAGATTGGGCTTTGTTTTTAAATAAGTCACTCATATTGATAATTATTCATGATATTCTTACGTCCTTATTATTAAGGTGAATATCTTAAGTCATAGAATGAATTCGTAATTCTTGCAGATAAATACACCAAAAAATAATAAACGGTGTAAATTTTAATTCAATTCAACTTTTTTTTTTGAAAAAGTAAACTTCGGTACGCTATAATGGTGTATTTTACTATCGAACTATCGTTATTTTCTTGCACTCAAGAAAATCGATGTGGTGTAAACGGTTTACCATTTGGAGTATAATTAAAGCTTATTTTCAGTACATAGTATAAACCTTTGGATCATAAAACGTCCTTGTAACCAGAACAATTTTTATACCACAAACACAATATATATACCGAAAATCGGTATTACTTTTGTACAGCCGGTGCTAATTATATACTGAAAAGTAGTACATTTTTTATATTGAAAATGCATATCACGAAAGTGCAAATAATACACCAAAAATGTTGGTGTATTTTAGACTTCTGTGCTACTTGAGAATTGCATTTTGCCAGAACCAAATAAAAAAAAATCCTCCCCTTCCAGTACAATAGAAATCTTTTTGTCATTCTTACTTTTTTAACCAAGCGGCAACTTAAGCTTTTGTGAGTGTTTGTTAAATCGAACAGTGTGGATAATATTTTCTTGTACCTATCTTGTGCGCTGCCCATTTACTCACACATTTCTTCTACAAGTAGGTAAGTCGTAAGCTAAACAAAAGCGAAACTTAGCTAACAAAATCTCACTTCATATTTTTATATATATTTTTTTTTAAGTGGTGTTCTTATGCCTAGGTACGTAGATACGCACACTTAAATAAGTTTTTGAATGTGTCCGTAGGTATTATTTGGCCTATGTTTTTCACATTTTATTAAATCACATTTTATTTCCATTTATCCTTGCATTTTAACTTTATCGGTCGGAATCTGTCGGTAACGTGCGTCGGTAGTTAAAAGTGTTTTTCTCACTTTTTCAAAGCCAAGCTTAACAGTGCTAGCTTAACAGTGCTTTTATCAATTTAGTTAAAGTGAAGCTTTTAAAAAATTATAAAAATAGCTGAACAAGGTGGAACCGCGTTTTATCATACCAACAATAATTATGAGTGATAGTGACGACAAAGTTTTTTTTAAGTGATAAAAACTAAAATAGTTTTTAGCACAAATTAAGCGATCTTATACGCGTTAAGTGTTAAAACGATTTTCAGTTACTGCTATTTTTTTATTATTTGTTCAAAATAAATATAGAAGCTTACGAGTTATTTTTAAATAGGTATATAATTTGAATATCTTAAATTGTTTTGTCATTTAAATAAAATATAGGAGTTATCACGGCCGGGCATTGGCCCGAAGTATATCGGATACATATGCGTATCCGCTACGAACGAGCGTTGGCCTGAGATATGAAAACTCAGCATACTGGGGTTTACTAGCAGTTCATGGCCAATGCTTTCCCACCGTTTGGCGAAATACGATCGGCAGCAACGCCCGACTCAGGGCGACTCTAGAAGATATGCAGGTGAACTGCATGGGAACTGCAAGTCAGCAGTCTTAGTCCGTAAGTTAAATTGTAAAGCACTTTTGGGCACTTCCAGTTGAGAGCTCAAGGAGTTAAGAATAAACATTTTATAACGTGCAATTTAGTGCCTTTTATTTATACAGACCAGTTGAGGGTCTGAAGTTTTAATTTTTTTCGATATCATCAAGGAAAAATCCTTTACTGGCGCCCGAGCAGGGACCTTCCCTAAGAAATAAAAAAAAATAAAAAAAATCGATTCGTTTGAAAAACAAGTGCTCTTTAATAAGAAGAAACGTTGCAGTGTAAAGACTTTACAAAAAGACACAATCATTTGATTAGTTAATTTCCTTCAGTGAATGTCACCAATATATTGTCTCCTTAAAAATAAAAAAATAATAATAAAAAAAACCCAGTGCACTTAAGTAATTTAATTCCTTCAAAGGAAGCGTTGCCGTGTAAAGACTTTATATAAGGACATCATAATCAGTGAATAATTGAATTGCCTTGACTGGATGTCACCGATACATTATCACCTCTAAGGACAGCAGTTGCCAACGAAGATAACTCTTACAACTTTACAGGAAACTCAGAAATCCAAAGGACTTAGTGATGAAGTGGATCATATTTGTGCAGTAAGATTCATTACCTTAAGCATACATTATTTATTTAAGATAAGATAAAAGTAAAAGAAATTTTAAAATCAAGTTACTTTAAACTAAAATAAATTAACTAAGTTAACTTGCAAAAAGAAAATACAACAATCCTCACCTAATAGTCTATTTAACAGACTTAACATTACTACTTGTTGCACATACCTTTCACCCCTAAAAAGAAAAAAATAGTACAAACCTGAATCAATTACTTAATTACTTGTTGCACATACCTTTCCTATCCAAAAGAAAAAATCGCGGAAGTGAACAAGTTGCTTAATAAATAGTGAAAAGCAGGAAAAAAATAAAACAAGGCACAACCTATAAAATCTCTTGGGAACACTCTTAGATACTCTTAGATATGGATGAAATTAAGAATTCAGTGACTCAGTTAACAGGGGCGGTAAATTCAGTAATTGAACAACTGAGGGGTTTTGAAAACCGAATTAGCCAGATAGAGCAGGGGGATTCTAGACAGGCACTCCAGGGTTTATTGGGACAGCTTAGTTCTGTCGAGGCTAGGATAAGAACTGTAGAATCCATAGGTTTGGGAGGAACTAATGTTCCTCAACCATCTGAACTTCGCGAAGAACTTCGAGGTCCGAATAGTGAATCTGAACTTAAAGAAATTTCTAAGTTACCAGACTCAGTGAAGGAACTTCAAGTCTTCGAAGGCAACCCGGTTCACTATGTCTCTTGGGTGCATAGTGTCGAGACTGTGTTAAAGGATTACGAAATTGTTCGTAGTAAGCCCATATATCGGGCTATCCTTCAACACATAAGACAGAAGATAAGAGGCAAGGCAGATTCTGCGCTCGTATCTTACAACATTTTCGATAATGAGTGGATTGAGATAAAGAGGGTCCTCTCCCTGCACTACGCAGACAAAAGAGATATCAGGACCCTCGAACACCAGTTAAACCAACTGAAACAAGGTGGTTCCAAGGTGGATGATTTCTACGCCACCGTGAATCATCAGTTTTCGCTGATTATTAACAAGATCCGAGCGGAAACATATTCTGCTGAAACCATGGACGCGTTGGTGGAAGCCTACCGAAATAGAGCCTTGGATGTTTTTGTGCGTGGTCTTAATGGAGACCTTTCCAAGCTCCTGGTAATTCAAAAGCCAAAAACCCTCCCCGAGGCTTACTCTGCATGTCTCGAAATGCAGAACCTCAATTTCAGAAACACTTCGGTTCATGTGCAAGCATCTAACCTAATTACTGCCCCGGTACATTATAACTTCAAAAACGAGAGGCAACTCCCTTTGCCCCCGAGATATCCGAACAGATTTAATAGCGACAGAACCGGATTTGGTCGACGACCACAACCTCATTGGAACTCGAGGTTCCAAAACAGGCAATACGCACCACCGAGACCGACGGGGCCGAAACCTCCAATAAAGATGGAATTAGGGTCAGTACAGACAGGTAACCTAAATTACATGAATCGACCCGACAACCCATTCAAACGCGAAGCCGGATCGGACAGTTACCCGAGGAAGCAGCAGCGTATGTACCATATGCTAACCAACGTTCCTGAGGCTAATGAAGAGCAGGAAGACACAGCAAACACAGCTGAATCGGACACTGAGGAAAATTTTATAGCAGGTGCCTCGTGTCCAGCGTACCATACCTAGAGTATGCCACGAAAGATGGGAAAATCTTACATTTTCTCGTCGATACTGGTGCGAATAAGAATTTTATTAGACCATCCTTAGCACCAAAAACGCACCCTGTCCAAAACCCTTTTTATATTAACAGCCCCACTGGAAAAATCCTTATAAGACAGAAAATCAGCAAATTTTTCTCTTTCGCCGGCTGCAGTTTGAGCATCACCTTTTTTATCCTTCCCAGTTTAGAGTCATTCGATGGAATTATAGGCGATAATACTCTCAAGGAACTGAAGTCCATCATAGATAGAGAAAAGAACTTGTTGATCATTCATCCAGGCATTAGAATCCCTTTAAAAAACAAATCTTCAGATGCCATAAATAGTCTAGTGATCCTTAATAAAAACGTAACAGAGGATGCTAAGACCAAACTCGAAGCCATTTGTAACAAATTCTGTACCTTATTCGGCCCATTAACAAACGAAAGAGCAAAAACTGATGTGAGGGCAGAAATAAGAACGAGTACGGACGAACCGATCTACACGAAAAGTTATCCGTACCCAATCTGCATGAGAGAGGAGGTGGAGAGACAGGTTAATGAGCTCTTGGCGGAGAATATAATCCGTCCATCGAAAAGCCCGTATAATTCTCCCATATGGGTCGTACCAAAAAAACCAAAGCCCAATGGCGAGAAACAATACAGAATGGTCGTAGACTATAAGCGTCTGAATGCCGTTACCATTTCGGACACCTACCCCATTCCCGACATCAATAATACTCTGGCGAGTCTCGGGAGTGCGAAATTTTTCACTACGATTGATCTTACCTCGGGGTTTCACCAGATAGCAATGAGTGAAAAAGACATCCCTAAAACGGCGTTTTCGACGATGAATGGCAAGTTCGAATACCTAAGGTTACCCTTCGGACTTAAGAACGCCCCGTCCATCTTCCAGCGTATGATAGACGATGTCCTAAGGCCCCTTATCGGGAAGAGTTGTTTCGTATACATTGATGACATCATCATCTTCAGTAAAACTATAGATGATCATTTACGGGATATAGAAAGCGTTTTTATGAAGCTTAACGCAGCTGGCCTAAAAATTAACTTGGAAAAAACACATTTTCTGGACACGAGTGTAGAATTTCTCGGCTACCTGGTCACTTCAGACGGCATCCTGCCCAACCCACAGAAGGTTAAGGCCATAGAGGCTATTCTCCCTCCTAACACCTTAAAAGAGCTAAAGAGTTTTCTCGGACTTACCTCATACTACAGGAGATTCATCCGTGACTACGCTAAGGTAGCGAAACCTCTGACTAACATGACGCGCGGTGAATTCTCTCAGGTGAGAGCGAACCAATCTAAAAACGTATCCATTCACCTCAATGACGAAGGCCTAAGGGCTTTCGAAACGCTTAAGACCCTCCTTACTTCGGCAGAAGTTTTAGCATTTCCGGATTTTGGGAAACCATTCAATTTGACGTCCGATGCCTCAGATTACGCTATTGGTGCTGTTTTGGCTCAAGGTGACCCGGGTAAGGACAGACCAATTGCGTTTGTCTCCCGCTCTTTGAGCAAAACCGAAGAAGCCTACGCGACTAATGAAAAAGAACTTCTTGCAATTGTATGGGCTTTAGACAATTTGAGAGACTTCCTTTACGGTGCGAAAAAGATTAGAATATACACCGACCACCAACCCTTAACCTTCGCGCTAAGTAATAGGAATTACAATGCGAAGCTTAAGCGTTGGAAGGCGAAAATTGAGGAGTATAACTACGAGTTGATTTACACTCCTGGTAAATCAAACTCTGTGGCTGATGCTCTCTCACGACTTCGGACGGAAGTCAACCACCTCACAGGTTCCTCTTCCTCTCGAACACTAACGGCAACCTCCGAGGCAAGCACAGACACAGCGGACGAAGAACGAATTCAAACACTTACCGAACTTGACAACGAGATACGAAGCCCGGGGATGAACGAAACATTAACTGACACTGCCACGGAAGGGTTGCATGAGGTAACAATTGACCATGAGGAATCCGGCACTATGCACAGCGCGGAACAAGATAGCTCGGATTTAATTCCGCACGTCGAGGCACCAATTAACGTATTTAGGAACCAAATAATCTTCAAAATTGGAATAGATCTTCGTTCCCACGAAGAACCCCATCCTGGTTACCATCGTTATTATATTTCGGTGAGGGAACTAAATCCTACCAACCTCAAGGAATTATTAAGGGAAAATCTTAACCCAAATGTAATTAATGGAATAAAAATCCCGGAGACTTATCTGGGAATGCTCCAGGCTGTATATCTAGAAACCTTTGAAAAATATAAAATCAGGGTGACGCAGAGAGTAGTTGAGGACATAGCAAATGAAGAGCGCAGATTCTGTATAATCGAGAATGAGCATAAAAGAGCTCATCGTAATGCCAGGGAGAATAAGGAGCAAATACTTGAGAATTTTTACTTCCCCCGCATGATGGCTTCCATAAGGAGATTTGTTGCCTCCTGCGAAATTTGTAAGATCAATAAATATGATAGACACCCCCTAAGCCCGGAATTACAAGCTACACCTGTGCCTAGGTACCCATGTGAGATAGTGCACATGGATATAATGGAAATTCAGGATGAAAAATTTTTAACCGTCATTGATAAGTTCTCAAAATTTACCAAATTCTTTCATATAAAAGATAAGTCAGCGATTTATATAAGATCCAAGGTGATAAAGATCCTGCACTATTTTTCAGTTCCTCTGATTTTAGTTACAGACAACGAAAGGGGGTTCCTGAGTCCAATTGTGCTAAACCTCATCAGGAGCCTGGGCGTAAAATTGTATTTGACACCATCGCATAGAAGCGAGGTCAACGGCCAAGTGGAACGAGTTCATTCCACTGTTTTAGAAATATATCGATGCCTTAGGACAGAACATCCAGATCTTAAGGTAAAAGAACTTGTTTACGTATGTGTCGATCGATACAATAATTCCGTTCATTCCGTCACCAACAAGAAGCCCACAGACGTTTTCTTTAATAGATCACAAAGGATTAATTATCAGAACCTTTTAAACATTCGTTCCAAACTTAATAAGGATCTTAGAGGGTTAATCAAAAGAAATATGGAAGCTAGGAATGTTAGGAAAAATCTAAGACGAGTGGTTCCGAGGAAATTCAATCAAGGGGATGTTGTTTATATTGCCGTTAAAGGGATCAAAAGCAAAAATAAGCCATTATACAGGAAGGAGATTGTGGCCAAAGATAATCGTGTCACTATAACGACATGGAGCGGCAAAAAGATTCACAAAGCTCATCTAAAAAATATTAGATAACTTACAGAAAACCCTTTTCCTTTCTCTTTCATATATAATCAATAGAATCTCTTCCTTTTCCTATACACCTTGCAAAGACTCTTCTTCAGTGCATAAAAAAAAAGAAAAAAAAAGGGGAATGTGCACAAGCAACAAATGTTAAACAAAAAGAAACTGTACAGAATCCTGTTTAGCTTACTTAAATATGCTTTGAAGTTAGCTCTCACGAAACAAGGGGCCAGTTCACTTTATTAATTATTTAATCATAATTGCGGTGGTGTTGACTCTCGTACCTTAGTAGGTTGTTTGAAATTTTAACCTTACAACTAAAACGGAATAATACGAATCTTCCAATCCGGAGTGACAACCCCGAAAATTTAATGGAGAGCTATTCTGTCGGCATCCAGGGACAAAATATTTGGATTCAAAAAATAATGAGTTTATTGAATAAAGAATGTACAAAGACAAATACGAAATAAAGAATAAAAAAAAAGTAAAAAAAAAAAAAAAACTATAACAAATATGCAAGTCAATTTGAAACAAAAAAAGAGACCAATTGATGTAAAATACTTGATTGTTGCCTATTGTAACCTAGATTTTAAGATGAAATTGTAAGCATAACTTTAATAAACCTTGACTGTCTTACAGATTATTAGTTCTTTGCACTCCCATGCAGACTCTGCATATTTTTGCCTACGAAGCTCCGATTGTAACTATAAAAGAAGGAAACGCGTGGGTAACAAACGGGTTTTTTAAATTAATTCACGTAATCGACCTGACGAAATACGACAAATTTATTCAAGAAACTGAGCAGTTGATTTCAAAATATGTTGGGAACAAGGAAATGCAACCAATTCTGAGTTATCATCTGAATCAGATCAGGGATCGTCTTGCTGAATTAAGAGATGCAAGGACGAGAAAGGCTAGGTCGATAAATTGGATAGGAACTGCATGGAAATGGGTAGGTGGATCTCCTGACGCAACTGACTGGGACAACCTTTTGGAAAAACTGGCAACTATCGAAGACAATAGCAACCGACAGTACGTAATTAACGAGAACCTACTTGACGCAACTCAAGAAATAACCGGAAAACTTAACAAACTAACCGAACGCTACAACAACGCTATACAAAAGGGAGAGACAAACAACATAAGACACGACATATTAAACAAAATTCTTATCCTAAAAGAAGGAGTGAATGAAATCGTACGAGCTTGCCAGATGGCTAAGAGCGGTATCGTAAATAGTAACCTTTTGGACACCGAAGAGATTAACATTATCATAAACGAGCTCGAAACGCTGCCTTACCAAAACGTTGTGGAAGCCATCGAGTACGGCCGACCTTCAATCTACTGCAATGGGACATTGATGCTTTACGTCTTAGCCATACCTAAAATCGACCCAAAAATGTATCATCTGGTTACAGCTCGTGCAGCGATTAGAAACGACAGACAAATTTACTTAGAAAACTCAAGACTACTCATAAGCCACGACGAGACATACGGACTGAAAGCAGACTGTCAGAACATTGGCAATACATCTGTGTGCGAAAAGAACATTCTCCGAAAATTTCCTGAAGACTCTTGTTTACCACGAATACTTAAGGGTGGAAATGCACTTTGCGACTATAAAACGACTCAAGAAGAAATAGTCGAGTTGGTTGGGGAAAACACGATTTTCCTTACAAACTTTAACGGGACCATATTGCACAATAATTCTTCCATTCCTTTAGAAGGTACCTACTTGCTTCAGTTGGAGAACGATACGGTCCAAATCAAAGAGAAGACGTACAGCAGCAGGATGGTCTACCGTCCACAGGCGCTTCCTCCTGTCCTGGCGAACGTGACGAGTAACAAAATCAAGCCCAACCTGGAATATGTTCATGGCCTTAGCGCAAGGAATATCGAACTTATTAAGAGCTTAAGGAAACATGTTAATTCATCTATTTTTACAGAAATCTTAATCATCATAGCGTTCATAGGTACCATTTGTCTGTTCTGGAGAAAAATCTACGGAAAAGTCAACATCCCGGAGCTTCGCTTATCCTACCATCGAAGACCAGTTCCACTTCCTACACCGCGATCTGCTGAAGAGGTGAACAACACCAAACAAATTCAGATGACTCCCCCGGCTCACCATGTGATCTGCGGGACGCAGATATTTAAAGGGGCGGCAGTTATCACGGCCGGGCATTGGCCCGAAGTATATCGGATACATATGCGTATCCGCTACGAACGAGCGTTGGCCTGAGATATGAAAGCTCAGCATACTGGGGTTTACTAGCAGTTCATGGCCAATGCTTTCCCACCGTTTGGCGAAATACGATCGGCAGCAACGCCCGGATCAGGGCGACTCTAGAAGATATGCAGGTGAACTGCATGGGAACTGCAAGTCAGCAGTCTTAGTCCGTAAGTTAAATTGTAAAGCACTTTTGGGCACTTCCAGTTGAGAGCTCAAGGAGTTAAGAATAAACATTTTATAACGTGCAATTTAGTGCCTTTTATTTATACAGACCAGTTGAGGGTCTGAAGTTTTAATTTTTTTCGATATCATCAAGGAAAAATCCTTTACTTAGGTATGGCTATTTGTTGCTTTAAAGACTGTTCTAATTTAATATTTAAATTCTGTTCTAATATAAATTGAATATCTTATCCTAATTTAACATTTTTTAAGGTCCCTGAAGATCATAGGAAATCAATTTGGATCAAGCATGGACAAATTGAAAACTTATCCAAGTACAGGTCCATGTGCGAAGAACATTTTTACCGTTCGCATATACACCCATACGGTGCTCGTAAGGCTCCGATAAAAGAAGCATTGCCAATATCTGCCGCATCGGTTTGCAACTGTACTGAGCTGCTTACAGACGCTTCCTGTATCCAAATCATGAATGCTTACAAGTCGCAAAAAGTTCCAACTTCCACAGTAACTTCTACTGCGCCTACAAACTTGAGTCTTGTGTCGGTTATTTATAAAAAAACGAGACGTTTCTAGATTCCTCCCCAAGCACATCTGTTCATCTACATAGAGATTTCTGCTCCCAGAGAACTTATGTCAGGGATTATTCGCTAGCAGAAGTTGACCCTTCTACTCCCGTTTCTCCCTCCCGATTTCCGTCTCCAGGATATTAGATAGATAGATAGATATTTTATTTTATTTCAGTACAATATCTTATTAAACTAGAAAACAATTTACAATTTGATACAATTCATTAAAATTAGAAATTAAAGTACGGAAATTTACTTGACATTCTATATTTTTATATTAATAAATAAGAAAATAGTGTTGAATGTCTACTGAGCATTTTAAAACAATACAGTATAAATACGGGTGGGGTGACCCTTAAAAGCAAAATAAAAACAATGCATACCTTTATTACATACTTGCGGTTTCAAAAGAAAATACATTAAATTTACATTTGAAGTTGAAAGAAAATCTTATCGAAAAACCTAATACTTGAGAGAAAATCAAGCGAAAAAACTAAATTTTTAAGTCACACCAGATACTCGGAAAGAAGTTGTTCAATGGCAGCAAAGTTAAAACCAAGAAGCCACTTTTTTACAAGATTAAGAAATTTAACAGTTAGAGAAGCCGATCTGTACGATACTGGAAGTTTGTTAAATAGCCGAATCGAGGAAATACTATAAAAATTACGATTACTCGTACAAATCAGCACAAGTGGACCCCTAACGTACAAGTGCATTACCCAGTTATGTTCATGATACTCCAAAAAGGAAGAAGAAAAGTCGGGATTACCTTAAAACATTAACTCTGACATAAATCTTTCATAAGCCAAACAGCCATTGGGCTGATGAGGAGAAGGATATTTTTTTTAAAGTTGTTCTACAAATCACCAGCTGCCTACCTACTTCAGTTAAATCAAGGAGTTAAAATGACAGCCATTAGCACAATATATCGATGGCACTTCGCTATACGATTGCCCACTGGATTTTCAAAACATATAGAAAAAATGTAAGCTGCCAAAGTCAACGAAATGGAAGAAATGGACAAAATGTTAGCTCCTTTTTGACGAATTGTCAATCAAGAGAGAGCTTGAAAATAATGTCAAGGACGACATGATATACGGATATACTGACTACGGAGAGAATGGCAGGTTTCCTACTATTGCAGATAAAACAATGGTCTTTACGCTAAGGGGTCTAAATAGGAACTGGAAATAGACAGTTGCCTACTACTTTGGGTCACCAAATGGAGAGATTGTTAAGAAGATGATAGAGTCAGTAGCTGAGGGTGTCATAAAATGTGGACTTAATATTGTGGCAGTTGTCTGTGACCAAGGTTCAAACAGTATTTCTGTATATAAGAAAATGGGAGTAAGTGAAACATCGCCCTATGCAATGATTGAAAACAAAAAGGTTTTCATGTTGTGTGATTATGCCCATCTATTTAACATTGTGCGGAATAATCACCTCAAGTTCACAATCTCGGTGGAAGGAGACAAGGTCGATTGAAACGTTCTTCAAAAATCTATGAGGCAGATGAACAAGGACCTTTCCAAGTGCTGCACAAAATCAGGAAGAAACACATAAGCCCGGACGGCTTCGATAAATTGAAAGTCCATCTCACACAGATTTTCAGCAATAATGTGTACACGGCAATACTGAATGCTGTAAGGACGACTAACATTTTCAAAACAGAAGAAGAGAAAAAGATCGCAGAATGCACGGCACAGTTCATAAGTAAAATGAACGATCTCTTCGACACGCTAAACACATGCAAACTTTACTCCAGAAATCCCAACTAGAAAGCACTATCCGATGAAACGAAAACGCTTGATGCTATTAAAACCGCCAGGGAGTGGATATCAAAGTGGAAATCGAATAGCTCTGTAACAACGACTCCCTAGTGCAAACACTGCTTGGAATAGAGCAAATGTGGGATCATCTTCGAGGACCCAAGCAAAAATTTATTCTTCTGTCACGCTTAAATACTGATGTGGCAGAAAATTTATTTTCAATTATACGCAATAACCGCGGCTCATACAAAAGGAATTCGTCAGCTTCGAGACTAGTCGGGAATCTGAAGCAAATAATTTTTACGCACCTAGTTTCAGCAGAACACGCTGGTTACAAATACCTACTGGCAGAGCCGTTGTTACAGAGGTCTTCTTACGAGACAGAAGTCGTACCAGAAGATAATGAAGATTTCTGCAAGCAAGAATTGGAAGACCACAATGTATTGTATAATCTGGTTGAAATTCTTAGAGAAGGAGAACAAACCAATGAAAACGATGATGCCATTGATGATGCCGAAAACACAGACGTTGGCTTTCAAATAAACGAAAGTGACACCGACGAGGAAAGGCTTAGGAAAACTGCTGGAACGTACTACGCCGAGTTCGCAGCATTCAATAATAATAATATAATAATGTCTACTTTATTAGTTATAAAAAAACTTTCACTTTACAAATTTTCGAACATGTTACTCTAATGTAATAATTTTCAAAAGGAATCTGTCAACATTTCGAATTTACGTTTTGAATAGCGGTTACGTATAATTTGTGTTGCAAGTTTTTTAAAGCAATAGAAGTTTGTTTCAGCTTTGACTTTTGACGGCAAACTGTTGAAGAGTTGTAAGCCTCGATACATTACAGAATTCTGGTTACTCCTTAAGTTGCATCTTTCAAGTCTGAAGTCCTCTGCTGAGCGAAGGTTGTACGGTTAGACCTCATTGACGTACGATAGGCTTTCGGTTAAATAAGCCGGGTACTTCTTATGTTTGACCTTAAAGATAAAAATTAAAACTTTTAAACAAAGATGTTGTCGAACATTTAGTCACTGTAGCGCTTCCAACATAAATGCCGTTCTAACGCACACATTACATTTAAGCAAAAAGCGCATAGCGCGATTTTGAAGAGCTTGGAGTCTTGATTTACTCTCTTCGTTGCACATGTACAAGAGGGATGCACAGTAGTCAAAATGGGGCAAAATAATTGTGTTATAGATCGTAATGGCACTTTGAAAATTTAAACTTCTTATCCGGCCAAAGAAACCTACTTTTTTACTTATTTTTGAACAAATAAAGTTCGAATGTTCTTTAAGGTCCAAATGTCGAGGTCCTCTTGTAAACGCGCTACGAATTCTCTTTCTTCTACACCATCAATATATAGTAAAGTATCGTCGGTAGTATAGTATTTAGTATATATATATAGTAAAGTATATATACACTTTATCTTCGCGATGTCGTATATTCAAAATAATACTTATGATCTTAAGCACTAGTTTTCGATTATGCGCTACTGCCTTCCTTTTGAAGAAAATATTATTTCCGATATTCGGGGCGTTTTTTGCGGAGCACACCAAAATACGCGTTTAATCGTTTTGCACTCTTCACTCAACTTCAAGCTAAGAGCTAAGCTGAAATGCGCAAGTCGCACAAATTTTATGATCGACAGTGCACCCCATAGGAGAAATCGAAAACTAATTATGCTTATAAAGCTGAGAGCGTACGAAACCACGCAAACCACATCCGACTATGGGAAGCTAACAGTTCCAACCATCCATTTGGAGCAAACTGTTAAGAGCGTTCAAAGAATGTTTAACGACCATTTCCCGAAAGAGCAGGCATCAAAAGATCTGTTGAAGTACTTGATGGACGAAATCGAACCAAAGTTTTACCTCCAATGCGAAGAAGATGGACACAAAGAGGCAATCATAAGATTTATTTTATTTGGATTGATAAAGTTTACCGTGAAAAAGACCAATAAATCCCTACTATTCACAAGAAGAGATTTAAAAAAATATCGGTGGCTAATAAAAAAAATCAATTGAATATACAATATTGAAACATAAAATTCAGTTCTATATATGCAATTACTTAAATCGAGCAAGCTCTACCACAAATGTAATCTCGAACAAAACTGGATAGTTTCAAGTTAATAATTTTTACATTTAACTTATATTCTTTTTGATAAATAAATTTTCCTTTCGTAAGACATTTGGAGTTTGTATTAATTTCCACTCATCATGACTACATTATATCTAGTTAATATAGCAAAATAGTTTAAATTTTCTTAGACATTCTGCTGGATACAGCTGAGTCTTGTTCTATCCGCCGTACCAAGCCTCTGCCAGTAGCAATGCCCCTTACTTTAAGCTATTGATAAATTGTTAAACGTTATTATGACCATTTTTAAGGCCGCAGTCTCTAAGTAGAACCGTAGTGTTGTATAGAGTTAAGTGAGATCAATAAAAATACTGGTAGACGACCTCGGAAAACAAAGTTAAGTCTTCTTTGTTCTCAATTCTGGATCCGGCGAGCAAAACCACAGCTCTGAACCATAAAAAGAGCCTTACAATGTTTTTCCCGCAAGACTTAAGAGAGATATGCCCCTATAGTTTTTAGCAATCTCTCCTGTTTCTTTTTTTTAAATGGGTACCATAAATCCAGTTTGCCAATCGCTAGGTGCTTTCCCGCTATCGCAGGCCACCTTAGTATCACGTGGGAGCCAATTAACACCTTCTTCACCCATTGTCTTGAGCATTTCTGGCCGGATTTCATCAACTCCAGCAGACTTGCCAACTTTTAGCAATTTAATCGCTTCAGTGACTTCGTCTACTGTGGCACTTTTCTCCGCCCGCATTTCGTCATCAGTGGGAATGCCATCTTCAGTGCGAGTGCCCTGTTAGGAGTTGAGCAACTTCGAAAAGGGCTCTCTCCATCTGCGCAAGACATCGCATTCTAAAGAAGTGTACCGTCCTTGGATTTAACCTCTTGAACAACATTCAACTTCCTTCCTCTGAGCCGGCAAATAGTCTGCCAAAATGTCTTGTGAGCAGATCTGTAATCGTGCTCCAACCTCTCTCTGACCTTTAACCATGCTTGTTCCTTGGCTGTTCTGACTGCCAGATTGGAAGTTCTTCGCGCCTCGTTTTACCGGGTTCGATAAGTTGAGTTTCTACATTGTATCCCCATATAATGTAGGCTCTCTTCTTCCCTCTGTTTGCTTCTTGAGCTCCAGGTGTTTTAAGCCGCGCAGTTATTTTCTCACCACTAGCCGCATCACTCCACAAACATTTTCGGCAGAGGCAATCACTGCCAATAGAAACAGCTGCCATTCCTCCCCTACACTACTCCTACTCTCTGAAGTTAGAGTCAGCATCCAAATCTGACTTAAACCTTTTTAAACAAACGAAATAGAGAACAACATGTTTTACCATTTTCTCAGAAAAACATGTCCGCACACTTTAAGAGAAGTGGTCAATCGAACGCAGCTGCTTGTAAAATTGAAAAAAAAATCTGATGATAAGAGGCAAAATTTGAAGTAAATAGCGAACGTCCATCTTTTGAAATTAAAAATAAACTGAAACAGTTTTGAAACAGTTATAATGGTTTCTATGTGTGCTTGAAAACGCTTTAGTTGACTAATTTAAATGGTGGCACTAAATGAAGCCACTTATTGTACATCAACAAATTTTACACCATAAAACCGCATGAACGTTAGCCAAGACAATTGATTGAAAAAATATAAAAAAGACTAAAGGAAAAGTTTTTTGCCAGCCTTTATTTTAGATTAACGAAACTAAAGAATTACCCAATACATATAAGAAAAGTAAACAGCACTACGAAAATAGTGTAAAATATATGCAAAAGTAATTTTAATAATTACATAGAATTTTGCAAAAACTGCATGATATAGTTGAGCTTAGCCTTTAATAAAAGCCGCCGGACCGCTCGGCGTATGTCTTCATACTTGACGGCTTTTTTTCTAAACATTTTAAATAAATTGTTGACGCATTCTATCTTTTGCATTGTGTTCTTGGGAAATGGCTTGGTCTCAAGAAGTTTCTTGTAGACTTTGCTGTCACCATCTACAAATCTACAAAAAAATTATTAACTTAATAATAATTTAATTGGTGGAATACTTAAATAAATAAGTATTCCACCATATTCATTTAGATAGAAACAAAAAATTTACAATAATAATATTAGGAAACTGGTTCCCTATTTAAAATTGGCGAAATTGCATATGGGTAGAAAACTTTAGAAATTGTGTGTAAACTTCAGTAAGGAAGCTCTGTAGGTACTTACGCAGCTAAAGTAAAGTAACGGGGGTGGCCCAACGAATCCGTTGCATCTGTCACGTTGAAAAACACAGCTGACATAAATACACACCAGAGTCAAGGATTAAACGAGCCGAAAAATGTTCGCCGTGATCGAATACTCGATTGAAAACTCTAGTGCGATCAAACAGAGTGTTCCCTCAAGTGGCAGGCGCCTTGTCGAGTGCGTCATCTTCTATGACGCCGGTGTGGGGGCTTAAGTTGCGGATTTTCAGCCGGCGTTGGTCAGCTGAGGAGAGACGAACTAAGCCCTGCCAAACCTGACTCCAGTGGTGGTGGAGCGTATTGCAAACCGTGCCGAAGGATGCAAGGCTGGGGGTTAAACCAGCCTCTAACGAGCTCTCTCAGGTGCCTAGGCGAAGCCTAGAACCTTAGCCTTACCCCTGTATGGTGGCTCTACCGGGGTGGACCACCCTTTCCGGCCATTCTCGTGGGACCAAAAAAGCTGGAGGGCACGCTATGTGCCAAAAACACGGACGACACCCTACCGGTGGTTCCGTGCGATCCAAACGTGCTATTACCAGCCTGTTTGATCGAAACTGAGGATATCTCGATGGAAAGGGAGGAAGAGCTACTCGCTAAATACTCCGATGATTCCGAAGAGAAATCCGACCACAAAAAGGAGACCAAGCGCGGGAGCAAGTCCAGAAGGACTACTCCCTGGGTAGGAAGAAGCGGTTTAAGAAGGCCAAGCATATTTATGGCATCTTAACAGCCAAAGAAAAATCTTCCCTCACTCAGAAGGAACTATCTTCCCTTGAGTGGGCCCGGGAGACCATAGCTAACGACGTTGCCCCGAGCCCTTCGCTTAAGGTAGCTCGTTCAGCTAAAGATATGGATGGTAAATCGGGAAAATCTGGAAGGCCTAGGACATCCCTCGGAACCAACAGAAAACCTGTTACCAGAAGAGGAACTGCAACCCAAGGGTTGCAGAAAGGTAGTGCCGGGGGCATAGAAGAGAAGCGTTCGCCTCGAAGAGAACACGATCTTCTGAGGACGCTTCAACGACGCCGAAGAAAGCGAAATGGGGCGTCACCACAGTGGGAAGTCCCAACAAGCCAAGTACGAGCCGGGCGGGCCAGTACAGCGAGGTGAAAAGGAATCCATTGGTGACATAGACTCCAAGAAACCAAGCGGGCAGTACAGTGTTGAGTGTGGCAAAAAGATTGGGCAAGCCCTCGGGGCAGCTATCACCAGCCACATTCTGAAAAACAAGGGTACTAGTGCCCCGACCTACGGCAGAATGAAATGGTCTAAAGGCATTACGTACATCGACTGCAAGGACCAAGCTTCAAATGACTTTGCCAAGACAGTAGTGGAAGGACTACAGCTTTGGGATGATGCGGAACTTAAAGCCGTTCCCATAGACCAGGTCCCAAACAGGGCAAAGGGTAGGCTTACTATTCCGGAGATGGGAATAGTTAAAGATGACATCCCCCGCGTGCTGCAAGCACAGAGCCCCCAGATGCCGATGCAGGATTGGGAAATTATAAGCGAGGAAGAGCCGAGAAATGGTTTCAGGGGCTATATACTTTACAATGTAAAAAATAAAGGTAAGGCGAGAACCTGTATCGTAGCAAACAAAAACCTTCATATATTAATGTTACCTCATTCCTGCACAGGTGACCTAACGGTGGTGGAGGTTAGAGGGACGGACGAGAACTACACGGTAGCGTCGGTCTACATGCCATTTGACGACGGTATCCCGGTCCCCACGGAATCTTTGAAGACGCTAACGACAGCGTCCGAACAAGGTAAGAAGAACTTAGTCTTAAGCTGTGATGTCAATGCCCATCATACGATCTGGGGTAGCTCAGACATTAACGCCAGAGGCGAGGTTCTGTTTGATTTTGTCTTTAGCTCCAACCTTTTAGGGGGGGGGGGGGAAATGATCCCACCTTCATTACAGCGAATAGGAGGGAAGTTTTGGACGTAACTTTCGTGTCTCAGAACAGCTCTGTTCAAGTAACGAACTGGAGAGTATCTAAGCAGGCATCGCTATCAGATCACTGCTGGATACTCTTTGAGATACAGGCAGCCTCGCAGGCTAGGAAAATTTTCAAAAATTCAAAAAGAGCAAACTGGGTGAAGTTCAATAAAGAACTGCGGAGGACTATCTCCCCCTGCCCAGACAGAGATCTCACTACCGAGCATGAGATCGACGATACAGTCGAATACATCACCGGGGTGCTCTCCAGCTCTTTCGAAAAACCTGCCCAAACGGCAGTACAGGAGGGAAGCAACGCCCTCCCTTGTGGAACTTTAAGATCGCGGAGCTCATCAAGAGCTCAAGATCTAGATGGAACCTTGCAAAAGAGGGGCTCATCGAATGGACAACCTGTAAGGAGAGCGTAAGAATTCTGAAAAAGGAGATCAGATTCGCCAAGAGGAATTCATGGAAAAATTTCTGCGAATCAATCGAAATAACAACTGAAGGGTCCCGACTGAGGAAAGTTTAATCCAAAGCGCCCATACCGCTATCTTCACTCAGGAAGACAGAGGGCGATGGGACCTCGACACACAAGAAAATGCTGGATTTGCTGGGAACTCACTTCCCAGGGTGCACCAATACCTATGAGGATTACGGTACAGTAGCGGAAGGAAGAAGCTACAGTAGAAGGAAGAAAAGATCAGGGCTATAACCGATGTGAAATGGCTGGCCTGGGCGATCAACTCCTTCGATCCATTTAAAGCACCAGGGATGGATAACATCCGACCAATAATGCTCCAAAAGGCAGAGAAACTATCATTCATTCCATGGTTGAGTAACGTCTACAAGTCCTGCCTAAAGCTGTGCTAGATTCCCAAAGCTTGGAGAGAAGTCCGAGTGATATTCATCCCCAAGGCAGGGAAGGCAAACCACACTACGTCAAAGGACTATGGACCCATAAGCCTGTCTTCATTTATGCTCAAGGCGTTGGAGCGGCTTATTGACGTGTATGTGAGAGAGCTGATTGGTGATAACTATTTATCAAAATCACAGCATGCGTACATGAGAAGCAGATCGGCTGACACTGCACTACATAGAGTAGTAACAGTAGTAGAAAAATCCTTGGAACACAAGGAGTACACTTTGGGTGCCTTTCTAGACATAGAGGGGGCGTTTAATAGTATTGAGGCAGACGCGATAATGCGCAGCTTGAGAAACGCCCACCTAGATAGCAGTCTATGCGACTGGATCGGGCTCATGTTAAGCACACGAAAGATAGATTGCTACCTAGGCGAAGTATGCAGCAGACGAAACGTCAGCAGAGGAACACCACAGAGAGGTGTCCTATCTCCGCTCATATCGACCCTGGTAATAGACGAATTGCTAAAAACCCTGGAGAAGGAAGGCTTCATTGTGAGCGCATACGCAGACGATGTAGCAATCCTGATCCCAGGTAAACTCCCATCAATCCTCAGTGACCGACTCAGCTACGCACTCCGCATTGTTGGAAAATGGGTTGAGGGTCGAGGACTGGGAATAAACCCCTGTTAGACGGAAGTTGTGTTGTGTACAAGGAAAAGGGCAGTTCCATCCTTCAACAACCCAAGAATGGGGGGAGTGGAGTTACCGTTATCCAAATCGTTAAGATACCTGGGCGTCATATTAGACTCCAAACTCAGCTGGAGGGATAATATAGAAGATCGTGTCAAGCGGGCATACGTGGCATTATACGCCCGCCGCAGAACGTTCGGAAGCATGTGGGGACTGCAACCAAACATGGTACACTCGATGTATATAGCGGTTGTAAGACCTATCTTAACTTACGGTGCAGTTGTATGGTGGAAGGCTACGGAAAGAGAGTGTCATCTCTCTAACCTCACCAAAGTTCAAAGGGCAGCCTGTATAGGTATAACAGGGTCCCTAACAACCACATCCACTGCGGCACTGGAGGTACTACTCAACCTCACCCCCTTGGACATATACTGCAGCAGCAAGGCAGCTAAAACAGCTGTTCGCCTAATGGAATCCGGACTGTGGTCCTCAAGATCTTATGGACACGCCTCTGTGGAAACTCAATGGGCTGCCTCCACAGATACCCCAGTCACGGATTACCACCCTATGACATTCGCCTTCAACAGGAGATTCGCTACCGGAATACCTGAAAGAGGTGACTGGGAAGATAAGACCATTACAGGAGTGTTAGAACACGAAAATTTGTTTCAGTGTAGATCAACAAGCCTGTATGTACACACTACTTTTGCTTTATACGGATTATCTTGCTATAGATTCCGTAACCGAATTTCAAACTCATGTACATAATGGAATTAAGCCATGTCAGAAAGTATCTTTTTACTGCACTATTGCAAAACTCTTTCTTCTTCTTCGAACTTTCATCGAAGACAGTTGTGAATTGTCTTAGGTAATAAGACTTAATATTAAACCTAAAATAGTCTCTTTTTATTAAAGCCTACAGGTTATGGGCCCAGTTAGCGAGTTAAAAAAAGGGATTTTTATTTTATAATTTGTTTAAATACTCATTTGTTTTAATACTCAATTATCTAAGTACGATAAAAAAAAACGATTAAAACATAAAATAAGATGAAATGAATATCAACAACGCTAATGCCATCAAAAATTAAGCGACGAAAATTACGAAACGTGGAAGGTTTACATGAAAAGTGTCTTAATTTGCAACGATTTGTGGAGCTTTGTGAATGGCACGAAAGGAAAACCGAATGAACCCAAATCAGAAGTTGATGAATGGGAGCTTAAAGATACTAAGGCACTAGCGCTTATTCTCCTTTGCATAAAACCAGTTCAACTTAGTCAGGTTAAAAAGGCAGAAACATCGCACGAAGCATGGAAAATACTTGACCAATTGTTTAAATCTAAGGGACCAATAAGAAAAGCAGTATTATACAAGCAGTTGTATCACATGCAGAAGGCAGCAGATCAATCTATGGCGCAGCACGTGGACGATTTTATGTGTAAGGGTGAACAATTAGCAGAAGCTGGTATCACAGTTCCAATAGAGCTACAGACTATCATGCTGTTAAATAATCTCCCAGAAGAGTTTGAAAATTTCCGCATTGCAATTGATTCACGTGATGAGCTGCCCAGTCCCGAGGATTTACGCACTAAGTTAGTAGAAGAAGAAGCCAGAAGAAACAAGAAGATAAGTCGGTATGAAAATGGTCAAAATACTCTATATATAAAAGATAAGCGCAGCAATAATTATCGATTTGGAAATTCTAAGGCGAAATATAAAAAGCTTGAAGGCAATTGTTACAAATGTGGGAAACGTGGTCATCGAGCGTCAGAGTGTAGAAATAAAAACGTGTTTAACTCGAAAGATTCAGCCAACACTGCCAGTGCTCGACAATCGACAAATACAGTTCTTATCTCAACCTTGAGTGCGGGTTATTTCGGAGAAATTGAAGCAAGTTATTGGTGCCTTGATAGTGGGGCCACTGCTCACATGTGCAATGATATAGACTGGTTTGTAAGTTTTAATGCAAGTGTACGATGCCGGCCAGAGCATGATAAGTGGTGATGGAGTGGGTTCGGTAAAGGTTTTGACGACTGATGGTACTAGTTTGACACTAGAAAACGTGGTTTATGCGCCAAGGTTAAGGCAAAACTTAATTTCTGTACCAAAAGTAACTGAGCATGGATACAGAATTGAGTTTGGCAAAAAGTTTGCAAAAATTTTGAAAGACGATGGAAATGTGTTTGTCAAAACTGAAAAAAGAGGAAAATTATATATGGTCAGGTTAATGGAGGACAAAAATCAGCAAGCAGCGGTGGCAGAAGGAGCAAACGAAGTTTCAGCGCAGTGGCATCATGGACTTGGACATTTGAACCAGAGCGATATGGCTAAGATGAAGTCGATGGTGATGGGTATGAATTCTGATATATATAAAATGGATGTTAATTGCATAACTTGCGAAAAAGCAAAAATAAAAAGATTGCCTTTTCAGAATAGTGGAACCAGAGAAAAGAAAGTGCTTGGCCTAATCCACTAGGATATATGTGGACTTTTTCATACGCAGTCACTTGGAGGAGCGAAGTATTTTATAACCTTCATTGATGACAACGCGAGATACATCCACGTTTATTATATTAAGCACAAATCAGAGGCCTTTGCATGTTTCAGGCGCTTTAAGGCAAAAGTTTAGAACGAGACTGGCAACCATGTGAGGTGTTTAAGAACAGACAATGCAAAAGAGTGTTTGTCCAACGATTTTGAACAATTCCTTGATTCATGTGGTATAAGCAGGCAACTAACAGTGGAGTACACCCCCCAGCAGAATGGCGTTGCGGAGAGAGCTAATCGCACGCTCGTTGAAATGGCAAGGTGCATGCTACTCCAAGGCAACCTTCCAAAAGGTTTGTGGGCGGAAGCGATAAATACAGCTGTCCATGTAAGGAACCGATGTCCTATGAAGTCACTTGTCAACCAAACCCCCTTAGAAGCATGGAATGGCAGAAAGCCGCATGTCGGATATTTGAAGATTTTCGGATCAAAAGTAGTTGCTCTTTATCAAGAGAAGTCCGGGCAAGAAAGAAGTTCGACGCCAAAGGGAGAGAATTTATATAGGAGTCCAAAGCATACCGCTTATGGGATCGTCAAACATATAACATCATCAAAAGTCGAGATGTTAAATTCTTTGAAAAAATATGTGTCAACAATGCAAACGGAGATGATTATATTCTCGTCGATGTCGGAGAAGACGCTAATAAATACGCTAATAAAGCGAATGTTTCAAGCGCTTTCATTTAAGGAAAGAAGCGGCTGTTGCTTCTTTCCTTAAATGACAAACAAATCAAGAAAAGAAGCAACAGCCGACGATCAAAAAGAAGAGCTGCTAACAGAAAAGAAGTTACCAAAAGATGAAGAAACAGGGGATGAATCACAGATAGACCAAAGGATAAATGATGAAAACTTAAGTGGGAACAACAGTGAAACTCCAAACACTAAGACAAAGCGTAAGAAGTGGGGACCAGCACAAATCGTACGAGACGGCGTTAAATTAAGAGCAAGGAAACTCGACGTAGACGGTGCTGTAATGCTGGTTTCAAATAAAGTGAAATTCTCAGAAGAGGTAAATAGGTCAGACCCTCAAACTGTGGAAGAAGCATTGAACGGATGGGACAAAGCTGAATGGATGGATGCGATGGAAAAAGAATATATTACTCTCTTATCGGAAATGGCACTTGGGAGCTCGTAACTCGACCTACACATGCTAAAGTGATTTCAAATAGGTGGGTTTTCTGGTATAAACGAAATAGTGATGGATCAATCAAAGAGCAGAAAGCGCGGTTAGCGGCACGAGGATGTGAGCAGCGATACGAAATTGATTATAACGAAATTTTCGCTCCGGTAGCTCGATATGAAGCTATAAGGGCATTTTTCGCAACATGTGCTGAAAACAAGTTTTTCGTCCACCAAATGGATGTTGTAGCTGCTTACATTCAAGGTGAATTAAATGACGAAATTTTCATGGAACAACCCAAGATGTTTGAGACAGATCCAGAGAAAGTGTGCAGACTTCTGAGGCCACTCTATGGCCTTAAACAATCTGGGAGGCAGTGGCACCAAAAGCTATCAGATGAACTGCAGTCAATTGGCATGTTCATATCTAGCGGCGAACCATGTATTTATGTTTCTGGTCAAGAAAAAATCGAGGTAATACTTGTTATTTATGTTGATGATATTCTCATTGCAGCAGCCACTATGGATGAGGTTAGCCGAGTCAAGATGTTGCTGAAAAATAAATTCAAAATGAAGGATATGGGTGAAGTAAAAACCATTTTGGGTATTAACGTTTAAGTCGACTACGCCAACAACGCAATAACACTTGACCAAAAGAAGTATGTCGACGATCTTTTAAAAAAGTTCAGGATGAAAGACTGCAAACCAGTACTCACGCCGATTGATTTAAAAACAAAACAAAGATAACAAGGGACGACAAATCACGGACTCCAGAACAACTGTGAGAAATGGAGTGTAAACCTTATCGCGAACTTATCGGTGGCCTTATTTATCTAGCCAATGGAACAAGACCGGACATTTCCTTCGCTGTAAGCTACCTCAGCCGGTTTTGTTCGGATCCCGGAAAGAACCATTGGATTGCAGCTAAGCGAGTTCTTCGCTACATTAAGGGCACAAGGGATTTTTCTATACGAACTCATCGTAAGGGGGCTCATATTACAAGGAACCCACAAAGGTTTTTTGTGATAATCAGAGTTCCATTCAACTGACAAACAACATAAGTCATCATGGTAGAAGCAAGCATGTGGACATACTATACCATTTTTCGCGAGAAGCGCAAGAAAGAGGCGAAATCGAAATCCAATAAAAGCCGACAGAGGAGATGGCAGCTGACATCCTAACCAAAGGACTATCAAAAGACAAGGCCGAAAATTGTATAAAGATAATGGGTATTTTTAAAAAGGCGTTGTTAATAACGGGTGATTTTTTAGCTGGTTTGGTTTTGGCAACACTGGTTTTGACAGCTGACGTGTGCTTAGTACCTTGTGTCACTGTCAAACAGCTTCAGTTTGGTTTGCAATTAAACCATGGATCGTCTTACAAATGAACAACGCTTGCAAATTATTTAATTTTAGTATCAAAATTCGTGCTCGGTTCGAAATGTTCATCGCGCGCTGCTTCCATTTTATGGTCGGCATTCTCGACCTTCTGAGCAGTCTCGTTTCGGGCCGGTCAATTGGCCGCCTTAATCGTGCGATTTGACACCATTAGATCATTTTTTGTGGGGGTATGTCAAGGCTAATGTCTATAGGGACAAGCCCGCTTCGATTGACGCACTGGAAGCCAACATCCATGCATTCATTCGTGAGATACCGGCCGATATGTGTGAAAGAGTATGCCAAAATTGGAGACGCAGCCGCGGTCAACATTTGCATGAAATTATCTTTAAACATAAAATTGCAAGGTTCAAACTATCGATTCAAATAAATATTTATATGAATATATATATATAAATATATATATTTATATATATATATATATATATATATAAATATATAAATATTTATATTATTTTTTCGAATTTTTTGTGTTTTTTTTTAAAAAAGTTCTCAACCTCTTAAAAAATCACCCTTTAGGAGGAGTGGAACACGAAAATTTGTTTCAGTGTAGATCAACAAGCCTGTATGTACACACTACTTTTGCTTTATACATATTATCTTGCTATAGATTCCGTAATCGAATTTCAAACTCATGTACATAATGGAATTAAGCCATGTTAGAAAGTGTCTTTTTCTCTTTCTTCTTCTTCGAACTTTCATCCAAGACAGTTGTGAATTATCTTAGGTAATAAAACTTAATATTAAACCTAAAATAGTCTCTTTTTATTAAAGCCTACAAGGAGATGACGAGATCGCCGTATACCGACGGTTCTAAGATGGATGTAGCCCGCAGGAGCATCCGAGTACTCACGGGAATCCTCACGGGGCACTGCGCTGTGGGTCTACACGCTGAGCGGCTAGGCATACCGCATAACGATTACTGCAGAAGCTGCAGGGACGTTGAAGAAATTGAATCTGTTCGTCATCTGCTCTGCGAATGCCCAGCCCTAAACAGCATCAGGCGTAGTATCCTCGGCAGTTACTTCTTTCACGAGCTTGAAGATCTAAATAATAAAGATCTAAAGGACCTCCTAAAATTGTTTATACAAATCCGTATGGGTCCAAGAGGGCGGTACTCTGAGCTTCTAACAGCGGCCTGTTTCTGTTTTCGTTCCAGGCATTAAGAAGGTTCCCAATGGACACAATGGACCCAACTGCTGGTCTAAGTGAAACCGTGACTTTTGTCAAAAGGGCATCCATCAACCTAACCTTACCTAAACAGAGTGTTTATAAACCCAAAAGACACGCGAACTCTTCTGTTTTCCATGAAAATAAACGATCCAAACTGGTCTTTATCAAAATGAGTACAAACGAGTTCGAATATAAGCGAGTACCTTGTTTGCGTGTGCAAAATGTAGTGACAGTGATCGACAATCAGGTTTTAGAGGAGTATTTGTTCGTTTCATTCCTTTGATAACTTATCTGTGGAGTGGATGCTAGAGAGTTTTCAATATGCAATGGTGGTAGCAATTCTTTTGCACTTTTTGTCATGCGGATGTGGAATTGAATTATTAAATGCGTGTCTACATTGCTATTATGACTCTCAGTTTCACAAATATTTTACACACTAGAGTATACAAATCACGCTTTTTTTTACGTGGTGTCCCAAGTAAAAAAAAAATGATAATTTAATAAAATTAATTAAATAATGAAACAATTTAAAAATGATAAATAGCTTGTAATAAAAAAATCAAACTTAATTAAACAATGAAAAACGTGGTAATAAAAAAATTTTAAAATAATGATTAGGTTGTAATGAAATAATCAATGAAAATTACTCAATACCCACATATCATGGTGGGTGCCGTGGCGTAGCGGTTAGTGTGTGTGCTTACTACACTAGAGGCCTGATTTCGAATCCTGCCATCGTCACCTGATAAAAAAGTTCTTTTTCACGGTCCCCACCTCCGCGAGGGTCTGACAAGCCCTCCGAGAGTATCATTTGTCTTGAAAAACTTCTCAAAGTAATAATTTTTGTCTGCCAACATTCCTGATCCTTCTCAACTTTGAGCCATACAAAATATCCAAGGCTCTCACTCACTCAAGGCTAGTCACTTCTGCAGTGATTTATAGGCGGTTGCGAATGTAACACACATACTACGTGCATGCGAGGCAATCTCGCTTAAGCGTAGGAAATTTTTAGGGGAATATTTTTTCAAAAGTTAAGCGGAAGCAGAGGAAAACTATGAAACTATGCAGAGAAATTCTGGACGAGTTATCACTTGGCAACACTGTAACTGTGTGTTGGGTGCCAGATCACACCGATATATCGGGAAACGAAGAAGCGGACAAGCTTGCGAGATTTGGGTCTGGAATGAATGCATCTCTAGCCCTCAAATCTATAAGAGCCCCGCTGAGTTCGATAGCACGTAGGATAGAAACTGAATCCTTGAGTAGAACCAACCTACGTTGGACAGAACTTGATACGTGCAGACACACAAGGGAGCTACGGCCAGCGGTAAGCAAAAAGAGATCACTATTTTTGATCGGACTAGCCCGCAGGAGCCTCCGAGTACTCACGGGAATCCTCACGGGGCACTGCGCTGTGGGTCTACACGCTGAGCGGCTAGGCATACCGCATAACGATTACTGCAGAAGCTGCAGGGACGTTGAAGAAATTGAATCTGTTCGTCATCTGCTCTGCGAATGCCCAGCCCTTAACAGCATCAGGCGTAGTATCCTCGGCAGTTACTTCTTTCACGAGCTTGAAGATCTAAATAATAAAGATCTAAAGGACCTCCTAAAATTGTTTATACAAATCCGTATGGGTCCAAGAGGGCGGTACTCTGAGCTTCTAACAGCGGCCTGTTTCTGTTTTCGTTCCAGGCATTAAGAAGGTTCCCAATGGACACAATGGACCCAACTGCTGGTCTAAGTGAAACCGTGACTATTGTCAAAAGGGCATCCATTAACCTAACCTTACCTAAACAGAGTGTTTATAAACCCAAAAGACACGCGAACTCTTCAGTTTTTCATGAAAATAAACGATCCAAACCGGTCTTTATCAAAATGAGTACAAACGAGTTCGAATATAAGCGAGTACCTTGTTTGCGTGTGCAAAATGTAGTGACAGTGATCGACAATTAGGTTTTAGAGGAATATTTGTTCGTTTCATTCCTTTGATAACTTATCTGTGGAGTGGATGCTAGAGAGTTTTCAATATGCAATGGTGGTAGCAATGCTTTTGCACTTTTTGTCATGCGGATGTGGAATTGAATTATTTAATGCGTGTCTACATTGCTATTATGACTCTCAGTTTCACAAATATTTTACACACTAGAGTATACAAATCACGCTTTTTTTTACGTGGTGTCCCAACCCAAGTAACATTTCTGTTGCGGTAAGGTTATATACAAGCTATTTCCCCTCCCGCAAAATAGTTTGTATAAGGCCTTAGAGAAGCCAATTTGGCGCACTTACAGAAACTGTTAAAGCCCTAACAGCCGTGTTTAAAGTTTCCTGTTAGGCTTTACAGAAACCGGTGTTTGTATAAAGTTCCTGTAAGGCCTTATAGAGGCTGTTACTTGCTCTGTTGCAAGCTTTACCGAGGCTGTTACTTGTTAAAAGTTTTTTAGCAGGCTTGTATAAAGTTTCCTGTTAGGCTTTACCGAAACTGTTACTTGTATAAGGCTTCCTGTTGCAGGCTTTATAGAGGCTATTACTTGTATAAGACCTCCTCTTGCAGGTCTTATAGAGGCTGTTACTTGTATAAGGCTTCCCTTTGCAGGCATTATAGAGGCTATTACTTGTATAAGGCTTCCTGTTGCAGGCCTTATAGAGGCTTTTACTTGTATAAGGCTTCCTTTTGCAGGCCTTATAGAGGCCGTTACTTGTATAAGGCTTCCTGTTGCAGGCCTTATAGAGGCTATTACTTGTATAAGGCTTCCTCTTGCAGGCCTTATAGAGGCATTTACTTGTATAAGGCTTCCTTCTGCAGGCCTTATAGAGGCTATTACTTGTATAAGGCTTCCTGTTGCAGGCCTAAGTAGCCTAATCGACACTGCTTGAAAATGATAATTTAATAAAATTAATTAAATAATGAAACAATTTAAAAATGATAAATAGCTTGTAATAAAAAAATCAAACTTAATTAAACAATGAAAAACGTGGTAATAAAAAAATTTTAAAATAATGATTAGGTTGTAATGAAATAATCAATGAAAATTACTCAATACCCACATATCATGGTGGGTGCCGTGGCGTAGTGGTTAGTGTGTGTGCTTACTACACTGGAGGCCTGGGTTCGAATCCTGCCATCGTCACCTGATAAAAAAGTTCTTTTTCACGGTCCCCACCTCCGCGAGGGTCTGACAAGCCCTCCGAGAGTATCATTTGTCTTGAAAAACTTCTCAAAGTGCCGTTCGGATTCGGCAAAAAATTGTAGGTCCCCTTGTATGTGAAGAAATTAACACACACAGCATACATTGTTGAGAAGTTGGCCCTGGTTCACCTCGAGCTGTTGCGCCACTCTATTTATTTTTATTTTTATGTATTATATACGCGCATGTTTACTTGAAATTCTGGAGTCACGTGGCTCCAAAAGCTTTGATAATGCAAAACTAATTTGTCCTTAATTTTTGTCTGGCAACATTCCTGATCCTTCTCAACTTTTAGCCATACAAAATATCCAAGGCTCTCACTCACTCAAGGCTAGTCACTTCTGCACTGATTTATAGGCGGTTGCGAATGTAACACACATACTACGTGCATGCGAGGCAATCTCGCTTAAGCGTAGGAAATTTTTAGGGGAATATTTTTTTAAAAGTTAAGCGGAAGCAGAGGGCACAAATTCTTGGCTATTACAGGGATATTGGCTGTTTCACCAGGGAGAATGTTGAGGTTGTTTTATCTTTTGAATGTTAAGTTCAACTGGTTCCTCAGTGGCCTTTTGCACCACATCCCTGTTTAACCTAACCTCAGTTTCGTTTTTGTCGTTCTTGTTGGCATAATTTTTCAAAATAAGTTCTGAATAACATCTGGTCCATTTTCACGTGAAACTTCAAAAATTTCAATACATACCTACATATTTAATGCATTTCCCAGGCTTTTGAGAAATTTTTAGAAATGCATTTACCGTTTAGAAAAAGAGGTACAAAAAATTTGTTTATTCTTTTTTTATTAGAAAAATGTTTGACTTGTCATATTTCCAATCGATGGCCTTTTGTTTCATTTAAGTATTCGCAAAATTACGAAAGCTATACGGTATAGGCGCAAAAGTATCCTAATTTTTCATGGGGCACCCACCCTTAAGTTAGATTTGCCTAAAATTAAATGTTTTGTTCCCATTACGGAAAGAAAAGCGCATCATTGGGCCATCTGAAAATGCACTGTCTAGCTGGCCTTTGTAAATACACTCCCGCCTTTTAATTGTTATTGTTATATATTATTATTGTCATATATAAGTTTTAATGCTTTCGCGGTTGTTTATTGACATGACAAATACTTTTCAGATGAACCGCACTTATAACTATTTTAATGAGTACAATACTATACTCTGTCCAACATAAATTGGCAGTACAGCGAAGGATAGGGATGTTTGGCTCTCTTCCCACTCTTCCCACTCCTTTGTTTTCCGTAAGGTGCTATTCTAACAAACTCTCTTACAGGGTTTCCGTATGAAGCATTTTAAGTACCCGAAAACCCGAAGGAGTAGCTTATAGGGTTGCCGTCATTTTTTTAAATTGCCCATTTTATTTATTTTAAATAAAAAAAAATATTCTTCTCCACACCACCAAGAGGTAAGGTAAAAGGCGCGTTTTTGAAGGGTATCCTCAGTAGGCCTTATCCCTTTTAAATAAAAAAACAGACAAAAATAAAAAAAATATTCATCATATTTTTAATACAGCAATAAAATTACGTAAACAAGTAAAAATAAAATAAACATAAATTCATCTATTAGAAACAATATTAACACACAAAAAAAAAATTAAATATAAATCCACTTATTGAATCCATATCAATATTTAAAATATTTTCTCACAAATTGCTGCTGGTGCTACTTCTTCACCTAGGTTAAGCCAGACTCTTAACAGCGGCTTCAGAAAAAACGTCCATTTCCCACATTTTTGGCTCAACCACCTGGTCGATGTGTTGGACACACCGGTTCCATTTTTCAGCGTCAACATTCATTCACCGTTCATTCAACGTTAATTCACCTTATTATCACAATCCTTATTTAGAAAAATACACACAACTTCAAAAGCCGACCGCGCACGACGAAAATCTACGTAAATAAACTTTCTCCTTAAAAAAGAGCCTTCACATTTGTAACAGCATTTTAACATATTTTTCACACATTGAATGAAATAGAAAACAAGATCTCCACGACAACACTCATCATAAGGAACTTTTTCAAAGCTCTAATACCAAAAGTTTGTCGACAGAAACGCACGAAAAAAAAATGATCGAGCAACCAAACGTGCATCACATCAATTAAATGGGGGTTGATTTCAAGCAGCCACAAGCTAAAGCCAATCAGTGCACAACTGCACAACATGATGTGCTCGGAGTAAGACGTGGGGTCTGTGTCAGATGCAACTGGAAGTCACTGGCGGGCAAACACATGGGGGGTTTCTTTCAAATTAGTATGGGGCAAAAATGTGACAAGCTACTGATTTTTAAAAGCTCCTCCATAAGGATTTTGGTCAGTGGTCTGTACTGCCAATTTATGTTGGACAGAGTATAGACCACTCACCCCGAACGTTTCGCTCAAGTTACATTGAGCGTGGTCATCGAGAAACTGCTATGAAAGAGTTATCGCTGAGATCGGCTGCGTAGATTGTAGCGGTGCGTAGACGGTTCTGACTCATCTTGTTGTTGTAGTTGGGATGAAGTTGGTTGAGACTGATAGCGTTTTTCATTGAAGAAAAGGTTTGCTTTTTCTGTCGAAACATTTGATCTATTTCGATTGTGCGTGTTTCATTGAAAGTAAAAGAACAATTCTAGATCAATTCTCAACACGAAAGATGCGATCTCCCGATCTTGGAAGATTTGATCTGAACTCACTTACACATGCAAACATTTCTACTGTCCTGTCAAACGCCAAATCGAAGCAATTTTATTTGTTTCAAATTAATGTGCGGACGTGTTTGTTGGTTGCCAGCCCGTGAGTGTGATTTATTTTGTCGCCAAACGAGGAAACGTGTTTTATTGAAACGAGCACTTCTCGATTTTGAAAGCAATTCTTTCAAGTTTCAATGAAAAACGCTATGAAAGCAAACTGTACTCACTACATCACACAATATAGGATCCTAGAACTAGAAACACCCGCTGATGTAGTAAGTACAGTTTGCTCTCAACCACCTTCATCCCAATCCCAACTACAACAACAGTATGAGTCAGAATCGTCTACGCACCGCTACAATCTACGCAGTCGATCTCAGCGATAAGACTTTTATAGCAGATTCCCGGGACCACGCTCAATGCAACTTGAGCGAAACGAAAACAAAATTGTTATTATATTGTTACTGTACCACCATATTTATTCATCTTTTTCAAACAATTCACTTTTCGATATAAACATTTCGACTAAGATCGCAGAAGTTATCACATTAACAATCGAAGTAAACGGATGAAGGCTGATGCAGCGCAAAATTTTATCATCTGGCTCAGCAATGACAAGTTTGCTAAAATCGATCCATTCCAACTGAAAATAAATACTTATAATGTTAATGTTAGCACCTCAAAGTCGGTTTTCTTTCTTACATCTTCGCTCTGTGAGTTAAGTCCTTCAAGACAGAAAACTCCCAGATATCTTTCGACACGCTTTGCTTTGAAAGTAACCATAGATGCAGCAAGTACCATTACAAGAAATCTATTTAGTTCTATAAGCACAACATTTTCTTCCTTATCATTCGTCGTGCCGAAATAGAGTTCTCGAAGATTATAAACAAACGACATCGCTAAGTAACATCCCGCAATGGCCCACAGAGGACTAACAAGTTTTTGAAATTGTTCGAAGCACTTCTTCAGTTGCAGGTACAATTCAAAAGTTTGATCGAAATAGATTTCCTTGTCCTCTATTTGCTTGTCTGTGCAAATTTTTTCATAGTTCTTCTCCAACGCCTTAAGAATATTATCAAATAATGCTCCTATCATCAGGTAAACAATGGTCACATAAAAGTAGATCAATGTTGACATTAGAAGTGAAATCCTCAACAGCATATCTACAAATCCAGGGGGCTCGATTCCACCCAAATTAATGAAGCCCACTTGAACGACAACAAGGATAGCCTCAGCAGTAAGGGTTATCAGGAAGAATGCATCGAAGTTAAAGGAATGGCGTACGTAATGACTGTAGATTGTTTGAAAAGCCTTAAAAAGTATTAAAGCGCACTCTGTAACTTTCTTGTGGCATTTCCAATGGATGGTGAAAAGCATTAGCGTCGAACCAGTGTTATAAAAAATATGTATTCCATTCTGCAAAAAAAAATCAAAGCCGATGTATTCGCGGAGCAAGATATAGTAGAAACCCGATGCAATTGGAAAAGCGAAGCTAAATATTGGAACTAAAATTGAGACGCACACGGCAGTCTTAGAATATTTAAATAATCCATGTTTCTTATTGTAGCGCAAAGGAAATAAGCCCGATCCGTGAGAAAAACCGTACAAAATTCTCAAAAGGCCAATAATAACCCAACACTTTCGGATCATTGTAGCGTTTTCATACTAAGTCGATGTCAATGAGGAGCGAACATACTTTTTCAATAATAGTTATTAAGGCCGTGTACCCTCTTAGATTAGTGGGTATAATAATTGCAGTTTTGTAGGTGTTGATTGTAGTACTTTCGTGAAAATGATAATGGAATTGGAATAAGTCAATAACCCATATGGTTTGTAGACTACATGAACACAAGTTTCCAAAATGCAAAATTGGCTTATGAGCATAAATGAATAATTTATGATTATGATTATGGTAGGATCAATATTATTTTCCAGATTAAGTGCCAGAATAAGTAATTACTGCGTTAATTAATACTTCAGTGGACTTCAATTTCATAGTGGTTTTGGTGAAGGCCACTACCTATGGGTCATTCTGAAGCCGTTTTAAGATTTTGGCAGATTTTCGGAAGGTACACAATGTTATATCCAATATTGCAGAGAAACAAGTGCGGGTAAGTTGAAGAGTTCGTCTGTAATGAACTTCAAATCCGAACTTCAAAATCCGACCCTATTAAGCATGTAACACTGAATTCAAAAGTTTTTTGGCCTGAATTCATACGTCTATCATTTGTATTGGCCACGCCCCCAAAAACGGGTTTAGGCAAAAAAATTAAAATCAATCTCTCTAAAATAATGAGAGAATGCCTTAAGCGAAAATGATTGCTTAAAAATAAACGGTTTTTTTTTGTAAAAACGACCCTTAAAAAGGACCTTTAGACCTTTTAGAGATATGATCGAGACCGACAGGTGAATCGATTAAGCGATGTCCGTCCGGCCGTCTATTTGTGCAAAGTTTTAAGCTAGGATACTCAAACTTGAGGCGTATCTTGGTTCTTTTTTCGTACAGACAAAGATTGACCGCCCACAATATCGACCATGCCCACTTTTAACATATTAGATCTTTAAAAACCCGATTTCTCGGAAAGTTTACTCCAAATCGAAAAAAATTATATGACAAATATTAAAGATATTACCATTTTCTAAGATAAGTTCTTACAAAGCTTGGAGCTCCGCTTACTTTTAGGGGCGTTTTTGGGCAAAAACGGCATTTTTGCGGAATCATTTTCGGTTTTAAAGCATTTTGTCATGATTTAAACGAAATTACAATTAATTGATTTTAATTTTTAGTCCCGGCTCACTTTTGGGGGCGTGGCCTATACAACTTATATATGAATTCGGGACAAAAAATTTTGAGATTTGGTGTTAAGCCGCGTTGTCGCAAGCAACGTAAAACAGGAACAGAAATAGAATTCCATACGTTAGCAACTGAAACCTAAATTCGCTGAATGCTTTTTGCGTTGCTAATGTATGAAATTCTGTTTTTGTGCCTGTTCCTTGTGACAACGCGGCTTTGCACGGTGTATAGATAGGGTCGTGTATATAGAAGTATGTCACAAACGAACTTTTACACTTACTCACTTCTTTGATCAAGAAAATAATGCAATATTTTTAAGTCATTAAAATTTATTAAAACGACAGTCAGTCAACTTTACTTGTGTTAAAACTTTATTAATAAGGCTGTACATGAATTTTATTATAAGATTGTTGTCAAATAAAAAATACTTACATGGAATTTAAGATTTTTTTTGTACCAAATTTTTTTCAATCTACCGCCTATTTTCAATCCTAAATATCACCGTTCAGCCTTTCCCAAGTCTCAACACTGGTCCAGGCAACCAGTGAAGGCATGAGCTCGTGGCGAGGGTCACCGTTTTAGTGTGAACCATTGTCAGCAAGACTGTTGGACTCCAGATGGCAATTTTCCTTGAGGATGGGAGGGAGCGAGGGATTGATACAGATTGTGGGAAGTAACTTAGTAACTTGAGGTAAAGGGTAACCGATTTCGGTCTAAGCCCCCGTCAACAAGGAGATGCGAGGTCAGTGAGGAGAGGTTCCTTATGATTATTATAAGTCCGTGCCTGTTGCTTCTCTGCCAAAAATAATCCTCAAGCATGGAAAAGTGCAGGGGTAACAGAAAGCGGTGCGAACCCTTGAAGGGGGGGAAATCGGAAGGTTGGGGGGAATCGGAAGGTTGGGGTAACCAAAACAGTATGAACCCGTACCAGGGGGAATATGTGCTGGTAATCCCGAAGGGGTGAGGGCAACCGAAACGGTATAAGCCCACACTGGTCAAGACCTGTAAAACAAGACACTGGGATATGGTGGGGGGAAAGAGAATATGGGGAATATAACAATTTCTGTAGGTATACTACTATTTCGTTCTCAGGTAGGTGTGAGGGACAGATTGAGTGTGTTCACCCGTTAAGTGTTTAGCCTTATTTAACTGCAAATGTTATTATTACTATCCTCTTTCCGTCGAAGCTTACTAGAGAGAGTATCATTTGTCTTCAAAAACTTCTCAGTGCCGTTCGGATTCGGCAAAAAATTTTAGGTGCAACATCGGTGACGTGAAAAAACGCCGAACGAAATAAAGCCAAAAATGAAAAATTTGGCCTTAATTCGTTTTGAAAATGGAAATAACGCCAAATTTCCGATTTGGCTTTATTTCGCTTTAGAAAACGAAATAAGACCAATTTGGCTTTATTTCGTTCTCCACTTAAAAAGTAAAATATATATGGGGGGCGTGCCGCCCCCCTGCAACCCCCCTGCCTGTTTTTCGCTTTTCGTTGTAAGGGCGTATATAAAAAATTTGGTCTTCTTTCTATTTTTCTTTTGGCTTTATTTCGCTTTGGCTTACGAAATAATACAAAATTGGCGTTATTTCGTTTTTGAAAATGAAATAAGACCAAATTTGAGATTTGGTGTTATTTCGTTTGGCGTTATTTCACGTCACCTGCCCCATCCCCTTGTATGTGAAGAAATTAACGTGAAGAAAGCACACAACTGACAACTCAGTGATATACTCCGTGACATACGTCGCTTCCCATAAGAACGTGTGTATTTCACTAAGTTGTCAGTTGCGTACTTTGAAGTAAAGGATTGATTGGGCTAAGGGCTTAACTGTGTTCACAAACGGGACATTTTGGCGCGCAAGTATGGAGTAAATTTAGAGCTTGTGAATCTGAAACGGACTGTGATTCTAAGACAATTCATCAGAATTTTGGAAAAAAAGGGCAACCTCTTATACGATTCTTACGTCAGTGAAGCCCAGTCGCCGCGACACCGAGTGTATTACAGTAAATTGAACAACAATAGACCTTTTACCACGGCTGTCAAAATCTGACGTCTTTTACAATCTTCGTCAGTGAATCGCGAATCGCGTTTTTATATGAAAAAATTCAATAGTTTATATAGAAATGCCAATCATTAATAAGCTACTCAACGTAGAGCGTTCCGATAAGGTAAGAAGTTATTTTGCTTATTTCGTTCTTTTAATTAACCAAAAATGATTTAATAAAAGAAGTGGAAAGTGTCGAAAAAGTGTTCCGAAAATGTGATCTCCTTGAATCCGTGTACCCTTTTGTGGTCGTATGCACTTTTTTAGAACACAAACAACACTTTTCTAATCCTTTTCGTGCTTTACAATTAAAATATTTTAAACTTTACCTAGAAAATTAGGCTAATCAATTCTGCAACTTTCTCGTTCATCGAAATACAGGGTTGCATTTTTGAAATAGTTATTCGCGTTTATGTGTAATTTTTGTTCGTTTTTTCATATAAAAAGGAACTTTATTTGGCATCCCGCACTCGAAAATAACGGTAGACGTGAAACTGTTAAAAGCTCTATAGACCTTTTCAGCTGACATCTCTTTCTTTGATCTCCATCTTTGTCTTAAACGTTAAACATAAGTTGATGGAAAACATTGTATTTTTTGGCATTCCACCGTAAGACAGAATAGGGATTTGCCTGGTAAGGTGTTTTAAATGAACAAAAATTATTAATGCAATTTTTTTTCCCGACCCAGGGTATATTAATTTAAATGCATAGTTTTGAACACAGTGAAATAATCACCATAGACCCCTAAGACCTTTGAGAGTTATGATCGCAACCGACAGGTGAATCGATTAAGCTGCGTCCGTCCGTCTGTCCGTATGTGGGAAGTTTTTAGGTCTTTAAAATTAAGCTCAAACTTGGAGTTTATTTTGGTTTTGATTTTGTACAGACAAAGTGTAAAAATTAGTTAAATCCAACAACGACCACCCCCACTACTGGCTTCAATGTAAGACAACCTCTATTTCAAATTTTCTTTCCAAATGCCTTTGGTCAGGTTAGACCAGGCATAGGAACTCGACAGGTGAATCGATTAAGCTGTGTCCGTCCGTCCTTCTGTCCGTATGTGTGAAGTATTTAGGTCTTTAAAATTAAGCTCAAACTTGGAGTTTATTTTGGTTTTGATTTTGTACAGACTGTAGTGTATTGGCATCACAACATGATTACTCATGTTCTCCCATGCAGTGGAACATAAACGTAAGTACCTCTTATCTCTTATCGTCTCGTGTGCATGTACGATCTTGAGCGAAGATAGGGTCAGTCAATCTGACCGTCGCGATCGGTGCGTGCATTGGTGAGCCGATACTACATTTGGCGACGAGTAAAAAAAAAACGTGAGGGAAAAAAAAAACAATTAAAAGTGAAAAACAAAACGCGGAAAAAATATTTCATAAATAATAAAAGCGTGCAAGAGAAGAAGTAGTGTGAAAAAAAACTAAAAGTGAGAAAAGAAAACATTAAACGTTTAAGATACTGCTTAGTATATACAACCCTCTATTTTTCTAAAAGGGTTCAACATAAATATTATATTTGGCCAGAGAGAGGAAAAGTGGGTGAGTACCTAAAAAAAAAAAAAAAACATTTAAAGAAATTTAATACAGAAATGTAGGTAATAATAATAAAAAACACATAATTCAATCGTTGAAAATTACATAGTTAATGATGATATTTAAAAAGGCAGCGTGTGTGATATGTTCTCTTTTGTACGTAGGTACATAGGAGGAGAAAGATTACGTATACGTATATACTTCCATTAGATTGGATATGGATTGATTATATGTGTTTATTTCCATTAAATTGGAAAATTATGTTTTTGCAATTTGTGAGCTTGCATTATTTCATTAAATTGAGAAGGAAAGGCATTGTGCATAAATTTTTCCAAGTGAAATGTAAAGATTATTCCATTAAATTGGAAAGATGGTTAGACAATCCATTAAATTGGAAAAACAGAAATTGTTTAGAGAGAAACATATGCATATCACACACATTAGTAAATAAAACTGAACGATAATAACTGAATTATGTATTATGTATTTATTGACGCAGAAATGGAAAAACATCTTTCGGCGCTGGAGAGTTTTGTTGCTGAGGGCGACACAACCTCAGTAAGTTTGAGATGGGAGAGGTGGAAGAGAGCCTTAAATATTTACCTAGAAGCTGCCAGTATTGAATCTCAAGCCAAGAAGAGAGCGGTGCTGTTACACTTTGGCGAAAAGTGCGGGTTCGACAAAATTGAAGACCATTTGATTGATCAAGTAGCAGAAAAAGGAAGCTCTGAAGAACTGCGGAAAAAGATTTTAGTAGCAGGTGACAGTATTACGCTGGATACTATACAAAAGAATCTAATACCCAAGAGATTGTAAGGCAACAGCTAGAAAATTACGGAGAGAAGTCTTCAAGTCAGGATGTTAACATAATTAGGAGCAGGTTTAAAAAGAGTAGTCATCAAACAAAAGAGGAAAAAGAGGTAGTTTGCAAACGCTGCGGTAGTAGGAAACACTCTTCACAGAATGCAAAGTGTCCTGCTAAGGAAAAAAAATGTTATGGTTGCGGTTATCTGGGGCATTTTCGCCAATATTGCAGGACCAAGTCAGGACAGAAAAGGAAATTTTCGGACTCAGTAAACACCTTTGAGCGCAATAAAAAATCCAAAAAAGAAAAAGAGGAGGTTCATTTTATAGAAAAAGAAGAAGATGAAGAAGAAGTAGACTATATTTTTCACATTGACAATGACACTTCTATAAAATGCAAAATTGAAGGGGTAGATGTAAAAATGATCATTGACTCAGGCAGCAAGCATAACCTACTAACAGATGTCACATGGAAATATTTAAAAGGCAGCAAGATGCAGGTATTTAATCAGGTGAAAAAACCAAATAAAACATTTCTGGCTTACGGTAGTAGTACTCCTTTGGACGTAGTTGGATATTTTGAAGCGGCTACCACTATTGGCAACGAAACAGAAAAAGCTTCATTCTATGTTATCGCAGGGGGAACGAATAACTTGCTAGGAATGAATACAGCAATTGCACTTAAGGTTCTCAAAATAGGTTCTTGCATTAATCACGTCAAAGGTTCACCATTTCCTAAGCTTAAAAACATACTCGTCGACATAATAGAAGGAGTAAAAAGTCCGTCTAGGTGGGTTTCTCCAATGGTTCCCGTTTTAAAAGAAAATGGAGAAATTAGACTTTGTGTGGATATGAGGCGAGCAAACGCTGCAGTTTTGAGGGAAAACCACCCATTACCACTATGGATCAGTTGCTTCCAAGAATAAGAGAAGCCGTGCTAATTAGCAAACTGGATATGAAACATGCTTTTCACCAGATTGAAATCCACCCAGATTAGCGTCACATAATGACTTTTATAACCAGTAAAGGTTTGTTTCGATACAAACGGTTAATGTATGGGATAACTTGTGCCCCTGAAATTTTCCAAAAAAAAATTCTGTTAGGGTGTGAAGGAGTTATTGTCTTTATTGACGATATTTTAGTATACGGAAGCTCCAAAAAAGAGCACGATGAACGTTTCGAGAAAGTTTTACGAACCTTAAAAGAAAACAATGGACTTTTAAATAAAAACAAGTGTCTGATTGCAGTTGGTAACATCCAATTCTTAGGGCATGAGTTGAGTTCCGAGGGAATAAAACCGCTGCAGAAGTATCTGGACAGTATAAAAGCTTTACTTACTACCTACTTCATTACCTACTTCATTTCATGGGAAAATGGATACCAAGCTTGGCAACAACGACGGAACCTCTTAGACAACTTTTAAGGAAAAAACTTACAAAAAATAGTAAACTAAGCGAGTATTGGACGGGAGAACAAGAAGAGGCTTTCATTAAGCTAAAACAGATTCTTACAGGTATCAAATCTCTGGGGTATTATAATGTCAAAGATCAAACGCAGGTTATGGCTGATGCAAGCCCAGTTGGACTTGGGGCCATACTGATTCAAACAAACGCGAAGGGTTCACGAATTATTGCGTACGGCGAGAAAACACTTACAGAGTGTGAACGAAGGTGCAGTCAGACAGAGAAAGAAGCACTTGCGTTAGTCTGGGCTGTAGAACATTTTAATATTTACCTGTTTGGAAAGGAGTTTGATTTAATTACGGATCATAAGCCGTTAGAAATCATTTTTGGACCAAAATCAAAACCCTGCGCTCGCATAGAAAGGTGGGTCTTGCGGTTGCAATCTTACAGGTATAAAATTATCTATAGATCGGGTAAATCAAATATTGCCGACCCATTATCTCGTTTATGTCAGCATTCAAAAGAAACTTTACCAGGGAAAGAAGCCTATATACAACAGATAGTCGATAGCTCGAGACCAACAGCCGTCACAATTAAAAATATTAAAGAGTGTTCACATTATGATCCGGTTATAAAGAATGTGAAAAAAGGGTTGTACAACAACATATGGGATGAGACGGTCAAAATCTTTAAAATATTTGAAAATGAGCTATGTTTCTATGAAGAAATTTTACTAAGGGGAAACAAAATAGTTATTCCGGAAAAACTTAGGAAAATTGTGTTAGACGCAGCACACGAAGGTCATCCTGGCATTGTTGCCATGAAAAGCCGTTTACGAACAAAAGTCTGGTGGCCGGGGATAGACAAAAGAGTTGAGAATTTTATACGTGCAAAGGATGTGCTATGGTTGCCCTACCTCACCCTCCAGTTCCATTAAAAAGACGTGACCTACCTATTACTTCGTGGGTTGATATAGCCCTCGATCTCTTAGGGCCACTTCCAAATGATGAATACCTGTTCGTTGTAGTAGATTATTACAGCCGATCAAGGAAATCAAAATATGTAAAAGCATTGCTACCTCTAACATTGTTCGGATGTTGAAAGAAATTTTTAGCAGGCTTGGCTTTCCTATTTCAATAACAGCTAATAATGGGAAGCAATTTAGTAGCGAAGAGTTTAAGGCATATTGTAAAGAGTGCAATATAATACTTTTTAGTAGTATCCCATATTGGCCCCAACAGAATGGGGAAGTTGAAAGGCAAAACAAAGACATCTTAAAGCGTTTAAAAATTGCAAAGATCGAAGGTAAAGATAGAAGAGAATGTTTGTGGGAATTCCTAATGATGTACAATAGTACACCGCACACAACAACAGGAAAGCCACCTTCGGAACTATTTTTTAATAGGCTCAACAGAGACAAGGTACCAGCGCTCGAGTCAATAGATAAAAAAATTACTGATGGAGAGGTAAGAGATAGAGACAAAGAGCAAAAGGAAAATCGAAAAGAGTATGCCGACAGAAAACGAAAAGCTAAAAGTCCTGATATAAATGTAGGGGACAAGGTTTACGTGAAAAACCTAGTAAAACAAAGCAAGCTTACCCCGAACTTCAACCCTACTCCGCATACAGTTCAAAGCTCAAAGGGAGGAGATATAGTTGTAGCCAATGATGAAACAAATGAAAAGCTAAGAAGAAACATTGTGCACCTTAAGAAGATAGAAGGAGAATGGAAATCGATATAAGTTTCAGATGAAGTAAAAGTTTAATTAGGTTAAAAAACTATTTGTTATATACTAATACGGTGAAACCGAACTTTATTTAAATAAATTAAGTCAGAATTATATTTGGTTACATAGGTTTCAGATGAGGAAATGTTTAATTAGTGCAGTTAGCTATTTGTTATAATGGGATTAAACTAAACTTTATTTAAATTACTAATGAAGAGTTATATTTGGTTATGTTATTGAAATTCTTAATTAAACTGTAATAAATAATAATTGTATAATGAAGAAAGAAAGAAAAAATATATATTAAACATGAAAGAGATGTAGTGTATTGGCATCACAACATGATTACTCATGCTCTCCCACGCAGTGGAACATAAACGTAAGTACCTCTTATCTCTTATCGTCTCGTGTGCACGTACGATCTTGAGCGAAGATAGGGTCAGTCATTATCTGACCGTCGCGATCGGTGCGTGCATTGGTGAGCCGATACTACACAGACAGTGTAAAAATTAGTTAAATCCACCATGGACCACCCCCACTACTGGCTCAATGTAAGACAACCTCTATTTCAAATTTTCTTTCGAAATGCCTTTTGGTCAGGTTAGACCAGGCATAGGAACTCGACAGGTGAATCGATTAAGCTGTGTCCGTCCGTCCGTATGTGTGAAGTTTTCAGGTCTTTAAAATTAAGCTCAAACTTGGAGTTTATTTTGGTTTTGATTTTGTACAGACAAAGTGCAAATATTAGTTGAATCCACCAACGACCACCCGCACTAGATCAAGATGCACTTTTTCTCCACGCGAAAGTCAAAATATCGGCCAACCGACAGGAATAAAAAGCCTGACCTTGTCGTTTTTTTAATCGCTAAAGGGTACCTCAAATACCTTACGCTAGTCGAGAAGTGTTATGATCTTTGCTCAGATCACTCAGGAGTAATCTTGAAGATGGGCGGAAGCCTAGCAAAAAAAAAAGAACTGGGACGCCTTCAGAAAATACTGTAAAGAGGGTGTTGGCTTGAATGTGTCCTTGAGAACTCCATTCGAATTAGAAGGCGCAGTTGATAAATTCATTGAAGCAATTCAGAACGCTGCGTGGAACAACACTTCGTCCCAAAAGAACGCAGTTAGCACCGACGGGCATGTACGCACAACATATCTGCTCGAAATCGAAGAATTGATTCGTGAAAAGAGAAGAGCGCGTAGAAGATGGTTAGGCACGAGGGCTCCCCCAGACAAAACCCTCTTGAACCACCTCTCTAGCAAACTGAAAAAAATGTTGCAAGATTTTAAAAGTTGTGAGACCACTGAATACCTTAAAGGCTTGTGGGCGGATAGGAGCTCAAACTACTCGCTCTGGAAAGCAGTTAAGTCCAACGAGAAACCTCGCTACATGCACTTGGCCCCAATAAAGAAAGATAATGGCGAATGGGCAAAAGAAGACAAAGAGAAGGTGGATTAGTTTGCGGAACACTTGGAAAAAACATGCAAGCCGTTCGACGGTCCACCGTTGGCTGACGTCAAAAACAACAACGCGGAACCTGATAGTTTTAGAATGAAAAAAGTGTCGTTAGGTGAACTTCGACAGACAAAAAGCAAACTTAAAAATAATAAGTGTTGTATATTTGGCTGATTATGATCATCATCACATCACTGTATTTCGTTGTATAACAACGAGTTAAACATCGACACTCACACATGCACATCGAATGCATCAAAGCTAGTGTGGTGGTCTCAGCCTTAATAGTTTGCCTTTTTTAAGTTAGTTGTAAGTCACCACTGAATAAAGAAAGATCTATATCTGACAAGTAGTCAAGTGTCTTATATTAAAACCTAAAAATAGCACATGGCGCAGCCCGTTTAAAGAACATTAAAGTCTTAGGCGTAATCTGTTAACTTGATTAAACAAAGTATTTACTAACAAATGGCTGGTTGTGATTTTCGAAAACCCGGTCCATTAATTTTGGATGGCAACGTGAAAGAAAATTGGCGAAAATTCCACAGCATGTGGAATATATATACAGTGGCCCCAAAAACAATTTCGGAGAGCGAGCCGATTCAAACAGCGAGGTTTCTATCTTGTGCCGGAGAAAAAGCTATAGAAATTTTCCAAACGTTACCTATACCTAATGACAACAGAAATAAAATAAATGATGTTTTCGAAGCATTTGAATCGTATTGTGTACCCAGAAGCAACGTGGTCTATGAGCGATATTTGTTTTTCTCGAGAAGAGAGAGAGGATCCGAACCTTTCGAGCAATATTTGTCGGACATCGTGAAATTGGCGGAAAACTGTGTATTTGATGGCCAAAAAGAATCGATGATTAGGGATCGAATAGTCATGGGCATTGCAGATCAAAATATACGGTTGCAGTTGTTAAAGACGGACGGACTAGATCTTGCTAAAGCCAAAGAACTTTGCAGTGTAGCTGAGCAAGCTTCCATGCAGGCGCAACAAATGCAGGCTGAACGATCATCAATTGCAACAATCTCCAAAAAGAAGGGACAACAGCAGAGTTATTTTAAGCAATCCAATAATGATGTCGATAAAAAAGATTCTAAATTTGTAACTTATTCTAATTCTAGATCACCTATGCATGTTATAAAGAAAAAAGACCAACACACCAGCGGAGAACGAAGGCATGGTTACACAAGTAAATCTGCGAACAATGGATGTGACAAGTGCGATCGATATCATAATCAGGGTAACTGTCCGGCCTATGAAAAAAAAATGTTTTCGTTGTGGCAAGTAAAGGGTGATTTTTTAGCTGGTTTGGTTTTGGCAACACTGGTTTTGACAGCTGACGTGTGTTAAGTACCTTGTGTCACTGTCAAACAGCTTCAGTTTGGTTTGCAATTTAACCATGGATCGTCTTACAAGTGAACAACGCTTGCAAATTATTGAATTTTTCTATCAAAATTCGTGCTCGGTTCGAAATGTTCATCGCGCGCTGCTTTTTAATTTTATGGTCGGCATTCTCGACCTTCTGAGCAGATCGTGCGATTTGACACCATTAGATAAGAGTAGATCGTGCGTTTTGACACCATTAGATTATTTTTTGTGGGGGTATGTCAAGGCTAATGTCTATAGGGACAAGCCCGCTTCGATTGACGCACTGGAAGCCAATATCCATGCATTCATTCGTGAGATACCGGCCGATATGTGTGAAAGAGTATGCCAAAATTGGACTCAGCGGATGGGCTACCTGAGACGCAGCCGCGGTCAACATTTGCATGAAATTATCTTTAAACATTAAATTGCAAGGTTCAAACTATCGATTCAAATAAATATTTCATTAACTTTTTCGAATTTTTTGTGTTTTTTTTTTAAAAAAAAGTTCTCAACCTCTTAAAAAATCACCCGTTACATTTTGCATCCGTATGTCGATTTAAAAACATTAATAATATTAATATTAACAATTCGGTTGGTGGCGGGGAAAGCGATAGTGATGAGACATATATATTCGGTAGAGGTGATCAAGGATGGTGGTCATGGTCTGGGTGGCTGTGTTAGTTCAATAGATCAGGTCCGACAAGGTTGCATAAGTTGGTACGAAAATATTATGGTTGAAAATAGTTTAATTAATTATAAATTAGACACTGGGGCTGATGTTAATATTTTAACGCTTAAAAATATCAGAAACATAAATTGCGAAAACATGATTAGACCAGCGACAACAAAATTAGAGGCATATGGAGGTTCTCGTATTCTAACTAAGGGGTTAGTAAACCTTTGCTCCCAGTACAAAACTAAACGTATTGATGCGGATTATATGGTGATAGACAGTGATTCTAAGCCATTATTAGGACTCCAAACCTGTTTAGAATAAGGCTTGATATAGAGAGTTCATGAAATAAGTGATGTTAGCGAGTTTATTAATCGTAATAAGGAAGTGTTTTCGGGTGATGGTAGATTTCCAGACAAATGCAGGGTAGAGCTAAAACCCAACAGCGTATCGATTAGTAAGCCGCCGAGAAGAACTCCAATTGGCATAAAGCAAAAGGTAAAAAAGGCCCTTCTTAATATGGAACATCGTGGTATTATCAGCAAACGTGATGAGCCTTCTGCATGGTCGCACCAGTTGGTGGTAATTGAAAAAGCCAATGGAACTTTGAGGTTATGCCTTGATCCTAGTGCACTTAACGTGTACCTTAAAGAGGAGCACTTAATTATTCCAACACTTGAGGATTTTTGTGATGCTATGAGGGGATTTAAATACTTTTCAGTTTTCGATTTGAAGGAGGGGTTCTGGCAACTCGGGCTATGCCCCGCATCAAAAGAACTAACAGTTTTTAGTACTCCTTTTGGTTCTTATGAATATAACGTATTACCATTCCGTATTAAGACGGCCCCCGAGAAATTTCAAAAGCTTAACTCGAAATATTTTGGAAATTTGCCTGACACGTTCGTTTATATAGACGATATTATAGTAGGGGGCAGAACAAAAGAAGAACACGATGAAACTGTTAATAGAGTAATAAAAACAGCGCGAGAAAAAAACGTTAAATTTAATAAGTATAAACTTCAGCTCTGTGCCACTAAAGTTAAATATCTGGGTTAATTTTCACGGGCGATACGATTAGTCCTGATCCAACTCGTATCGAAGCTATATGCAAGCTTAAAGAATCACAAGACAGAAAGCAACTTGAAAGTATAATGGGTATGTTCAATTATCTTCGAAATTGAACATACTTCTTTCTTTCATTCCATCTTTCATACCAAATTTTTCGAACATGAATGCCCCACTTCGTGAACTGTTGAAGAAAAACACAGAGTTTCTGTGGACACCAACTCATGCACAAGTTTTCAAAGACATTAAAAATGTTCTTGCACAGCATTCAACTCTTAATGTTTTTCATCCAGACAAGGAAATTTTAATTCAGACCGATGCATCTCAGAATGGTTTGGGATGCTGCCTATTACAAGATGGTAAGCCGGTGGCCTATGCTTTTAAAAGTTTAACTGACACGGAAACTAGGTATGCCCAGATTGAGAAGGAGCTTTAAGCGGTGGTGTATGCTTGCTTTAAGTTTAACAATTATATTTATGGGTACCATTTTACAGTACACTCTGATCATAAGCCTTAAGTGGCTATAGTGAGGAAGGATGTGGGTGACATTCACTCTACACGTTTGCACAGAATGAAATTAAAACTTTCCAAATATGACTTTGAAATCAAATACGTACCAGGCAAGTTTTTATACATAGCTGATTCATTGTCCAGAAATTTCATAAAGGATTCATTAATTGATTTGGAATCATCCCTAAAAGATCTTGTTCATACCGTTAGCATGAGTGATCCAAAAAGAAAAATATTTGAAGAGGAGACACGAAAAGATATGGTATTACAGTCCATAGTAGAACTATGTAAAAACGGTTGGCCAAGCAATAAGCTAAACTTGCCAGATAATGTAAGGTTATTGTGGCAATTTAGGGACAAGATTTATAATGGTCTGGTATTGTATGAAAATCGTGTTTTTGTTCCCAAGGCCTTGCATTGCAGAAATGTTAGACAAGAGATTTGTGCAAGAGATTTAACATTGCAGAAATGTTAGATCTCTTGCACAAATCTCACATGGGGATTACTAAAACCGTGGGTAAAGCTAAAGCGACCTTATATTGGCCTTATATGGCTAGAGATATTGAAAATATGATTTTGAGATGTAGAGAGTGCGAAAATTACAGACCAGAAAACAAAAAACATGCATTGATTCCCCACCCAATACCTAGTAGTCCTTTCGAGAAGCTTGGATTGGATTGTCTTGACTTTGGAGGAAAATCGTATGTCGTGGCCATCGACTACTATTCAAAATGGATAGAACTTTATCCTAGTGCAGAAAAAGCCGCCGCAAGTATAATAAAGATCTTAAACAAAATCTTTTCAACCCATGGGATTCCCCAGAAAATTGTTTCCAACAACCAACCCTGCAATTCGTATGAACTAAGAAATTTTGCAGAAAAATCTAATTTCGATTTTATATATAGTAGTCCCAGATATCCTAGGTCAAATGGTCTAGCTGAGAAGGCAGTTGATATTGCGAAATCCGTCCTTAGAAAAATTAGCAAAGCTGAGGGCAGTTTAGAATCAGCTCTACTAGAGTATAGGAGTACGCCAATTCCGGGTATAGGATACTCTCCGGCGGAAATGCTCATGACCCGGAAGTTACGGACAGGGCTTCCAATAAAAAAAGAGGATTTGTTACCTCGGATTCCTTCAAACTTGCAGGCAATTTTGAAACAACGTCAGGAAAAAATGTCTAAGCATTATAACCCAGTTTTACCGCGTCGCGAAATCAAACTGAAGGAGGGAGAAAATGTATTGTATAGACACAAGGGAAAGTGGGAGCCTGCTAGAGTTGTTTCAAGACATGAGTTTCCGAGGTCATACTGGGTTCAAAATGAAAATAATCGGATAATTCGTCGAAACACTTATCATTTACGTAAGTCAATGTACTCTCCCTGCATAAGAAAACCTGACATTCTTGGGGAAAGAACTCCATCTGCCTCAGAAAAAACGAAGAGCTCAAATCATGAATTAAATACAGGAGTTGATAATGAGCAAGACGTCCCACCTTCGTCTGATAATGCAAACCATGTTGGCCAGAATTTATTGCCTCAGCCATACTCAGGAGAGTATGTCACCAGATCTGGCCGGATAAGTAAAAAACCTGATTTCTATAAACCTTGAACTTAATTTCATTATTTTGAATTCTATAATAATATATTTTGATTTATTTTTATTATATCGTTTCTTTCATCCTTTAAATCGACATATTAGTGCTAATGAATTGTTATGTGTATTAAAAGGAGGAGGATGTTGTATATTTGGCTGATTATGATCATCATCACATCACTGTATCTCGTTGTATAACAACGAGTTAAGCATCGACACTCGCACATGCACATCGAATGCATCAAAGCTAGTGTGGTGGTCTCAGCCTTAATAGTTTGCCTTTCTAAGTTAGTTGTAAGTCAGCACTGAATAAAGAAAGATCTATATCTGACAAGTAGTCAAGTGTCTTATATTACAACCTAAAAATAGCACAATAAGGCCCGGGTTACGACTTGATCATTGGCAAAATCATGAAAGAACTTTATATGATAAACGCTTCTCTTAGACTTCTATGCGTTCCAAGGCAATGGAATGTTGTTGAAGTCATAATGGTTCCAAAACCGAAAAAAATTTGCAAATGACAAAAAATCTTATAGGCCATACCGTTTCTGCCGATAATATCGAAAGTATTTGAGAAACTTCTGCTGAAGCGAATACAACCAATAACTGCAGAAAGACCTTTGATCCCGGATCACTAATTCGGTTTCAGACCTAACCATTCCACAATAGATCAAGGCTACAGAATAACGCATGAAATTGAAAAAGCCTTAGAAGAGAAAAAAATATGTTCAAGTGCTTTCCTCGACGTATCGCAAACCTTCCACAAGTTATTGCAGGAAGGTTTGAAATATAAGCTCGGCAAATCTTGCCGGAAGACATGTATAGAGTATTGAAAAACTATCTCTAAAACAGACTATTTCGTGTTAGGTGTGGTACTGAACTCAAGCAGTACCACAATTCGAGCTGGCGTACCCCAGGGAAGCGTCCTCGGTCTGACCCTGTTCCTGCTCTCCACAAGAGACATACCTCTAGATGACGAGACAGTTATGGCCACGTTTGCGGACGACACGACCATCCTGGCAACGGGTGAATCAGTCGAGTCATCAACGAGAAGCCTCCAACGCATATTGGTATGGTGAATATTGGAAACTTTCGAAGTTTTTGAAATTTAAGCCTCCGTCCATCCTAGTATTAAAAAAAATCCTACTTTTGAAAAAGGCTCAATAGTATTTCATATTTTTCACCAGCTAACTTTCAAATATGTTAACTGCAATGCACCAACATACAAAAAACACTCTCGAGTCTAGTGGACTCTATTGTTTTATTATAAAAAGAATAAAAAAAACAAGCTTGTAATTTCATTTATGTGATTTTGAGTTAGAAAGCTAAAATTTTACTCTGCTATCCGAAGCAATAAAAGTGTTTTTGAATCCGCCTACAGACACGCCCACAATCGGTGTAAATGTGCAACTACCTTCAGTGCTTTTAAAACTGTAAGACGTGCGTCGTGAAAAGCTGAAATTTGACATTTAGTAGGTATCTCCTTATGATTATAAAGATATAAAAAGTAAAAACGATATCGGCGTACCTCCCGTAGTTGGCGTGGCATCGATTCAAATAGGAAATCTTCAAATGCAATTTATTCAATATTTTTGTTCCAAATCGGAAAAATTTTGGAGGAATAATTCAAGAAAAATCTATAAATTTCCAGGAAAACATGGACTTCGACTGCTTTTTGGTTGTACTAAGAAAAGAATAAGAGAGAAACTTTGGCACATAAAGTACACTGGGCACTATTTTAGATTTCGTGCATACAAAGTTTTGGCCACGCCCATCTTTAGAGTTAAATTTCACGAAATTATTGAATTTAAACCAAAAAATCACATTTTAGCGTACATTTTAACTGCAAACTTGGATATTTCTATGCTAATTTGATTTTTGGTTAAATGAGTCGGACATGCCACGCGCCTTTTAAAAAAAATTAAACAAAAACTTATACGGAATAATAATTTTTTTTTTTAATTATTTTTTTTATATTTAAAATGATACATGAATGGTAACGGGACGGGGATGGAAAACAAAAAAAATTCGAATAGAAGGGAGATAGGAATGAAAAGGAGAATAGGAATAGGGTATATCGCGGTCCGTTACAGACGGACCGAAGCTAATACATACGCACTGTTGCACTTACTCACTGGTTCGTTGTAAAGACGGACCTCTAAAAACGTTACCCATATCGATAGAATAATCATCATCATCATTTTCGAATGCCGCTTATCCTTTAAAAGGGTCGTTCTCGATTCTCCGCCACCAACTCAAGAGACTCCGGCGCAATCCCCAGGCGGGACTCAGAGAGGTTTTTTACCTGATCCCATCACCTGTTTCTTGGCCTACCGGGGGGCGACGCGCTCGCATCTCGGCTAGCATAACCTGTCTAGGAAGTCTGTCAGGAGGCATGCGAACAACGTGTCCAAACCATCGAAGAATCGATCGCTCCACTCGGAGAAGTAGCTGCTCAATATTAAGATTCCCACGAATACTGACGTTTCTTACTCTATCCCTTAGAGTAACACCAGCAACGCACCTCAGGAATCTCATTTCGGCAGCTTGTACCCGCGATCTAATCCTTTCGGTCATTACCCAAATTTCATGACCATAGATGAGGGTCGGGATGAACACTGAATTAAAAACTGAGGTATTTGCTTTCACTCCAAGCTCAGCTTTCCTGATGACCGGCCGGCGCAGTTACTTTACTATTGCTCCAGCTTGGCCAATTCTACAGGGCAACTCACTCCTCCCATCTTTCGTGAAAAAGACCCCGAGATACTTAAACTTCTCCACCTGTTTTAATGGAACTCCATTTATATTCAGGGTACACTGCACAGGAGCTCGGGAAACTTCAGATTTCTTCACGATAACTTTCATCCCAGCATCACCACAGACGGCCGCAAACCTATCCAGTGCTCGTTGAAGTTCCTCTCTGGATGATGCAAGGATGGCTAAATGGCTCATCCTGATGCCAGCCAATTCGAAACATTGCTCGCCAAGACTGCGCTTCACCATCCAGTCCATATATGCAATGAAAAGGAGCGGCGACAGAACACAGCCCTGGCGAAGTCCAACGCGCACATCAAAAGGACGGGATTTGACGCCATTAATCCGTACACAGCGTCTGCAGTTTCCATACAAAGACTGGATGATTCTCAGAAGAGGCCCACTCAGCGCATAGCCCTGCAAAACTCTCCACAGTGTATCCCGAGGGACTCGGTCATACGCCTTTTCCAGATCTACAAAACACGCATAGACCGGTTTGGCATATCCCCAGACCTTCTCAAGAATAAACTTCAGAGTAAAAAGCTGGTCGGTTGTGCCTCTGCCAGGTCGAAAGCCGCACTGTTCTTCGCGTAACAAAGGCTCGATTACAGCTCTGGAACGCGTTTCCAACACCTTCGCCAATACTTTTCCCGGAAGACTCAAGAGAGATATGCCCCTATAGTTGGCGCAATCTCTCCTGTTCCCTTTTTTGAAAATGGGCACTATAATTCCTGTTAACCAATCGCTAGGTGCCTTCCCGCTATCCCAGGCCACCTTAATGACACTTGCTAGCCATTTAATACCCCCTTCACCCATTGCCTTGAGCATTTCTGGCCGGATTTCATCAACTTCAGCAGACTTGCCAACTCTTAGCGATTTAATCGCTTTAGTGACTTCGTCTACTGTGGGACTATTCTCCGCCCTTATCTTATCAGCAGTGGGAATGCCATCTTCAGTGGCCTGTTAGGGGTTGAGCAACTCCAAAAAGTTCTCTCTCCATCTGTGCAAGACATCGCTCTCTTTTGAAAGAAGTGTACCGTCCTTGGATTTAACCCCTTGAATGATATTCAACTTCCTTCCTCTGAGCCGGCGAATGGTCTGCCAAAATATCTTGTTTGCAGATCTTTAATCGTGCTCCAACTTCTCACCGAACTTTTTCCATGACTGTTCCTTGGCTGTTCTGACTGCCAGATTGGAAGTCCTTCGCGCATCTTTGTACCGGGCTCGAGAAGTTGAGTTTCTACATTGGATCCACGCAATGTAGGCTCTCTTAGGGGTGTCAGCATGCGAGCGCTTGGTGGTCGGAAGGTCCCGCTCGGCATCCGAACGGGTTTGACCCGAAGAAGTTACGACCAGCCCGTCAATGATGCCGCCATCAATTACGGGGGCGGAGGGGGACAGCGCCCAGTCAAAATGAGGGCTTAGGTGGAAACTCTACAAATCGACAACGGCACCAACTCAAAATTGGCACGTGGAATGTCTCGATAGAATAAATTCAAAAATTTTGAGGGGGACTCTTACAAAAAAAAAGACCGTCAAGTATGAAGACATACGCGGAGCGGTCCGTCGGCTTTTGTTGAAGGTTATGGTCATCTATATTGCGCAGTTTGTGTAACATTCTATTTATTTATTAAAATTATTTCTGGATATATTTTACAGTCTGTAATTTACTTTTTTCGTAGTGTTCCTGTTGGGTTCTGTACTGTTTCCTACTTTTCTTATATTGGGTGATTTTATATTGGGTTTCTTTACTCTAAAAATAGGCTGACAAAAAGCTTTACCGTTTCGAAAATAGAGGGAAGGACATACTCTTTCTTGGCCTTTTTTAGGATTTTTATAATTTAAAACCCATAAAACAGCAATCTCGATTATTTTTAATTGACTTTTTGATCAATTTTACAACCACCTGTGCTAGCATTTGCCACTTTTCTCAAATTCTGCAGGCATGGATTTCTGAGAAAACGGTAAAAATATGCTCTTTTTTATTTCGCTTCTTTGAATGGGCTTAAAAACTTATGGTCGAAAACGGCAATTTTGAAACGTTTTTGATGCAGTTCGCTTGCCTTTTAAACATAACATATCTACTTCAGCCAAATTTAAACAAGGTGGTGATAACCGTTAAGGAACTAGAAATCTTTAAAAAAAAGTTCTCGAAAATGTTTTCACATTTTTCAGTTAGATCTTCGAAGTTTTTGAAAATTCGAAGTATGCTATAGTTTTGTACAAAATTTAAGAAGATGGACTATGCCCGATGTTAATTCAAAAATTATACTTTATACCGTTTGGGAGATAGAGGGGAGACATGCGTGCTTTTGACCTTTTTTATAATTTTTTAAATTTCAAATCCATAAAAGAAATATTGTGAAGTTTTTTGCAGTTCCCAGTTAGACTTTTTTCCAATAGCACAACCAGCAGAACTAGCCCTGGATGTTTTTTTTGAATTTAATGGCCACCGGTTTATGCGTAAACGGTAAAACAAGCTCCTCTTTTATTTCGTTTTTTAAAAAGGCTTCTTAAAAGTTAGGTTAAAACGGCAATTTAACGCAGCATTCCTTCTTTTTGTAAGCTTTTTACTTTAACCGAATCTGAAAAAGATCGCTTATACCGTTAAGCTACTAGAAGACTTAAAAAAATTGTTTTTGAAAATGCTTTTATGTTTTTCAGTTAAATCTCAAAAGATTTTGAAATTTGAAAATCTGCTATAATTTTCCTTAAAACTTTGAATTATTTCTGATACGTGTGATTTGTTTCATAGAATTCCACCAAACAGCACCGGAGATAGGGGGGACAGACGTTTTTTCATGCATTTTTGCGATTTTTTTTCGAAAATGCGTAAAAACTGCAGTACTCAAACTGTTTTTGAAAAATATGACCTAAGCAATTGGTTTACTTTGAGTTGCTTTATACGTGTGTTCAATATTGATCTTATGCGATAAGCCGATAAGATTTTAAGTTCGATAAGATTTTAAGTTCAAAAGCTATGGCCTCCAACACTTTGAAAAACGTCATGCATTTTCGACTCTTCATTTCTCAAAAACGTTTCGATATTTTCGAAAAAAACTTATTTTTTAATTGAAGCTTAGTATTTTTTTAGCCTGAGTTTCGTTTTTCTACCTCTTGCCTACTAAACTTCTTGAAAAAAAAAACACTAAAAAACCTTAAGTCCATTTTTACATGAAATTTCAAACTGTAATTAAATCGTTATTTGTGCTTAAAAAAATTTGCCCTCTTTGGATTCTCTGACTATTTCTTCAGTTTACACGCACACCAAATTTTGTCTTTCTACGACTTACCGTTCAGAAGTTATAAAGCGATTGGACGGACGGACGGACAACGTAGCGATACCATAAGAGGTCCTTTTTCCATTTTTGGACGGACCGCTAATGCATATACTAAATTCAGAAAATCTTTACGACTTCCAAGTTCCAAAAACTGAAGTTCTGTATAAAAATTAGTAACGTGACGTGCGTTACTGGTAGTGACTAATTTGTTAGTGATATGTTTCGGTCATGGCATAACACTAACATATTTAACGAACAGCAAAATTGTTTGAGTATTGTTAAGAGAAAAAAAACCACGATATTCAAAAGGAATTAAAGTTTGGTTGGGTATACAACACGAAATATACACCCGCCAGTCCACACCCTCAGTTGGCTACGTAAACGTCTTTGCGTGATCTTGTCTAAGATTCTCGAATAGTGTCGGAGAAACAATTTTGTGTATCTATATCAGTGTGCTTTTCATGGTTTCTACTTTGATGTGTTGTACTTCTCCCCATAAAAATTAATTTTGATTGCGAAAAGTAAAACCAGCACTTCCACCTACCACACCTGGAAATTTTTGTGTTATCAGTTTTTGAGTGGGCGAGGTTAATTTAGCACCAAGCGATATTCTGGATAGCTTTCTACTTAAAGCTTGTTTATATTCTATCTTCAGATACGTAAGTGACAATAATTGCTTCCTCAGGCTTGTGCACAAAATATTTTTGCATGTCTTTAATCTTTGCATACAGAAATGATTGGCATTGAATTAATATAAAAATCCAAGAACCCAACTAGAAATGACAAAAATACATTACAATTTATAATTGGCCTTCTTTAGCAAAAAGTCTGTTTCATTTATGTTTGCAAGCCACCACCATTATGAATACGCCTTAACAAATGTTATTCTCAGTTGAAAGCGACATAACCCAGACATGTTATCAAATTTTTATTGTTGCCATTTATAGCCCGGATAATCAAAACACATCCGAGCTTGTGAGTCCCCCATTAAATGACATACGTACAGATTTGTTTCGAATTTCAGTGCGTTCTCGTTTTGGCATCCCCTGCTTATAAAAAGGCCCTTAGTTATAAAATTCGATAGCTCTATAAAGGCACTTTTTAGGAGTATCGAGGCCTAGAGTATAGATAGGTAAGTATTATTAATAACGACAGGCAGTGAACGCGATTATAGATTGTAATCCAAATACGTCATCCCATAAGATAATGCGTAACAAGATTCATAGTGTCTTAATTTTTTAGAAAAATAAATGGTCTTGTTAAGTACAACACCAAACTACAGTACGTCAAAGAAGCTAGTTAGTTACAAAAACTGTTTACTTCGATTTACTATCCCAATAATAAGAAAAGTAGCAAAAATACATGAAAGAACTTTCACACGCAGAAGTTATACAAAATTTTAAGGAAAACTATAGCGAACTTTCAAGATTCAAAAACTTCGGAGATGTTGACGCGGGAACATAAAATCATTTTCGAAAACAATTCTTTGAAAGTTTATAGTTTCACCAAAGAACAGACATATTGCCTCGAAAACTCTTTTTCTCTTGCCCATTCTGCTTAACGTTAATGACGACCTAGATTAAACTTGGGTTATGTATCAAGGCCCAACTGTAATAGGCTTAAGTGAGATTAACCTAATGTCAAAATAGATCGAAAATCCCACTCAAGTTCTGCCAAATGCTTACTACGCGGGAGTTCGAGATTTGAATCCTACCGTCATCACCTGAAAAAAAGACTAATTTTTTTTCACGGTCGCAAACTCCGCGAGGGTCTAAACCCTCCGAGAGTAGCATTTGCCTTGAAAAACTTCTCAAACTGCCGTTCGGAGGATTCGGAAAAATTGTAGGTCCCAGATGGAATCAACGGTGGCTTTCAGAGTTCCAGTCAGGCCGAACTACTTAGTGAACACTATGGGTTATTCGGAGCTCAGGCCTATAAGAAGCAGGCTATTCGATTCTCTCTTCCTTAGAGCTTAGCAAAGGATTTGGTCATCCAGGTTGGGGGTCGTTCCATCGGGGTGACTTCCCGGCCACTGGAAACACCAGTTACGAAGCAGAAACAAGCCTCGGATTCGGACGGATTTACTGTTTACCACCAATGCAAACGACAAAAGGACAACGAGCCCGGATCTGCACGAGGAATGTTAGGTCCCTTAACAGGCAGACATTACTGCCATCCAAGAAATGCGGTGGGACGGGCCGGACAAAAGAAGCATGAAAAACTGCGACTTCTACTATACGGCGACTAAGCTATCTACATCAAAGCCAGCGTCTATTTGAATGTGGTTTCGTTGTTGGGGACAGACTTAGGCAAAAAGTCTTGAGCTTCAATCCTGTGAGCGAGCGCCTCGCGACGATCCGCATCAAGGCCAAATTCGCCAACATTAGCCTCATATGCGCGCATGCCCCCACAGAGGAGAAAGATGACGACGCCAAAAATATGTTCTACGAGCTCCTGGACAAAACTTATGAGCAGTGCCCTAGCTGCAATATTAAGATTGTCCTAGGCGATTTTAATGCCAATCTAGGAAGGAAGGGCATCTTTGGTCGTACAATCGGAAAGCACAGCCTGCACGACACCACCTCTGGTAACGCATTCAGGCTGATCGACTTTGCTGCGGGGCGACACGTTGTGGTAGCTAAGCTAGTACACAGTTCCCGCATCCCAATATCCTCAAAGGGACATGGTGATCTCCCGATCAATCAACCGTCAACCAGATTGACCACATTGCGATCGACGCAAGGCATTCCTCAAGTATCATGGATGTCCGAACTTTCCGAGGGGCCAACATTGACTCGGATCACTACTTTGCTGTACCAACGCCAAGTAATGTAAATAGTGTAAGGAAGTTTGACGTCGGCCGACTACAATCGCAAGAGACCACCAGTTCCTTCTTCAATCGAGTCTCTCAAAACCTTCTACGAAGTCCTATGCAGCCAGCATCAAGTATTAATAGCTAGTGACGACATTGCCAAAATGCCATCAGAGACGCCGCCTCTGAAGTGCTGGGTTTCACAAGGCCACCACAACGAAATCCCTGGTTTGACGATGAATGCCGGCATGCAGCTAAACAGGAAGCATACGTTTACGTATACGTTTTGATTATCGTGCCTTAGTGTCGTGTCAAATCGTGAATTTTATTTACCGAAAAGAATTAAAAATAACAAAAGTGAAAACAATAAGGTGTTAGTGCTCGTCGCTTATTAGCGGTCCGTCCAAAAATGAAAAAGGACTTCTTATGGTATCGCTACGTTGTCCGTCCGTCCGTCCAGTTATGCTATGACTGTAGAAAAACAAAATTTTGTGTGCTTTTAAACTGCGGAAATAGTCAGAGAATCCAACGTGGGCGATTTTATAAAAGCACAAATAACGGTTTAATTACAGTTTGAAATTTCATGGGAAATGGATTAAATAAAATGCAAAAATTTTATTTTTTTAAAATATTGAAAAGTTTTTAAGAAATAAAGAGTTGAAAATAGGTGACGTTTTTGAGAAAGTGTTTGAGACCATACCATAGCTTTTCAACCGCTTAGTGCACAAAGATAATATTGAACACACGTATAAAGCAACACAAAGTACATAAAATGCTTATGCCAAACTATTTTTCAAAAAAAGTCTTAATACTGCCGTTTTTACGCATTTTCGAAAAAATATCGCGAAAATTCACGAAAAAACGAGTGTTCGCGAAAAGGCAATAGACTGATACCACAGTGTAAGCGATGCCGAGAATTCAGGCATAAAGGCTACAGCAGTTTGCGCCAATTGCCACGGAAACCACCCTGCAAACTATCGAGGATGCGAAGTAGCCATAGAGCTGCAAAAGGGACGAGAACCTCTTAAGGAAAATACTCGAGGTCAGAATCCAAGCCTAGGATGTCCAAAAACTGCTGAAACTCCTAAGCCAAAGACTCCAAAGACGCCAAAGCCGATCAAAAGTGCGAGATTGGCAAAGGAGGCGTCAACAAAGGGCTTAAAAGCTCCACAAAAGAGCGGCGCCAGTTCAAGTGCAGCGGAAAAACTGCCACTGGTCGGACCGAAATCATACGCACAGGTTGCGGCAAACGAAAACAAGGCAAGTTCGCCCACAACAGATGCAGTGTCTCAGATCCTCGCTGTAATCTTGGAAAAACTTGAGGATCAGACTAAAATCAACAAAGTTGTATTTGACAAACTGAGCAAGACCGAGTTTAAGCCTCGAAAAAATTACAAGAGCACATGAATATGAAACAGTTATTTAAAATACTAACATGGAATGCAAACGGCCTTCTGAATAAAATAGACGAACTAGAAGTATTTCTACGGAAAACCGATATTGATATTTGCGTGATTACGGAATAAAAATAAATAAATAGAGTGGCGCAACAGCTCGAAGTGAACCAGGGCCAACATCTCAACAATGTATGCTGGTGTGTTGATTTCTTTTACATACAAAGGGACCTACAATTTTTTGCCGAATCCGAACGGCAGCTTGAGAAGTTTTTCAAGACAATTGATACTCTCGGAGGGCTTGTCAAACCCTCGCGGAGGTGGGGACCGTGAAAAAGAACAAGTCTTTTTTTCAGGTGACAATGGCAGGATTCGAACCCAGGCCTCCGGCGTAGTAAGCACACACACTAACCACTACGCCACGGCACCCCACGTGATTACGGAAACTCACCTCAAAAACGGGTCTAGACCCAAACTTAAAGGTTACAATGATTATCACGCACATCGCCCTTCCCCAAATTCGAGAGGAGGATCCTCCCTCTACATAAAGAACTGCATAGAGCACTTCAAGAACACAGAAGTTGAGCTAGACTCTATGCAGTTCAGTTCAGTTTCTGTTGACTGCATGATTTTTGACTGCTTAGATTACAACATTGCATCTTGTTATTTCCCGCCAGGATATAGACTGGTGTAAGACGATCTTGATCGTATGTATGACTTCATTGGGCCCAATTTAATCATTGGGATGACTTTAACGCGAAGCATACTTTTGGGGGTTCACGATGCAATTCCACAAGAGGCAGATTACTGTACAAAAACAGTATGAAACGTGGGGTGGATTTTTTCTCCACGGGTAAGCCAACATATTGGCCAACCGATAGGAATAAAAAGCCTGACCTTGTCGACTTTTTCATCGCTAAAGGGTACCCCAAATACCTTACGCGAATCGAAGAGTGTTATGATCTTTGCTCAGACCACTCAGGAGTAATCTTGAAGATGGGTGGAAGACTGGCGAAAATAGAAAGAGCTCATAGATTAGCTAGCAAAAACATGAACTGGGACGCCTTCAGAAAGGACTGTAAGGAGGGTGTTGGCTTGAATGTGCCATTGAAAACTCCTTTCGAGTTAGAAACCGCAGTTGACAAATTCATTGTCATTCTCGAGCGCGTAGAAGATGCCAAGGCAAGAGGGCTCCCCCAGACAAAACCCTCTTGAACCACCTCTCTAACAAACTGAAAGGAATGCTGCAAGATTTTAAAAATCGTGAGACCACCTCAAACTAATCGCTGTGGAAAGCAGTTAAGTCTATCATGAAACCTATAATCCACTCGACATCAATAAAAAAATCTAACGGCGAATGGGCAAGAAAAGACAAAGAGAAAGCGAATTTGTTTGCAGAACATTTAGAAGAAGCATTCAAGCCTTTCGACGGTCCGCCGTTGGCTGACGTTCAAAACAACAACTTTACGTCAAACTACGCACGCAGCAAATTTGCAAAATGAAATGCAGCTTTGCGTTTTGGGGTAGGAAATTGTAAAGTATCACCTCAAACACATTCAATTTCTGTTGAAAGATATTTGCAAAAGAACGAGCAGAAAAGATGCTTTTTAAAAACGAACCAAGTTGCCTAGCAAAGAAAATAAAATTATTTCTGTTTATTCCATCACAAATATATCCAAAGTGGTGCACTCGTGTCTTTGTGCATGCTAAAAACCAACAACTTGCGAGTTATCGCGACAAACTGAAATAATACCGAAAAACATCACATTCTCTACTCAAACCTCTCTACTCTACGCAAACCGTTTTTTTTTTTATTCTGACAAGAAACAGAAACAACCCTTTTTCGTCCCCACAACCTACCTATTGACGACAAGAGAACTATACTCACTCACCACACCGTTGTTCAACGGACGCAAAAGTAGAAAGTAGATCTACTTTTGCGTTGTAGATGGGTCTACGATATTTACGGTCAAAGTGCCTATTTTCATTTGGTTGATCCCAACCTAACCAGAATTTCATTTCTCAAAATAAAACGGAGGTTTAACGGTGGCCACCACATTGGAGCTTCCCCTCACCATAGTAATTCTGACACATCAGGTTAGGATCAACCAAATGAAAACAGGCACAAACGTGGGGTGAAGTTTTGAAGTAACATTTCGTTTTGCCCCATATGCGCCCGTTGTTTCTACTCTGCTTGACATCGAACGCACGCAGCAACGCAACATTGCGTTTTGAACTTTAGAATGAAAAGAGTTTCGTTAGTTGAACTCCGACAGAGAATAAGCAAACTTAAAAATAATAACGCCCCGGGTTACGACCTGATCACTGGCGAAATATTGAAAGAACTAACAAAAAAGGCACTAGTCAAGCTACTTTATATGATAAACGCTTCTCTTAGACGTTCTAAGGCAATGGAAAGTTGCTGAAGTCATTATGGTTCCAAAACCGGAGAAATGTGCAAACGATAAAAAATAACTTATAGGCCCGTATCGCTTCTGCCTATAATATCGAAAGTATTCGAGAAACTTCTGCTGAAGCAATTACAACCAATAATTTCAGAAAGACGCTTGATCCCGGATCATCAATTCGGTTTCAGACATAACCATTCCACAATAGATCAAGTCTACAGAATAACGCATGAAATTGAAAAAGCCTTAGAAGGGAAAAAGATATGTTTAAGTGCCTTCCTCGACGTATCGCAAGCCTTCGATAAGATATGGCACGAAGGCTTGAAATATAAGCTACGGCAAAACTTGCTGGAAGACATGTTTAAAATATTGGAAAATTATATTGAAAGCAGACTCTTTCGTGTTAGGTGTAGTAGTAATACTCAAGTTTCAAGCAAATTCGGGTTGGCGTACCCCAGGGAAGCGTCCTCGGTCCGACCCTATTCTTGCTCTACACAAGAGACATACCTCTAGATGACGAGACAGTCGCGGCCACGTTTGCGGACGATACGACCATCCTGGCAACAGGTGAATCAGTCGAGTCATCAACGAGAAACCTCCATTGGACAAAATTTGTGTCTGGACGAAGACTTGGCGAATCGCTTTAGCGAGAACAAGTCTACGCATGTGAATTTCACTTCCAGAAGGGTTAACAATTCACCTCTGTTCATAAATTCTGCACAAATACCTTATGCAAATGTAGCGAAATATCTAGGCATGGCACTGGACGCTAGACTAAGGTGAAGAAGAAGCGTGACGAGCTCGAGATTAGGCTCAGGGAAATGTATTGGCTTATCGGAAGATTTTCGAAACTAAGCATATATAACAAACTGCTCTTGTACAGGCAAGTGTTGAAGCCGTTCTGGACATACGGTATACAACTTTGGGGTTGTACCAAGCCGAGCAACATGTCAATGTTGCAGACTTTTCAAAGCAAGGCAATAAGAGCAATTGTGAATGCTCCATGGTATATTAGGAATAGTGATATTCACAGAGATTTAGGAATAGCTACCGTGAGCGAAGAAGTAACAAACTTTGCTCGAAAGCTAAATGCTCGCCTTCATGTTCATTGCAACAATGAAATGATCCTTGCTCTCAACGAGACTCTTACCGTAGAACCAAAGTGATGTAGCTGTAGCGGTAGTAGTAGCGGTAGTAAGAGCTGTCAAAAGTTAAAACACATGTATTCAGTGTATTGCGCACACAATGTGTGTCTGTGGCGGTAGGGCGTAGCTGTGGCGGTAGTAAGAGTTGGCCAACTTTTAACTTTCGTAGCGCTACACGGTTGAGAGTTCGATACAAGCAAAGTAAACAATGGAGGAAAAGGACGTGGAAAGGTTTATTGAAATTGTTAAATCAAAAGATATATTATGGAACTTGTGTTATCCGTTGTACAAGAACATTACAAAAAAAAAACCCAGGAGTGGAAAAAGATTGCCGATGAATTTGGCTTGCCATGTAAGTCGGATATATATTAGGCGATATTTACTTTAATACGTACTAACTTGAGCATTTTCTTAGATGAAGTGCTAAAAAAATGGAAGGGCTTGCGGGACTCCTACTCAAGGCACATGACTCAGCAAAAGAAGGTCTCAGGACAGGCTGTCGAGGAGAAAGAACATGCCTGGAAGTTTACAGAACAAATGAAGTTTCTTAGGGAGCATTTGAAGGCAAGACTGTATGTATTAACAAATGTTGAATAATTATAAAGAAATGGTTGCTGTGTTCTTTAGGACAATAAGCAACTATTCATCATCTTCTCTTGATGAATTCATCTGGAGTGGAGCAAGCCAGTCAAATCCATTAACGCCGAATGATACGGACCAGGAGTTTATCTTTCGGCCGATTAGTGCAACTCCTGGAGTAGACTGCATTGTAGACGAGAGTTTTGTTGCACCCACGATTCAACTTTCTGAAACACTGAAAACTCCAAAACAAAATTTACGCAAAGACAACAAATGAAATGTCAGGTCATTCTTGCCTTGTTTAAATGCAGAAATCAAGTGAGATGCGATCTGATGCTAACTTGGATGGAATTGCGTCGATTCGAGTCGACTCGACTTCTCTCGTTCTTTGTGATTGATTGGAAATGTTGCTGATATATATGCTAATTTCGTATGCTTGCAAATTGATCATGTAGGAGTAGAAAATTAAATGGTTTCTGTTCCATTTTTTGTTGTTTTTATATCAACTGCTCAATTCCACTTAACTCAGCTCTGCTTGTGCAGAACAACATAGGCCGGAAATCTAACTCAACTTAACTCAGAGTCTCGGCCATTGTTTATAAATGAGGTTTTTGTTCGACATAGCCGCGCTACACCATTGTGTTCAATTTTTTTCCGTACTACGCCACATGGCTCCGCGGCTGTACTACGTACTACTGCTACATACTACCGCTACGTGCATTGTGGTCCTACGGTGAACGATGTAAACAACGAACGACGACTACAAAGAACAAGACCCTTCGATCTAGCGACGCAGGGTGAAACCGCACGAATGAACGGCTTTAGTAGGTGCATTCACTGGATAGCAACCTACCCAATGCGATAAACACTACGGAACGTTAACTACTTGTTAAGTTAACTTAGTTGTTGTCAAGAAGTATTATGAGAGAGCAAAAATTTACTACTATGAAGTGCTTTCTGACAGTTTCATAGTGTCTCTCATAAATAGGTGGTTTTTTAGCACGTGGAAATCGGGCATAACCAATATCGGTTACTTCGGTTTTATATACCTGCTATAGTGGGCGTATTGGTATCTTTGAAAGATTTTGGAGTTTTAGCCTCCGTCCACACTAGTATTCAAAGAAAAAAACTAAAATGAAGATGTTTATCCATCGTAACTACTGGGCCACTTCTTTTACATCAACCAAATTTGACGCAGGCACAACCACATGAACGTTTACCAACGCAAGGACATAAAAAAAACAATATGCATATAACAGTTCATTTTTAAGAAAAAAATATAAAACAAGTGGGAAAGTGCGACAGTGGGTATGCAAAAGCTTCAATCCATCTACGACGGATTGCAAAATACCCGACCATACCAAAAAGAAAACTGCCACGCCTCAACGAAAAATGGCGGGGTCAATGAAAAAGCTAAAATTTTTTGGCTACCTCAAAGACAATTAAAAGGCAATGTTACGTACCAAAAATGAATGCGCTAGCGCCATTGTAATATAGCTAAAATTTGCGAAATGTATTTTTTCAAATTAGAGATGGTCGCACATACAGGCCTGTAGTGGGCGTGTCTGTGGGCGGATTCAGCTTGTTTTCACCTGATCTGAAGGACTGGACTTCCAACCAACCCACAAAATTTCAGCTCTCTGCCTTAAAATTTAAGGCCTAAAAGTTGTTTACATACGGACGGACGGACGTACGGACGGACATGGCGTAATCGATTCTCCTGTCGGTCCCATTCATATCTCTTAAAGGTCTTAGGGGTCTACGGGGATTATTTCACTGCGTTACAAACTATACATCAAACTTAATATACCCTGGGTCGGGTATAAAAATTAAAGGAAAAGTTTTATGCCATCCTTATTTTAGTGACAAATTTAAAAAAATCACCCAATATAAGAACAGTAGACTCCACTACGAAAAAGTATACGGCAGAATGTAAAATATTCCCAGAAATAAAAGTAAACAAATAGAATTTTACACAAGCTGCACAAAAAAGGTTAGCCTCACCTACAGCCGACCGCTCCGCGTATGTCTTCACACTTGACAGTCTTTTGCTTGAGTTATAACGGTTTTCACGGGGTTCAAAAAATTAATCATACAAAGCGGCTCTGCACAGAAGGACTAGAGCTGCTCGCGAGCTCAACGAGCAGAGGAGGAGAGAGGAATACCGGCTTCTCCGAAGGAAAAAGAGAGAGCACGAGAAGCGCGCGGTTGAAGAGATAGAGAGATGTTACAACAGGAATGAGGTTAGGAAGTTTTACCAGAGGATCAAAAGGTCCTGCCAAGGGTATAAAGTTCGAACTGAAGCCTGTAAGGACCATCAAGGGAACATCGTTGTAAAATCGTAGTCGGTGCTGCTGATTTGGGAAAACCACTTCTGCAGATGAACCAAATACCGTTGTCAGGCAGAACGAACCATTTAACACGGGCGAAGATGTTATCCACGAAGCATACGAACGATACCGCCCACCCGACCTGGAGGAGGTGAAAGTAGCTGTGTCTAAGCTCAAGTGCAACAAAGCAGCCGGAGCAGACGGCCTAGCTGCCGAACTTTTTAAATCCGCTGGCTATGAGCTGGTTATGAGCATGCACCAGCTCATCTGCAAGATATGGTCGGAAGAAAGCATGCCCGACGAATGGAACCTCAGCATTGTTTGCCCGATGGAAAGGAGACCCTCTGAGTTGTGCCAACTACAGGGGCATAAGTCTTCTTAACATCACATACAAGATCTTTTCTGCTGTACTGTGTGAACGCCTGAAGCCGTTTGTCAACAATCTGATAAAGCAAGAAGTTTGTATTCGATTCCCCTAAGAGATAGAAGGAAAGACGCTGACCCCTCGCAGATGTCCGGGCGAAGTCTTTTAGTCTATCTGCACACATCGCAGACACGCCAACGAGCCCCAACGAGCTCATGATAAGCCCAAGTATCAATGGCAAACGAGGCAACAGATACAGGCAGGCCTGAGGCGGGTTCGGGTCCTGAGAAAACCTCTTCTGAGTCTAGTCTGGCAAGCTCATGAGATATTTCATTTCTTTGGATACCAGTGTGACCTAGGACCCAAACAAGATTCACAGCATTTAGCCTGCCGACTAAGTTCAACAAATGCTTGAGTTGAAGCACTATCTGGGACGAGGTAAGAGGGTTGAATAACGCATTTAGAGCGGCTTGGCTGTCACTGCAAACGAATATGCTTCTTGCCCTCCACCTGTTAGTCACAGTGCATAGTCATTGGAATATCGAAAATCTCCGCTTGGAAGACAGACGCATATTTAGCTAAGGTAGTGGAGTCTAATGTTCTCGCTTTCCACACAGACTCCAAGCACCCGACCCCTGTCCGGTTTTGGAGCCTTCTGTGAAAATATGATGGCATTCTTTCCCTGGCTAAAGTCATTCCATTACCTGAGTAAGGTTGACTTGGTAGTTTTGCAACAAAAGGATTTCTATGGGGTCATTGCGTCAGAGGGCATGTCCATAAGACGGGTCGAAGGACATTTCTCGCACAAGTTCTTCAAAATTCCAATGCGTGTGGTACCAAAAACCACCTCTCTTTAAGCTAAAGATGGTTTTCAGCGTACACCCACTGATAAATATATCAAGCTGGGGGAGGTTCACAAAGCATCTAGCGCAAGGCCCGGTGTGCTAGGAAAGGCCATGTGTAGCCAGTACAAGCCGTTCTTTGGAGTTTGGCAAAAGAGGCAGTAACACGTTTCCACAAAAGCCCGTTCCGCCAAACAATCGATGCGTATGAGGGGAGTGGTCTTACCATGGCTGTATAGATTCAGAGGACACTTTTTGGAGATAAGCCCCATGTCTTGTCAAAAGCGCCTCTGCACTGCCAGAAAGTTATTTGACATGCTTGGACCATAAAAGTTTTCTATCAAGGATTACTCCCAAACATTTGACTTAATTGGATATCGAGATAGTGACACCTTTAAGCACTAGTTGAGTCAGACCAGTGACCTCCTTCTCGTAAAGATAGCAACCGCAGTTTTAAAAGGATTCACAGAAAGCCCAATCCTAGTGTGCCAATCATCGATTAAGTCCAGGAATCTCTGCGCCTGGGAGCACACAGTCCCTAGCTCAACCAGTCTTTCTAAGCTTTTCATCAGGAAGAAAGACAGACTTATAGGTCCGACACTTTTGGCTAGGCTGTAGTCTTACCAGGTTTTGGTATGAAAACGACTTTAACCATATGCCCAAGGGTGGGTTTGTAAGCCAAGGCAAGGCTCGCAGTGAAAATTCCATTCAACGTTCCTTTCAACAGCTGACCTAAACCTTGCTTTAGCTTAACTGGGTGGATTCCATCTGGACCAGGTGACTAAAAGCTCTCAAAAGATGCAATAGCATATTTAATAGCGTCATCAGTCACTCCCCACTCTAGAATGTTCCAATATAAGCCGCGTTGTGTTCTCGGCCACCGTTGCCTGTACCACTGAAGAGCACGTGGTGATCTGATTTCCCAGGAAGTGAGTCTCTAGGAGAAAACTGAATTTCTCCGCCTTGTGGTCTCAGTGTAGGTACCATCAGGTTTGAGTATTGAAGCGAGTTTGAACTTTCACAAGTCTACTAGTTTCACATAGAGATTCGATCTCCTCACAAAATTTTTTATAAGAGTAATTTTTCGACTTGCGAATAAGCCTCTCAAAATCCTTTTGTTTCGATCGATATAGATTCCAGTCTTCTACTAAATTGGTTTTAAGGACTGATTCAGGAGCTTCCTAGTCTCTTTTTCGGTGCAGTTCGGCATTCCACAAAGGTACCGATTTTCTACGGGGATTTTTCGTAACTGAGTTCAAGACAACGGCTAAGGATGCTGTTCAGATTTTAAGCAGATATTACTACCCCTTGTTGTGACCTCAGTTTGAGTGGAACTTGAACAGAGTGGCCAAATTCTTCTCTAAGCTGTGCCAAATTCGTTTTTCTCGGACTTCTCCACTCTAGCAAAGGTAGAACTTCGCAATTGATTTGAAATTGGATGTATCTGTGATCTGACAGGGTGGTATCTGGCGATACCCTCCATTTTGTGATAGTCCTCCCGGCGGTCATAAATGTAGGTCCATGACCTGAATTATTGATGGTAATTTTAGACGACAAGATGAACTCCAAAAGACGATCTCCTCTTCCGTTACATTTGCTGCTGCCCCGGACAGAATTCTGAGCACTAGCATCGCAGCAACCCTTTAATAAATAAATAAATAGAGTAGCGCAACAGCTCGAGGTGAACCAGGGCCAACTTCTCAACAATGTATGCTGGCGTGTTAATTTCTTTACATATAAGGGGATCTACAGTTTTTTGCCGAATCCAAACGGCACTTTGAGAAGTTTTTCAAGACAAATGATACTTTCGGAGGGCTTATCAGACCCTCGCGGAGGTAGGGACCGTAAAAAAGAACAAGTCTTTTTTTTTCAGGTGACGATGGCAGGATTCGAACCCAGCCCTCCGTCGTAGTAAGCACACACACTAACCACTACGTAACGGCACCCCACGTCCCAACCCTTTGGATTTACAATAATCCAAAAGCTCAACAACTGCCTTTGGTGGAGGAGAAGTCAAAGAGTTATAGGGGAAATAGGCCGAGGCAATAACGTCTAGAAAACCTTGAACTTTTCACTTTTTCTACGAATATGCCTCAATGATGGGTGGTCATGGTCACTTAAAGTTCACTTAAAGTGCGTACGGCAGAGCAACATATGGCATAGCAACAAAATATGGAAAGCGACAACGTGTTCATCGTAGCGATATTGATAGGTGACCTTAAAATGGTTAACATCTACCAACTGCCCAATAGCTCATGGAATGTAGAATTGATTCCAGTATACGAGCACTCCGCCCTATATGCCGGTGATTTAAGCAGCCACCACACTCTAAGGAAGTACCACGCGAATGACGATAACGGCACCAAATTGGCAGACTGGGCTGACATAAACAACCTGACACTTATTTTTGATGCCAAAGATAGAGGAACCTTCCACTCTAGACGCTGGAGCCGCGACTACAACCCAGATCTGTGCTTCGCTTCATCTAACTTCACCGGGCGTGTACAACAAGTGTCCAGACGGGACCTTCCTGTTTTTCCTCGAAGCCAACACGGCCCAATTGTCCTAGAAACCGGAATAATGATCCCGTTGGTAAACTCCACTCAGCGTCCAAGGTGGAACTTTTAAAAGTCATCATGGCAAAGCTTCACCAAAGACCTCGACTCCAACGTCCGCTGGATCCGTCCGACTCCCAAGATGTCTACTCGACTCCGAGATGTCTAAAGCAAAGTCGGACAAAGACCACACCCAACATATTAAAAGCCGGTTAAAAGAGCTAAAAGGGTGACCCGAGCTAGAAGTAGCCATCGCCTGCTGTAAGAATGGAAAAGCCGCTGGAGCCGATGGAATCTATCCCAAATTAATCAAACGTTGCGGGAAAAACACTAAGATCTGGCTCTGCAAATTTTTTAACAGCATTCTATCATCGGTAACCTGCCCATTGAGTTCAATATGTCAAACGTCTTTGCTATACTTGAACCGGGGAAACCAGCTGACAAGGCCGACAGCTACCGACCAATTGCTATCTTAAGTGTACGCTAAAAGATCCTTGAACGCTTAACATATAACAGAGGTGAGGTACCCATAAACGAAGTTATCCCTATAGAACAAGCTGGATTCCGAAAAAGTCGTAGCTGTACTGACCATGCGGACGACCTAGCTATTGCCACACAGCACCAGGGCATAGACTCAATTGAGGCCACACTCTTAGCAGATCTTGACTGCCTGGGAGAATACTTTAAGAAATGGAGGCTGACACCCAGCAAGGCTAAAACTGAGTCGGCGTGCTTTCACCTTAACAGCCAACTTGCGCACATACCGCTCGAAATTACCTTCAACGGATAGGTCCTGCGACATAATAAGAGCCCCAAGTATCTCGGAGTAACCATAGACAGATCCCTCACCTTCAAGCAGCTCTGTCTCAACACCGCAGCCAAGCTTAAAACAAGGAACAACCTGCTTCAAAAACTTGCATCCAGCTTCTGGGGATCATCACCCAGTACACTTCGAACTGCCGCTTTGGGACTGGTTTACTCAACTGCCGAATACAGAGCCCCCATATGGTTAAATAGCGCACACACTGCGAAAATTGATAGTCAACTCCACATCGCAATGCGCCTTATCTCTGGAACGATAAGATCAACTCCAATTCAATGGCTCCCAGTCTTGAGCAATATTGCCCCACCTTCACTTAGACGAAAGAAAGCACTCGTCAGAGAATTTACCAAAATTCAAGCAACCCGAGCCTCCCAATTCATACATACTCTAACGAAAAGGACTCATATTGGCTGAAATCGCGAAACCCACCTCTAAGGACAGCGACAAAACTGCATTTGTATAACTTCAACGTCAACGAAGAGTGGGGAAAAAACTGGAGGAATTTTGCGCCAAATACCTGTAGTAACATAGTTAACCCTACTGCTCGTGTACCAGGATTCAACCTACCCCGAAAAACTTGGACCCAACTAAATAGAATAAGGACCGAGCATGGCCGCTGCAGAGATTTTCTGTTCAAATAGGGAGCAACAGCATCTAGTAAGGGAAGTAAGGGAACGCTTTCTGCACCAAAAACTGCCCACATTTTAAACGTCAAAGCAAATTTTAAGGAAAAGCTATAGCGATTGATAAAATACGCATGCAATAAGACGTACTTGTAATATTTGTATTGTTATGGTTTCGGCCTGGGGTTCGTCGAATAAAACACATCAATTTCACTTTTATAATCACACAATGAAACACTTTATTTATCAAACAAACTTATTTAAACTCAGATCACACTGTTATTCAACTTTACTATTAAGAATTCAACACTTTATTTCAACTCAATCACTTTTTAATTTATTACCGATTTTCACAAGTCCACGTTTAAAATATAACTGTCTGTACGAGGCTGTCACCCGTGTATTTATACAAAATTAAGCACCTTCTAGTACGTTCCATACTTTCCTTTTGGTAGTTTTCCATTGGTACTCCTCCGCTGAATTCCAAGGAGGGGAAATCGAAATTCGAACTTCGAATATGACAGCTGCTGTCAGATGACTGGAATGACAGTTGGGTATGTTCGTTTTGTGAATCGATGGGTGCATTCAGTGACTCCTGCGTGTTGTTTTATTTCTTGTCGCCACATAACATTGCCCCGCTTAGTTTCGTTCGTCCCGAACAAGTACGTCATCATTGCTTCCGTGGTAGCGATGTAGGCGATCAACATGGATCATCATCATCTTCGCTCTTGGTCCTCTTTGGATTCGGAATACGACATCATTGATTCGTGTTGCAACTTGGTAGGGACCTTCCCAGTCCTTCTGAAGCTTTGGCGATCTTCCCTTTTTACGATGTGCGTTATAGAGCCATACCAGATCTCCCTCATTGAACTCGGGTGCCGTTGCCCGCGCATCGTATCTCGTCTTCGTGTGGTCGCTTGTAACTATTATACTGCTTCTGGTTCTGTGGTGGATGTCATTATTCCTTTCTCTAAGGTCAACCACGTAGTCCTCCTCGCATGTTGGGTCTTCAGTGGGAAATCTTAATTTAAGCTCACTGGGTAGCCTAGCAGTTCGTCCAAATAAAACTTCAGATGGAGTAAATCCAGTTGTACTGTGAATTAAGGTATTCGCCGATCCCAATCCCGTAGATTCTCGGCCACTACTTTGGACAGATGCTCCTTTAGTGTCTTGTTGAAGCGTTCCACCATTCCATCTGATTGTGGTCCGTGTCTTCTGTAGTCCGATTGCCGCGCATACTTCCTGGAATATCTTCGACTCGAAGTTTCTTCCTTGGTCGGAATGTAATTCCATTGGCACTCCGAACCTGCACACCCAGTGGTCCACTATCTGGTCGACAACGGTTTTCGCTTCTTGACTTGGGATCGCAAATGCCTCGGGCCACTAGCTGAAGTAATCGGCAATAACCAGGACGTAACGATTACCGCTTTCAGTTTCCGGAAACGGTCCTGCGATGTCGACGGCGATCCTTTCAAAGGGAGCACCCACTTGTACTGGTGCATTTTACCCCTGGTTTTGACTTTGGGTCCCTTACTAGCAGCACAAGAAGTACACTTCCGACACCAGCTCTCAACGTCGCTTCTTGCACTCAGCCAATAAAAACGTTTTGTTGATGCTCACGTGCCCACCAGATACTCCATCGTGCATTTCCAGCAAAATTTCCTGCACTTTGGACCGTGGATTTTCCATCCGGCATTTCCCATTTTCTTCGCAGAACGCCATCTTGTACATGGAGAGAGTCCCACTGCGCCCAATATGCCTTTAATGTGGGACTTCTGTCGGGTATATCCATTGCGCTCGGTTTCTCCATAGATTCCTTCCATGCAAGGATTGGCTCAATGTCAGGGTCTTCTTGTTGTGCGTTGCGAAGTTCCTCGGTATCCAGCCTTCTGCAGGTTCGGCTCTTACTCTCTGTACATTCTTTCTTTACTTTACGGCTCTTACTCTCTGTACATTCTTCCTCTTACTCACAGTACATTCGTCCTTTTCCTCATGTCGCACGCAATGCTTACAATTGGGCCCACATGGTCTCCGGGATAATGCGTCCGCGAGGCAGTGCAGTCTTCCTTTAAACTGCAGTAACCATTTGAGCGCGGCGTGGTCGGTACGCAAGAAGAACTTCTGGCCGCTCAGGTACTTCTGGAAATGTTTCGTCGCCAGTATTAAAGCAAGGAGTTCTCGCCTGGTAACACAATAATTTCTCTCTGGTCAGGTAAGAACTTTACTGAAGTATGCTACGACTTTCTCCTGCCCATCGTGTAACTGAGACAATACTGCGCCAACACCCACATTGCTAGCGTCTGCATCCACAATATATGTCTTGCCGGGGATGGGATAAGCTAGTACCGGTGCTTCGCAAAGTCGCTGCTTCAGATTCTGAAAGCTTCTTTCGCACTCACCTGACCATTTAAATTGTCTTCCCTTCTTAGTCAGCTGGTGCAGACACTTTGCGATCCCGGCGAAATCTTTGACGAACCTCCTATAGTACGTACCAAGACCGAGAAAGCTCCTTAGCTTGTGTTTGTCCTTGGGAACTGGCCAACTTTTCACAGCTTCGATTTTCTCGGGATCCGTCTTCACTCCATCCATCGATATCACATGGCCCAGATACTTTACTTCTGCTCTGAAGAGCTCACACTTCTTCGGATTGAGCTTCAAGTGTGCTGATCGAAGTCGTAAGAACACTTGCCTCAAGTTGTCGCCATGTTCAGCCAACGTCTTTCCCAAAACGATGACGTCATCCAAATATACTAGGCAGGTTTTCCACGTCAGACCATGTAGGACACGTTCCATAAGACGCTCAAAGGTAGCCGGAGCGTTACACAGACCAAATGGCATTACTGTAAACTGCCATAGTCCATTGCCAGTTGTGAATGCGGTCTTCTCTTTGTCTTCTGGATGGATCTGTACCTGCCAGTAACCACTTTTCAGGTTAAGGGTGGAAAACCATTTCGCTTCTTCATTCTTCCTCCGGTAATCCACGCAGAATCGAATGCTGCCGACCTTCTTTTTCACCAGTACATCAGGCGACGCCCACGGACTTTTCGAGCTTTCGATCAAAACTTCTTTTTCCATGGTCGATATCATCTCGGCGGCCTCATCCTGTTTAGCCAACGGAAGTCGTCTGGCAGGTTGGCGGATTGGTCTAGCATCTCCGGTGTCTATGCGGTGTTGTACTAAGTGTGTTCGACCATAGTCTCCATCCCGTGAGGCAAATATATCAGCAAACTCGCCAATGAGATTTTCCGCTATGGTTTGCTGCTCCTGATTTAGCTCACAGTCTCCGAGTATAGTCTTACACACCTCGGTCAATTTTGATGGAGAGACGGGACTCGCAGGCTCACTCTCAGCTATTGTCGAAATGGCTGCAACGGACACACATCTTCCGATTACCTCTCCTTGTCTGAGCTTAACGGTGCGCTTATTTGGGTTCATCAGTCTTACCGGCACCATGTTGTTCTTGGGCTCTGCAAGAATTTTTCCCACGACGTAACTTTTAAATTCACTTTTGTTATCTGGCTCGATGAGATAGAATCGCTGGTTCCCCAGATCACCCTCCAAACGTGTCCAAAGAACTGTCTCTGAAGAGGGCCGCAGAACTTCATCGCTTCCCAGTATTGCTCGAAGATTCACAGAGTGGTCGTTTCCGTATACCATAGGGATCTCGACGGTTCGATACCTTAGCGCCTGCATTCGAAGGTCAAGAATTACCTCGTGTGCCTTCATGAAGTCCACTCCAATGATGCATTCGTCGCATATGTCGGCTACCAAGAATGCATGTGAGAAGGTCAATCTTTCTAGTTGTATATTTAGCTGCCCCTCCCCGTATACTTTGGCCGCTTCTCCTGTAGCTGTCTTCCGACTGTAGCAGCTGGTGTTATGTAGCCAGGACGTCTGAACAAGGTCTCTTCGGATGATGGAGGCCGTGGCACCTGTGTCAACTACTGTCAGACTCTTGTTGCAGCGTTTTGTTTGCGAGACTTGGATGATGGTCCTGGGGGCGTCGACTCCATCAACCTTTTTCTGCCCCGACATCCTGCCAGATGCTTCTTCATTCTGTCTCCTTCTAGCGCAATGTGGGCAGCTCGCTTGTCTAGCTGAGGCGCGGCACTGTCGCTGTAGGTGTCCCGGTTTGGTACAATTCCAGCATCTCATTTGTCCCCGAGTGGTGTTCGTGTTTTGCCTTTCGATGTCGATGCGTTGACATGAGCACTCTAGAGCAGCCATTTCCCTTATGCGATGGCAACCTTGCGAAGCTTGGTCGGCTGCTTCCATTGTTAGGGCAAATCCAAGTGCTTCGGCGAGTGTCTTCTTACCTGCCATTCTTACAGCCATTTGTAGCTTTACATCCGCAATGGCATTAGTAAACGCATCGGTTGCAAACTCGTTTATAATTTCCCTGCTGGCGTTGGGATAGGACAAATTCGCCAATCGCTCGATATCGGCTTGTAACTGTTGAAGCGTCTCACCCCTTGTCTGAACTCTTCGGCGCAACTGGACACGGTAAACTTGCTGCATGTGGTCGTCGCCCAACCTCATCTCGATGGCCTTTACCATCATAGTCCTTTTGTTTTTCTTCAGGGATGGTCTGCAGCAACTCGGCAGCTGTTCCCCTGAGCGCAAGCGTAAGAGCAATCGACTTATCTTCGTTGTCCCAGTTGTTCGTCAACGCTGCGGCTTCGAACTGCCTCTTGTAAATGTGTTTGATCGTCAAACACAGGCGGCTGCATTTCTTTGCATCGTGGACTGTCGATGGAATATGCTGCTCTAGAGCATTCTTTTGTTCATCAAATTTGCTTTCGAGAACGTTCTTTTGTTCCTCACAAGCGTTTCTTTGTTCTTTCCGCTCTCCAGCTTCTCGAATTTTTCCAAAAGCAACTTCATGAAATCGGGCATTTCATCGGCAGTACTTAATGTGCTTTGTTGCTGTCCTTCTTGAACTTCAAACAGCATCGTATCTGGGTCTCCACCTTCCTCGGTAATAGCGTCCTGAAGTCGGAGCAACAATTCCCTTTTGAGCCCCGAAGTCTGGAGGTTTCTTTTACCCAATTCTGCTTTTAACTCAGCTGTTGTCAATTGTTTAATTTTTCGACCCATTTTGAATTGTCTTCACACAATTTTCACAACACAATCAGTTTATGTTTTATATCTGCTCCAGAAAATTCACTCGCGAATAAACAAATCACTGACACCGTTTTTATAACTTAGTTAATTATGGCTTTATCGCACAATCAATTTCAATATATCCAGAATATTCCACCATCAAATTTGTATGAGTCACAAATAAATCGTTTTAGTCACCGACGCTATTTACGCGCACTTTCTCTAGAAATCTCCACTTCAAACTGTTTGACACACTAACACTGTTCCCGAAAATTTTACTGTAGAATTTACCCGCACAATTATGAGTTTTATCCCCAATTTCTGACACCAATGTTATGGTTTCGGTCTGGGGTTCGTCGAATAAAACTCAATTTCACTTTTATAATCACACAATGAAACACTTTATTTATCAAACAAACTTATTTAAACTCAGATCATATTGTTATCCAACTTTACTATTTAGAATTCAACACTTTTTTTCAACTCAATCACTTTTTACTTTATTACCGATTTTCACAAGTCCACGTTTAAAATATAACTGTCTGTACGACGCTGTCACCCGTGTATTTATACAAAATTAAGCACCTTCTAGTACGTTCCATACTTCCCCTTTGGTAGTTTTCCATTGGTACTCCTCCGCTGAATTCCAAGGAGGGGAAATCGAAATTCGAACTTCGAATATGACAGCTGCTGTCAGATGACTGGAATGACAGTTGGGTATGTTCGTTTTGTGAATCGATGGGTGCATTCAGCGACTCCTGCGTGTTGTTTTATTTCTTGTCGCCACATAACAGTATGATTGCCTGCAGCATAATATTCACTGAATTTAGGTTTTTTATGTTTAAAGTTTATATAAGAACATTCTTTAACATTCGAAACTTCACATAAAAAGGACTAAAATTATAGAAACAGCAAAAGTTGTTCAAAAGTAAAAATTTCACGAGTCGCTACAGCTAACACCTAAGTGTCCACCTAAATGTCATTTGCTGTTGTCCAACTCAATTGCCGCCGCTATGACACTTTTCATAATTCTGCCCAAAGAAATTTTTTGGGCTTAATTTCGTAGGGAGGGAAAATTTCAAACTCTCAGTTTCTTTCTCTCCCCTGCCCAAAGCTACACAAAAACCGTGTACGGGAACAGGATTTGGCTATTTTTCGTAGCTTTGGGTCGTTTTGTGTAGTTTAGGACAGGTAACGGCGACCCCAATGACATCCAAAACATCACACCTGATGCCCTTCTCTGGCTAAACAGCTTAAATATTATTCTCTGAGGCTAAATTTAATGATTATTTCCTTGTGCAATTGTTAACCTAGTATGACGTATTTGTATTCATAACTTGTTATTGTTATTTCCATACGATAAATAATAACAAACTTAAAGTTTACTTCCTTTTTCAGACAAGTTTCCTGAACAAATAGTTTAGACTCAACCATTGTAACCGCTTTCGATAAAAGTCAGGGTGGGGCCCAATCATAAGTGACGTCAGATCTAAAAAGATTCATATTTTGGACACCAGGTAATTTTTTTTAATTTTTCGCTCATATTTTTGGCCTTGGAGTAATTGTTGTTTTTTTTTTGTACAGCATTTCTAAAGCACAAGCTACAAGCCACAGGCAATATTGGAACAAAGGTATTTTTAGTCAAGTTATGGCGTCAACAAGCAACGCTCTACCATCTACTTCGGACAATATGGAGAATACACGCTCAAAGGCAAAAAATTCAATACACGGAGGAGTATATCAGTGGAAACTATTGATGTTATTTGCATACCGGGGTCTTCGGAACAGGTACAATTTTAGATTAGGTACCGAAATAAAGGAAGCCAAAAAATTCGACGACCTAGTTTTCGAATACAAAAACGGAAACATAAAAACATATCGTCTGCTACAAGCTAAGCACAAGGCAGAAAATTTGAGAGATGAGAAAATTACAGCTGAAAGTTTATTAACGGAAACCGATGGTGACTACAGTCTTACAAAATATTTTTTCTCATACCAAGAATTGAAGAAAGAGAAACTTTTTGACAAATGTGAAATTCAAGACTTAATAGTTTTTACAAATATTGATCTGGATTTAAATTCCTTAGCAAAGAGTAATGTTAAAGTGAAACTTTTAGAGAATGACGACAATATTCTAAGCTTTGAGGATATAACAAAACCCTTGCGATATAGGTTCACAAAGGAAACTGTGCGGACATTGAAACCCAAGTTAGAAAGTTACAACCTAACGCTTTTAGCTAGAAGACTCGTTATATGCCTGTTGGAGGATAATCCTATAAAGCATCACGATCGCAATGATGTATTTTTTCATTATCACTTGGTTTTAGCCGATAAAGTGATCAACATTCACACTAAAAGGTTTCAAGAAAACTTCCTGAAAAACACAGACCTAAGTGGTAAAACGCAAGTATTTCGAACCGCTTTCCAAAAGGAATTGGAAAGGAAAACCAAATTAGCAGTAGAAAATCTAAACCAAACTATGGATGAGAACCTAAAGATATCAAACAAAAAAATTGGCCTTAAACTCTCAAAAAACTTTGGACGTGGCCTACGCGAAGATCAAATAGATTGGCCTGAACACGTCATTTCTGAAGTAGAAATTGAAGGCTTTTTTCAACATCTGGTTTTTGCTGTGAATCAGCCGAATCAGGACGAACTTGGTACAATTGTCAAACGAGACCTAAATTATGAGTTCGACATAGCGTGTTTGGACAGTGTTTACAGTAAATACCAAGACATGGTCGTAACATGGATTCAGGGTGAGGAAAAGTTCTTATCTTGTGATAAGTTTAGGGAGTTCTTTGAGGAAGAAACGAAAGTTCGATGTATTCTCTTTCATATAAGCGATCCTGTCACGTCGTTTACAGGGAGGGTCGAAGAACTAAATCGTTTGCACGGCGAACTACACAAATTAGAAACATCAAATGCAGCACAATCAACAACTGTTGCTATATGCGGCTTAGGCGGAATCGGAAAGAGTGAACTTGTAAAAAAGTATATCAGCTTACATTGTAAGAAATATGCCCAAGGAATGGTATGGATTGACGCAGAATCGATTGATTCGCTGTCGGCATCATTTAAATTGTTGGCTCATGAAAGGCTGAAGATAAAGTTATTAAATTTGGACAACACAGCAAGAGACATTAAATCAATCGTTGAAGATGTTTATCGGTTTTTTTCAAGCGGAGACTGTCTTTTCGTCTTTGATAATGCGGACAACCTCTGCGGTAAAAATGGTCTTAGTGAATTTTTACCATTGTGTTCAAGTAAGATCTTTGTTTTAATTACATCACGTAACTGCCTGTGGGAGGGTATACCAGTCAAAGTTGTGGCAGAATGGACAAAAGCAGAAGCGGCGGAATTTGTAAGAAATGCACTCGAAATTGAAAATGATGCACAGGAAGATGAAGTTCACAGATTGTCAGAGACCTTGCAGCACTTCCCGTTGGCGTTACAGCAGGCGGTAGCTTACATAAAAATTAAACATGCAGAACTGGAAAATTTTTCAAAGAAGTTCGACATTAGCGATTATCTAAACCGATTTGACGAAGAGACTAAAAAATTGCTTGATTTCAACTTGTCGAAGGAGAGTGGTAACAAATACACGAAAACAACTTTCACAACGTGGACTATAACAATTGACAACATTAAGAAATATTACCAGAATGGTTGTATAGCAATTAAAATCTTGAACAAAGTGGCTTTCATGGCAGCCGATTTTATACCAACAGATATTTTTTTACTGTCGGTGTGCCAAAATGAAGAAACAGTAGGATCTGCTTTCCAATTATTAAAGCAGTTTTCCATAGCAAGCGCTGGTCCTGACCCCAGACATCCATTTGGGGAAGGAAGGATTGTTTTGAGTGTCCATAGACTAGTGCAATTAGTTACGGAACTTCACCTAAGGACACAGCAAAATGATGAAGAAAGTTTAGTTGAAGCTTTAAATTCGATTATATCATACTACTTTTTACATCGAAGAGAAAAGCTCTTGCTAGTCACTGATGACATCTCTCCCCATCTTCAAAAAATTTTATCTAAATTTGACGCATTGTGCACCAGAAGACCGGAAGATAAGGCACGATTAGAAGAATCTTATATTAAAAGATTATTACAAGTATTGAGTGACGTGTATTATGATTTAGGCGACATTCAGAGTGCTAGAGTACTACTAGAAAGGGCCTTGGAAATCGAAAGAAGATGCTTAAGAATCGATAACTCCAAACATGCTGGATTACTTATTAATTTGGGAAATATTTATAGGCGGTTGGGCCTGTTAGACAAAGCGAGTTCCTTACAAACAGAGGGTTTAAAATTAATAAAAAAATTTTATGGAGACGCAGCCGACCACTTCGAAGTGGCCATGGCACTCGTTAGTTTCGGTTGTACTCTCTGGGAAAAAGCTATCGAAGACCATTCTCCTGATCGACCGCAAAGGGTTGCATGCCTTAATTTAACGGACATGGCTGACACTGAACATTTCGAATTGTATAAGGCTTTAAAGAATCTAGCAAAAACCGTCGAAGGAGAAGAATTAGTGTTGGCAAGTGACCTCTTGAAAGCTAAGGAAATCGATGGACTTGCTGCAAAAATTTATCAACTACAAGCAAAGCAAATTTTTAAATTTAGCGTGGAAATTGATGAAAAGGGTAAAAATATTTTCAATAATTCAGATGACTATTATACCGCAACACAGATGTATAAGCAAGCTTTGGGTATCTTAAAAAGGCATTTCTTAAAAATAATTGAAAAAAATTTAAAGACCACGTTACAAAAATTGGGAAAGGGCAAGCATAAACAATGCTCGAAATGCAGGAAAAATTATCACGGATTCAATAGAGTCGAAATAGCAAAGTATTTCAGTTATTTGGCTAATAATTTAAGAATGTTGGACCATTATAATGAAGCCAACAAGCTTGAAGATGCGGCTCTGAAATTGAAAGAACAAGAGTTTCCAACAAATCATTTGGAATTAGCTTTAGTACTAGACTGTTTGGGAAATACTTTTCGAGAGATAGATAACTTTATTAAAGCCACGGAGTTACATGAAACATCTTTACAAATAAAAGAAAATCATTATGGAAGGGAAGATTTTGAAGTGGCTAAGACGCTCAATAATTTGGGAAATACATTGCTAAAATTACGTCGGTTCGACGAAGCTACGAAGCTGCAGAGACGAGCTCTGAAAATCACAATAGCACACTTTTCAGCGACTCATTTCGAAGTCACATCAATGCTAGACTCTTTGGGAAATATCTCCCGAGAGACTGGCCTTTATACTGAAGCCAAGAAGTTTGGGAAAGTGTCTTTACGGATAAAAGAAAAACATTTTGAAAGTCATCCTTTGGAAGTGGCTAAGACTCTTAACAATTTGGGAAATACTATGAAAAAATTACAACAATTCGACAAAGCCAAGGAATATCAAGATCGAGCTTTGAAAATAAAAATAACATGTTTCAAAGCGGAATATTCCAAAGGTGTTTTTAAGCACGAAAGTTATGTTCCAATCGGTGTTGCTTATGTGTAGTGATTCGATTTCAAATTTTTTAAAGAAACTGACTAATCTTAAGAAAGAGATAAAATGCTTCACTCGCAGGAATACTGTAAGCAGGTTTTTGATGCTTTTCTTATGAAGCTCAGTTATTGTTCAATAAATAGAACACTGATTTATTTTACACTGTTTTTTATTCACTGTTTAATTTTGTATCTATTTTAAAAGAATCAGGTCTAAAAGGGTATAGTAGAAAAATTTCAGACAGTGGCCAACTTTTGCTTTTTGTGGCGACGTTCTGCGTGAAGCGTTTACAGGAATTCAATCGGTAAGTGGCTACATGATCGGCAAGCTTATGCAGGAGCATTTCATGAGAAAGAGGAACTACCATTCTGAGCATGGTGACAATCTTTGGTACAGTTATTTAGAAGAAACAACTAGCTTAAGTTGGTCCTTTCCGTTATGTTCTCTTTCATGTTGAGAGTAACAACATTAGAATAAAGTTGAAAGTTTGTGCATAATTTTTGCACCGCTGTTGTGGCTATCGTGCATCAAATAAAGCTTTATTTTTTTATTTTTTTGTTAAATTAAGGTTAGTGGTTATCAGTGCTTGCTGCACTTCAGTGATTTGAATTTTTTCAGAGTCGTTTATGAAGTAGAGGGTTAAACGAAGGTAAGCTTTAGTGTCTGAGACTTTGATCTCTTTGCTTTCACTCCAAGCTCAACTTCCCTGATGACCGGCTCCTTTACCAGGTCCTTTACTATTCCTCCAGCTTGGCCAATTCAACAGGATAATTCAGTATCACTCCTTCCATCTTTCGTGAAAAAGCCCCAGAGATACTTAAACTTCTCTACTTATTTCAATGGGACTCCATTTATGGCACACTGCACAGGAATTCGGAAACCACCATCACTTCGGAATTGTTCACGTTTACCACAATGGCCGCAAACCTATCCATTGCTCCCTGAATTTTCTCCTCGGACGATGCCAGGACAGCTAAATCATCTGCAAGAAGCAGATGACTTGTCCTGACACCAGCCATTGCAAAAGATTTCTCACCAAGATTGCGTTTCACCATCCAGTCCATAATATGCAGTTTTGGTATTGGTACCAATATCTTCTACGAGACCGACCTGACATACAATTTTTTTTGCGTTCAGTGAGAAGCCTAGGACTTTCGTAATACAGGTTACCATACCAACCCCGAAATAAATTAAAGGCTATTTTCAATAAAATGATCGTTTATTATTAAGCACTGTAAGGCAAAGACATATTTTAAGTCCTTGCAACAAAGTGGACTGTTTTATTTACTTTTCGGCTTCTCTTTACACTTATCTACAGAGCAAACATTTCTAGAAGACAGCAAACAGAATTGGGGAGCTTCTCTGTTTAGGCACCTTTAGCAGCTTGTTCGCTGTCCAACCTTTTAATACGATGTACACCTACGCAGTTCCTGAATAATGCAACTTCTTCAGCACATTTGAGTGTCTCTCCAGGATAGGCACGATAACAGGCAATTAACTGTGCCTTTAGATCCTGGCATGGAGGCAGCTGATGGGCTGGCGAAGCATTCATGAAACGTTTGCGTACATCTTCGACGGCTGCCGAGTATTCCTTTTCCATTACTGCGTTGGTTTTGTTTAAAGTCTGCTCTAGCTGAGCGATCCGAGTCCTCCACATTTGGTCATTTTGCTGCAGTTCGATTTCTTTTTGGCGACGCATTTCGATAGCCGTAATAGTTGGCTCACCAGAGAATCTTGGAGCTGGTTGAGGAATTTGAGATTGAACTGGTGTGGGATTACTGTAGTACATTTTTGGAGGTGCTGTGGGTTGTTGTTGAGGTGGCGATGTTGGTTGAGTGCGCTTAGGTTCAGCTACCGGAACAGAAGGCGTTTCTGGTTTTCTGTTTTCTTGTTGCTGCTTTTTAGCTGTAAAAATAAAGCAAACTGTTGAAAAAAGGGAAATATTTAAGGCATTTTTATAGTGACAAGAGAAAGGTGGAATTGGTTCTTGAGTTCAGCTCGGTAAGATAACAGCAGCACTAAAGCATTTTGAAAGTTAAGTTACTTCGTTAGGAAGTACGAAGATCCGAGAAAGCATCCACGTAGAAGAACCTATCTTCTTTAGGAAAATGGAATACGACAGACTCAGTGGGCATTGCCATGTTCAAAGGAGCCCTTTGAACCCTGTCAAAAAGGCAAAGTCATTCAAAAGGCAATAAACATTACAGCACAATCAAAAGACAAAAAGGAAGGCCTAAGCATTCACGGATCGCACAAATGCAACGAAAACAGCATTTAATTGAACTCATTGATGACCTGTCGGTTTATTCTGAAGGGTTTATGGTCCCTTAATACAGATCATAGACTGAGGGACCGACCCCCTCTTATCTAACCACAAGCTCTTCAATATGCAAACTTTATCACAAAGAAGGGGTAAGCAAGATTTCGTCGTTGTTAATCAATGGACATGTAGTTGCGTCCGTCTGAGTTCCTTGCCGGATAATAGCAGCTTTCGACAATGAGGATTATTAAATTATTACTTAATTATTATTAAAATACAATAAAATAAAATATCACCAAGTGTAAATCGCCAAGGGTCTCCCTTGTCTGAAATAAGCCCGAGTCACTGCCGCGAAAGATTTCCCCAAGGGAAGTTCTCTCCTTATATTATGGTTCACCTATTATGGTTCTAAGCAACTCAATATTCTATATCCAAGAGTACGCAGACGACATTGCGACATACTAATTACATGCAGCTTCGAACAAAGGAAATCGAAACTCCTTTAGACAGCAGTATAATTAGTTCTTATATAAAAACGATGTACATACATAATAGACCTTACACATTCTACCAGAACAACATAAAGCTAAATCTGTGACAAGTGTTTAGTTTTTCGAACTAAAAGAGAGAGAAATGGATCAAAGACCGAAAAACTGCAGCAGTATTATAATTTTTCTTAAAATGCTTTCGTCATTGTCTTCCTTGTTTCTTAAGTTTGCAGTCGGTAGCTCGCAGTATTGGTAGCCACACTTATGTGTTGTGATACTGTTAGTTTGCTTTTATTTGTTTTACAAACACCTTTTCTCTTATGGGAAACCGTAGAAAGAGTTGTCTTTTAATGTCAGCATCATTATAATATATTATTATATAGGGGATAGGTTTCTGACGATGTTCGCCTGCAACGTTTGAAATGATCATAGGACTAGCCATTATTATAATGTTTGTAGACTTGTAAATTGTTGTAATTTTTCACTTTTCAATATTAAATTAAATTTTGCATGGCTTTGACCGCTCCCCATTATAAGCAACGATACGTTCGGTTAACTTTTTAATTATTAAGTTTAGTTTTTAGATTATTAATTTAATTATTATGTTAAAAATGTGGGCGCAGTGGTTAGTTTGTCGAACTACTGTGCACGAGGTCACGGGTGCGAATCCCGATGGGGAATATAAAAGTTTTTTCACAGCCCACCTCCGCGAGGGTCTGACAAATCCTCCGAGAATGTCATTTGTCATGATAGATCCCTCAATTCGCCGTTTAGAATCGGCAAAAAAAACTGTCGGTCCCATATATGTGTGTAAGAAGACCTGAAAGCCACACAGTATTCATGGTATTGGGAGGTCAGGCATTGTCTCTTTTAAGCTGCAAGTGTCAGCTAGTTTTTTTTTTAAATAAAGGAAAAACCCCTGAAAACTGAAACAAAAAATTTGTGTTAATAAAAAATAACTACGTCCGGTTACGAGTGGGGCACACCTCTGCCACACATCAACATATTTCTGGTTTCCATGTTCTTTGCTTTTCGGAATAACCATTTGCTTTAAGAACGTTGTTAACTAATTTAAGTTCAGCTGGAAGATGGTCGTTGTCACAAAGTTTGTGGGCGCGCTGAATCAGGGTCGAAACAACAGATCTTAAATTTGCCGGGTGGTGGTGTGAACTAGCATGTAAGTATCTGTTTGGGTGTGCGCTTTTGCGAAAGACTGTGTGTCCCAATGTTCCGTCGGGTTTTCTTAAGATCTTAACATCCAAGAATGCGATAGAATTATCTTCTTCTTGTTCTATCGTAAACTTTATTCTTGGATGTTGTGAGTTAGGATGCTCCAAGAAACTCGCGATGGTGGAGATCTTAAGTACGCAGAAGGTATCATCCACATATCTTAGCTAGACTTTTGGTTTGTCTTCGAAGTTTTTTTAGGGCTTTTGATTCAAAATACTCCATCCACAAGTCTGCAACAAGAGGGGCTAGAGGTAAACCCATAGCAACGCCATCAACTTGTAGATAAAAGTTTTTGTTGTAGCAAAAATACCCCGATGTCAGGCAAAACTCTAAAAGGGGCATGTATTTTTCGTTGATGCCATAAACCGTGATAAGATTGCGGATCACACCAATAACTTTTTGCACGGGAACATTTGTGAAACGTTCGGGGTGAGTTCAGAATTGTTCTCATAAAAATTAAAAACGCGGCTTATCCGAAAATTATTATTATAAGTGAAGGCGAAAAAAGAGCCCAAGGAACAAAAGGTAAAATGTAGTAATTTTTGTTTTAATCGATCGTTTGTTAATTCGTTAGAATAAGCGTTAGTTTCTCTGTACGCTTTTTTACTCTGAATTAAGGTTGTCTCTGAAGGTTATTCTTTAAGAAGGCCTGGGAATATGCCAAACCGGGAATACGCCTGCACGTGTTTTGTAGATTTGAAAAAGGCCTATGACCGGGTTTCCTAACATAAACTCTAGAGAGTTTTGCAGGACTAAACACTGAGTGGGCCTCTTCTGATATCCATTCAGTCTTTGTATGGCAACTGCAGAGGCTGTGTTCGGATAGATAGCGTCCCATAAATCCCATCCTTGTGATGTGTGCGTTGGACTTTGCCAGGTTCGCTGTTTCTATCGCCTTTCTTTTTCATAGCATTTATGAACTGGATGGTGAAGCCCAGTCTTGGTGCGGATTCTTTCGAAATAGCTGGCGTCAGAACAAGCCATCTGCTTTTCGCAGAGGATTAAGCTGTCCTGCATCGTCCGAGGAGGAACTTTTAGCGAGCACTGGATGGGTTTGCGGCCATCTGTGGTGAGGCTGGGATGATGGCAAACTTGAGCAAATCTATCCATTGAAACAGGTAGAGAAGTTTAAGTATCTTGGGGTCTTTTTCACAAAAGATGAAAGGAGTAATACTAAGTTATCCTGTAGGATTGGCCAAGCTGGAGCAACAGTAAAGAAACTGCGCCACCGGGTTGAGAATTAGATCGTGGGTTCAAGCTGCCGATTTTTGCGGTGCGTTGCTGGTGTTGCTCCTTGGGATAGAGTGAGAAACGTCAGTATTCGTAGGAATCTTAAGGTGGAAACATTGGCCGAAACGTTGTCCGACAGACTTCCTACACAGGTCATGTTAGCCGAGATGCGAGTGGATCGTCCCCTGGTAGGCGAAGAAACAGGTGGTGGGATCAGGTAAAGAATGTCTCCGAGGCCCGTCTGGGTATCGCGCCTGTGTTTCTTGAGCCAGTGGCGAAGGATCGGGAACGATGGAAGGACCATTTAACCGTCCTCGCTCCGCGACTTTTTAAGAATAAACGGTCACAGGAAATGTATGTATGTATGTAGCTGACCCGACGGACTGAATCCCGTCCAATATTTGGCGAAGGTAGAATTGCTTCAAGTATTTATTTGACTGGCTTCTTCTTTCATATATTTTAAGCCCAACTACTATATAATTTCAGCTCTTTAGCTTAAGATAAGAGGTTAAAAGCTGTTAGGATACGTTCAGATCGACCGACGGACAGCCATTCTCCTACAGCTCTCGATTATATCTCTTTAAATTCTTAGGGACCTTTGATGTTTATTTCATAGCTTTATGAACTTAACATTTTGTATGCATATAGAATGGAAGAGGTTTAAAAATTTTCAGCTTTGTAGCACGATTTTATTGGATTTAGGTACTTACTACTTCACACATACAATTAGGTGGACGGATATAAACCTTACCTATGTTATATCTAAATTGTTATCCTATATCAAAATGGAACTATTATCCACCCTTGAGATGTAATCCACCCTTCTATAAATTTTCCGTAGCCATAGCCCGTTAAAATTGACAAGAAAAGGTTTGTGTCGATTTGGCATTAATTACTTTCTTGAAAATAGATTTTTTTAAACTACAAAAAAAGACATATTTTTCATACTGTTGACAAATGAAAACACCTTGTTTGTGGCTTGCCCGCAAGGTCGCCTCACTTCGGTGATCCTGGCACATAGAATGATCCTTCTATGTGGAGTTGCCCACCGTGAGATTAAGCCTAAGAGGCAGATGCTGACGTTAAGCGTTTTCAGTTCTTTCTGTCCGTAAGGCTTTGAAGACGTCGTAGTCCTACAGCAGCGATAGAGTTAATTTCAAAACTACCACACCTTTATCTTCATATAAAGAAAGAAGCTTTGGTAAACACCTTAATGCTCATCGCTGAAGGTGACTCTAACCTACAACACAAGCGTCAACTATTAAACATAACTAACACGGGAAAATGTCTGCAAAGATTTAACTTTAATCACAACTTCAAAGTTGCTTTCCCAGAAGAAAAGATTCTTACGTATTAGACAGACGAAAGGGTTTGGTCTGGTGCTTTTGGTGAGACCATAAAGACTTTAATGCAATCTCCAATGTATAAATACAATTCAGTTTTCCAAGCCGAAATATTTGCCGTAGAAATTTGCATCATCATTATTCATCATCATTTTTCGTGACCGTTTATCCTTAGAAGGGTCGCGGAGCGACGGTGGCTAAATGGTCCCTACATCTTTCCCGATCTTCCGCCACCAACTCAAGACACACAGGCGCGAAGAAATCTCATCAAAATATAAACAGATCCTTAAAGAATAAGAATACTCGTAGCTATTTATATTCTATCGGCTCTATTACTATATGAAAAAAACTAGTATGGGATTACCCTCAATTACTCTTACCGCTCCAACGCTAAGACTTCCAACGCTCTTGGACATAGCGGACATGACTGTAACGATAAGAGCGACCTGCTAGCCGTGGTGACGATTTGATAGACTATCATCACTACGGCAAAAAGATGTACAAAAATATTGTAAACGAAAAAAGCACTATATTATTGAAATGAACCTGAAAACAACAGAACAGACTAGCCAAAATTTTCTGGCCAACTGCCTTCAACAACAGGGGACAAAACCACGCCTCCAGTTTAGTTTAGATTAGTCACGAGATGCTTAGCAGACGATTGCAGAATGAAAAATCACCTTTTTGCGATAGGAGTGCAAGACAATATATATTATGCAGAATGTGCAACGAAGACGAAGAATCAGCAGAGCATATCGTATGCCACTGTAACTGTCTTACCAGATCCAGAACACGTCAACGTTACCCAGGGTAACGGATAAGACCTAAAGGCAAAAAATAAAAAGGCGGATCACTGAAGGACTTAGTCGGCTTCTTTTCTAACTCGTGTTTCCTAAGTGAGCTGAAGTAAAGTTATGTATTAATATTCAATCAAGTGAGTTATTTCCCCAGCAGCTTCTTTTATTGGATATGTTGATTTCTATTTTTTTTTTTCTTTACGTATCGCCTGAGGGTGATTCGGCATCAGGGTGTACCTAATTACGATTAACAACAACATTTCTCCAATAACGTTAAGTTCTTACCTAAATGCTTCCAGTTTCGTCCTCTACGATAAGCTCAGATTCCACTTCTAAAACCATCCATGACGTGGTAATAAAAGTAGAATCACATTTGAGGAGAGCTGGAACGCTCGCAGATAATAGACTAATGTGGCTAAAACCACAACTCGTTAGGTTTGTTGTTAATTTTCCGTCAAGGCAAATGCAGCCGAAATGACTTTTTCTGGAAACGACAAGGGTATATTACTCCAGATAAGATAAGTACTTGCTTTCGTGGAAGCAGAGCTAGCGTTACTAAGGCCGATCTAAATACCGGGTGACAAGAATGAATCTTTGAATGATCTCTAAAAATATTGGTTTATCAGAGGTAATGGTGATACGACAAAGATGAAAATATCAGTCATTGTTGCCTATTGTGAAGTATTGGCCAAAAGGTCGATATTCGGTAGTTCTTCTTAATGACAAGGTTAACCTTGGTTTTACTGCGTTCACCGAAAACTGTAGCCGCTGCTACGGTGCTTCCAAAAAGCAAAGGACTGTATCTCACCATAAACAGTCACAAGTTGAACGTTTCCTTGTATGACCCTCGTGGTATATGGCTGGCAATTTTCTTGGCATAACTTTTCTTGTCAAAGTTCAAGACATATGTATTTTATGTTCGTCTTTTAATAGTTTCTTTAAACTATTGCATTTTAGATAATATGGCTTTTTATATGTTGCATAACAAAACTAAATGTTCCGGCCAATTTGACGATTATGTTATTGAAAATTACAGCCAGCACTTACCCTTGGTTAGCCCTAATTTAAGACGTTGAACCACCTCGTCGGACACATCAATTACACCTGCAGGAGTCGGGTTGTCCATTGAGACGTTTCGTGTTTCGGCAGACGATTGATTAGCACCCATTTGTATGTTTTTAAAAGGATTCAACGCACTGCAGGTCCACCGCTTGAAAAGTTTTTTTTATGACAACTGTCTGGGATGTCCATGATTTTTTTTCATTTGACATTTCTATCAACGCAAGATGTCTCCAAAGTTAATGGCTGTGTCACAACAAAAGAGAGTCACGGGCGAGTTGTCGAATGAATTTCAATCAAATTACTGTATAATTAGATATTTAACTTGCGTCCTTCTTGCCAAGCTTCAACAGCCTTTTTTTACGTTTTTTTAAGGCCTTCAAAGTTTTTATAAAGTTTTTGAATTTCCGTGTGGGTGAATATGTGTCAGAAGATGCAACAGTTAAAACTGTGCGATTTGAGTATGGATTCACTGCGGTTTTTTAACTAAATAATAAGTTTTAAGCTAAAGTTTTATCACCACAGAAAATCGTGGTACTAGGTACTATGCGCTGTTTGACCCGCTTTCGGTCCACATACGACAAATTGTCAAACACTGCTGCACGTCATACTTCTTGGTCCTTTATATCTAGGGAAGTCGTGGACAGGTCTGTGAATAAAACGTTTTGCAACTCTTTTGTGTAATTGTTTGCATGAAAATTGCACTTTTGTGAATTGGAACATATTTTGCCATATTATAGTTATGCACCCAATCACCAGATATCACACATTAATTAAAAATAAATTAAATTATCTTCCAATGTTTTGTTTTTGTTAAGGTTGGACTTTTTTAGTACATCCAAATGAGTTTAACATTTTTTTCGGGTATGGATTATTGAGACCTTATTAAGACACATTCCCATTTAAAAAAAATTTAATTTTTTTAAGCACAAAAACAAAATTTAATAAAACAAACAACCGAGCCGAAACCGTGAGTGAATAAATAAAAATGCACCAACAACAATCCATACAAAGTTCTTGGGATATGGACGTCAAATACGGAGACGTCAAAACTCAAACAACTCTATGCTACACGACATGCGCACGTTATCACTTTTGGAGAGAACGGATACAAAAAGTGACGTCAACGGTGGCAATTATCATGTTTATATTAAAGGGTTCAAAGCTTGAGTTGAGATGAGTTAAGTGAGTTGGGTCCTAGTGCCTGTTTTCATTTGCTTTATCCTAACCTAACCCAAAATTTATTTTTCAAAATAAAATTGAGGTTGAACGGTGGCGCTTCACCTCACCATAGTAATTCGGACACATCAGGTTCAATAAACCAAATGAAAACAGGCACCTAGCCTCTTCAGCACAAGCGGGATCCCGGCCGTGTCTTAGTCGTTAAGCCGCGTTGTCACAAGGAACAGAAACAGGAACAGAAACAGAATTTCATACATTAGCAACGCAAAAAGCAGCTGAATGCTGAATTTCGCTGAATGCTTTTTGCGTTGCTTATGTATGAAATTCTGTTTCTGTTCCTGTTTCTGTTCCTTGTGATTACGTAGCTTTAGTGTGTGTGCTTACTACGCTATCGTCACCTGAAAAAAAATTGTTCTTTTCACGGTTCCCACCTCTGTGAGGGTCTGACAAGCCCTCCGAGATCATTTGTCTTGAAAAACTTCTGAAAAGTGCTCTTCGGATTCGGTAAAAAATTGTAGGTCACCTTGTATGTGAAGAAATTACACACAAAGCATACATTGGGCGTTTTTCTTTTTTAGTTCAGAGTAGAGCACTGAACAAAGCTCAAGTAATCTGACCATGCTCTGAAGCGAGTGCGTCCCGAATACTCTGTTCTGATTTTGCAACGTACTTGAGCACATTTTTTGGTTATCTGTCAGAATGCAAAATGAAAGAAAAAGAAAAAAGAAAATTATGAAAAAATGGCATAATAATGTTACGAGCCGAAAATTGATGCAAAGTGAATATTATTTCACCTAAAAATAAATCATCAAACGTTTTTACTCGGTCTTAAAACAACAAAGTTCCGCTTTTAATATTTTTTCTTCAACATTCATCTGTCATTTCGCTGTGCTCAGCCAATAGCTCAGAATGCTCGGTCAAATTATTCCGAGCACATTGAGCGGGCTCTGATCATGCTCTGAGCGAAAAAAGAAATTCAAATCTTGGGCTCTGATTACTCTAGCAAAAAAAGAAACTAAAATTTTCGTTTGACAGTTCGAGCTCTGCTCTGAACGAAAAAAGAAAAACGCCCATTGTTGAGAAGTTGGCCATGGTTCACCTCGAACTGTTGCGCCACTCTATTTATTTTTTTTATTTTATTTTCAGCACAAGCAGAATCAGAGCGGGGTTGAGTTGAGTACGGGCCTTATCATAGCTATCATTGGTTTGCTGTCATTTAAAATTTAATTTAAATGATTTAAGAGCAAGCAATTTTGTGTGGGACATCAGCTTAATAGAACAGTAATTGTATTTGTGTATCACCTTGTCCTTTGTACAAAGGAAGAAGATAACTTTCCCTCCACTAATTGGGCATTGGATCCCCTCTTATTAGTTTGAAGTTGACTCTGCCGTCTCCTTTTTTTTCAGAACTCTCAGGGTATCCTTTTCTGGAGTTGCTGGTGCCCGATTGTGCGCCTACCCAGCTTGTGGATAGGGGAATGCTCACCAGGTATGGCGGGTTCCAGCATGGAAAATATCTAGGGCGGACCAAAACGAGCAAAAAAAGAAAATCCAGGATCGTCTGTCTCAAAATGAGCGTCTTCCTGGTCGGCCTCTGCTATCCAGGTAAGGGGTGGCCGCATATTAAACACTTCTTCTCTACCAATACGCTAACAGAATGGACAGCAATAAGATGCATGCCAGATGCTTTTTTGAAATATTCTGCTATTTATTATATAATTGGTGGGGTGCCGTGGTGTAGTGGTTAGTGTGTGTGCTTACTACGCCGGAGGTCTGGGTTCGAATCCTGCCATCGTCACCTGCAAAAAAAAAGACTTGTTCTTTTTCATGGCCCCCACCTCCGCGAGGGTCCGACAAGCCCTCCGAGAGTATCAATTGTCTTGAAAAAACTTCTTAAAGTGCCGTTCGGATTCGGCAAAAAATTGTAGGTCCCCTTGTATGTAAAGAAATTAACGCACCAGCATACATTGTTGAGAAGTTGGCCCTGGTTCACCCCGAGCTGTTGCGCCACTCTATTTATTTATTTTTATTATATAATTGATTTTTCGGTAAAGGCATAACACTTGCGAGGGTAAGCTTGGTGTTTCTGTGCAAAGTTTTCATGTTCCGTACTGGCTGATTGCGTTAGATGGATAATTACTTTTCTCTTCTATGTTTTCTATCCTCGAATTTTTGAAGCTTTTATAAGGCTTTAAATTTCTGTATCGGTGAATACGTGTAAGAAGATACAACAACAATTATAGACAGTTGATGTAAAAGCTCCAAAACGAAATTGCATGGAGTTGACGAATTGATGAATTTGCTCACATTTTTAAACAAAATGTCGGCGGATGGGTAAATTCATCAATTCAGCTTGTGGGCAAAGCTTTTACATGAGCGAAGTTGAATATCTAGTCATCATCATCATTTTCGGATGCCGCTTATACTTTAAAAGGGTCGCGGAGCGAGGGTGGCTAAATGGTCCTTCCATCTTTCTCGATCCTCCGCCACCAACTCAAGAGACTCCGGCGGCCTGTCTAGGAAATCTGTCATGTCATGGGGCATGCGAACAACGTGTCCAAACCATCGAAGAATCGATCGCTCCACTCGGAGAAGTAGCTGCTCAACATTAAGATTCCCACGAATACTGACGTTTATCACTCTAGCCCTGGTGAAGTCCAACGCGCATATCAAAAGGACGGGGTTTGACGCCATCTATCCGTACACAGCTTCTGCTGTTTTCATACAAAGACTGGATGGCTCTCAGAAGAGGCCCACTTAGCGCATAGTCCTGCAAAACTCTCCACAGTGTATCCCGAGGGACTCGGTCATACGCCTTTTCCAGATCTACAAAACACGCATAGACCGGTTTGGCATATTCTCAGGCCTTCTCAAGAATAACCTTCAGAGTAAAAAGCTGGTCGGTTGTGCCTCTGCCAGGCCGAAAGCCGCACTGTTCTTCCCGTAACAAAGGCTCGATTACAGCTCTGGAACGCGTTTCCAACACCTTGAATATCTAGTTGTTCAGTAATTTATGGTTCTGGCCCAACCGCTTTTCACTTTTTGGGGTACTTAACCGCCTTCCCAACCTCGTCGACGTCGACTGTGATATCTGGTACTTCTTCCCGGTTAGGAGTAGTTTATTCTAGAAAGTGTTGCCTGGGAAACTGTTCATTCAAAAGTCCCTCACATACTGTCGCCACCTGTGAAGAATTTTGTCGTCATCCTTTATGAACGTTGGCGAACGAATCTCTTGGACGTTTTTCTTCCTCTGAGCGACAATTTTGAAGATTTGTGTGGTATGGTGTATATCAGCAGTGGAAAAAGAAACTTCCTCTAATTCCTGATAGAGGAAGCCTTCATTCTCTTTGCTTAAACAGTGGGTGTGTTGCATCGACTAACAGGAAACCATGCTTTTTCCAAAGTATGAACGAATTGTTTCAATTGATAACGATGCGAAAAGTTATGCCTAAGTTACAGAACTGGGCGCACTTCTTCTTAGCGAGACTGTTGAGGTATCTATGTTTCAGTTCTAGGTGAAGCATTTAGGGTGCGTTTCTTTATTCGTTCCAACTATTCTGGCCGAAATATCTGCGGTTTTTTATTCATTCGAAATATTCCGATCATTCCGTTTTGCGTTTCTTTATTCGTTCAGAATACTCGCAATGTATTGGTTCATACTACCTCCCGAGGTAGTATGAATAAGAACGGAATAGTCCAACTTCGTATTCCACATTTTCCATTCCTTCTGTAATGTATGAATAAAGAATTAATGAATAAAGGAAACAAAAGCTTTGCCCACAAGCTGACATTGATGAGTTCACCCATACTCTGACATTTGTTCACAAATGTGAGTAAATTCGCAATTACATTTTAGCTTTTATACATCAGCTGATTGCATAAGGTAAATTGTTGTTACATTTTCTCATGCGTTCTCGGAAATTTAAAGCTTTATTAAATCTTTGATAGTTTTATAAAAAACATAATCAAATGGGTGTTGGAGGCAAAAGGAATGAGAGTTGAATATAAAGTTCATCAGTAAGTTACATTGAATAAAGAGACAAGAAAAAGCACTTTTTTACATATACAGTGTGTATGAGTGAAGCATTTATTTTCACATTAGTCGCCTGATATCGGGTATCGACTTGTAAGTGAATGTATCACGAATCGGGGTACAAATGTCATCTTAAATCAGGAATGTTAAACAAAAGTAGAGCCAGCTCCTAGAAACGTATGAACCTCAGGTCGTCTCTTATGACATGCCTGGTTGAACACATAAGTAGTCCGCACGCACACAACTAAAACTGATGCTTCACTCTTCCCACAAAACACCACTTCCCTGTCTTATTATTCAATGGTAAGTTATGGTCTTAGCGACCACCCAGACACGGTTTCACTTTTCTCTGAGCTCCCGGAACTTGAAACGCACTGCATGGTCACAGACCGTATTCAAAAAACTTTGCATGCTTCGATAAGAAATTCTCCACGGAGATTCCTACTAGGAAGCATGGGTAAGCCAATGCAGCCTCAAGGGCCAGGTTTTCAGTGCGAGATCATCCGACTTTCCTAGTTAAACAGAGATAAACCCTAAAAATTATTTTTTCAGTGAATATAGATCAGGAAATCATCTCGGGTTAACTCGCCAAATTTGGTGAATTAATCCCTGTTCTAGTCTGGTGAACAGTATGAACTTCTTTGTATGTTTTTTCTGTGCGTAAAAATGCCAGTGGCTTTGTGTGTTTCTGTGAAAAAAGACATCTGAAAACGACTCGAGGTTCGTTTTCTATATTTTTCTATGTGAAGTGCAGAACTCAACGCCTTTCGGGACTGCAACAAAAAAATATACATCTCTGGTATCAAAAGTGCAAGCATCCATATTGTAATGTGGCGACAAGAACAAAAGGACATGAAGGAATCGATTCACTAAACGAAAACACCTTACTGTCATTTCAGTCAGCTGACAGCGAACTGATATTCGAAGTTTGAATTTCGATATTGAAAATTTCCCCCTCATTGAATTCAGCAGAAAAGTAGTGGTAATGGAAAATTACCAAAGGGGAACGTACTAGAAGGTGATTAATTTGTATAAATACACGGGTGACAGGCTCGTATAGGACAGTTATATTTTAAACGATGACTTATGAAAATATATAGTAAAAAAAGTGATTGAATTGAAATAAAGTGTTGCAAAATGAAATTGAGTTTTATTCGACGAACCCCAGGCAAAAACATTACAATTTCATGTTAGAAAGTGTCCGAATATGAGTTCGAGACACTGAATAAACAAAAGTAAGCATTTTAGAAAGTATTTCTCAATACTAGCGCAAAAAGAAGTATAAAGTTTCCAACGAACTTCCAGCAGTTTTGCCAGACCCCTTATAAAGAATTCTTCAATACTGGAGCCAATCATGAATGAAAGAATATAAGAATATATTTGAAAGAATATATTTGTTATGACATTTGTTTGACAGACCTAGCTGTAAATCTGACGTCATGAAATGGAACCGACACCTTGCACGCATGTAAAAAAGGCCTTTTGTTTAGGCTTAGATTAGACTTCATGCTATTTTGGCATATTTGACGTAAGAATAAAAATATTTGCACCATTTTTGTTCCATGGTACGTCAAGTATGCCAAAATGGCATGCAGTCTTATCTAATCTAATGAATCAATGTGAACGTCTCGAGTATAACATTGCCTTGAAAATTTCAAATTAAATTTTATAATTATATTACTTTTTCTTCAAGTTTGGGTGTTTATATCTCCGAAACCGATTGTCAGATCCAATATGTTCTTTTATACTGTACTGTTTTATATTCTTGGTACATTCCCTTCTCTCACGGATTTCTGAAACACGTTTAAGAATAAATATGGGCTTAAATGTGACAATGAGTGAACTAATAAAAATAAAAAATTACCCCAAATTAATGAAACTCGGCTCATACACTAGCCGGGATTCAAAATACCGGAGATCAAACAATGTTTGGGTGATTCTTAAAAAAAAATCCGGGTGTCTCTGCGACTTATACGCCGGCCGGCCTTTGGCCTAACATGCAGGAGCTTAGGTATATGTCCAGTTTCAAGTTTTCTTAACATGTCCATCGTTCTTTGGGACAATTTTTAACTTTAAGTTTATAAAAAGTTTGGAGCATATTTTCAGAATGAAAAATTTCTCCAATTTTGAAAATGAAAAATCGCCGCAAAAATGAAAAATGGACCCAATGTGACAATTTTTCGTTGTTGTTACCGTTCACGTAAATTTTTGGGGATATTTTTCATTTTCAGTTTGGGACCATTTTTCATTGGGCCCAATTTTATGTAGCCCAAGCAAAAACAAAACTTTAAGCCAACACAAGTTCACGAAAACCTTACGAAAGCCAGAATATTTTGGTCGTGGCATACAAATTGCGTGTAATGGGACAATTCGGAAAGCCGACTTAAGCTCATCAAAGTCTATTATGGTTGGGCCTTAAGAATGTTGATGTTAGTGTTTTATATTTATGCTCATAATCTTACTAAATATTTGTTTTTTTTTTGTAGTGATATCATCAGTTTGTAAAGACTTCAAATCTCCGTGCTTCCTTCTCGAGAAGGGAAGAGAGATCGGTTTCAAAATAAAAATGCTTTTGGTAATTATTATTGTTTAGTATTATTTTATTTAAGGCCCGCCGTCCAAGCGTCGCTGCAACCTTATGGAATTTTATTTAGTGATTTGACAACATGCTTTAGTTTGATCGTTTATTTATTTAATTATTTATTATTTAGGTCCGCCGTCCAAGCGTCGCTGCAACCATTTTGGATTATGTTTGGTGATTAACTGCACACCTCCTCCTTTGATTCCACTCCTTTTATACCCATAATGCCACAAACATCCCTTTCCACTATCTTAATCTTGCGCAACCTTCTACCATAGTAAAAATGCATTTCCCAAAACTTGTCATTCACTTTACCAACGCACGCAATTATCATGTCCTAATTTATGTTTATTAGTCCCGAGCCGAACAACGGTCATCTTGCCCTAATTTATGTTCATTACTCTAAAATCAAAACAATGCATATCGTGTCCCAGTTTTGTGTTCATTACCCCTGTGGGTATGGCATCGCGACAAACTGGCGACCTTGCATGTTTTGGATTTTAGGTGTCGATACATTTATTCATGGCGATAGCAGCTATGCCATGGGTTCTGGTGACATAATTCATAATATTGCTGATATGCGCTGCGCTTGGTTTCGGTTTATTTGGAATGATCATAAGGGGAATGACTACGAATATTTAAGTGGAGGATAAGAAGGTGATAAGAGGCGAAGAAGATCATGTAGATACTACAAGTTTTAAATAAAAAAAAAGATGAGATGTTAACATGGTTCAATGTCGGTATTATAAGTTCTCTACCTATTCCAAATGAGCCTCCATTCATCTTTTAAATTTTTCAAAGAACTGAATACATTCAACGCATATAATGTTGAACGCACTCATGTAAACGACTCATTGTCACCAACCTCCAAACTCGAAAATGCCGGTTTCCATGGAAACCTAACCTAAAATTTGTTTGACAACATTTCCAATAAGCCGAAACACGCATTCATTTGTTTATAAACAAAAAACAGCTGATTGGAAACTGGACTACAACTGGAAAGTAAAGCAGTAGTAGATTAGTTGGAAAAAAGTTCCACTCAACTGTCAATTCGTTGCCTTCCAATCAAATTGTAATAGCTTTCGATGCGCTTCAAACTCCTCGATTTCGAAAGACTTTAATTCATAGAAAAAAAATTGAATAGGATAAAAAATTGAATTATTGATAATCGTTAAAAAGCGCTCCATGTGAATTTCTCTTATTTCATTCCGATTCTTACAGTTTTCGTCAGTTTAGGAGCTAACAACAACCTCCGATCGTTTCTAGTACAAAGCACTGGAAAAATCCTCGGGTTTGACAGTTCTATATTTGTTATTTTATCGGATTTCATTTCTTCTCTCTCGTCCGTAAAATTTTTATTGCTCGCTTAGAAATGCGTACATTTTGTAATTAAAACACATCCAAAGTAAAGTTAACAATTCGCTAAATCATTTGCAACTAAATAATCCGCTCAAATAAGTGAAAAACCTACGAAAAAACACAATTGAAAAAGTGCTGCCGAAGACGAAGAAGAAAAATTGAATTTTCTCACAAAACGACTTGCTCCTCCCGTCGCCGTCGCCTGTCATTGAAAGAATATTCAAGTGAATCGGAGTTCTTTTTATTTTTCCAATAACTTTTTTAGTTTTTCTGTGTGACTGGATACTATGCGTGTGCTGGGAGGGGGTGGTGGGCAAATAAATTATATTTCAATTAACTAACCAATTGAGATACGAGTGTGTTGAAAAAATGTCGAACTCGAGAGGACAATAGAGAAACACAATCAGCCATTTACATATAGAGGGTATCCACCGAAGGCTGCACGAAAGGGGTGTGCTGAAGCTCGAGTTTTTTTTTCTATCGCCCATCCAAGGCAGACAACAATGGCCACAAATAGCAGAACAGAACTGTATTTGCGGCCGCTGCCATTTTTAGACTCGAAGTGGCTCCGTGCTGATTTAATATCGAATCTGCGAAATGTCGAGGACACTGCTGTGTTGTGGAACAACTTGATACAAGATTGTGAGTTGGTGTCCTCGCATGCTCTGCCAGTTGTTAATGCAGCGGGAAACCTTTCGTATTTGGGAGACGATGGCAAACATTATTGTGGTGTCGAGAAGCTCGTGTGTCTGTGCTGCTCCTGCTATTGTGGACCATTGTCCGGGTGCAACTGTGGTTCTTGCCGCATTCTGGACTCGGAGCTGGCCATAAAAAAGATAACCACCAATGTGAGTACAGCAAGCCCGATTTCGTCAGATTCTCTGTTCGAAACATGGCTCTGGGGTCAGACGCCAAATGAAGAGCAGAAGGCAACCTGCCTGAAGACATTGTTGGGGGAATTGCACGAGATTTCACTTCAGGCTGCTGGTAATTGCTTATCGTCAGTGCATTTGCGCCAGCAGTTGTACATTTATGAACGCTACTATGTGGCATTGGCACGTATAAAACAACAAGGTGGGGCAATGCCGGGTAAACGCTTTAGCCAAGATGCAAGCGTTGCAACAACTGTGACAATAACAACTGCGGTTGCACCAGTTAATGCTTCATTGGAGAAGTCCTTCATTGGAAAATTTAAATCAGTGGACCTATCGATGGGCAATACATCCGCCAAGGATAATGAACGTGCAACGCTTGGCTTGGCTCGCGTTGGCACCAGAGCGGCTTTGAATTTCTCATTCGCTTTTCTGCGACGCGCATGGCGTTCTGGAGAGGATACTGAAATGTGCAGTGAGCTTCTTAGCGAGGCTTTGGAATCGCTACAAGATTTGCCAGAAGCATCGCTGTTCGATGCGTCACAGGTGAGTTGTATAATTTTTATATTTAAGAGGAAACAAACAGTTGCTTCTTATTTTCTAAATGATTACAAATTCAACGTTTGAATTTATACTAAGCATAAAAACTAAGGGTGAATGTCTTAACAATGCGTCTAAAAACATTTTAACAAAAAGCTTTAATAGAGCTGTTAGATTGGGTATATGTTTAGGTGACAAAGATATTTATATAGATCAGAGCACATGAGAGACTTCCACAGGAATGTGTGCGTTGCAACAACTTAGTGTGAAGGTAGGGTTAAGTTAGGTTGATAGATGCCCTAAGATATCTATGGAGGCACACTGCAGGGACTCCACAGATGCGTGTCCATAAGGTCTAGAGAGCCCCAGTCTCAGTTTAGCTGACTTGCAGATATTGCTGCTCTCAAAAGATGTGAGAAGAAGTAAAAGTATGTACCTTTAAAGCTGCAGTGTGTATAATGATAGATAAGAAACCCTCTTTTTCCCTTGCAAGACACGCTTTAGACTTTAATAAGTAGAGATGACACTTTCTTATTGTAGCGTTCCATATACAACCTCGCCGTATGCTATGATGGGTATTACAACCAATAGTGTGGCGTGAAGAGCTGAACCCTGCGTAGCCATATCATATGCACTTTTTTCTCGGAATGTCCCGCGAAGTGTGACCCTTAAACATTCTCTCAGACGGGCAAGCTCATTACGGCTCTCCTGCGAAAGTTTGGTGGACGTAGTAGCCGATTCAGTGCCTTTGGTGAAGTCTTGGCTATCTATAAAGATTGTAGTACCTTATATGTGCGTTGTTTCACGCCTTAGTTGAGTGCGTAGATCCAAAAGCAAAAGATGCTGAAGCATAGATAACGTAACTGTTGGGGCAGACCTCATTGCACCCGTCGTGCCTACACCCACATGCTGTCCTTTGCAGTCCTTTTCGATTTGCTACGTTAGTCTTTACTGAACGCGGGCCATAATACTAATGATCCAAAAGCGAGAATCGGAGGCAAAGTTATATAATATCCAATCTTTCGTTGAAGTCTTTATTTCTTTCCAAAGGTTTTGCTGCAGGCGTGAGGTCACATTCCTTCCTTCCTTTTTGCTCGATGTTTCCAGTTAAGTTTTGCGTTACATTTTTTGAAATTCTTTCTTCCGAGAAGAAGTTTGCTTAGGAATTCACTATATGAAATCATAGTTGTCAACGCTCACAAACTTAAATGTTCTTTTAAACAGCGTAAAAAAAGATCGACACGCATAAAGTCATACACGGAGCATCCGTCGGCCTTTTTTCCTGATTGATTCATATCTTTATTTAGTATTTTAATACTATTTTCATTCTTTTGGTTTAAGAATGAATTACAAGCGAGGGCGGCTAAATGATCTTTCCATCGTTCCCTATCCTCCGCCACCAACTCAGGAGACACAAGCGCGACCCCCAGACGGGTCTCGGAGATGTTTTGTACCTGATCTAACCACCTGTTTCTTGCGAGTCGCTCTCATCTCAGCTAACATGCGCTCAAAAAATGCGCTCTCCAAGGCAGGAAGTTTTTCAGGGGGCATGCGAAAAAACTTCCTCCAATCTAGGAAGTTTTTCAGGGGGCATGCGAAAAAATTGTCCAAATCATCGAAAGATTGATCGTTCCACTCGGAGAAGTAGCTGCTCAACATTAAAATTCCTACGCATACTGACGTTTCACCAGCAACGCACCTCAGAAATCTTATTTCCCCACTTGTAATATCTTTAATATTTGTCATATACATAGTACTTTTAGAGTAAATTTTGAGAGAAAGAAAGTTTTTAAAGATATAAAACTCTAAAAGTGCGCATGGTGGATGGAGTGGGCGGTTCAATTTTCGTCGTGTTCTTAGACAAAATTTCTGTACACCAAAAATTAAGTTTCTTTCAGAGAGATAAAGAGAGCCACAATGTAGGCTGGATGGATCCAATGTAGAAACTCGACTTTTCGTAGAAAAACTTCCAATCTGGCAGTGAGAACAGCCGGGGAACAGGCATGGGAAAACTTCGACGAGAGGTTAGAGCTCGATTACAGAACTGCAAACAAGACATTTTGGCAGACTTCTCGCCGGCTCAGAAAAAGGAAGTTAAATATCGTTCAAAAGGTTAATTTCAAGGACGGTACACCTCTTTCAAATGAGAGCGATGTCTTGGGCAGATGGAGAGCGCATTTTTTGGAGTTTTTCAACTCCCACCAGGGCACTTAAGATGGCATTCACTCTGCTGACAAGATTAGGCAGGCACCTAGCGATTGGCAAATAGGAGTTATAGTGCCCGTTTTCAAAAAAAAGGAACAGGAGAGATTGCTCTAACTATAGGGACATATCTCTCTTAACTCTTCCGGGAAGAGTATTCGCGAATGTGTTAAAAGCGCTTTCCAGAGCTGTTATTGAGCCTTAGTTGCGGGAAGAGGAATGCGGCTATCGACCTATGATGGCAGAGGCACAACCGACCAGCTTTTACTCTAAGGGTTATTCTTGAGAAGGCATGGTAATATGCCAAACTGGTCTACGCGTGTTTTGTAGATGTGGAAACGGCCTTTGACCAGGTTCCTCGGGATAAACTGTGGAGAGTTTTGCAGGACTATGCGCTGAGTGGACCTCTTTTGAGAGCCACCTAGTCTTTGTATGGAAACTGCAGAAGCTGTCCTTTTGATGTGTGCGTTGGACTTCGCCAGAGCTGCGCTCTGTCGCCGCTGCTTTTCATAGCATATATGGAATGGATTTTGAAGCGCAGTCATGGCGAGCAATGTTTCGAATTGGCTGGCATCAGAATGAGCCATCTGTTTTTCGCAGATGATTTGGCCATTCTTGCATCATCCAATGAGGATCTTCAGCGAGCACTGGATAGGTTTACAGCCGTTTGTGATGATAAATCGTAAACGTGAACAAATTGGAAGTAATGGTTGTGTCTGGACTCCTGTGCAGGGTACCCTGCACATAAATGGAGTTCCATGAAAACAGGTGGAGAAGTTTAAGTATCTCGGGGTCTTTTTCACGAAAGATGGGAGGAGTGATACTGAGTTGTCCTGTAGAATTGGCCAAGCTAGAGCAATAGTAAAGGAACTGCGCCAGCCGGTCATTAGGAAAGCTGATCTTAGAGTGAAAGCAAAGATCTCAGTTTTTAATTCAGTGTTCGTTCCGACCCTCATCTATGGTCATGAAATTTGGGTAATGACCGAAAGAATTAGATCGCGGGTGCAAGCTGCCGAAATGAGATTCCTGAGGTGCGTTGCTGGTGTTACTCTAAGGGATAGAGTGAGAAACGTCAGTGTTTGTGGGAATCTTAAAGTTGAGCGGCAACTTCTCCGAGTGGAACAATCGATTCTTCGATGGCCATGCCCTCTGACAGACTTCCTAGACAGGTCATGCTAGCCGAGATGCAAGCGCGTCGATCCCCTGGTAGGCCAAGAAACTGGTGGGTTATGGTAAAAAACCTCTCCGAGTCCCGCCTGGGAATTGCGCCTGAGTCTCTTGAGTTGGTGGCGGAGGATCGAGAACGATGGAAAGAGCGTTTAGCTTGTAGAGGACAAGTGGCATATTAAAAAATGTATGTACAAGGAGACCTACAATTGTTTGCCGAATCCAAATGGGTTTTTGAGAAGTTTTTCAGGACAAATGATACTCTCGGAAGGCTTGTCAGACCCGCACGGAGGTGGGGACCGTGAAAAAGAACAAGTGGTTTTTTAAGGTGACGATGGTAGAATTCGAACACAGACCTCCGGCGGAATAGGCAAACACACTAACCACTACGCCACGGCACCTTTCGCACAACTTGATCAAAAGGTCTTTTGAAATATGAATAAGGTTGTTTCACATTGAAGTTAATAGTGGGCGTGGCCGTCGGCGGATTATACCAATTTTAACACTTTGTTCGTGGTTAATGTTTTAACGCCAAGCCGTGCCGTGAGTTTCAGCTCTCTAGCTTGATTTTAAAGACCTTTATATAATCAATTCACCTTAATCATTTCACCTGTCGGTCTCGGTGATTCTTTTACTGTGTTGCAAACTATGTATTAAAATAAACATACCCTTGGGCGGGTATTAAAACTATTTTAAATGCATCTGTTTTTAAATGTTGGCTTGAAAATCTTGAAAATAATGTATTGCAATGTGTTTGCCTAGGGTTCGTCGAATAAAACTTAACTTCACATTAACTTCAAACAAAACTTAATCAAATTCAAATCAGTTTTTTTTTCTTTTACTTTGCTGTCGAATGTCGCAAGTCAACGTTTCAAATAAAACTGTCATCCGTGTATTAATACAAATTCAGGACTTTATACCACTTTCTATATTTCCACTTTGGTAATTTGCCATTGGAGGGGAAATCGATATCGAAATTCGAATCTCGAATATCAGTTTGCTGTAAGTTGACTGGAATGACAGTAAGATGTGTTCGTAAAGTGAATCGATGTGTGCATTCAGGAACTTCTGCATCTTCTGTCTTTTTACGTCTTGCCGCACCATCACTGTCAAATTAGGTTAATGCAATTTTACTAGCAGTATCGTTTCACTCAGATAACTTAAGCTTTTTTGAGCACATCTCACAATTTACTATTTCAATTTCACTGTAGTTTTGTTTTTTAATTTTAGTAAATGGACTGTATCCATTATTTATTTTAAAATTATGCCTTTAACCGTTTGGGAGGCAGTGAGAGGGCGCACTTTTTTTTACTTTTTAATTTTTTTAGTTTTAAATCCATAAAACGACTTCTTCAATTATTGTTTTAAAATGCCGTTGAACTTTTTTCAATTTTTTTGGCTGTTTTCTTAAATTCAGTTTAAACAAATTTTAAGAAAACGGTAAAACTTGCTGTTTTTCTTACCCGTGTTTGGTCCGTCTAAAAATGGAAAAAAGACATCTTATGGTATTTCTCCGTTGTCCGTCCGTCGGAGTCGGACATGAGTCATAGAAATGTAAAATTTGGTACACTTATAAAAAGTCCGTGAAAAAAATTAGAACGCATACCAGGGCAATTTTTTATGTACACACAACGGTTCAATTAAACTCCAATGAGCCCAAGAAATTCTTAAGCAAGTAGGCAAGTTTGATACATAATTTTTTGGTAGTACCACACAAAGAACTCTAATGAACCCAAGAAATTCTGGAGGAAGAGTGCAGGAGCTGGAGAAATCCTCTATGGGGTTGAAGTACACAATTTTTTTATACTGTGCACTATGTTTTTTCAATATTAAAATAATACAATAACATTCATGCAAAAAAACTTCTTTTCTGATTCGAACGGTTCGCGAACGGATATCCAATAGTTTGCACGTGATAAATTCAGGAACGAACCCTACTTTACAGATCACACACAGATTTGATTCGATTGTTAAAAAGAATATTATTTCTAAATAAAAAACAAAGTTCGCGATCAAATCTCAAATTAAATTCCTTTTTGAACTTTTCACGAAAGAACCAATCATATTTTATCATTCTGTGAAACTTAAAAAATTATGTCCCCACCACTATCTCCGATGCTATAAGGCCAAATGATTTGAAAAAAATCTCACACATCAGGAATTATTTGTAATTTCCGGGAAAACCATAGAAAGAAATCTTTGAATATTCAGCAGGTTCTGAGATTTAGCCCACAAGCTTCAAAAACATTTTAAAAATTAATTTTCAAAATATTCTGGTATCTTAACGGTAGAGCCGATTATAAAGAAATTTGGTTTGTATGTATAAAACGTATGAAGACATTTCTAAAAAAATTTAAATCTTTTAAAAATTACGTTTCTAACTTAAAATTTTCTGAAACGTTTGAAAAGCAAATTAAAAAGAAGCCGCATGAAAATGAGCCGTATGAACGAAATCTAAAATAATGTCCGATGTACTTTATGTGCTAAATTTTATTTCTTATTCCATCCTTAGAAAAACTAAAAAGCTATCGAAATCCATGTTTTTCTGGATAATTGTAGGTTTTTTTTTGAATTCTGCCTCTAAATGTGGGCGTGGCCCAAAACTTTGTATGAACCAAAGTTAGAACCAAGCATTTGCTACATATTAAGTAAAAATTTTCCCCATCAGATCCTCGCGGAGTTCGGGTCGGTGGAAAACAACAGGTCTTTGTTCAGGCAAATCAACTGTTTAAAAAAAATCGTTTCTAACCTAATTTTCTTTTTAGTAATTTAAAATGAAAAGTAAAAAAATGTCTTTTTCAAATTTATCTCAAAATTTTGTGCTCAAAATGTCTTGCAAATAATGCTATTGCTAGCTAGCGCAAATGACTGAACAAAAAAAAAATAAGCAACCAAAAAATTACCGAGGTTTTTAGGGTGCTCACCACTCAGGTGCTCACCACTCACCAAAAATCTTTTGTTATACATATTATAATACATATTATCAAGATCTAAAAGCTTTTCACTTGCCATTATAACGTCGGCTCACGAACTTTCATTCAATATTTCAATTTGCAATTCAATTTAGTATTGAGGCCTGCATTTGGAAGTACCATCGTACCATATTGCAATGAAGACGAAAGCATTTCGATTGTTCGCTGATGTATAGTAATACTATTGAATAATGTGCCTTTGATTTTGAAACAGAATTACACGCATTCTGTTGTCACAGCACGTGCTACTTCTCTTGTTAAACATGCAATAAATGCAGTGTGATAATTATTTTTTTTAGAGTTTCTATTGCTATATAAATATTCTGCGGTCATAAATAGATCTGTGGGAAAACTGTTTACTCTCCAGTTCTGTTTCGAGTTGCCTGTTGCTGTTTCACGAAGTTTGTTGAGACCCCCTTCCAATTGTGCGCGCCACCTGAGTTTTTCTCTGCATCTACTGCACTGTCCCTCTGCGGAGGTAATCAGGCCTAATCAGGCAGTAATCAGGCCTATCCGCTCTAAATGACCCAGACGTGATGTCTCGTTTTATTCTAACTTGCGGCCACATCAATGTCGCCGTACAGCCCGCGAGGTTCGATGTTAAGTTCTTTGACCACTCTGTTTATATTCTATTCCACATGAATTATGTATTTCGTCCCCCTTATGCTATAAACGTGAATGTGCAAATTTTCCAATTTTAAGTTACTGAGCTTTAAAAAAATCATTAACCTTTGCATGTTCTGTGTTTAACTAAAAGCTAGAATCCCTTGCGTAGGTAGATTCAAGAGGACCGCGATTAATTTTTACATTGTCAATTAATTCAAACCCTTTTATTGTACGAGAGAAAGCAACATTCAAGCTTGATTTCCCAACATTTTAATTTTTGCACATTCATGGTGTGGGGTGCCGTGGCGTAGTGGTTAGTGTGTGTGCTTACTACGCCGGAGGTCTGAGTTCGAATCCTGCCATCGTCACCTAAAAAAAAAGACTTGTTCTTTTTCACGGTCCCCACCTCCGCGAGGGTCTGACAAGCCCTCCGAGAGTATCATTTGTCTTGAAAAACTTCTCAAAGTGCCTTTCGGATCATATAATATCATCATATAATATGATAAATGATTTAAAGGATTCCTCCTCTTTCTGCCCACTTCCTCCAGAATTAAAGAACCCTCCAGCTCCTGCCCGCTTCCTCCAGAATACCTTGGGCTCATTGACGTATTCCTTGGATTCATTGGAGTTCCTGGCCTGGTAGTAGCGAAAAATGATATGCTTCGCCTTTCTAAAGGATCCCTCCAGATTCTGCCCACTTCCTACAGAATTCTTTGTGCTCATTACAGTATTACTTGGGTTCATTGGAGTTCCTGGCCTGGCAGAACCGAAAAATGATATGCTTCCCCTTTATAAAGGATCTCTCCAGCTCCTGCCCACTTCCTCCAGAATTCCTTGGGCTCATTACAGTACTACTTGGGTTCATTGGAGTTCCTGGCCTGGTAGTACAGAAAAATGATATGCTTCCCCTTTATAAAGGATCCCTGCAGATCCTGCCTACTACCTCCTAAAATTCCTTGGGTTCGTTGGAGCTAATAACCTGGTGGTATCGAAAAATGATATGCTTCCCCTTTATAAAGGATAATTCCAGCTCCAGCCCCTTTCCTCCGAAATTCTTTCGGCTCATTACAGTATTACTTAGGTCCATTGGAGTTCCTGGCCTGATAGTACCAAAAGTTATATGCTTCCCCTTTATAAAGGATCCCTCCAGATCCTGCCCACTTCCTCCAGAATTCTTTGAGCTCATTACAGTGGGGTGCCGTGGCGTAGTGGTTAGTGTGTGTGCTTACTACGCCGGAGGTCTGGGTTCGAATCCTGCCATCGTCACCTGAAAAAAAAAAGACTTGTTCTTTTTCACGGTCCCCACCTCCGCGAGGGTTTAACAAGCCCTCCGAGAGTATTAATTGTCTTGAAAAACTTCTCAAAAGTGCCGTTCGGATTCGGCAAAAAATTGTAGGTCCCCTTGTATGTAAAGAAATTAACACACCAGCATACATTGTTGAGAAGTTGGCCCTGGTTCACCTCGAGCTGTTGCGCCACTCTATTTATTTTATTTACATTACAGTATTACTTAGGTTCATTGGATCTCCTGGCCTGGTAGTACCGAAAAATGATATACCTACTTCCCCCTTATAAAGAATCCGTCCAGCTCTTGCCCACTTCCTTCAGAATTCTTTGGGCTCATTACAGTATTACTTGGTTTCATTGGAGTTCCTGGCCTGTTGGTACCAACAAACGATATGCTTTCCCTTTCATAAAGGATTACTCCAGCTCCCGCCCACTTCCTCCAGAATTCTTTGGGTTCATTGGAGGTATGAACCTACCTAACCTGGTATGTAGTGCAAAAAAATATATTCGTCTACTTTATTATACATACCGATAAAGGAGCTCCTTTCATAAAGTAAAAAGGTAAAAATAAAAAGTAAAAAAGTAAAAAAGGGGTTGGGCGCAAACAGTGGTATAAAACGTCTGAAAAGAATTCTAAAATTTTTAAGATCTTTCAAAAATGACGTTTCTAACTTAAAACTTTCTGAGACGGTTTAAGCAAATTAAAAAACCCGCATTTATAACCGATAACTAAAAAACCTATGCTCAGAGCGCTGGGGCTAAAAATAGCCATTGGTAGCGCAAAGAACTTGAGAAAAAAATATAATGGTATTAAAAAGAAGGTGTTGAATATTTAATAATTTTACATAATGAAAGATTGTGGTTTTCGAGGTCTGCGTAAAATTATTTTAGTTGATTTACTAAAATGGCAGTGCTTAAAAATGCCCATAACTTCGGAGATGTTTCTATCTTATCAAATTAATTTTACGCAAGCACAAATCACTTAAGTAGTATGCCATAATATAGCCTGTTTGTCAATTTTTTTCAGTTTTTTTAATGAAAAAAAAAAATAAAAAAATGTATTTGTCACCCTACTTTTCGATTAAAATCTAGGCACCCTTACTTAAAATTCGCCTAAAATAAGAATAATAGATCTAAAAAAAAATTATAACAGTAGGTACCTACCTAAAAATAATAATAAAAGAATATTTTTGAGAATTTTGAATTTTAACCCCATTTAAAATGGGACAAATAGTCAATGATGTTCCCTTTATTTACTGCACTGGCAGCATTTCAAAACTCGTACGCTAAATGTATCATCTAAAGCATTGAACAATTTGGAATTGAACGATTTGGAAAGCACTTTGCTTTCCACAAAGCTTTGAGCCACGCCTATATTTGCAGGCAGTATTAATGAAAAACCTTAAATTTTCCAAAAAAAAACATGAATTCCGACAGCTTTTATATCGTAAAAGAATATTTTTTTAGAAAAAAAAAAAATTTAGCACAGTTTTTAGTCACGTCGATTTTAGTGGTCGATTTTACAAAATGTTTGTATTTAAACCAAAAATTTGCATTTTACCGTACATTTTACACGTAAACTTTGATATGTATATGCTAGGCTCATTTGCCGCTCTAAAAAAATTAAACAAATGAGTAACTGCAATAGTTCGTCTGTGACAAACTTCTGTATACCCGACTCTGTATACAGTGTAACACCAAATCTTAAAGTTTTTTGGCCCGAATACATATATTATTTGTATAGACCACGCCCCTAAAAGTTCTTATTCCATCCTTAGAAAAACTAAAAAGCTATCGAAATCCATGTTTTTCTGGATAATTGTAGGTTTTTTTTTGAATTCTGCCTCTAAATGTGGGCGTGGCCCAAAACTTTGTATGAACCAAAGTTAGAACCAAGCATTTGCTACATATTAAGTAAAAATTTTCCCCATCAGATCCTCGCGGAGTTCGGGTCGGTGGAAAACAACAGGTCTTTGTTCAGGCAAATCAACTGTTTAAAAAAAATCGTTTCTAACCTAATTTTCTTTTTAGTAATTTAAAATGAAAAGTAAAAAAATGTCTTTTTCAAATTTATCTCAAAATTTTGTGCTCAAAATGTCTTGCAAATAATGCTATTGCTAGCTAGCGCAAATGACTGAACAAAAAAAAAAATAAGCAACCAAAAAATTACCGAGGTTTTTAGGGTGCTCACCACTCAGGTGCTCACCACTCACCAAAAATCTTTTGTTATACATATTATAATACATATTATCAAGATCTAAAAGCTTTTCACTTGCCATTATAACGTCGGCTCACGAACTTTCATTCAATATTTCAATTTGCAATTCAATTTAGTATTGAGGCCTGCATTTGGAAGTACCATCGTACCATATTGCAATGAAGACGAAAGCATTTCGATTGTTCGCTGATGTATAGTAATACTATTGAATAATGTGCCTTTGATTTTGAAACAGAATTACACGCATTCTGTTGTCACAGCACGTGCTACTTCTCTTGTTAAACATGCAATAAATGCAGTGTGATAATTATTTTTTTTAGAGTTTCTATTGCTATATAAATATTCTGCGGTCATAAATAGATCTGTGGGAAAACTGTTTACTCTCCAGTTCTGTTTCGAGTTGCCTGTTGCTGTTTCACGAAGTTTGTTGAGACCCCCTTCCAATTGTGCGCGCCACCTGAGTTTTTCTCTGCATCTACTGCACTGTCCCTCTGCGGAGGTAATCAGGCCTAATCAGGCAGTAATCAGGCCTATCCGCTCTAAATGACCCAGACGTGATGTCTCGTTTTATTCTAACTTGCGGCCACATCAATGTCGCCGTACAGCCCGCGAGGTTCGATGTTAAGTTCTTTGACCACTCTGTTTATATTCTATTCCACATGAATTGAGTATTTCGTCCCCCTTATGCTATAAACGTGAATGTGCAAATTTTCCAATTTTAAGTTACTGAGCTTTAAAAAAATCATTAACCTTTGCATGTTCTGTGTTTAACTAAAAGCTAGAATCCCTTGCGTAGGTAGATTCAAGAGGACCGCGATTAATTTTTACATTGTCAATTAATTCAAACCCTTTTATTGTACGAGAGAAAGCAACATTCAAGCTTGATTTCCCAACATTTTAATTTTTGCACATTCATGGTGTGGGGTGCCGTGGCGTAGTGGTTAGTGTGTGTGCTTACTACGCCGGAGGTCTGAGTTCGAATCCTGCCATCGTCACCTAAAAAAAAAGACTTGTTCTTTTTCACGGTCCCCACCTCCGCGAGGGTCTGACAAGCCCTCCGAGAGTATCATTTGTCTTGAAAAACTTCTCAAAGTGCCTTTCGGATCATATAATATCATCATATAATATGATAAATGATTTAAAGGATTCCTCCTCTTTCTGCCCACTTCCTCCAGAATTAAAGAACCCTCCAGCTCCTGCCCGCTTCCTCCAGAATACCTTGGGCTCATTGACGTATTCCTTGGATTCATTGGAGTTCCTGGCCTGGTAGTAGCGAAAAATGATATGCTTCGCCTTTCTAAAGGATCCCTCCAGATTCTGCCCACTTCCTACAGAATTCTTTGTGCTCATTACAGTATTACTTGGGTTCATTGGAGTTCCTGGCCTGGCAGAACCGAAAAATGATATGCTTCCCCTTTATAAAGGATCTCTCCAGCTCCTGCCCACTTCCTCCAGAATTCCTTGGGCTCATTACAGTACTACTTGGGTTCATTGGAGTTCCTGGCCTGGTAGTACAGAAAAATGATATGCTTCCCCTTTATAAAGGATCCCTGCAGATCCTGCCTACTACCTCCTAAAATTCCTTGGGTTCGTTGGAGCTAATAACCTGGTGGTATCGAAAAATGATATGCTTCCCCTTTATAAAGGATAATTCCAGCTCCAGCCCCTTTCCTCCGAAATTCTTTCGGCTCATTACAGTATTACTTAGGTCCATTGGAGTTCCTGGCCTGATAGTACCAAAAGTTATATGCTTCCCCTTTATAAAGGATCCCTCCAGATCCTGCCCACTTCCTCCAGAATTCTTTGAGCTCATTACAGTGGGGTGCCGTGGCGTAGTGGTTAGTGTGTGTGCTTACTACGCCGGAGGTCTGGGTTCGAATCCTGCCATCGTCACCTGAAAAAAAAAAGACTTGTTCTTTTTCACGGTCCCCACCTCCGCGAGGGTTTAACAAGCCCTCCGAGAGTATTAATTGTCTTGAAAAACTTCTCAAAAGTGCCGTTCGGATTCGGCAAAAAATTGTAGGTCCCCTTGTATGTAAAGAAATTAACACACCAGCATACATTGTTGAGAAGTTGGCCCTGGTTCACCTCGAGCTGTTGCGCCACTCTATTTATTTTATTTACATTACAGTATTACTTAGGTTCATTGGATCTCCTGGCCTGGTAGTACCGAAAAATGATATACCTACTTCCCCCTTATAAAGAATCCGTCCAGCTCTTGCCCACTTCCTTCAGAATTCTTTGGGCTCATTACAGTATTACTTGGTTTCATTGGAGTTCCTGGCCTGTTGGTACCAACAAACGATATGCTTTCCCTTTCATAAAGGATTACTCCAGCTCCCGCCCACTTCCTCCAGAATTCTTTGGGTTCATTGGAGGTATGAACCTACCTAACCTGGTATGTAGTGCAAAAAAATATATTCGTCTACTTTATTATACATACCGATAAAGGAGCTCCTTTCATAAAGTAAAAAGGTAAAAATAAAAAGTAAAAAAGTAAAAAAGGGGTTGGGCGCAAACAGTGGTATAAAACGTCTGAAAAGAATTCTAAAATTTTTAAGATCTTTCAAAAATGACGTTTCTAACTTAAAACTTTCTGAGACGGTTTAAGCAAATTAAAAAACCCGCATTTATAACCGATAACTAAAAAACCTATGCTCAGAGCGCTGGGGCTAAAAATAGCCATTGGTAGCGCAAAGAACTTGAGAAAAAAATATAATGGTATTAAAAAGAAGGTGTTGAATATTTAATAATTTTACATAATGAAAGATTGTGGTTTTCGAGGTCTGCGTAAAATTATTTTAGTTGATTTACTAAAATGGCAGTGCTTAAAAATGCCCATAACTTCGGAGATGTTTCTATCTTATCAAATTAATTTTACGCAAGCACAAATCACTTAAGTAGTATGCCATAATATAGCCTGTTTGTCAATTTTTTTCAGTTTTTTTAATGAAAAAAAAAAATAAAAAAATGTATTTGTCACCCTACTTTTCGATTAAAATCTAGGCACCCTTACTTAAAATTCGCCTAAAATAAGAATAATAGATCTAAAAAAAAATTATAACAGTAGGTACCTACCTAAAAATAATAATAAAAGAATATTTTTGAGAATTTTGAATTTTAACCCCATTTAAAATGGGACAAATAGTCAATGATGTTCCCTTTATTTACTGCACTGGCAGCATTTCAAAACTCGTACGCTAAATGTATCATCTAAAGCATTGAACAATTTGGAATTGAACGATTTGGAAAGCACTTTGCTTTCCACAAAGCTTTGAGCCACGCCTATATTTGCAGGCAGTATTAATGAAAAACCTTAAATTTTCCAAAAAAAAACATGAATTCCGACAGCTTTTATATCGTAAAAGAATATTTTTTTAGAAAAAAAAAAAATTTAGCACAGTTTTTAGTCACGTCGATTTTAGTGGTCGATTTTACAAAATGTTTGTATTTAAACCAAAAATTTGCATTTTACCGTACATTTTACACGTAAACTTTGATATGTATATGCTAGGCTCATTTGCCGCTCTAAAAAAATTAAACAAATGAGTAACTGCAATAGTTCGTCTGTGACAAACTTCTGTATACCCGACTCTGTATACAGTGTAACACCAAATCTTAAAGTTTTTTGGCCCGAATACATATATTATTTGTATAGACCACGCCCCTAAAAGTGGGCATGGGCTAAACATTAAAATCAATTAATTGTAATTTCGTAAGAATCATGACAAAATGCATTAAAACCCAACATTTTTTGGAAAAACCCGTTTTTTTTTCGTAAAAACGACCTCTAAAAAAGGGCGGAGCTCAAAACTTTGTATCGAGCAAACTTAGCAAATAGTAATATCTTTAATATTTGCATACGATTTTATTTCGATTTGGAGTGAACCTTTCGAGAAATCGGGTTTTCAAAAATTTAACATGTTAAAAGTGGGCATGGTCATTATTGTGGCGGTCCAATTTTCGCCCCAGTACAAAAATTTGAGCTTGTACGCCTTGTCTAATCAAAAGGCATTTGAAAGAAAATGTGAATAAGACATTGTCTCACATTGAAGCCAGCTGTGGGCGTGGCCGTAAGCAGATGGAGCCAATTTGCACGCTTTGTCTGTGCAACAGAAGAACCAACCCGTGTATCAACTTTCAGTTCTCTGGCTTGAAGACCTTTTTGAAGACCTTAAACCTTCACACATACAACAAACGGACATGGCCTAATCGATTCACCTGTCGGCCTCGATTATATTTCTAAAAGCAAAACTCTTAAGAGTCTACGATGATTATTTCACTGTGTTTCAAACCACGCATTAAAATTAATATACCCTGGGTCGGGTATAAAACCCTTAGGGTATTGAATAGTTAATTAATGATGTAGGAATGGTAAGAGGAAGGGCATGGAAAGCAATCGCTAAATAATAATATAGCAGAGGAAAGGACAATACGAATAGGAATAAGATATACCGCGTTCCGTTGCAACCGGACCGAAGCTATTACTTACGCATTGTTGCACTTACTCACTTGTTTCAAATGAAAGGAAAGCATTCAAACAAAAGAAATTTTTGAATTAAAGGAAACATCCCAGAAAATTGTCTTTCTTTTTTTTATTTTCAAAAAGAAAAATACACTTGATTGAATTTTTTTTTAACATATTTATAAAACTCTTTGTTGAGAATATTAATAAAAATTCTTTTTGATTCATTAACCAGGTTAATGAAATTTGTTTGATGACAATATAATTCAAAAAAGCTTCTATTTCATTATTCAAGTTTACACAAGTGATAAGTACACCATGTTTGTTCATATTCGTTTTTTTTTTGTAAATTTTTACATATAAAGGAAATTTTATCTGCTTATAACCTTAACTCGTTAACATTAACTCGTTTTATAAGCACCGAAATTCTAGAAGCACAAAAAAAAACTATGAAGTACTTTTGGTTACATTTTGTGATTGTCCTCGGCCTGTGGAGCACCGCTAACTCTCAAGTCATAACACTAAATGCCTGTTTTCGAACTATGCGGAATGGACTGAATGAATTAATATGCATTCAGAATGCTACTCTACTTAAGATTAGGCCAAGAATATTTAGGCTTCAACTTAATATCAATGTAGAACCGGTTTAGTTATTGAATATTGAATATGACTATGTAATTTCTTGTGATTGTAAGTTTCATAATAAATACTTTATTACAAATCGCGTGGTGGTTTATGACGTAGTTGGGACACTGCTCATTGTCCAAGAGCTGCTAAAACTTTTTTTTGTATTGTCATAATCGTCCAATTACTCAAGTCGTATAGTAATAAATCAAATTTAAAGACGACAAGTGGGAAAGTGCAACAGTGCGTATAGAAAAGCTTCAGTACATCTACGACGGATTGCAAAATACCCGACCATACAAATAAAAAAAACTGCCACGCCCCAAAAAATATAACTGTTGAATGCTTTATACCAGGTGGTTGCATACATTTCGGCCTAAAAACTCAGCATTTTTAACAAAAAAAAATCTCTTTTTTTAACGCCACGCCCACAAAAGTGTGCGGAGGCACATGCAATGCACGAATAAAATTTAGAAAATGCTAATATCTAAATATCTACAACTTTTGTCATAAAATTTGTTGTCAAATTTCATTTATATTTATTGAAAAACAGTAATTTTAAGCTAAAGTCCATTAAAAAGTGGGCGTTACAAGCTATACAGCAAACTTAATATACCCTGGGTCGGGTATAAAAAAGGAAAGTGAATTCAATCGATCTATTTTTTGATGACCGCATTGATGTGGAGGAAACAACATAACTGGCAAGTATTCGCAGAACCATAAGTGTTCATAAGTTCCAATCCAATGAAGCTGCCGAATGCATGATGTGTTCCTAAAATAAAAATTTGAAACCAATTTCCAAATCCAGAGCAAAATATTGCAGCTTTATTAAAATATTTTGAGCGGCGCCAAAAGAGAGTATAGGCACTCTTCACCCTTTATGAATTTACTAGCTTTGCTCCGTTTCTTAACTTAAGGTGCATATCACGCAATCGCAGAAAACTATTGTACCTTAGCAGTTTCACCAGAAATAGGCAGGAGGTCATTGATGGGACTCTGATCACGAACTCCCCTAACATAACCTTCCACAGCTGGATGGTATCTAGAGATGTGTCATTCTCCGACCATCGCTTCGTTCAGTTCGGTATTCACTTTAAGTTTCCCCAAAAGGTCTGTCTCCAGAAACCCCAGAAGAACTGACTGGGGCTCCTACAACACAAAGTTGAAAAGTCACCTTGACTAATTCACTTCCATTCAGCCGCATCAATATCGAAGTTAGACCTGATGGAGGGTAGGCTCACGGCAGACACAAAAATGGAGGTAAGCGCCCGTGGTGGAACGCTGAAATCAGCAATCTTCGTAAAGAGAGCAGTAGACTCTTTAATCAAGCAAAACGCTCTAAGGACCCAGTCGATTGGGACCCTTATAAAAGCAGTACCAGGAAATTTAACATGATCTAACATTGTTTTAGGCTATGCTCCTAAATCTTGGAGGAAGACCAAAGTAGTCTTCATACCAAAAGCTGGTAAGATCTCTCACGCAACCCCAAAAGACTCTCGCCCCTTTGATTAGCCTGTCTTCCTTCTTGCTAAAGACCCTAGAAAAACTGGTCGATGCTCACATCAGAACCAACATAGACAGCAGCCTTTCTCGGGTTCACAACACGCATACCGTAAGGGGAAATCGGTATAGACAGCCCTACACTCGTTGGTTAGTATCATTGAGAAATCCTTTGCAAATAAGAATTTCACACCAGTATCAGTGCTTGTTATTGGTGGAACCTTGCACAATGTCAGGACAGAAATAGTTTAGTTAGTTTTAGTTAGTTTATTTTGACTATTTATTTATTTTTTAATAGATTACAATTTTTAAACTAAGTCAAAGTGGTATGGCTTAAGGCCGTCTACCTGGTTAACAAAGTGAGTGTTCTCCTTCGCTTCAACTTGTGATGTAAAAGCTTTCTTCTAACATACATTTTCTGTAGCGTAGAACATTTCGTAAAAAGCCATATAATGAGTTACAACCTCGTCTACAATTCAGGTTGTTTGCCATCTCTTTTACCGGGAGCTCCTGCGATACGAAAAAGCTGCAGCGAAATTCTCGAAGAATAGGGCATACAGCGATGAACTGGAACACATCCTCTCGTTCGTTCCATAGGCTACATAATAGGGTCAGTTCCGGGTGGTGCGGTATGTAGTTTAAATTGATTAGCTCGCATCTTGGTTTGAATATTACGCTGATCATGTTGGTTGAGTGAGTCGCCTGGCAGTATGTTCTACTCTTCATATGACAATCCAGCATTTTATAATAGTCCCTGTGACTCCTGTGACTAGATGCTTGGGCTTCAGCAACGAAGTTTTCGTAGCACCGGCGACTTACTTCTCGAACAAGCTGTTAAATTTATTCCTTAAGGTGGACGGATTTTCCTCCGGTGAAACTTGCATATCCCTGTTGCATCCCAAAGCTAAGTGCTGCCAGCTTTGAAGACACTTACCTCCATATCGCATCAAGTGGATCCCCCCTTGCAGACTCAGTTCATCTCGATCAGTTTCGCTACTTTATTTAGCTTATTTTTGCTCTAGCTGTATGTGAATTTTTATTTCTTCATTTAAACAAAACTTCATCCGTCCGAACCAGTTTTCTGCTCTTTCTACATTCTTTATCAGGTTGATTCCATTGTTCTGTGTAGTAAAACTTCTCACGATTCGACTGGTCGTCGAAAATTCACGACGACCAGTTTTTTGAGCAAAGCTGCAAGTTTCAAACGATTCCTTTTTTGTTTAGGGCACGCCGAAGTTATCTCAAATCGGACAATAAGAGGTTAAAGCCCAATGTGTTCTAAGCAAGAGAAGAGTCTATACAACCAGTTTGCTCGGCATAAAGATTGTTTTGTGAATATTCATTTATACGATAGTTTGGGATACTGCTGATCTCGACATCTTAATTTTAAACTAGCTGTTTCCCACGACTTCGTCTGCGGTGAATTAGAAAAAAAAACATGCATGTCGTGTTTCTGGGATTATTTACTACATTTTAGATATTATGACAGACACTTTGGCTAAGCGGAAAGTCATAGGCGGAAAGTATATAATTTTACAAAGGACTTTGGTAAGAACAGGGAACATGAGATTTACCACCTTATTTTGACATCCCGACACGTCGAGGTGCACAACTGATAGCTCAGTTCACTTTAAAAAGCGAAAGTTGTGTGACGTAAGTCACTTCCCATAAGAACGTGTGTATTTCTCTGAGCCGTCAGTGAGATTCATTGGGCTGGTAGCTTTATTCGTGTAACTTTTTCTTACCTTTTTCCCATGCAAGAGCTGAGTAATTAAGTCGAATCACAACCAGCGCCAGAGTCTTAATGCATACTGAATTGAATAGTCGAGTAGGTTTGAAATGTTCAACTGACAGATGAGTATATTATCAACAAAAACAAAGCTTGTACCTGCTTCAAAAAGACAGAAGCTACTGACACTATGCAACATCTGTCACTCACTGAACTCGAGTTTCCATGTCGAGTCGAGTCAAACTCGGTTGAAGCTTGTTACTTCTCTGCATGGAAATGTGATATCTACTCGAGCAGATCAAAATTGAAACTTCAGCTTCTGATAATGATGAAGAAAAGCTTAGAGAACGTGTAGGATGGGAATTTGTAATTGCGTACGTTTATTTGGCATTCCAGTGAACGTGCAGTGACTCTTCTATGAAACACTTGAAATTATTAAGTTTTGACTACATATTTATTTTAAAACATTTTAAGTTAGAGAGAAAAAAGTAGCCTGTTCGAGAGCCGTTTGTGTCTTTCTTTAGTTAGTGTATTTTTTTGTTTCTTGTACCAGTAGTACTTTTTGGGCCTATTGCGGACTAAGAAGCACACAAAAAACGTGGTATTTAGTTACTCTTTCACTATTTTTTCCGAAAGTTTAAAAGACATCATTATTAATTAAGTTACAGATTGTAGGCCTTAATGTCCCTCATGAATATGTGCAAAATAAAAAGACTACGATCATGAATTTCTTCGATTTTGCCATTTGATAAAAAGCAGATTCTTGCTACTTTTGTCAAACAGAGCTAGTCCAATTTTATTTATATGATGATGATGATGGCAATTACTATTATTTGATTACTATTTTTATCACGAATTTTATAATCAACTATGATAGTTTGCCTAGTTTTTTACACTTTAATAAACTTTTATTGTTTTTCCGTCACATTTTGCAGGTGTCTCCACTCTGGATTGAAGTTCTGGAACGCTCCATTAAATTCTTGCGACAAGTTGCCTTGGGCGATATAATGGGCGGGCGCTGTATAGCACCCCGTGAAGACCGCCACACTGCGCTGTGCTTGCTCCTAGAGCTTGGCGCACAAAAAGGCACTTTAAGTGCATCCCTGGAGGCTATAGTGCTTTTGCTAATGCTCTGGGAAAAAGAAAAGGAGACCGATGATAACCGCGACACTCCCCAAAACACGGGGGCACCACTTGTGCCCATCCTTAGAAGATACGAAGCCATTGGCAATTATGGAATACCATCCGCAGCAACAGACATTCTACCAGCAAGTGCAACAGAGTCTTTTTTGAGATTCTTAACGCTACCCGACCAAGAAACGTCCAATGTAGATCTAAAACAATCAGCTGTCGTAATTGTCTCACATTTAGACCGTTTAGCAAAGCCTCACATGCCGACTGGTGCGGCCGTCCAATCGGTAACAAAAACAAAGCCAATTACTCAAGAAAGCCAGTCGCCCCAACAACTGTCTCAGTCATCCAATGATCAACAACAGGTCTTCGCTTTGGGGTGGATAGCTCTGTCCAACGACCACTATGGCTTCACAGCAGAGCCTGCGGTGGGAATTCCCATGCCGGGTGCGCAAACAAATTATCCGCACTACTCAGCTCCTGTTGTGAGTTTTAATTTTCAGGTCAAGCAGGTGGCCTTTTCAGAAGAAAGTGTGCTCCTATTGACACAGTGTGGGAAAATTTACACTTGGAAAATTGCTAAACCTGAGCTAGATCCGGTGTTGGTAAACGAATTAACTGAAGCAAGTATTAGGAGCATTTCGGCTCATTGCGAAGGACGACACTATTTGGCTTTGGATTCGAATGGATATGCCTACTCTTGGGGCAGTGGGGAAGGTGGGCGTCTAGGACATGGTGACGCCCTCCCATTGGAAGATCCGCAAAAGATAAATAGCTTGGAAAATAATGTCAGAAGCGTCCACACGGGTTGCACTTACAGCGCGGCAATAACTGAGAGCGGCAATCTATACACTTGGGGACGAGGAACCTATGGTCGACTGGGACATGGAAATTCGGATGATAAGTTTTTGCCGACTCTTGTAAAGGCTTTAGTTGAATACGAGGTGGTCGATGTGGCTCTCGGAAGTGGCGATTCGCATACTGTTTGCGTGACAGCTGAGGGATTGGTTTTCGCGTGGGGTGATGGAGACTATGGAAAGCTGGGCAATGGCTCATGCAACGGTTCCCAAGTGCCTGTTCATATTGAAACATTGCCAAGGGTACAACGAGTCTTTACTGGATCTCAGTTTAGCCTGGCGCTCACACGCGATGGTAAGATTTACACCTGGGGCAAAGGACTGGGTGGCCGTTTGGGACATGGCTGCATGGATAAGAGCATACAAGGGGTTGTCGAAATTGTGAATTCACCCAGATTAATAAACGCACTCGAAGGAAAGTTGATTGTTGATGTGGCCGTTGGGGCTGCTCATTGCCTAGCTTTAAGCAGCACTGGAGAAGTATTCGGTTGGGGTCGCAATGACTATCAACAGGTATGCCCACAGGCTATATCAAAAGACCCCATATTACCGTCACCGATCTTGGCTACACATCCGTCCGTTCGTGTGTCTGGAATTTCGTGTGGAGCTACACAGAGCCTGATTTGGAGTCAGACATCGATACAGGGGATACCAATAAAAGTTCCTTTTGTCATAGACCTCTCAGAGCACACATTCCGATTACTGGATCAGCTTCTGGGAATGGTGTGTGGTCAAGAGGTGCGCCAAACACCTAACCAGGAGTCCGAATGCATTGCGGTTGCCTGCCTTAATCTTCTGCGGCTCCAACTACATGCTCTAATTGCAAATGGAATTTCTCCTAGATCGGTAGGATTGAACGAGGGCTCGAGATTACTGGTCAGCTTAAAGACGCGAATACTGGGACTGGCAGGCGGATCGTGCATTTTGAAAACAATGCAGGAGGCTGCGCAATGGACCTTACAAATCGGATGGAGCGTCCTCCTTCCGACAGCTTCAGAAAGAGCACAAACATTGACTTCGTTGCTGCCCTCTGAACCGGGCATTTCATCGTCTGGACACCGCTTTATGACCGATCTTCTCGTTGGTTCTCTAATGGCCGAAGGAGGCCTTGAAATCGCTCTCAATCAAGCCATTCGTTCGGAGACCTCCGAATGCTCGGATAGTGGGCACAACTTGCCACTTCTGCATCTCATAAAACAATTGCTTCGAAATAATTCAGCTTTAACACAAGCACGCTTATCGCAGCTATTGATAAGTGCCGGAATGGTTAAGACTGAGGAAGATGGAGGTATGACCTTACCGGAACACACAAGCCCGAGCCTTGATCTTTTACACCGATTCCAACGTCTATTATTCTCACACATTCATCAGTCCAAAAGCGAAGACTCGTCAGGAGCGGAGGCGTTGCTTAGCAAATACGTTCAAAGTGCCGTCGGCTTATGTGTTTTGTCACTGCAGAAAGCACACGAAATCGCCCTCCAAGGGAAGGATGGCGTGGTTGATGTCCTTAAATCAGATATTTCCGACACACTGCTGTATGAGATGCTTATAGGATTAGTTATACTCAATCGTGATCAACCAAGTATTTTGCAAGGGTTTGAATGGACGAAAACATTCATACCTTTGTTGCACGCTCTTGACAACCTGAATAGGGTTATTTGCGACAGTGAAATTCAGGTATTCCAACGTTATTTTTTTTTTAAATTCTAGTAAATCAATTTTAATTTTTTTTTTCCCGAACTTTATTTAGGATTCTGATGACATGGGTTGGCCAGGAATAATATGTCGTGGCACGCAAAAGTCGTCACCGATTCAAGAGGAACCACTTCTTATAAGAAAGAATGACTTTGAGAACCAAATTGCCGATGGAGGAAAGTGGGTCATAATAAACAGCTATGTGTGCGACGTTAATGACTATCAGTATGTTAAAAGAAATCGACGTGATTACATATGTTAATAATTTATTTTGCTTTTTCAGAAGCGATATTCCTGCCATTAATGAGCTTATCGAATCTGGTATAGGGAAAGACCTTACAACGGAATTTAACACGCCAAGTCACAGGCATGTGCTGGAGTACATTATGAACAATTACAAAGTGGGAAAGTACGCTCCAAACATTTCAGACGAAAAGGTTCGTAGATCATTGATATCGATTTAATAAGTTAAGAAAAAGAATTGCCTACATCGCGGTATTATTTAATGCTGAGACGAAACTATGAGCAAGTTAGAGTAGGTAGGTATAATGATCTTTTGTTTTGTATTACTTTAAAGGTATTGTTAGCGAATGATTCGGTGGTGCTTAATCTAGCATTTTTGCTCATAGATATTTTTAAGATATCCTTTGTAAAACCTTTATAAAATTGAGGTTTTGGCAGTTGATAATCGATATTTTAAAATGTCCCTTGCTGAAGGAAGCCGATTTGAGATCTATCATGTTGTGTTTATTATGGGATCCCAAGCTTTCGGTAGTTGTGTACAAACTCAGCTTACCATTAACTCTTACCGTTTTTCCTTTTTATTTACCGTTATTTCTTTGTGTTACCGGTATTTCTATGGGCTTATCACTTGATCCCAGCCCGTTTGAAGCTTTGATCTCTCTTGAATGAATGCTTAGAAATATATTTGTGGCTTTATGTTTTTTGCCGTCCGTACAAAAATGGAAAAAGGACCTTTTAACGTATTACTACGTTGTCCGCCCGTCCGTCCAATTGCGTTATAGAACCTCAGCGGTAAGTCGTAGAAAAACAACATTTTGGGTGCTCTTAAACTGCGGAAATAGTCAGAGAACCCAACGAGGGCAATTATCTTAACTTCTAGTATCTCTTAGCACAAATAACGGTTTAATTACAGTTTGAAATATCATGGGGAACTTGATTAAGAGTTTTTCAATACCTTTTTTAAGAAGTTTAGTAGGCTAAGAGCTTAAAAAACGAAGCTAAGTAAATACTGAAATTTAACGAAAAAATCCATTTTTTTTTTTAAATATTGAAAGGTTTTTTTGAGAAATCAAGAATTGAAAATGGATTACATTTTTTAAAGTGTTTGAGGCCAAAACTTATAAGCCGCTTAGTGTACAAAGCCAATATTGGACACACGTATAATGCAGCTCAAAGTTAACCAAATTTCAAAAATTAACCAAAGTCATTTTCTTTAAAAAAGGTCATATACTGCCGTTTTGACGCATTTTCGGAATAATCGCAAAAATGCATGAAAAAAATCACACTTAGGTATAAGAAATTATCAAAAAAAAATGTTAAAGAAAATTATACCGAATTTTAAAGTTTCAAAACCTTCTGAGATTTAGTATCTTCTAGTATCTTAACGGTGAAAGTAATCTTGTTCAGATTTTAGGTTTATAAAAATTAAGCACGTTACGTCAGAAAATTTTTAAAATTGTCGTCTCTAACCTTTGTCTTCCTAAGCCTATTTGAAAAACAAAGTAAAAAATTCAGATTGTTTTATCGCTTACGCAAAAACCGGTGACCATAGAATTTAAGAAAAATATGCAATGCCAGTGCAGGTGGTTGTGCTTTGAAAAAAGGCTAACGGGAACTGAAAAAATTCGAAGCAGTTGTTTTATGGATTTGAAATTCAAAAAATTATATTAAGGTCAAAAGAAAGTGTGTCTCCCCCTCTCTCAAACAATATAAAGTATAATTTCCAAAACGATTTTTAAAAAATTTATAGTCCCTAAACGAATCGATCTTGAATAAGTTTGGCGGAAGTATGCAACGTTCAAAAAGCAAGCTAACTGCATCAAAAATGTTTCAAAATTGCCGTTTCTAACGTCAAGTTTTTAAACCCATTAAAAGACACAGACAAACGAAATAAAAACAAGTGAGTACGTACAAGAGTTTGTCACTTCTATATATGTACCATGGAACACCAAATCTTGAATGTTTCTTGGCCCGAATTCATATATTATTTGTATAGGCTACGCCCCCAAAAGTGGGCATGGGCTTAAAATTAAAATCAATTAATTGTAATTTTTTTTAACGCCGGAGGTCTGGGTTCAAATCCTGCCATCGTCAACTGAAAAAAAAGACTTGTTATTTTTCACGGTCCCCACCTCCGCGAGGGTTTGGCAAGCTTTCCGAGAGTATTAATTGTCTTGAAAAACTTCTCATAGTGCCATTCGGATTCGGCAAAAAATTGTAGGTCCCCTTGTATGTAAAGAAATGAACACACCAGCATACATTGTTGAGAAGTTGGCCCTGGTTCACCTCGAGCTGTTGCGCCACTCTATTTATTTATTTATAAATTGTAATTTTTTTAGAATCATGAGAAAATACGGTAAAAGCGAAATTTTTTTCCTAAAAACGCGCCTTAAAAGTGGGCGGAGCTAAAAACTTTGTATGGAGCAAACTTAGCAAATAATAATATCTCTAATATTTGTCATATAATTTTTTTTCGTATTGGAGTGAACTTTCCGAGAAATCAGGTTTTTAAGATCTAACATGTTAAAAATGGTCATGGTCGATATTGTGTGCGGTCCAATTTTTGCCTTATTAAAGGTCTTAGGCGAATATTGCTCAGTACCAAAATTTATGTTCCTGTTTAAAAAAAATTGAAATAGAGGCTGTCTCACATTGAAGCCAGCAGTGGGTGTGGCCGTTGACGGGTTTAGCCAATTTTCAAACTTTGTCTGTGCAACAAAAGAACCAAGCCGTGTACGAAATTTCAACTCTCTAGCTTGATTTTGAAGACCTAAAGATTCACGTGTCGGTCTCGACCATATCTATAAATAGTCTTAAGGGTCTACGGTGATTATTTGACTGTGTTACAAACTATGCATTAAAATTATTATACCCTCGGTCGTGTGTAAAAACCGTTAAGAAAAGTCGACGGACCGCTCTATGTATGTTCTGTTACTTGACGGTCTTTTTTGTAATTTCTTTGCGTTAGTAATGGCTATTTTTTCCGACCGATAATGGCAAAGGCATCGCTACCCTTATGGTATCGCTACGTTGTCCGCCCGTCCGTTTTTCTGTCTGTCAAAAACCCGTTGTTTCTTCTAGACGGTAAGTTGTAAAAAGACAAAAATTAGTGTACTTTTAAAATGTAAAAAAAAAGTAGAACGCATACTGGGTACATTTTTTCTATACCCACATAAAGGTTTAATTTAATTTCGAATTTTCATGTGAAAATCGTTAAAATGTGTTAAAACAAAACTAGGCTGAAGTGTTGAGTTTGTTTTATTAACTTATAATTATTGAATATATTGCTTTTTAAAAATATTGAAAAATTTTCGAAAAATAAAGAAAAGAAAATTGATGCAATTTTTCAAGTTTTTGCGGCCATAACCTTTGAGCTATTTGTTCTACAAAACTAATATTAGACTCACTTATATAAGAGTTCTACGACGCATTTTAGAAAAAAAATCGCGAAAATGCATTAAAACGTGTGAAAAAAGTTTGGTTGTATCAATCATGTAGAAGCGAAAGTGGAGGTGATTTCGATAAAGTATTATATCGTGGCTTATGCAAGAAACGAGATTTCTATACCTTTTAAACTTACGATTTTGTTAATAAATTACGAAATTACACAAGAAAGGTTGACGCCGCTATATGAAACCGGCAGCATGCCAGATTTTGATTTTCGGTTTCAATAATTTATAGTTTCAAACTGTCTTACAAGCGTCTTTGCCACCGACTTGGTGGAAATTCTATAAGACAATATGGAATACAAAAAATAATCGCCATATGTTAAGTTCAACATAGGAGTTCTAAACGATAAGTTAGGCGCACTCAAAACTAACTTAAATGTTTATGATTAGTTTTAACAAACTGGCATGTTTTTTCAAATAATGTTCAGTGTTCAAAGTACACCAATGAACGAATGCTTGCTCACTGTCCAGGTTCTGAACCCATACAAGATTGACATTCGAGCTCAATATCGCTTATGATCACAACTTAATATTTTAACTGATTATGTTAATTCTCAATACTTTGGGCAAAATACCAAACAAAAATTTGGTTATGTCACTGGTTTGTCACAAAGTTCCATTCCACCATTATTAGATACTTGAATTTAAAGTATTGCTACCAAAATATTGCAGTTTTTTTTTTTTAAATCTTTCGTATGGCTTTACCGGTTTCCCAGTCATCCAGCAGTATTGTCGTTTTGAATTTCAAATTCCCTCTAAATAAACCGATAATGATATTATGTGATTGCCTCAATGTGATCATGAATAATTGATGTGATTGTACATTAATTCGCGAGCTCGTTTTCTCTACTCCCGATGAAGATGCCACGCGAGCAAGCAACCAACTTTTGTTGCGTTGTTTTGTATCAAATGCATATTCTAGAATTTAGTCTGTTATTATTCCTTTAAGTTGCTATTTTTGAATCAATCATAAAACGTATTGTTTTCCATATAAAACGTAAATTCTTTTGTGTGTCAATAAATTTGTTTTGCATTTCAGCCACAATTACACCAAAGCAAAGTTCTAACGCATTTTAACTCTGAGCGAGCTCTCTCGTTCTTACTTGGACTGGTTACAAGTATTCTTCAATCAGGACCACAACAACAACCAGCTGAATCACAGTGTAAAAATATTATACGCTCGAAAATTCTAAGCGGCGGCTTACAAATTTTGCAACCTCCCAATCCTTTTGACGAGGAAAAGGGTGAGGCCCGTAGCAGCGCTAGTACTGCTGGAAGTACACCAACTGAGCCCAGTAATCATCAAATGCCTAGTTGTTTGGATCCACCAGCATTCAATTCTGTACAGCAGAGGATCGAAGCTCTGTTAAGTGGCCTGGGAGAAGCAAGACTCTCTGACCCTCTTGTATCCGGTTGGATGGCAGTTTCAGAACGATTTTGCAAGGAGCACAACCTAATCTGGCACCAAGAATTTCCTCCTGAGCATCCAGTTCAAGAGCTCGAACGCTTGTTAACTGCAGTTCTTATTCGTCACCAGAGTCTTGGTCCATTGATTCTTGCTGTGATCGATCGTGAACTGGGAGGTCTAACTGAGAAACCTCCAAAGCAGATCTCCGAAATTATACGTTTAGTGCATCAGACAAAGTGGGCGGTTGTAAGAACGCGGCAGCAGTTGAACAGAAGTTACAAAGAAGTTTGTGCCCCAATGTTGGAGCGCTTAAGGTTCTTATTGTACGAAGTGCGGCCAGCAATAAGTCTTGAGCAAGCAGGTCTACGAAAGCTTTGTATTCTCCACAAATTGCCTAGGTTCAAGGCAGTAGTAAAGAAAATAATATCCGAAATGCGTATAGCCAAGAAGCAGCTGGCGTGCAATAAACCAGAAGACATTTTAAATGTGACTATTCAGAGCCAACACGCAGCATTGAAAAATCAATCGCACGAAAATCTCCTGCATGTCTCATCGATTGAAAATCTCGACAAAGACACGGATTCGAATACTGGGGCAAACACACCGCTTCGCAACAATCTATCGAACGAGAACCTGATTGGATCGGGCACAGACAACAATATTTTCAGTGGAGCTGATAAAAATCCTCTTGACGAAGCCAAAGTGCCCGCCGACGATATGGACTTTGATGACAAAAAAGCCGATTCCGAGCAGGCCTTTGTCAATGATGTAATTTTCAAGCTAAGTGAGAAGTTCCTACATGGCTTTGATGGTGGTGAGCTAAGCATGACAACAATGTATGAAATAGTAGACTTTGTCATGCAGGAGGTTTGTGATGTGGAAACAGTTCGCCGAGCAATGTACTGTCAAGTGCAGCGCTATCACATCCGGCTTCAAGGGCTGGAAATGTTTCACGAAATACTCCAAACCAATGGACTTCTCGATGCCGTCCAATACAACATGCTGAGCGGATATCTAGGGCTGCATCTAAAGCGAAACAGACTAACTACTACAAACATATTAGACGATCTCAATCTAATCACCGCCTTTCAGAAGGCGAATCTTATTTTGACGCAGTCAAAAATTTTGGACTGGGCAATAAGCGAACTCCAAAGACTTGTAAATCTGGAGCAGATCTCAATGAAACCAAAGTTTCACGGAGGAAAGGATAACTCCAACTTAGGGACGTACGTGTTTTTGAAAAAATTACCAAGAGCAAGGTTCTTGCTCAGTGTCTTTGGTATTCTTGCCAAGGATGTGGGACCAAATGAACTTAGCTTGATGATCAATTCAGGAACTCTTGGGACAATTTTAGGACTGCTGCGTCAAACGGGTGGCGACATCCCGGCCATCAAAAACACTTATGAACTGTCAGTGGTGTATGAGGATACTATTTTGAAAGTAAGTTTATGTTCTTAAAGCCCCTATGATACTTCTTTATTTTTCCATTCTTTCCCCATTGAATTGCAATGTGATCTAAAGCGTTACGATAAGGTAAGTGACGACGTTTGGAAAAATGAATCGATAATGACTAAAGAATAAGAATTTCAAATTTTCCAAAAAGATGAATGACACTATACCAAGATTTGATATTTTCAGCATGATAGTCAGCAAAGAGAGTGAGCTAAATTGATTTTCTTACAAAAAGCTTTAACCTTAGTGTCTATAACAGACTGTGAAACGCAAGAATGGAAGGCAAAGCAAAAGTACAAAAAAGAGATTGCCAAAATCTAGTGTACAATCTTAAATGTTTGTTATTAGAACAATGTTTGTTGTGTGGTTTTAGAACATCCAGATGACTCTCTACAAATGTTGTTTGACGGACTTGACGCCTTCTTCTTATAGTTCCTCTCCGTTCCGGAGGTTGGAAATCATCATTGATATGGTTCGTTTGTTTGTTTCTCCTCTTTGCCAGGAGAAGAAGTTTGTTTGTTCTCTTCTGAGCCATTCTATTAAATTTGACAACCATCTTCCATCGATCTTTCCTTGTAGAATCAATTGGAGTAGCTGATATTTGTTGTTTCTGATTATATGTCCCAGGCATTCAGATTTTCTTCTTTGAATTGACAGTGTAATTTCTCGCTCTTAGGATTTCATTATTTGTTAATCTGTTAACCCAAGTTATTCGAAGATATCTTCTATATATCCACATTTCGAAGGCTTTTTTGCCTCTAATTGTCGCGCTGTTGAGCGTTCATGTCTGCACCGTATAACAAAACCGACTAAACGTAACATCTAATCAATCTTACTTTTAGTTTAAGATTTAATTCTCTGCTCATAAACGTTTTCTTCAATTTACAGAAAGCTGCTCTCGCTTGATCGATTCGGCATTGTATTTCTTTGGAGTGGTTTGCATCGCTATTTATTATCGTTCCTAGATATTTTATGGTGTTTTTCTACTTTTCCTACTTCAACGTTTTTTATCATAAGTTCGTAGTTTTGAGGTTGTTTGCTTTTGTCAAAGACTATGAATTTTATTTTGTAAGCATTTATCTTTAACCCAAACTTGTTACTCTCGGTGCTGAGTTTTCTCATTATTATGTTCAGTTCCTCTATACTGCTCGCCATTATTACTGCATCATCTGCGTATCTAATATAATTGATAAGAACTCCATTTACTTTGATTGGAGATTTCTTCGGAATACATATTAAAAAGTAGTGGCGATAAAATGCAGCCTTGCCTGACTCCTTTGCGAATAATTATCTCATCTGACTCTTTTCATCTCTATAGAAATTTTTGCTTTTTGGTTCCAGTATAGAATTTCAATTATTCTAATATCATTCTTATCGATTTCTGTGTTCCTCAAGATGTTTACCATTACTATGTATTTTAAATATTTTTTTTTCGAATGCTTTTTCAGGGTCGACGAAACACACAAAAACTTCTTTATTTACCTCAAGACTTCGTTGGATCAGCATGTTAAATGCAAAAAGTGCTTCGCGTCTTCTGAACCCATCCTTGAATCCAAACTGCGAACTACTTATCTCTTCCTCGAGCTTATTGTAAATCCATTTATGTATCACTTAAGAAATATCTTTAATGTGTGGCTCAGGCTAACTGTCCCGTAATCAGAACAATTTATGGGTTTATTCTTTTTTGGAAGCGTAACTGTGTTGATCTGAGCCACTCATCCGGAATTTTTCCATATCTGTATATTGCACTAAAAAGTTTCACTAATTTTGAAACACTTTCATTATCGAGCAATTTCAGGAGTTCATTTGGTATCTAGTCTGGTCCTGTCGCTTTACGGGCTTTTGCTTCTCTCCATGCCTTTTCGGCATGGACCATTGTAGGGGTCTGATTGGCCTCTTTCGTCCCAAAAGAGGTCCTCTAAATATTCTTTCCATAGCTCTATATCTTCACTTGTGTTTAAAAGAAATTCACAGTCTCTGTTTTTAAAATTATTGGATTCTACTCTGTGTTTGATTCCGCAAATTTTTTTACTTTTTTATGCAGGTTGAAGCTATCTTGGTTTCTGTTGTATTGCTCTAATTCTTCACAGTTTTGCAGCAATACCGGTTTTTAGCTTCCCTTATTTTATATTAATTTAATCTATTTATTTCTTTATATTTCCTTGGAAACAATTTGTTTTTTTTTCTTTGTTCCATTAATTCTAAAATTTCATTTGTCATCCAATCCTTTTTTGGGTTGGTGGCTTCTGCGACTGAGATGCTTTTCACTGGTTTCTCTTATGATCTCTTTCATCTCTGACTAAGTTAATGTTTTCTTCTGTTAGTTGATTCGTGTTTAAGTGGCTCATTTTTTCATTCAAATCATTCTTAATTTATTTATTATTGTCTAAAGGTTTATATTTAGATATTACTGTTTGAACTTTTTATGAATTCTTTTCAATTTAATGTTTATTTCTGCTACCACTGGGTTATATTTGAAGATTCTTAACTATATCTAATTTGTGTCGTGTTCGCACAGGAGTAATAAAATTTGTAGCCGTCCTTTGTTACCACCCCACCTCCTTTCCATTGTACGTCTGCATTTCCCATTATATTTACGTTTAATCTTTTTATTTCTTTTACTGTGTTATCTAGCTTACCCGTTTGGTACAAGCTACGAACATTTCATGTTCCAATTTTGAAATACCCACCGGGGATTCTTAGCACCCTCTGACCATTTTGCCGGGGAATGAGGGCCATTTGTAGTGTTTTGTTCAGCATGTTTTGGTTTTCTAGGTGGCTTATAGGTGGTTTCCCGTTGCCTTTCTTTCCTGTTTTCTTATTTCTGTACCTTCTTGTTAATATTTAATTTGAACTTTAAGGTTCAAAAAAATTTCTTTTTTTCTTTCTTTTCTAGATTTCTGTTATGTATTCAATTTAATAACCGTATTCGTGCCGTGTCTCATACCATGATATCCTTTTTATTTCTTTTTAAGTTTTTCTATTTCGGTTTCCAGAGTAGATATTTTTTTTTTCGCTTGAGCTTAGGTCCTCGTGTTTAAATTTGATCTCCTTTTTTAAATCTTCTCTCATGGCAACCTGTTCTGCACCTAATTGAGTTTCCAATTCATTCTTTATATCTTTTTTAAAATTATTTAAAACACTTATTATATCACGTTTATTCTTCTATTTTTGTTTGATTGCTATATAATTAAATCAGGAGTACGATAAAGAAAATGAAAATAAGTAAATAATCTGTTATACGTAGTCAAACCCCTCTCCGAACACTGGTCGAATTCTATTCTGTTGCAGCTACTTTCTTCTAGATATCGCAGTCTCCAACAGATGACTGACATACTTGGCTAAGTTCTGGCGCATTTTTTTTTGTATATTCTTCCGCTACTGAGAACACGTCTTAACCATTTGACACTTCACTGAATACCCGAGCCGATGGACAATTACTCATTAATATGAAAAAGCATTATTTTTTGCACTTTCCTAGGTTAGAAATTTATAAAAGCATATTTCTAAACACCCTTAAGTCCGTATTGATCGATTGCAATGGCGAAAAACACAAAAAAAAACTTTACGCCAGCCTCCCACAAACCCCCGAAATGAGGTGATGATTAAGGCAAAAACGTCCATTCGATGTTGTTCTTCGATAGGTGATCAGCTACAATACTGTTGTGTTGTTCGCTGAGAAGACACTTGTAAAAGTCGTCAAGTAAACGCTTTGCATTATGGAAATTGTTTACATTATCACTCCATATCTGTATCGGTTTCCCCCGTCGCGCGCAGAATGATCAGAAACGCCTTTGACGATAGATCACCGTCAAGTTTCAAGTGAATTCCCCTTGTAGGTAAGGTTAGGTTGGTTGGGTGGTTGTCCCCGCTGGGCAGTGACACACTTAGACCAAAGGAGGTCCAATGTGATACCACTTGTAGGACCGGAGTTACCATCCCGAGGACCAAAATGATGAATACCCGTTTGGGTGGGAAGGGTCTAGGCAACCGGTGACGGTATAAACCTGTAACGAAGGTCACCAACCAGAGTTTGATTGGTTGAGACATACCCGAGGGTAATGAAGGCTGCGGATAACCGCTTCGATGTGAACCGCTGTCATCAGTGAGGGGGGCCAGTCAGAAACTTTCCTGAAGAAAGGGTGGTCTCGTAACTGTTGGACTCCAGATGGGAAATTTTGCCTTGTTGATACGGATTGGGGGGCGGGGGTTGCTTAAGGTCGAGGAGGAGGTGGGTGGGTCAGTGGGGAATAGTTCCTATAGGAGAGAGAGCCCGGCAGGGGAACCGATTTCGGTATAAGTCCAAACCTGTTGCTTATCTGCCAAGAATTATCCTCGGGGATGGGAAGGTGCAGGGGTAACCGATTCGGTGTGAACCCTTGTAGGGACGAATTCTCAGGCAAGAAGCTGATTTAGGGTAATCGTCTTCGGTGTAAACCCGTACTACAGGCAACTCGCGTTCGAATTGGGGGAAGGTAGGGGTAAGCGAAGCAGATCAAACCCGTACCATTGAGAATTGTGTGCCAGTGATCCCGTGGGGGTGAAGAGGTGAGGGTAACCGAAGCCGTATAAGCACACACCGATCCAGGAAAAACACTGGGATGTGGTGGGGAGGGGTGAGTCCCATGTGGTGTGAGGGACAAATAGGGTATCTTTCCCTTTCGTCGATTTTAACTAGATTTAGATCTTTGGTTTACTATTGCCCCTAGTTGAGGGTTAGTCTTAAGGATTGGAAAGTGCAGGTGGAGAAAACGATTTTTCTAAAAGGCCGTGAGAAGCGAGCGCGATCCTTTGGCAGACTTCCCATCAATAGCTTCGAAATTGTCTGTCTGTGCCGTAAACATGCTACGCATTGATGCACGATTTTCGCAACAACTTTCTGCACCCAAAGGTGTGGAACTCTTGCCTTACCAGAGCCAACATCAATAATCCCCCAATTACGCAAGTCGTGTTCGAGAGTCAGGCACGAGCTTGCTCGTGTTTCGTTATTATGAAACTTAGAGTCACTACGAACATACTCGTACTTTAATGAATTTCATGTCATACAGAAAAACGCATACAATCGCTTTCGTTTTCCGCTTCACATCGGTAATTATGGAAGTCGTATTTAGTCGTTTCTTCAACGAATTTAGTCGTATTTTCTTCACTTAACGTTTTAAAAATGACTTCAAGTGAATCTTATATGTTACTAAGCATCTCCTTTAAAAAAAATAAAAAAAAATTATTTTTTTTCACGGCTCCCACCTCCGCGAGGGTCTGACGAGCCCTCCGAGAGTATTATTTGTCTTGAAAAACTTCTCAAAGTGCCGTTCGGATTCGGCAAAAAATTGTAGGTCCCCTTGTATGTGAAGAAATTAACACACACAGCATATATTGTTGAGAAGTTGGCCCTGGTTCACCTCGAGTTGTTGCGCCACTCTATTTATTTATTTTGCTATCCCCTTTTAAATATTTGAAAAATTTGGCTGTGATTTTGGTAAAGAAAACCAGTGAGTCAGTGCTACAGTCTGTACGCAGAAGTTACAGTCCGTCAAACGGACCGTTGTATACCCCATCTTATCCCACATTGTAAAATGCTGATGGCATAGTTATTTTTTAACATTTTATAAGTTATGTAAACTTTGAAAAGGGGCGTGGTCCAACCGCCCCTAATTACAAACTATTAATTATGAGATATTTCTACAGATATTTCCAAATTACACTTAAATGCACGTAAAAATCCAATTTTATGGTTCAAATTCAATATTTTTGAAAAATCGACCCCTAAAGGGGGCGTGGCTAAAAACTTTATGTAAACGAAATCTGGACTGAAGTCTCGTCTACCTAACCTGCTATTTTTTTTGTTTCATGCTTTCCTAAATTAGGCTCAAGGCCAGTCGAAATTAAGTTTTTCTGAAATTTTCTACGTTTTTCTTCAATTCTGCCTCCAAATGTGGGCGTGGCCCTAAGTCTTGTATAAACAAATCTGGAACGAAGCGTTTTCTACATAAAATATTAAGCAATTTTTTTTCAATTTCGAGCAAAAATATTGAGTAAAATGCATTTGAAAACTTACCCTTAAAATAGATGCCACGCCCACTAGAGGAGCGTGGGCGTGGCATCTATTCATGGAGTCAATGAACATTGTCCGTTTTGTGTCTTACATTCAATAGGAGATGCTAAATGTCAAATTTCAGCCTTTTAGAACGTCTTACAGTTTTGTAAACTCTGGAGGCTTCAAAAATTTTCACACTTGTACTGCTTCGCATAACGTGAACCTTACGTACGAAGTTTCAGCACCCTAGCTCAAAATTTAAGGCCTAAAAATATTTGACATACAGACGGACGGACATGGCTCATTCGATTCAGAATTCGGTCTCGTCGATCACATGCCCTTAAGGTCTTGGGGGTTTACCATTATTATTTCACCGTGTTACAAACTATGTGACAAACTTAATATACCTCCTATCCTATGGGATGGGGTATTAAAAAAGTTTTCAGCGCTTGTTTGATATGCTCCTTTAGCGAAGAAACAGAGCACAGCATAGCCAGCAACTTCAAAATTAGTGCCACTGACATTGTGTGTACTCTTTTCACAATGGACTTACTTTTTCCAAAAGTTGTGTGAATGCATTTTTGGGAAGTCGAAAAAATTAATAAAAGTGCAAATTATTTCTTGAGTTCCAAATCGGTCTTAGATTTTTACTTTAAAACAAGTGAGTAAGTGCAAGAGTTTGTCTGTGACAAACTTCTATATACCCGACCCTATATGCCATGTAACACCAAATCTTAAAGTTTGTTGGCCCGAATTCGTATATTATTTGTATAGGCCACGCCCCCAAAAGTGAGCATGGGCTTAAAATTAAAGTCAATTAATTATAATTTCGTTTTAATCATGAGAAAATACTTGTGGTGATTTTTTGTACACGACTTGCGTAATTGGGGTGAATGTCTGTGAATATAATAAAGCAATAAGTTCAGATATTAGTTGTGATTTGCACAAGATAATTGGATGTTTGTAACCGCCCACCAACACGAAGTATTCCACTTGAATCTAGAAAGGGAGCGAGGGGCAATAGTTTGCTTTGGAGTTTCAGACGAATGCAAGAAGCTGCGAATCATTTAGAAACATTGAAATGTTATACTTAGAAGAACTATCGAAAACAACCCTCATCTTTGTCGTGCTACTCTTCATTCTTAAATACAGCGTGATGAGGAAGATAGAAGCAGTTACTTGAAGGCTTCGACAATTTACTGGGATCTTTAAAATTAAAGACTTTTCTGAGAATTCTCTGTCGTGTGAGTTATTCCACCCTTTTTTCAGGATTCCTCAAATAACGCAACTGTTACTTATTTTCTTTTGTTTTGATGAGCTTTCACTAGTTTTAGTTTTGGATTGAAGGGTTATAGGTTATAAGTTGATAAAAAAGGTCAAGTGTCACAAAAGTGACAAAAATTCAAAAGAATTTACAGAAAAGATTCTTTTGTTTGCATTAATGAAGCAAATTAAACTTCAAAAGCTTCAAAAACTCAAAAGAGAGCGTCGATGTCATTTTCCAGGAGCGAAAAAAGTATTCCGATGTAAACATCCCAACAGAAATCGTAATTCTGGCAGATCTGTCATACGTGGACAGTTTCAATGTCCTTTTTTGATTCTCAAACTGTTTAAAAGGTGTTCGAAAAGGTTTGAAAGTGGTTCGTGAAAAGGGTGAATGAGATTTATGAGGGGATTTATTTTTAATCGCTTGCCGAGAGGATTTAAATTTGTATGGTTCAATTTAAATCAAATCATTTTCTGTGACCACTTATCCTTAAAAGGGTCGCGGAGCTAGGGCGGGGTAATGGTCCTTCCATCGTTCCCAATCCTCCGCCACCAATTCAAGAAACATAAGCGAAGTCCCATATAAGGCGAATTTGTATGGTTAATCGCGTAATTTAATTAATAACTAATTAATCGCGGATTAGTGCCCGTTGGAAACATTGCATAATTTTCAATTTATTTCTATTGAGGTTCAAAATTCCACAATAAGAATTTTTCGCTAGATCCGTGAATACTGTCAAACTTTAATGGGAACCTGTCAAAAAAAAAATGGCTTAAAATGTAAAATTTTTTTCATTTTTCAAATGTCAACCCAATTTTCGTTGGCAGGGTCTATTTTTTGTGACTACTGCGTATACACTCACTCCAAGGGTAAATTTAATTCGCACTGCTCTGGTTTTCAGTTTTAATGGAGAAAAAATGCAAAAACAAAGAAGTATCATTAGGGCTTAAAATTTTATGGAACTTAATTTCTTATTTAATTTTTTAGCAAAAGTCAAACAAAGCTAATCTAACGGGACCTGAGCTGGCAAAGCTAATGAAGATTGGAACGAGGATTTGTAGGGGCGCAGATTGGAAGTGGGGAGATCAAGATGGTAATCCACCAGGCGAAGGAAGAATCATCAGTGAAGTTGGCGAGGATGGGTAAGATCAAAACGAGAAAAAAATAAATCAAAAAGACACATATGAAACATTTCCTTATTCCAGTTGGGTTCGCGTTGAATGGTACACTGGAGCAACCAATTCATACCGCATGGGCAAAGAAGGCCAATATGACTTGCGTCTAGCTGACAACGCGTCGAACATTGTTTCGCCTGATACTGAAAACACTGAAAAAGATGAACTGATCGGTGAAACCCAACTATCAGGCGAATCTCATCCAACGAAATTGCTGCGGTATGCTTGTACTAAAATGTTACAGATCATGTCCGTTGGAATCGGTCAGCACAGCGAAAAAATGGACAAAAGTGCTGTTCAGGGTGTCACGTCTATGTTTCGAGCAATCCTCAACTCAAAATCAGGCATCGGCAGTATTTGCGGCCTGGATAGTTGGACAACACTTGGCTTTCTTCGCGCAATCGTTGGCGAATCAAAAATCATGTCGAAATATTTAACTTCGCCGATATGGATTGATTTTTACGTTGATCTTTTGGAGCAGCCGACATCTTGCGAACAAGATGTATTTCGGAAAATACACTGCCTACGATTGCTGCAAACAGTTCTGGTGAACTGGACCGATGATGATATAACGCGAACAACAACTCTGGTCAAACAGCTATTCACCATTTTAGGCAAAATTACACTCTACTGTCCGAATGATATTTCACTGATTCACAACCCCATCGATACAAAATCTAGAGTTTTGCTAACCGCATCGCATTCGGGAACCGTAGCCGAAGAGGTTATAACACTGTTGCGAAAGTTGCACACAATGCCCGTATGGAATCCGATCATAAATTCCTTTTTATCACAAAAACTATGCGTGGCTGCAGAACTTTTCGGCGACGATGCATTAGAAGTGAATAACATGGAGTCGGAATATGCTCATGTGATGGGAGTTCTGAGCACCATAGGAGGCTGTGACACAAGACCTCGAGTAGGTCTACAAGTGTCGTACGACGGAAGCACTGCTACAATTTGTGGGTTCACAAATAAGGGAAAATGCCTTCTCAGCACCGACGAGAATTGTCTAAACGGAGAGTTTCGCAAAATTTCACTGAACACCGCTGTGGACGGAGCAGATTATTCTGTTTTTAGCCTATCTCGTTTGCCAATGAACGAAATGCTATTAAATTCGTGGTCAGTTTTGATGTACGGCCCGGGCGAACGTAAGGAATCTATTCCAGGTCCCATTGACATTGCACTTTTGCGGTCGCAACAAATTCAAATATGTGTCCTGAATTCCAACTGCGTTCTTTACCGGCATCAAGCATCGCTGCGAAAGATCTTACGGCAAAGGTCGCCTGGAATAAGTTCGTATTCATCAGAAGAGAGCATCTCTGAAGAGAATCACCACGGCGAGGCTGCAAAACTTAGCGCCAATGAGTTGAACGTTGTCACAGATCAACAACCCGCAGTCGATGAACCGCCTTCATCACTCTCAGAAAATGAATTACTGATTCAAAGTATTCTCATCCGGGCTACACAGCCGTCTCCTCTGAAAGCGTCATACACTTATGCTGAACTAGCAACAGCCGCAATGAATGTCTCCCAAATGCTAGCCAGTCAAACACATTCCGAACTCAATGGACCAGGATCTATGCAATCCAGATCGTTGCCACCACCAGCTACCCCGACTCTGATTCATGGTGTGCCAATATACAACGACGGATCAAATGACGACATCAGCAGTGGTGCTCCTGCCCCAGATGGCGCTCAAAGTGCGACAGCTGTAGCAAACAGAAATAAAACAACGCCGTGCCCCCTCGTATCACAAATCATGGAAATGGGCTTTTCTCGCAAATCTGTTGAGCTTGCTGTGAAAACTCTGAGTAAGTAGATATTTAAAAAAAAATTCTTACATAGTTTAAAGTGTTGTTTCCTCCAGCTGCTCATACTGAAGTTCCACCGACTCCAGAGCAAATCGTGCAGTGGATATTAGAACACCCAGATCTGTGTCCGCCCATGCCCTCAACATCGAAGGGGAACGTTTACGATGTTGACGGTTGTGAACGACTAAAGATTGGACGCCACGATCCAGAAGCCGATTCCGACAACGACAGTTCCGATAGCAGTGATACGGTAGAGGGCTCCTCAATACAAGATCCACATCATCCGACCGGCACCAAATTCGCAACAAGGAGGGACTTTCAATTTGCCGATCAATATGCCATGTATGTCAGGGGCTTGGTATGCCCAGGAATGACCGTACGATGTTGTCGTGATTTCGAGGAGATAAAAAAGGGTGATGTCGGCAGCGTACTTAAAGTGGACACTGAGGGACTTCACGATTTAAATGTCCAGGTAACTCGAGTAAAACTTTATCGATTTCTGAAACAATACGTTCATGTAAGGTGTGTCTTGTAAGGTTAGTAATTTAGTATAGTGGAGACGAAATATTTTCGGCAGATGTAGGTCTCCCTACCTTTTTCGCTTAAAACATTTTGCAGCCTCGAAGAGAGAGAAATGGATCAAAGACCGAAAAACTGCAGCAGTATTATAATTTTTCATAAAATGCTTTCGTCATTGTCTTCCTTGTTTCTTTAGCATGCAGTCGGTAGCTCGGTAGCCACACTTGTGTGTTTTGACACTGTTTGTTGCTTTTATTTGTTTTTAAAATACTTCTCTTTGTTTTCCAAATCTCTTATAGAAAACCGTAGGAAGAGTTGTCACTTAATGTCAGCATCATTATAATATAAAGGTTCCTGACGATGTTCGCCTGACAGCGTTTGAAATGATCATAGGACTAGCCATTATTATAAGCCATTATTTAATGTTTGTAGAATTGTAAATTGTTGTAATTTTTTACTTTTCAATTTCAAATGCAACAAGTAGTTGGACGTTTATCTTAAAAAGTTTAACAGCCAGAAAGAATAAAATTAACCTACATTAAACAAATACTGAATTTTCATAATATGTAATTTCGAACTTTTGCAAAATATTGAAAAGTTTTTGAGACATAAGGAATGGAAAATCTGTGCCCATTCGCATCGTGTTTAAGGCCATTACGTTTTAGTTACTTCATAAAAATTCCGATATTAGGCAAACATATACGTAAACCAACCGCAGTTTAGCAAAGGTTAAAATCAAGTTTGGTTAAACCATTTTAAAACTGCGGTTTTGACGTATTTTCGATTCTATAACTCCAAATTTGAAAAAAAAAATACGCAGATCAAAAATAATTGGTTATTTTCGAGAAAACTGTAGACATTTTCGCTACCAGATTCTGAGATTTAGCTCGAAAGCTTTTAAAATATTTCAAACATTATTTTTCAAAATATTCTGGTCACGATGAAAATGGAATTCGGTTTGTTTATAAAACGTATGAAGACGTTTCTAAAATTTTTATGATATTTCGAAAATGACGTTTCTAACTTAAAATTTTCTGAAACAGTTTAAAAACTAAATAAAAAAAAGTTTAATAAATTTTAAATCAAAGAAATGCAGAAACAAGCTAAAAAACGCGTGCCGCAAATTGCACTCGAAATATAAATTATCGATATGCGTTTGAAAAAATACCACAGAGTCCGAAATCGTCACTTAAAGATAAGTAAAACATAAAATCGCAAATATACTAAACAATATTTTATCTGGAAAATAAATACGCTAAGCCTTAGAAAAATAGCCGACGGACCGCTCCGTGTATGATTCCATGCTTTTTGTCTTTTGTCCATACTTTGGTCTTTTTTTGTGCTTCTTTGGCTGGAATAGGCTCAGAAAGTACAATAGTATTTTCAAGAAAAAAAATTACATACGAGTATACCCCGTTTATCCGACACTTTAAATCGCTTTGAACGATATCAAATGCACGAAAGCCGATAGCATATAAACTTTTTGGAACCGATTTAAGTATTCGAATCGCTTTACACAAAAAATGCGCATAGACGGTTGAATCGATTGACGTCGATTTTACATCGATACATTCGTCTTTGATGTAAAATAAAACTAATTTTCAAACCGGTTAATTTGAAACGACTTGATTAGTTTGCGTGTAAACATGACTGTGGAATCGATGTGAGTCAAAACGGTTACAATTCAATTCGATTCATTTTAGACGATTTTTTTGTGTTAGTAGTAGTAGTAGTCTGTTTGAAGCAGGAAAAATCATTGATGTGTGAGATAGTATACTCATCTGTCAGTTGAACATTTTTAATGTTTTTTCTTATACTTTTTTTTAAATTCATACTACTTTCCGTGTATGACAAAACCAAAGTATCTGTTTTAATCCAAATGATATCTTAAATGTAGTAGAAAACTTTAGAAATACGACATTCATTTTTTTTTTTTTAACTCAACGCGAATGAAGTCGCTGGTAACCAGCCACTTGAAAATGAATTACTAACTCTTAATGATGAATTTTTGGCGTGGTGTCTCTGCAATTTTTCTCAACAATTCCTTCTTCCAATCTTTCCTCCTATCTCTGTCGTCTCTCTCTTACTCGAAGAGAATTTCCCCAAATGTTAAAGACCTTATGTTCATCACCCCGATTCATAAAAAAGGGCTCAAGAACCGAAGCGGCAAATTATCGTCCTTTCGCTAGATTTTCGCACATACCCAAGACCTTTGGCAGCATTTTATACGATGCGTTAAGTTTTGTGACACCGCGAAAATATGCGGTGTCACAGCTCCTTGCTATAATTTTGTAAAACGACTCGTCCAGCCGCATAATTTTGTTTAAAGCGGTTTAGAGTTTTCAACTGTGAGTTGATGCTTCAAATGTCGGTCATGTCAATAGGCATGTCGTCATCGAACGCAACTCAAATCTCTTCTTCATCTTGGAATACGTCTTTTGCGTATAAAAAATATACGATTGGACCGAAAAGGTCCTTATTTCTTTGAATTCCGAGTACTCATTTTCGTACCTTGCATAGAAGATTCTATTTTTAAATTGGACGATGTAGTGTGCAACAACGTAATGAAGCGAAGTAGAGGAACGATGTGCATAGAAGCCACTATCGGTGAAATAAATCCCTCTGTAGTTGAATTTCAAAGAGTTGAGCGTTGGCCTCTAGCGTTTGCCTCTAGCAACCGACGGCTTGGATAAAAAACGGTCCAAAAACAATCCAACAAAAGTTCCAAAAAATCCTTGTATACCCTTCATTGCATACTAATTGGAAAGAAACCCCCCATAAGAAGTGTTTACCCGTCAGTAAATTTGTAGTTACATGTGTCGTAGACACGTCTTGTTCAGAGCAAATCTGGTTCTGCACTCATTGGCTGTGACCGCAAATCAACCCCTACTAAATTGATGTGTATCAGAGTTACCAGTGCCCGTTTGGTAACTCGTTAAGTTGTTTTTCCTTCGGTTTCTGTTGAGGAGCTTTTGGTATAAGAGCTTTGAAAAAACTTCTTACAAGCCGGGCATAATCTGTGTCTGTCGCTTTGTCTTGCCACATTTTTCACCTTAAATCAGAGACACAGCGAGATACCCATTGTGTCGCTATATACGTATTCCCGTAAGCTGAACTGCGAGACACAGATACAGATACTCATTCTGGCCCAGCTATTAATGATGAGTTTTCACGTCGAGATCTTGCTGTGATATCTTGCATTTCTTTTGATGTGCGGAAAATGAGTTAAAAAGAAGTTACGAAGACATGGTAGATTGTTAATAGTTTGACTTTAAACTCGATTGGGTGATCCAGAATCAATCGTGTTTATTTAAAATATTGTTTGCAACCTTTTGTTGAAAACCTTTGAAACTGTCGTATCGCCAGTAGCAAAATAAGTGTATTTGATTTTTGGTAGTTCAGAGATTTTCCTTGTATTGACATTTATTTCATTTTATTTTCTTATTTTTCCAGGTTGATTGGCAAATGCACGGCGATACATATTGGGTTTGTTTTGTACACATCGAACTCCTTGAAATGCCGAAAGAAAAATCCACGTCAGTCGACCGCAGTGCAATCGTTGTTGGTTCTCAAGTACGCATACGCTCGACGCCGCGATATAAATGGGGTTACATCACACGAGGTGCCATTGGATCAGTAACCTCGGTAAGCGGAAAAGACGTTACAGTAGATTTCCCGCAGCAACCCAATTGGACTGGCACTTTAAATGAAATCGAGCTGGTCAATGCTATAAGAGATAATCATGCCAATAGCAGCACCTCTGGTATTCTTCAAGGGCCACCAACTGACCTTATCGAGGATTGGTCACGTTGCATTCGATCACTAACTGTTTCGTCTAATGAATCAATGGCAAAACACTTGCTGGATAAAAGTCCAAACTGTTGGCAAAGTTCTTCTAGTAGCCAAGGAAAGCACTGGATTCGCATAGAAATGCATGAGAATGTTCTCATTCACAGTTTATCCATCGTCGTCAATCCGTCAGATTGCTCACATATGCCATCGCTCATTGTGACGCGTGTTGGCGATAGCATTCCTAACTTAAAAGAATATAGTTGGGTTTCAGTGAAAAACAGCGATGTGAATGTTTCGTTAATGAACGATGTGCGCCAGTATTATCAATACGTGGAGATCGTGATAAAACATTGCCGAAACAATGGCATTCAGTGCAAGGTCCACGGAATCAATATTATTGGACGTCGAAGACAAACCGACTTAGATCTAATGCTTATGGATGCTGCGTTCTTAGCGTGTGAGTACGATAGTCTCTCCAGTGATTCGAGCTCGCTTACAAATTATCCGGATGTAAAATCGTCACAAAACGAACCTCCTTGTACGGTGATGGTCTGGGGTTTGAACGATAAAGAACAATTGGGAGGCCTGAAAGGATCTAAAGTGAAAGTGCCCACCTTTTCACAAACTCTCAGCAGACTTCGGCCAATTCACATCGCTGGTGGCTCTAAATCATTATTTATTGTATCGCAGGATGGAAAGGTGTATGCTTGTGGAGAAGGTACTAATGGCCGTTTGGGACTGGGACACAACTGTAATGTTTCTGTACCGAGACAGGTGCCGGTACTGCATCAGTACGTGGTTAAAAAGGTTGCTGTGCATTCAGGAGGTAAACACGCACTAGCGCTGACATTAGATGGCAAAGTGTTTTCCTGGGGCGAAGGAGAAGACGGTAAACTTGGTCATGGCAATCGTTTAACAATGGACAAGCCGAAAATGATTGAGGGCTTACGTGCGAAGAAGATACGAGACATTGCCTGCGGGTCATCTCACAGTGCTGCTATTTCATCTTCTGGTGAACTGTACACCTGGGGCTTGGGAGAGTATGGACGATTGGGACATGGAGACAACACAACTCAATTAAAGCCGAAACTCGTATCGACTTTGACTGGAAAACGTGTTATTCAGGTATGAAAATATGATTTTGATTTATTACACCTTACACAGATTACGTACTTATTTTAGACGTCTGTTAATAGCGGTCTTATATTGACATATGCGAATCGAGTAAGCCATTTCAGTCCCGTACGCTAAATGAAACGACTGTAATTCCAGCTAGGGTCGGTCGAATAATAAACCTTTTTCTAATCCAACATATGCGAATAGAATGAACAAAAATTAGATATATGTCAGATGTTTCTTTGAATCCTCTGCTGGTTATGTCATTGCTTTTCTCCGTAAAGGCATAACACTTGCGGGGGGAAGTTTTGGTGTTCCTGTGCAGAATTTTTATGTTCCTTGCTGGTTCATCACCGTTTGTGTTGGTGTTGAATATAGAACTACTTTTCTTTTCTATCCTAAAACTCTTTCGGTCGTGATGTGCTACTCATTTCAAGGGTGGACATAACCTAATTAGCTAAGAGCTAATTAAAAAGAAATTGGTTTACATTTTTTTTCTGCACTCTTTATGTTTTATCTACTTAATCTTACAAGATCCTGGACCACGTGATCATCAATCCGAAATCCAAATTTAGTTTTTAGAGGTCCATCCAAAAATTAAAAAAAAGGATCTCCTAAGGTATCACTCCGTTGTCCATCCGCACCTGTTAAGCTTTGAATGCTCAATTCGAACTGGAATAAAAAACTACATACTTCAAATACGTAATTTCTATTATTCCAAATGGTTTTGATATCCAAACCACATTGAAACACTTTTTAACTGAAGTGATCTTGGCTCTCACTTCGGTGTCCAACATAACTTTGGAATAATAACATCCGTTTTTTTTTTTTTTGATTTGGATCAATGTGCCTCCCAACTTCACACTTTCAAGGCCTCGCGGCAGCAACAAAATTTGCTTGAAGTCGCTTATGAGGGGCAAGGACGAAGTATTATGTCTGTTCTATCAAGAGTTACTCACCCAATTCGTCCAGAGAGGATGCATGCTAAGATTCGATGGCATTGTCTCGCGTTTAAACTTATCTAAATCAATTTATGCCTCGGACTAGTCCTGAAGCCTGCCTTATCAACCCTAAGAATATTAGACGTAACAAAACTCGCCCATACGGTATCTTGTACTTTTTAAAGTGCTGCCACAAAAATTCATATTACTGCTCTTAAGATCGATCGCTGAAAAAAAACCCAAAACCCACCATCGCTGCACACTGAAGACCGTTAAAAATTGTGGAGAAAATATAATGGTATGTTTTTTGATATGGTCTTGGTCCTATATTATGTGTCAACAACACCATGACATGACAAATGACACCATGACAAATATCATGCTTCCATTTTCCGAGGAAAACCTGCTCCTCATATGGGATTTCCAACAGGACAACCAACCTAAAAATACTACCGGGTCTTATGAAAGATCGGTTTCGGGGTCAAAACATCTCTGTAGTTCCAAGTTCAAGTCAATCTCCATGTCTTAATCTCATTGAGAGCTTGTGGGATGAACTGAAAAGAATATAAGAGTGTCAGTTCGTCACAGTTGCAAACAACTGTCCTACCTTGACCAAAAGGAATGGTTTTCCGTTCCTCCTGAAAAGCGCCAAAAATTTGTACGAATACCACGTCGAATCCAATTAGTTTTGAAAAATTATGCAGGATACTCAGGTTCTCAGGACTTAGTAAAATAATCGCATTTCAAAATATGTCGATTTGAATCGATATAATTAATTTCTATAATTATTAAAAAGTTACAAACACACCTACTTTTTTGGCCAAGCGGAAAACATTACTCCAAAATTTTTTTGTTATGTTTTTTTTAAATTATTCGAAAAAATCTACAAATTATTATTTTCCATATTTCTTATTTAATGTTAACACTATTAAAATATAAGTTAAAACAAAAAATATATGTGTAAAAATGTAAAAAAAGTTCAGTTAAAAAAAAGTACCATTACACACCTATTTTTTTTGGCCAGCTGTGTATATCTCCCTGTGCGGCTTGTAGTTTTTAACCGGAACCATATAAAGAACAATATTCAGTCTATTCAATATTGTGCACAATATTTGTTCAAAAAAGTTTCCAAAAATACGTCGCATTTGAATGTTTGAACTTTTGAGCTTTTTTTTACAATCGATCTCAATTCATTCCATCTCTAAAGTCTTAAGTTACAATGTATACTTGACCAGGTGTATACAAGACAAGGTATACAAAAAACTTGTACACGTTAAATTTCTTTATTTGAAAATTAAACTTTTTTTTAAAAAAAATGTTTAATGATTTTATTTGGAATTTTCTTTCAGGTCGCTTGTGGCAGCCGTGACGCTCAAACATTGGCTCTTACCGAAGACGGAGCTGTGTACTCGTGGGGCGATGGAGATTTTGGCAAACTTGGTCGAGGAGGCTCTGAAGGCTCTTCCGTGCCGCATGAAATTGAACGGTTGACGGGCATAGGAGTAATCCAAATTGAGTGTGGAGCTCAATTCAGTCTAGCTCTTACACGCACAGGCGAAGTTTGGACTTGGGGCAAAGGCGATTATTACCGTCTTGGACATGGTAGCGATCAGCACATAAGAAAACCCGCACCGATACAGGGCTTGCGTGGACGAAAAGTAATACATGTTGCTGTTGGGGCGCTGCATTGCCTTGCAGTAACGGATAGCGGACAGGTATTTGCGTGGGGTGACAACGATCATGGGCAACAGGGGTCCGGCAACACAGTGGTTAATAAAAAGCCAGCCCTTGTCATTGGATTAGATTCTGTGTTTGTTAACAGAGTGGCATGTGGTAGCTCGCACTCTGTTGCTTGGGGCCTGCCTCAATCGCCGTCTGAAGATGAGAAAAAAGGCCCAGTGCCGTTCGCCACAACAAAAGATCCACTGGGTGGGAGCAGCTTGGGAATTTATGATTCAGAGCCTTTGCCTGCGGTGTTGTCCTCATCCATTGGCAGGCAACAATCCAAGTTTTCGTTGAGTGAAATACTTTTGTCCTTGGAGACTTTTGGAGCTCGTCAAACAGCACTAAATTATGTACTTAATGCGATGAGTATCCTGCAAGCGAGACAACTAATTGTCGCCGCGTTGACAAGTCACAGTAAGATAAATCTAAATGAGAAAATGTCCAACGAAATGGAGCCTTCTGAGAGTTTTAAGGACACAGAACGAGCTCCTAACCCCAGTATGACAACAACGAACAACAATGAGATAATAGCTCAAGGCGGTGGAGAAGCCCCTGCTGATGCAACGGATCCAGCCGTTCATGAACCATCACCAGAAGCAGAAATAGTACCTGCACCCGCAGGTCCGCTCAGTGCATTCCAAAGTTTGACAGGGTCCCTTTCTCTGTCAGCATCCATTTCCAGTAATGCCCCGCACAAGCACTCTAAAATGTCGGCAAGTGCGATGTCCGTAATGGCGGCAACAATGACTCACCACGAGGAGATCATCGCCGAATCGAGTCTCACTGGCTTGGACGATTTCACCTCACTGCTGGGGGAAGCGGAAGCAAAAAGTCTCGTCGAACTATTGAAACTGAGTGTAGCGGGGCGAACGGGGCCGCAGTGCACCTCTCAAACAATCGCCGACACCTTGATTGCTTTGGGCTCTAATTCTCCAGTCATCGGGGCTATGCTTCTCGAAACATGCATTACGGAATTGGAGGATTTGTGTACCTCGCGGCACTGCTTGGGAAAGATTCCGAAGCCTGTTATGCAAGAAAGCAGTCACCCATATGTCGACAATGTAACAGCGTTTGGCCGAGTTAAAATTCCCGGTGCAGAAGCTCTGCGTATTGAATTCGACTCACAATGCTCGACAGAAAAACGGAATGACCCTCTGGCCATAATGGACGGTTCCGGGCGAGTAATTGCTACACGTTCCGGCCGTGAATTTTCCCAATGGGCTCCAGAGATACGAATTCCTGGTGACGAAGTGAGATGGAAGTTCACTAGTGACAGCTCCGTAAATGGATGGGGATGGAAGTTTTGGGTGCATGCTATTATGCCGGCATCCTCAATGCAGGAAAGAGGGTCAGATCGGTCAGTTCTTTCGCAGCCTTCCATGCCACTGGTGATAGCTCTGCTTGACTCCCGATTGGGTCCAAATAACAACAGTGTGCTGTTGCGTCTTGCGGCTGCGCTAGCAGCATGCGCGCAACTTAGTTCACTCACAACAGCGCAGCGAATTTGGTCACTTAAAAAACTTCATAGCGTTCTCACTTCTAAACATGCACCGAAAGTCTTGGATCCATCCTTGAATCCCATCTTGATGCCGTTAATTCCTGAGCTCTTAAGGCAATATGAATATGAGGAACCTCAAGTGCGTGGTGGAATTCACCTCATGCATTCGGATTACTTTAAAACGCTCGCTGCGCTTGCCTGCGATATGCAGTTAGACTCGGTCTTACCACCAGCGGATATGCATAAGTGGGTATGGTTCAAACGCTACTGCATTGCAGTGCGAGTTGCACAATCGTTGATCAAAAGAACCGAACTTCCCAGAGCATTTTGCCTGGAAGTGAAAAAGAAATTTTCGGAAATGATGCCTCCGCAGAACGCTTCACCATCGACATCTGTGATGATGAACTCTGCAACTTCGCTATCATCGAGTACAACAAGTAATGCGACACCAACTCCTCCACCATCACTACAGCAGCCGATGGCTACAACGGTTTCTATGGTGAATTCCTTAACACCAAGCACCAGCAACCTCATTCAGTACATCGACTCGGTGATGTCGTTGTCCATGCATGACGCAGATCAGAAAGTTGTCAATGAGCAGACGCAGTTTCTGCATGAAGACCACGCTTTGTTCAAGACAGAGCACGATAGCCAACTGCTGCAGTGGTTGAATCGTCGCCCAGAAGATTGGGCCTTGTCTTGGGGTGGAGCAAGCACTATTTATGGCTGGGGTCACAATCATCGAGGCCAACTTGGAGGTCTTGAAGGAAGTCGCATTAAAACGCCGACACCCTGTGAGGCTCTAAGTCTGTTGCGTCCTGTTCAACTGGCGGGTGGCGAACAAACTCTGTATGCTGTCACACCCGATGGAAAGCTGTTTGCAACAGGATACGGATCAGGAGGTCGCCTAGGAATCGGAGGAACAGATTCCGTTTCAACTCCAACCTTAATAGAATCTTTGCAACATGTTTTTGTGAAAAAGGTAGCCGTGAACTCTGGTGGTAAACATTGCCTTGCCTTAACAGCAGATGGAGAGGTCTATTCGTGGGGCGAAGGTGAGGACGGCAAGCTCGGTCATAGCAATCGGATGAGCTACGATCGGCCCAAGTTGATTGATGCGCTATCTGGAATCGGGATCGTGGACATTGCTTGTGGCAGCGCTCATTCGGCGTGTATTACCTCATCTGGACATGTACTTACCTGGGGCAAAGGAAGATACGGACGTTTAGGCCATGGAGACTCTGAAGACCAATTGAGACCTAAGCTCGTGGAGGCGCTTCTTGGGTATAGAGCAGTGGACATTGCTTGTGGATCCGGAGATGCGCAAACCCTCTGCATTACCGACGACGATAACGTATGGAGCTGGGGCGATGGTGACTACGGCAAACTAGGTCGTGGAGGATCCGATGGCTGTAAGGTACCAATGAAAATCGAAAGTCTATCTGGCTTAGGAGTGATCAAGGTCGAGTGCGGGTCCCAATTTTCTGTTGCTCTGACACGCTCTGGAGCTGTGTACACGTGGGGCAAAGGAGACTATCACCGCTTGGGACACGGAACTGTTGATCATGTACGTAGACCGAAAAAAGTCGCTGCTCTTCAGGGCAAAAAGATTATATCCATTGCCACTGGTTCTTTGCATTGCGTCGCGTGCAGTGACACTGGTGAAGTGTATACTTGGGGTGACAACGACGAGGGACAGCTGGGTGATGGAACCGTAAGCGCTATACAGAGACCCCGTCTAGTAACTGCCTTACAGGGGAAGCACATTGTCAAGGTCACCTGCGGATCAGCCCATACACTTGCGCTGTCCACCTCTCAGTTAACAGAACGCGTACGGCCACCACCGAATCCGCCCTTGGAGTACGATCTTGTGCGGGACTTGCCTCCAGAAGCGTTACATGCGCGATTGGTACTTTTACATCATTTCTCGGAACTCGTTTGCCCATGCCTAGCCATGTTACCAATTTCCGGTGAGCTAAGCTTGGGTGCATTAAAAGATGTTCTCGTGTATACCATCAAAGAAGCCGCCTTCCGAAAGGTTATTCAAACCACAATGGTGCGTGACAAGCAACATGGCCCCGTGATAGAGCTGAACAGAATTCAAGTGAAACGTTCGCGCAATAAGTCCGGAAATGGATTAGCTGGCGTCGATGGAATGAAAAGTGTCTTTGGCCAAATGGTGCAAAAACTACCATTGCTAACACAGGAAGCTCTATCTTTACCACATCGAGTGTGGAAGGTGAAATTTGTCGGTGAGAGTGTCGATGATTGCGGAGGAGGATACTCCGAGTCAATTGCGGAGATGTGTGATGAGCTGCAGAACGGTAGTGTTCCACTTTTGATAAATACGCCAAATGGTCGTGGAGAAGCTGGAGCGAATCGTGATTGTTTTTTGTTGGACCCTATGCTGACGTCAGTGTTGCAAATGAACATGTTCCGATTTTTGGGCGTGCTTATGGGAATCGCTGTAAGAACTGGATCACCATTAAGTTTAAAGTAAGTATGAATCCAATTTCGTTTGCTTAAACTAACATTTTTTAGCGGTCCATACAAAAATGGAAAATGGACCTCATGCGGCATCACTCTGTTGTCCGTCCGTCCTCACATATAACTTTGAACTGTGATTCGTAGGAAGATAAAATTTGATGCACTTATAAAGTCCCTGAAAAGAAATACAAGGCAAAGGGGGGAAGAACGCATACAAGGGCAATTTTTTTAATACACATCTTGGCTTGATCACAATTTTAATTTTCATTTCATTTAACAATAAGTTGATACAAAACTCAACAAAAAGAAAACAAGTAAGAGTTAAGTAAAAAACAAAATTTAAAATTAATATTCCTAAAAAAATTGTAAAATTTCAAACTTAATCTAAGTCCCCCCTATCAGATCTCTTTCGTAGTGAAATCGGCAAAGAATTCTACAACTCAGCAGTGGACCAAAAGAATTGCTTCTGGGCGGCTCTTGATAATGAGCGCTGAACCATAAAGCTCTGCGCGCTCGAGCAGACTGAGTTAAATGCACTTTAGTATAAAGACAGTGAGGTTCTTTTAGCCTCATGATTCTGTGCAACAAAAGAATCAATCAGAAATTAAAAAAAGTGTCAAGAGTACAACCAACTATGTCATAATCATCATTTTTTGTAACCGTTTCTCCTTAAAAGGGTCGCAGGGCGAGGGCGACTAAATTGTCCTTCCATCGTTTTCGATCCTCCGCCAACAACTCAAGAGACACAGGCGCGATTCCCAGACGGGTCTCGGAGATGTTCTTTACCTGATCCCACCACCTATTTCTTGGTCTAGTTGGGGGCGATACGCCAGCATCTCCAACAACGTGTCGTGTCCAAACCATCGAAGAATTGATCGTTCCACTTGGAGAAGTAGCTGCTCAAAATTAAGAATTCTACGAATACTGACGCTTCCCACTCTATCCCTAAGAGTAACACAAGCAACGCACCTAAGAAATCTCATTTCGGCAGCTTGACTTAATTTTTTCGGTCACTACCCAGATTTCATGAGCATAGACGTGGGTTGGAACGAACACTAAATTAAAAACTGAGATCTTCGTAATAAAGAACCCTGAGATACTTTAACTTCTATACCTGTTTCAATCGGACTCCATTTATGTGCCAGGTACACTGCACAGGAGTTCCAGAAACAACCATTACTTCGGACTTGCCCACGTTTACCTTCATCCCAGCTACACCACAGATGGCCGCAAACCCAAAGTGCTCGCTGAAGTTCCTCCTCGGACTATGTCAGGATAGCTAAATAATCTGCGAAAGGCAGATGGCTTATCCTGGCGCGAGACATTTCGAAAGATTTCTCACCAAGACTGCGTTTCACCATGCAGTCCATATATGCTATGAACAGGAGAGGCGATAGGACACAGCGACAGCCCTGGCGAAGTCCAACGCACACATAAAAAGGATGGGATTTGACGCAATTTATCCGAACACAACTTATGCAGTTCCCATACAAAGACTGAATGACACTCAGATGAGGCCCATACAATGCATAGTCCTGCAAAACTCTCCAGAGTTTAACCCGAGGAATCTACAAAACATGCGTAGACCGGTTTGGCATATTCTCATGCCTTCTCAAGAATAACCTTCAGAGTAAAAAACTGGTCGGTTGGGCCTTAGCCAAGCCGAAAGCCGCACTGTTCCTCCCGTAACAAAGGCTCAATTTCAGCTCTGGAACGCGCTTCCAACACCCCTTCGCGAATACTTTTCCCGGAAGACTTAAGAGAGATATACCTCTATAGTTAGAGCAATCACTCTTGTCCCCCTTTTTGAAAATGGTAATTATAACTCCTGTTTGCCAATCGCTAGGTGCTTTTCCGCTATCTCAGGCCACCTTAATTACACGTGTTAGCCATTGAACACCTTCTTCACCCATTGCCTTGAGCATTCCTGTCCGGATTTCATCAACTTCAACAGACTTGCTAGCTTTAAGCGTTTAATCACACGCGTGACTTCATCCTCTGCATGACTATTCTCCACCCTAATCTCGCTAGGAGTGGGATTACCATCTTCGGTGCTCGGTTGAGGGTTAAGCAACTCAAAAAACGCTCGCTCCATCTGCGTAAGACGTCGTTCTCATTTGAAAGATGTGTACCGTTTTTGGATTTAACCCCTTGTACGATATTTAACTTCTTTTCTTTGAGACGGCGAATAATCTGCCAAAATAATCTTCCATTGAAATAATAATGGTAGACCCCCAAGACCTTTAGGGCATATGATCGAGACCGAATTCTGAATCGAATGAGCCATGTCCGTCCGTCCGTCCGTCTGTATGTCACATGTTTTTAGGCCTTAAATTTTGAGCTTGGGTGCTGAAACTTCGTACGTAAGGTCCACGTCATGCGAAGCAGTACAAGTGTAAAAATTTGGCATTTAGCATCTCCTAATGAATGTTAGACACAAAAAAGACAAATTTCATTGGTAAACCTCCTCTAGTGGGCGTGGCATCTATTTTGAGGGTAAATTTTCAAATGCAGTTTACTAATTTTTTTTGCTCGAAATTGAAAAAAATTTGCTTAGTATTTTATTTAGAGAACGCTTAGTTCCACATTTTGTTTGTTGAACGCTACGCTCACATTTGGAGGCAGAATTGAAGAAAAACCTAAAATTTTCCAGAAAAACTTAATTTCGACTGGCCTTGAGCCTAATTCAGGAAAGCATGAAACACAAAAAAGTAGCAGGTTAGGTAAACGAGACTTCAGTCTAGATTTCGTTCATATAAAGTTTTTAGCCACGCCTCCTTTTAGGGGTCGATTTTTCAAAAATATTGAATTTGAACCAAAAAATTGCATTTTTACGTACATTTAAGTGTAACTTGGAAATATCTGTGGAAGTACCTTATAATTAATAGTCTGTAATTAGAAGCGGTTGGACCACGCCCCTTTTCGAAGTTTGCATTACTTATAAAATGTCAAAAAATAACTTTGCCATCGGCATTCTACAATGTGGGATAGGATAGGGTATTCAACGGTCTGTTTTACGGACTGTAACTTCTCCGTACACACTGTAGCACTTACTCACTGGTTTCTTTTATAATTTTGGCATGATTTGACATACTTTCGGATGTCTGCAGTCATATTTTTCCAATAAAAATGCTGACATATTTTGTTATTCATGCGTTTAGTTCCTGGGTGGCCAGAAACAGGTTCGTCCTGAAATTTTTGCAAAACTTTTAATTTTTCGTCGTTGCTGACTATTTTAATCAGTCTAGGTTTAAAATCAGTCCTTCCCCATGTCTTTAAATTTTTTAAGCGTGACATCCTCTAATAAATTATAGTCTTGCGATAACTGGAATCGTTTTATTCCATTACAGTTAGCTATATTTTCAAGCTTTAAAAATAAATTGTTCTAGATCGATTTTTCCATGAACTGTAATGTCGTTCCTTTCAATAGTGCGGATTAATCTTTTCCCCAGTTTTATTTGTATTTTATCGAGCTTCGATTAAATTCGTGCACTATTTTTTAGAATTTTATTAACTTCATAGACATACAGCTTTTCAGACGACTTATTTTGCTCATTCGGAGGGATTATTTCCTCTTGCTGAGTTTTTCTGTTTTCAAAATTCAATACAATTACATTTTTGTACTTTAAAAATAAATTGTAGCCGACTTTTAGCTCTATGCCTAGCAAACTACATATATGTATATATGTACTTTAAATCATACTTAAAATTGATAAGTAAATAGTGAGCCGATGTTCTCGAAGAGTGTTAAAAGCGATTCGAACATGTTTGCCTCATCAAATCAGCCGTGTTGTTACCTTCAAAATTGTATTAGCATTCTTGTTCTTACCCTGTTCTGACTGCCAAATTGGAAGTTCTTCACGCCTCATAGTATAGGGCTCGAAAAGTTGAGTTTCTACACAGGATCCACACAATATAGGCTCTCTTTTTCTCGCTGATGGCTTCTTGATCTCCAGACGTTTTAAACCACGCAGTTCTGTTCTCACAACTATTCATTACCCCAAGCCGCTTCACTCCACAAACATTTCCTGCAGAGGCAATGACTGCCAATAGAAACAGCTGCCATTCCTCCTCTACATTTTTTCAAACTTCTCCGAAACAAAGGTGTTCATGATGGACAAACCATACGCACAGCAAAAGTCCAACAACTTCCCTCCGTTCCTGTTTTGATCCGGGTCACCGTACCTCCCGATCACACTCCTCCAAGTTCTGTTGTCCGTTCCCAGAACAACAGATTGTTTTGTGAAGTCACCTATTATCGCCATTATCTTTCTTTGTTATCAGTTTGTTAGAGAGGTGGTTCAAGACGCCATCTTCTACGCGCTCTTCTCTTTTCCCGAATCAATTCTTCGATTTCGAACGGATATGTTGTGCGTACATGCCCGTCGGTGCTAACTTTGTTCTTTTAGGACGAAGTGTTGTTCCAAGCTCTGAATTGCTTCAATGAATTTGTCAACTGCGGTTTCTAACTCGAAAGGAGTTCTCAATGGCACATTCAAGCCAACACCCTCCTTACAGTCCTTTCTGAAGGCGTCCCAGTTCATGTTTTTGCTAGCTAATCCAAGATTACTCCTGAGTGGTCTGAGCAAAGATCAAAACACTTTTCGACTCGCGTAAGGTATTTGGGGTACCCTTGAGCGATGAAGAAGTGGACAAGCTCAGGCTTTTTATTCCTGTCGGTTTACCAATACGTTGGCTTTCCCGTGGAGAAAAAGTCCACCCCACGTTTCATACTGTTTTTGTACAGTAATCTGGCTCTTGTTGAATTGAATCGAATTAACTTCGAATGCTCTTTGAACGGACGCCGAACATTGCTCGTGTCGGGTACACATGTTCTTCTTACGTAACCCGAGTGGACGTCGTGTTCGTCGTGTGGCGATTGTTTATATATTTATTAGGGCGTTTACTTTGTTTGGGTGATTGTGATAATTATTATTATTAATGAATGGATGAGTGGTGTGAGGCAAATACCGTCGTTGGCAGTTGGCACCCTTCACAATGCAATCAATATCGTCACCTACCAATCTATATCACGGCGGGAAATAGCAAGATGCAATATTGTAATCTAAGCAGTCTATTTTAACAGAAACTGAGCCTATCTGCATGGAGCTTAGCTCAAATTTCTCAATCTTTCAGCCCCGCTATATTTTTTTTCGAGCTTCAAAAAATTTTCTGTCCGATATTTTTTTTCCGAAAAGCTATATATTACCGTCACCGTGAGAGGGAGGGACCGCGGGGTATTTTAGTTTTTTTCTGCATATTTATATCCGACCCGATTTATATTAATGCATAGTTTGTTGTAACACAGTAATCGGCTCAATTGGCTTGTCAAATTCATAATTAAGTGTTTCTTGAACTCTGTTTTTCAGCTTAAGAACTTAGTCCGGAAAGTTGTTATCAGCACTATAACCAGCCCATTTGGTTGCAAAGAGTTGGGCTATTTCAAATGGGTCTAAAACAGTGGTGGAGTTGTGTACTATTGCACCGATACCTTTTGCAGAGTGGCTTCCATTGATAGCCTTTACCTTCCTCCATAGAGTTCTAGCTTCCATTGATGGATTAATTGAAGTCATTAATTGAATCTGCTTTGGCCAATCTCACTTCTCTTTTTAGTTTTGCGGCTTTCTGCCGATAGGCGATGGTATTTCTGACATTCGGCGTTCTTTTTAACAGCTTCCATGCCCTTCGCTTTTCATTTATCAACTGTTTTAGGTTTGAGTTGAACCAAATAGGTTGAGAAGCATTGTTAGGTGGATGTGAAGAGGGAATCGAAGTGGATGCTGTCAATCGAACTATTTTTTTTATGCAAGCTGCTTCTTTGTCTACATTATTAGATTCTTGTTTTGCAGAACTTGCTAGTTTGGCATTGTTTGCAAATTTTTCCCAATTGGCTAGGGATTCCATATATCGGGAGTGGAAAATATTGGAAAATTTGCAGGTTGCAGATGTTTCAAGCAGGATTGGAAAGTGATCACTACTTTCTAACGAATCGTGTGTTTTCCAGTTCACATTAAGGGCAATTGCAGGTGAGGCTAGTGATAAGTCAATTGCAGCGAAAGAATTTTTCGTTGAAAAATGCGTGGGCGATCCCGAATTCAAAAGTACAAGGTCAGAGCTCTGCAACCAACCTCCCACTACTGTGCCAGAACTGTTTGTATGAGGGGAACCCCAAAGGATGTTGTTTGCGTTGTAGTCCCCAACCAGTATGCTGTGGGAAAGATTATTTCAAGCTAGATTCAGGTAATGATTTTGGGAAGCAATGTTTATTCTGCAAAGTGATTAGCTGGGGCAGGTTTATTGATAGCGTTTGAGTTAAAAAGATATATGTGGAGCATTAGTATGAGTGGGGAATACCTGTTTTTATTAATACCGCCGTTCCATCTTTTTTGTTGTCATGTGGTCTGTTATTAAAGTAAGCAATATAATCTTTATATTTTGTAGGAGCATTTTTGGTTCCATTGTAGAACTCTGAGTTGAATTTTATTATTTTGGCTGTCCACTATTATGTTGAGGAGCTATTTTTGTCTTGAACCGGTCGAGTTAGATTTTGGAGTGAAGAAGATAGGACTTTTGCAGTTGCAAACAAATTGTCGGCTTTTGTTGTTAAAAAACTTTCGTCTTCATCGCTGTGATCCATAATGACTTCAGTTTTTTCTGCTATTTCAATGTTGTCGCTTTGCGTTTTTTTAACTTAAATGTTACTTTTTTGTTGGTTGTTTGTGGTAATTTTATTAAGTTGTGTGTTTGATGTTTGAGATGTATATTTCGAATATTGTTTTGTTGGAGTATCTGCTATTCCTAGAGTGGCTGGTGTTCTTGTAGTATGAGAGCTTTGATTTGATTCTGAGTGCGTTTGCATGACTGGCTTTTCTGCATTTTTTTCTTTGATTACTTATGCTATTGATTTTCTAGTATTTTGGATTGGTATATGATGTGTGTACAGATGTCCTGACTTGCCTTATTCCTCTCTAGCTTCTTTGATTGTGCAGCGTTTCATGGTTTTTATTATCATTACTGTTTTTTCTCTGATAAAACTGGACAAGATCGGTCCCTTGAGGGATGTTTGACGCAAAATACTCGCTTGCATTCCTCTCCATGTGAGCTCGTTTCGGCCCATGTACCACATTATTAGCTCGTTGTTTCCTTGCAGTGGTTTTTCGTGTGTCCAATACGTTGGTACTTTTAACAGATCATAGGATTGGGGAAATAAGGATCTACAACTAAAATTTACCAACCCTTTTTTATTTCCTTAGGTGGTTGCGGTGCATCAAAAGTAAGAAATGCAGCTCCAGTGGCTATTTGGTTTACACCTTGAGTTTTGTACATTTTTTTCACTTGTGTGACGCCAAACTTTTTAAGAGAATCTAAGATATCTTCTTCTTCGAGTTTAATTATAGTGAAAGAATAGATTCTTCCCTGGCAAGAGTTGAGGGATTAATGATATTAGATTTCTACAGGGATTTGGCCTAAATATTTGGATTTAACCAGTCTATCAGCGATTTCTTTTTTATTAACTTGAATTAATAAGTCACCATTTCTTAGCGCCTTAATGTCTTTATATTGAGTTGTCATAGCATCGATAGCTTTTCCTCTAACAATGGGATTTCGATTTGTAATGGGTGTTTTGTCGGTATCTGTTGAAGAATTTGTAATAATTAAGAACCGGGAGAAATCAATTTTTTTTTGCGTAGGTGGGATTAACGATGGCCACTGGTCTTTTGTGATGTTGTCTTCTCGATTGTATTTTTTCTTTTTTGTAGGGGGATTAGTGGTTTGCATGGGATCATTTGCATCCAATCCCTCAAACCGGTTTTGGTTGCTCATCGCCATATCGGCGGGTAACCAGGGGAACACTATTTGCACTTTTTTAAATGAAGGTCTGTTTATTTAACTGATATCAAGAATGGATAAAAGGAATCTTTATTTTGTTCAGAAAAGAATAAAATGAAAAAAAGCGAAAAATCAGAAGTTTTTACTTGAAAAAAATCACAAAGAAAACTTGAAAGCAAAAAAAAAACACAACCGCACACTACGATTGCCAACTAAAATATGTGGTTAAAATTAAAACATACACTAAACAAATTCAATATTTGTTTAGTGTATGTTTCGATTCTCTTTTCTCTTACTGTAAAGCGTGCCATAACATTTTTTTGTCGTTTTTCCCACCAAATTTCTTCAAACTGTAATTAAACCGTTATGGCATTGTATGCGTTCTCATTTTTTTCATGGACCTAGTGTGCTAAATTTAATCTTTCTACGACCCACCGTTCAGAAGTTACAGGTGCGGATGGACGGACGACGAACAACGAAGTGATACCATAAGAGGTCCTTTTTCCATTTTTCGACAGACCGCTGAAAAGGCGACGGACCGCACCGTGTATGACTTCATACTTGACGGTGTTTTATATTTTTGCAGACCAACAATAAATATTTTATACATTTGTCTATTCTCATTTTTAGTTTGGCTGAACCAGTGTGGAGGCAATTAGCTGGGGAAAGCCTTCGTCCCAGTGATCTTACAGAAGTTGATCGCGACTATGTAGCTGGCCTACTTTGCGTTCGTAATATGGAAGACGATCCCAAGGTTTTTAACACGCTCGAATTACCATTCTCTACGTCGTCGGCTAAGGGCCACGAAGTGCCTTTGTCCACCCGATATACTCGTATCACGCCCCAAAATCGTCACGAATATGTCCGACTGGCATTAAACTTTCGCCTTCATGAGTTCGATGAGCAAGTCAAGGCAGTCCGCGATGGAATGTCTAAGGTGATACCAGTGCCACTCCTTTCTCTGTTCTCAGCGGCCGAATTGCAAGCAATGGTGTGTGGATCTCCCGATATTCCGTTAGGCCTACTGAAATCGGTGGCAACGTACAAGGGATTTGATCCGAACTCATCGCTTGTTTCATGGTTCTGGGAAGTCATGGAAGAGTTTTCTAATCAGGTAAGCAAAAAATTCATTTCAAATGGTAAAGTCTTTTCATTACCGAGTTGGTAATACACAAAGCTTTTAAATAAAGCTGGGTGTATGGAAGCTTCCAGTACAGCACGCTATGCCCGTGTAGGTTTTCAACAATAGAATGATTTTTAAACTCTACACTACCGCAGTTTTGCTATTCGGTGTTGAAAAGAAATTATCGTTACACTATACTCTTTTCAGAATGCTAAAAGAAACTTTAAATAAAAAAATGTATTTTCAGGAACGATCACTGTTTCTACGTTTCGTTTGGGGACGAACGAGATTGCCCCGGACGATTGCAGACTTTCGCGGGCGTGATTTTGTTCTTCAAGTTCTGGAGAAAAATCCACCAGATCATTTCTTACCCGAGAGCTACACATGCTTTTTTCTCCTTAAGATGCCACGGTATTCGTGCAAAGTAAGGATGTTTATAGTTTTTAGTGCCTAAAAGCGGGTTTTAATAATTGTTTTGTATTTTTAAGGCTGTACTTTTAGAGAAGCTAAAGTACGCTATACATTTTTGCAAGAGTATCGACACAGATGAGTATGCACGTGTTGCGATGGGCGATCCCACCGAAGCAACTGGAAGCGAAGATAACAGCGATTTTGAATCTGTTGCTAGTCATGATGCTTAAAATGATAACAAACATATTTAAATGGACTAGGGTCTAAAAATGGTAAGTACAAACTTTTCATTAAGAAAACACTAAAATATTTTCACAACCTAACTTCAAAAACTATTTGGAACCTGTCTAAAAAGAGATTTGATTTTTTTGAACCTTCTCCATCAGAAGACTTGGAAATTAAATAATAAATTGAGAATCTTGTTGTATCAAAACTTCGAGAACTTTTTTAGTGCTTTTTGTTCTTTTGAGTAGGAAAAACAAAAGAATTAATTGTGAGTGCCGCCGATGAAACGTAATTGTGGTCAAAGACCATTAAAGGATAGATAGCCATCGAAGGACGCACACATGGGCAAGGAAAGTGTTACTAAATAACTTATCTACTTCTATTGGGACTCGAAATGAAGTTAACTGTATCCACCCTAACCTTACCAAGGGTTTTAATTTTATTTCAGACAATATGTCTATATCTATCTGCGGGCTACTAATTAACACCATAAAAAGTTGTGTGAAAACCTGGCTGATCGAAAAGAAGCTCCATTCCTGGAGGGTAACCGAAGGAAACAGGCAAGCCAAAGCTTTTATGCCAAGCAGCTTCTACCAAAGAACGAAACAGTTACTACAATTAAGCAGATGTCAGATTCGATTGGTCACAGGTTTCCTCACAAGGTACTGTCGAGTTAGAAAACACCTGATGACCATGGGGATAGGGCAAGACAACACATGTAGACTATGCAACGAGGACACAGAAACAGCAGAACACTTTATTATGTGACTGTAACTGTTTAATAAAAACACGTCAACGTTTTCTAGGTAAGTTCTACTTCGAAGCAGCGGACACAGCTGCCAGCACACCCAAAGAGTCGCCTTTATAACAAACTGCGGCATCATGGATGAGCTTTGAATAAAGGACATCACAAGGCCCACTGGTGGCGCAGTGATCTGGGATCTACTGTACCATTTATATTTACTCGCCCGTACAATATACAATCTATATCTAAACATTAATACCTATCTATGTCTATACATATTATAAAAATCAGTCCATATTTCCCTTGGTCCCGCTCCCGCCATAACTTGAAAATGGCTTAACCGATTTCATTCTTCTTTTCTAAAATAGTTTTCTCATACTTGTTTCTTACCGAAATTTGATTTTTATGTAGAGTAGTGAGCTCTATTATTTTTTGTCGTAGATAAGCTATATCCGTTCAGGATTATTAGGCCACAGTAACGTTGTTTGGTCATGATCTGATGAAGACAAAATGCTTGTACCATGTAACTTAAAAAAAGAGATTGAATTTATTTTGATTGATTTATTGCTCTCTTATAACTTATGTCAAGTTGATGCAATTGTTAACTCTTTAAATAATAAATTAGCACTAGTTTTTATCTGTCGAGACAATATTAAGGCAAATACTTTGAAGCTCGAGCTCAAACAGCTCGTTGTCATTTAGGTCCTCGGGCTGGTAACTCCGGTCCGACAAGTGGTATCACAGTGGACTTCCTTTGGTCTAAGTGTGCCCCTGCCTAGCGGGGGCAGCCAACCAACCTTACCTAACCTAGGTCGAAGAATAATTTTTCGAAACCTCATTGACACAATAGAATGCTGTCACACCTAAAAAACCTTAGAACAAAGGCACACAACAATTTCAAAAGATCCCACAGACCTGAAGATTATGAAGTTTTAAGTAAATTCCGTAAGGATTTGCTTGCTTTAAGTAAATTTTTACAGCGAAGTTGTATGTATATTGCAAAATGAAAATAAGGTCAAAACTGGCTTTAGTAGCTTCTAATCTTTCTTTGAAAGTTAAGAAAAAGTAAAAGAAAACTAGTCCACTAGTCTGCCTAAAAAATCCATGATGTGTCAAAATACAAAATCCAAAGAATCTTGAAAGTTTCTTCTACTTTAGAGTTTTTCGCGAATTTCCTTGAATCCGTATATTCAAAACCTGCTACGCCATCTTTTGCTCCGGCAACTTACAGCAAAGTTGATATCGAAATCATTCAAATAGTCTTCAAGACATTATTATCGCTTTTCAAGACCTTAGGCCGAACTCCATGCCAGGTCCAGATGGTATTCCTGCAACTATTTTAAAATATTGCTGCATGGCTATTTGTAACCCACAGCTTAGAATTTTTAACTTGTCTCTGTCCTCCGGCAAGTTTCTAGGAGAATGGAAATCATCTTTCCTTATTCCTATTCACAAATCTGGTGCCAAGAATGATGTAAAAAATTACAGAGGAATTTGCAAATTATCCTTTGCATTTAGTTTAGAATTTGCTTTGCATAAACTTTTTGAAAGCATAGTGAGATCAAAAATTGAGTTCTTTTGAAAGGGTAATATATTGCTTTGTCACTGGTAGGTGAACGTCCACCAATCTTGCCTGCTTCTCCAATTATACCATTAATGCTATCGAAGATGGTTACCAAGTGGACTGCGTTTACACCGACTTTAGTAAGGCATTCGATTCTGTCAGTTTCCACAATTTGTTAAAAAGAAGTTAAAAGATTTGGGTTCCATTCAGCTATGCTTAAATGGATTGCCTTCTATTTGAATGATAGAGTTCAAAAGATAATGTAGCTCGGTACACCCGTACCACAAGGCAGTCACTTTGTGTTACACACTTGTGTTGCTTTTTATGATTTTATTAACAACATTTCTGTATTAAGATTCTGTTTGATACGCAAATGGCTTGAAGTTGTTTCTTAAAGCTTAAAACTTAGTCGACTGTAAGCTTTCCCAGTTTTACTTAAAACTTGATCTGAAGGACAGGACTTCCAGATCACACACCCACTTTCAGTTTACATACGTACGGACGGACGGACATGGCTTAATCGATTGTCCTGTCGGTTTCATTCATATCTCTAAAAGGTCTTAGGGCTCTACGGTGATTATTTCACTATTCACTAATATACCCCGGGTCAGGTATAAAAATAACCTTGTGGTACTCGCTTCTTTTTGGGTGTGCTGTACGCTTTTGGGCACTGAGGCTAGTGTCCTGCGTTGCAGTTGTGTCGGAAGTAGATGGTTTTGGGGAAGCGGGAGTAGTCTTAAAGAGATTACTTTCAGAGCTCTCTTTACTCCCCACTAAAGTCTCCTGACTGGAGGCTAAGAGCAAATCTTTAAATGATTTTTTTTTTCACTTTTAAATTTTTCGATTTTAGTCCAACGAGTGCAACTGGAATGGAATGGACGCCACAGCCGTCCTGGCAGAGGCGTCTAACTAGGATAAGGCACTTATACAACCGTCCATGCCGAGGCATCGGAGGGGACCGTTTGCGACCAGTTAAATTAACCACTTACCAACCTAGAAGCCCTCGGCCTCGGTACGCGTAGCTCAACACCTTGGCTTAAAATTGGGATTTATTTTGTAAATTGAGTTTGCTCCCAGAAGTCATCTTAGTCCTATGTTATTTATTTTATCTACAAACAATGACGTACGGTCTTGTATTCAATATAGTCGCACTTTCGGTTATGCTAATTAAATAAAAAAAAATTCTAAACTTAAAAATCTTTAAATTTCTTCAATCTTATTTCGATAACTTCGTCATTTAGTATGACAAGAATGGTCTAAGTCCTTCTTTACCCTTTTTATTAAACTCTATCGAGCTAATTTCCGGTATTTGCTGAGATATTATGCCGACATCATAATAAAAGTCCGAGAAAAAAACGCTTCTGTTAAGTTCCACTATGTTAAATATTTACTTGGAAAATAGGTTACGCGTTTTCATTCAAACTTTTATTAACCCTTCAAAATGTCTAGCTATGGCTTGCTCGAAAAAACGTGTTTCCTATCCGTTTCCTTTCTATCAATAAATATATAATTGGCCGTGTTCAAGGGTATTTGTTTATATCTCACACAATCTTGATTTTTCTTACAACATGAATGCTATTCTATTTCTTGGGAAGCATTCTTTTCCCACATACGTGTGTGAAAAATTGTCAGATTGAGGAACTGTCAAAAAATGTTTTGATTCAAAAACAAAAAATTCTTAAGGTGGTCGTCAAACAGTAAATCCGTCCGAATCTGAGGCTTGTTTCTGCTTCGTGACTGGTGTTTCTTTACGTGGCCGGGAAGTCACCCCGACGGCACGACCCCCAACCTGGAGGACCAGATCCTTTGCTTAGCTCTAAGCAAACGGAGAACCGGATAGCCTGCTCCTTATAGGCCTGAGCTCCGAATACGTCGTAATAGCCCATATAACGTGTTCACTAAGTAGTTCGGCCTGACTGGAACTATGGACGCCACCGTTGATTCCAGCTGGGGAATTCCTCCGCTGCCGTCCGGATGCAAGGAGAAGTGCCTTAGTGGGAACACTCCTCCCCCCCCTCTCTCGTCTGCTACCCCCAACAACCTTCCAAAGGGGTTGGAACCCAATCTCCAGTTGAGGTACTAGGCACCCGGTGTTCACCACAGGGAGGTGAGAGTAGGAGTTGATAGACAGAGGTGGGCTTAGAAAACCTGGGGATGCTTGTATCCTCTTGAGTGCACATGTCTATCCTTTGACCACCGAAAAACAAAAAATTCACAAAAACTAAAAATACAATTTTATAGCTGCATTAAATATTTTTATAACGGACATATTCTATTTTGATTTTTTATTTCAGTGTATGCACGTATTGCAAAATGTTACCGAAGACATTTCCCAGTGAAAGGTTTGGCCAATACTTGTTTGAAATTTAGAAAAAAAAATCTCATAATATTTATTACAAAAGTAGCAGTATTTTTCTTGTTCTTATTTTGGATTCCCTGATCATTATCAACTCTAGGTGTTCCACATCGCTGACCACTATCATGCAGAAATAAGCAAATGTTTGCATACAAAACTTAGAAAAACCAAAAAGACAAACTAACTATGGAATTAAAACGCCAGAATATCCTATTAGAAATTTGTTTTTCAATTTCTTTTTAGATATTTCCTTTACAGTAAAAATCAAACAAAACAACATAGAAACATTAAATAATCCGTAGAACTAGAAACGCATAGATGTAAAAAATAATGTTTAAAAAAAAACTAAAAATAGAATTATATTTTTCCTTATAAAACTACTCATTACAACTAAAATAAACAACCTTATTTACATAGAAAAACAAAAAAATTAACCTGAATGTAGTTGGAAATATTAAAATAGAATCATTATTGTTCCTCTCTGTGAATTGCTTAACGCTTTTCAATTTTTATATACCTACACTTACATTAATCAAAAGTTTTTCAATCATCACATAGCTCTGTTGATTGTAGCTATTATTATTGCGTTAAATAAAAACAAACCTTTGATTAGAAAATTTGCTTAATTTTGAATATTGTCCATAATTAAACGGACAATCCGCAAGCTTTAGTTTGTGAAACTATTTTAGATTTTGTTGTATTATTAGAATTTTCAAAAGTTATAACTTACATCGTTTTTAAATATTGTTTTCGCAAACTTTTACAATGCCAAAAATACATTGCAAAATGAAAAAAAAACTAAGTGCTTATATGTTGTTGTAAGAAATTGTATATGTACGCTGTCAATTTTGAAAGAAAAAAAAGATTATTAAAGAAACATAACTGAAGCATTCACTACATTTGGAAGACTAAAAATGAAAATTTAGTATTAAAAAAAACAACAAAAGGAAAAGAAATTTAAATTTGAGATAAATTAATTTTGCTATTTTATTTGACACTATATTGCTTAATCTTAAGTTTTTTCTATTTATTCTTTTGTTTTTTAATAAAGTGAAAAAAAATATATGAGCGGATATATTTATTCGAAAAAATTGAGTGCCTCATTGCTGGAATCATTTTGAGTACTCTTACTACCTTTTGGTAGTACAATGGAGCAGTAGTTATACCTGATAGCAACCCTTTCTAAAGGTGAAATGTAGTATAATATTTCATCATTAGTTAATTTACTTATTTACATCCTCAACATCAAATAAATAAAATAAATTAGACTAGTTCTGTTTGAAAAAAGTAGCAAAAATCTACTTTTCATCAATAATGGTTAAATCTAGAAAGCTAATATAAGAAAAAAAAATACACTAACATAAGAAAGATATAAACGCATAGGACATAGGCTATTTTCGTTCTCTTTAATTGAAAACATTTTAAAATAAATAGCAGGGTACGGAAACCTAACGCGCATTAAAAATACGCACGCGTTCGCAGGCAATCGTCTGTGGTGATTTTCATTTCTGCTCGCGCACACGAACCAGAACTCACGGTAATGTGCGCACACCGGGTGAGATTCTATAAATGCACACGCCGCGTGCGTGAGCACAAAGCAGACTCTTCGAAAAAAAAAACTAACAGAAATTCATTCAATGCCAATTTCATCTTAAATAACATTTAAAGCATAGCCATTTTCCTTTTAGTAATTATCTACCTACTCCTTTTTTGAACAAAACAAGCCTAAACGCGCATTTGAGTGTTGTACACATAATTCAATTCCGTCCCATTTACTAATGCGCGTGTGCCGTGTTGTGCTCCGCTCAAGTGCGCACACGACAGTCTAACTCGTGTTCGCGTGCGGTAAAATCAAAATATACACACGCTCGCGACGCGAGTGTGAGACTTTGGAAAGGGCGAATGATTAACTAACTCTATTGAAAATAACAATGGCGCAAACTTGCGCACATGAGTTTTTGGAAACTACTCACGGGAGTCAGCAGCTTATGAGATGTGAGCAGTTTATTGTGCTTACGCGAGTGCGCGTTTTCGTACCCTGATAAATAGTCAAAACTTAATATATTTAAGTGTTTTATAGAAGAATCCCTGCGTTAGCTGATATGTGAAAACAAAGGTACGCAAACAGCCACCAGCAGACATTTCGTTTCTATGCAGTAGGAACAAGCTTCAACCGGGTTTGAGTCGACTCGACATGAAAACTCGAGTTCAGTAAGTGACAGCTGTTGCGTTGTGTCTTTAGCTTTAGTCTATTTGAAGCAGGTTTAGGCTAGGCGCATTTTGAGACACGTCCTCACGTGTGACACGACAACGTGTGGCAGACGGCGCGAGGAAATGGAAACGTGTCATGTGGCGATCCGCATATTTGGTGGCGAGTCTTGTGTCGAAAACTTCAACGCGCGCATAAAATGGATTTCTTAGAAAATAATATTTACCTTAATGCTTTAAGTTCGGAGTCTGACAGTGATAATGAGTACGCAGAATTATTGCTGTTACCTTTGATGCTTAAAAAATTTAAATCCTCAAACAGCCTAAATTTATTTACAATGATGTTCCAGTTTCCAGACGATAGGTTTTTTAATTACTACCGCATGAATCGAAAGCAATTCGATTGTATTGATCTGAAAAAATTATGTTCCGGAAACTTTTTTATTTAAACGAAATAATAAAAGCGATTTTTTTTATTTCGTATGTTTACTAACACCAACAAGACAGCAAACAAACACACAACACTACACTCGCGAGAGAAACTGTTTCAATCACTGTCCCACGCGAGCTTTTTCACATGAGCGTCGCGTCATGTCTCGCCGCGTCGTCAATATGCGCTGTTACCTTGATTTTAATGAATACCAAAAATCAGTGCTGGGCTGTGTCGCGTCACACACGAAACTCGTGTCTCAATATGCGCTATGCTTAAAGCGTTGTTGTGCGTGATAGATCAGTTACAACCCATCACAGAAAAACTGTCAACCTGTTGACGTCTCCGATCCTAACCTCTATGAAATAAGTCGCTCAATTGATGACAGACTCTTCAGTATAGCCACCATATCTGGTAAAAGTTCCTTTATAGGCCACGTGAAGACTAGCAATAGCGGCCCCTGAAAGCGAAGCGAATTCTAAATTCTAAAACGTATTTGCTTAAATCTGAACAATTTCAGCTACACATTGCGTTCGGTTTTATTATTAATTTTTTATTAGCTAGACATTTTGATGATCAAGGTAACATCGTGGTGGAATCGCAGTTGGTGCTGAGGATTCGGTAAAAACCATTTATGCAGACTATAGAAGGGCCGAGACGAACCGAATACCGGTGTCAGGCAGAATGAACCATTCAACCCGGGCGAAGATGTTACCGAATAAGCATACGAACAATACCGATCAGCCGACCTGAATGAAGTTAAAGTAGCTGTGTAGCTGACGGCCTAGCTTCCGAACTTTTCAAATACGCTGATGATGATCTGGTCGAAAAAAATTACAGAACCATAAGTCTTCTTAACATCGCATACAAGATTTTTTTCTGCTGTTTTGTGTGACCGCCTGAAGTCGTTTGTTAACAATCTGATAGGTCCATATCAGTGTGGCTTCAGGAAAGTCAACCATCGATCAAATTTTCACACTTTGGCAGATCTAGAAGCAAACCCAGGAATTTCAAATTGATATACACCACCTTTTTATCGATTTCAAGGCCGCGTATGACAGCATCTATGGAGACCAGCTGTATAGCGATATGTCTAGTTTTGGTATCCCTGCCAAACTCGTCAGTCTGTGCAGGATGACGATGGAAAACTCACACTGTTCCGTCAAGGCCGTCAAAAATAGATTTAGATAAGGCGGCGCGCTGTAATGTAATTTCTTTAAGATCATATTTGAAAGAATTGTGCAGAAGGGTGCGCGGAAGACGCCAACACCAGAGGCACAGCCTTTCAAAAGTTCTTTCAATTACTCGCATACGCAGACGACATTGCCATAATTGGAAGAACAAAGCGTGATGTCAGTGAAGCCTTCCTGAGTATTGGGACAGAAGCGGCGAATATGGCAGTCAACGAAGGCAAAACCAAGTATATGCTGTCATCAAGAAAAAACATCCAACAGCGACGTATTGGACAAAACATCACTATAGGCAGTTATGACATTGAAAAAGTTAGGGACTTTCTCTACCTGGGTTCCGCCAACAATGCAGACAATGACACCAGCGCTAAAGTCAAACGAAGGATAACTCTTGCCAATCGCTGCTTCTCTGGTGATTGACAATTGACAACTGAGTTAAATATACACGTTCTTATTTGAAGCGGTCAACCGTTAAGGCCAGTTAGCCTTTTATAGAAGAGAAATTTTTGCAACCTTAAAAATCGTTAATTTATATTCTTTGCCAATGTATGTATCGATATCATTCATTCATCATTAGTAGAATTATAATGTTTTATCTTAAGAATTATAATAATATCTTAAGCAAAATTGTATGTTTGTTCTACATCAACCTTATTAAGTCAAAAATTCTGTGACAACTTATTCTTAACATGTGAGATGCACTTAATAACCGAGCATGTTTAAGATTTAATTATTTCTTTTTTGTTTTTATTTCAGAAGCTAATTATTTTTGATAATTGAATGAAAGACGGCATGCGATTATTGCACAAGACTGACTTTTACATGCAAAGAATTCATGGAACCAAGAATCCAATAATCGGTGTAAAATGGATAGATATTTAACGGTTATTAAATTTATTGGGCCATTTTAGGAGACTACGATTTATTATATGTATGGTATTTCTTGTTTTAAGCATTTGAAAATTATTTAACTTAGAGTTTATATAAATTTGTAATAAAAACTTATATTTGCTTTCAAACCATAAAAAAATAATTTATGTATATGTATATCAAAGAAATAAAAAACAAAATATTACATACTGTGATATCGCGATAAAAATGTTTTCGATTCAATTATGGGACACCCGCTATAATTAATATATCCCAAAATTTCCCCACCAGTGGAGACTTTATTGAATACAACGAATTCCAGTCGTCAAACTCCGCCCTCCATCTAGCGTGATGTAGAAGTTTCACGAATTGTCATAATTATTGTATAAATAGCCGATACCCGTTGCCTAGTTTTTCAGTTTTGAATAGTAATACTTGAACAGCGAACGTCGAGTGTGAGAGTAATAAAAACGGTTACGGTGAACTAGATTGAACTAAGTGTTTGATAAATAAAGATATTCGTTTGTGTTTATAAAAGTGAAATTGAGTTTTATTCGACGAACCCCAGGAAAAATATTACATTGGTGTCAGATTGGGAATAAAACTTGAAACAGTGTTAGTGTAACACACGGTGTTTAAAACGGAAACTGCGTCGCGTGTCGGTGACTTATAGAGTTTTGACTGCGGAATTTCTCACACATATTTAAGCTAATTGTGCTATTGTGCAAACTGTAAAAACAGTGTCGGTGATAAATTCAAAAGAGAAGTGAATTTTATTTTAGAAGAACTGTTAAAAAAAAACTTTATATAAACTGATTGTGTCGCGAAATTTGTGCTTCGATAATTAAAAATGGGTCGCAAAATTGGACAATTGTCAACATCCGAACTAAAAGAAGAATTGCGTAAAAGAGACCTCCAGACATCGGGGCTTAAAAAGGAATTGTCGCTCCGACTTCGGGCCAGTATTACTGAGGAAATTGGAGATCCCGGCACGATGCTGTTCGATGTTCAAGAAGACCAGCAAGAAAGCACAGTAAGTACTGCCGATGAAATGCCCGCTTTCATAAAGTTGCTGTTGGAAAAAATCGAGAAGCTTGAGAGCGGCCAAAACGAACAAAAGAATGAGCGAGCAAAGGGACGCTCTCGAAGACAAACTCGATGCACAGAACGTCCTCTTCGAGAAAAGACTTCAAACTGTTGATGATAAATTTGAAGCAAAACTGGAAAACTTAGAAGGAAAAGTTCGGCAAGCAAGTGCAAGGCGTAGAGCAACAGTTTGAACATCTGGCTAAGGATCTCGAATTGGTTAAGAAACAAAAAGTTCGAGAATGTTTGACCGACGCGTCGCACAGACGCGTAGACTGCAGTGATAAAAAAGCCACTTTGCAATTTTAGGCTAACGGAAAAATAATGTTACTTTTCACAGACAGTACAGTATGCCCGATATGAAAAATGCAAATTTCTTGTTCTTTCTCCATTGCACTAAGTTAGTCAAGCGATCAAAGTTGACTAGTTATTGTGTGATTTTTGTGGTTTAAGAAAAAGTTTAAGAAGTGCTTCGTAGTGTTTTCAATATTTCTGTCGCATACATTTATTCAACAAAAGATAATAATATGTCCAGTGTAGGTGAAGGTATGTAGAATATATTTATGCATTGTTAAATAAAAAAATAGTATTGCTAGTATTTTATAATGGGGTCCCAAATGTGGGTGTTATTTTTAAATTTTTGTTTTACTTTTTGCCCAATATCTTCAGGCAAAAGTTTAGCAGGTGTATTAATAATCAACGCTAAAGCAACGTTTGCCTAATATAAAACTTAAAACAGAAGTGCTAAACTTTTGCCCGAAATATTTTTTTTTAATTTTCAAAGATAGGGTTCAATATTTTTCATGTTCTAATATATATATTTATAATATATATATTAATCATATTCCATTATATGAATGGTTTTTTAAGGTTCTGAGGCGCAAAATTATCAGTGTGCAAGGAAAAAATTAGTGGAAATATATTTCGCTAGCAAAAACAAGAACTTTGATGCAAAATTTTCTGAAGTTGAAGCCTTCCTTCAAAGCAAAACATTATGTGGCGAAAGTCAAGTACGTCAACTTAAACAAGAGTTGAAAAACTTTAAGCATCAATTAAAAACGAAATGGGAACGTTACAATCGAACAAAAGCAAGATTTTTTGCTTCTGAATCAAAATGGCTTAACGAAAGCATTTCTTTCAAAAAATACCATTCTTCTGTTGGACGTCCATCGCTTGCTTTTGAAATGAGCAGTGATCAAACAAAGCGCAAACGAACCGCAGAACTAAGAAATACGGTTCCGACAAGCGAGCTTGTTTATGCTGCTCAAATGAGCTTACGAGCTTCAGGCCAGAAACAGGCAGCAGATTTTGTAAAAGATGCAACAATATCGCCGTCATCTCAAAGTGTCTTTCAAAGACAGAAGAGTTTTAAGGAAATAAAAAAGGTTTCATCATTAGAAGCCTTGTCGATGATGATGGAAGCTAAATTGTCCCGGCATCAATATAATGTAGTTAGGAGCTATGCTAAAACTGTGTTTCCTTCTTACAAGGATGTTCAAAAAGAAAAAAAGAAATGTTACCCTCCTGAAATTAAATCAACAGAAACTTATGCTGAGGTTCCTATGCAAAACCTACTTGATCACACGAGTGATAAAATACTGACACTCCAAGCAAACATCCTGGAAGAATCCTTCGAATCAGATACCAACAATAAGCTTACTTTGATATCAAAGTGGGGTTTCGATGGAAGTTCTGGGCATAGCCAGTACCATCAAAAATTTTTAGACAACCATGAAGCTGACGACAAGTTTATTTTTATGAAGTGTCTGGTACCTCTACGACTTTCTGGAAGCCAAAAATTTATTTGGAAAAATCCTTGTCCTTCGTCTCCGCGCTATTGCCGTCCGCTAAAAATCGATTTTCAAAAAGAGAGCGATGAACTTGTGAGGATTGAAAAGGGGATCACAGACTCACAAATCCAAAATCTTCATGCTTCAAACATTAGTGTCTGTGGTAAAAATTTTGTTGTGAAACATGAAATAATATTTTCAATGATTGATGGTAAGCTGTGCAACAGTTTAACGGATACAAAATCTTCCCTCAGGTGTTACTTATGTAATGCTACATGCAAAGAATTTAACAACATAGACAAAATGATGCAATTGCCAGTTTTGGAAGAGAATTTATCTTTTGGGTTATCTGTTTAACATGCTTGGATTCGTCTGTTTGAATGCCTTTTGCATGTTGGGTACAAGCTTCCGGTGCAGGAATGGCGATTAAGTAAAACCACTGAAGCTACCGTGAGTGAAAATAAAAAACGGATTCAAAAAGAATTCAAAGAAAAGATGGGATTAAATGTTGACCAACCCAAACCTGGTTACGGTAACACCAACACAGGCAATGTTGCGAGAAGGTTTTTTTGAAAAAAGTGATTTGTCCGCCACCATTACTGGAATTGATGAACATCTAATTCACAGATTCCACATAATTTAGCAATGTCTCTTAAGTGGTTTCAGACTCAACGACGAGAAATTTAAGCGTTATTGTGAGGATACTGCCCGACATTTTGTATCATTATACCCCTGGTACTGTATGAGCACTACAGTTCACAAAATACTGATTCATGGCCATCTAGTTGCCTCAACTTGTCTTTTACCAATTGGCCAGTTAAGTGAAGAAGCTTTAGAATCACGGAACAAAGATTTCAAAATTTTTATAGAGCAATTTAGTCGCAAAACTTCAAGAAAAGATACTTTAACCGATATTTTTAAAAGGATGATGATTTCTTCTGGTCCTCTTATATCTAGTCTAAGAAGTCAAAACCTCTTTGTCAATAAAAAAAATTTTAGTTCTGATGCAATAAATATGTTTGATATGGAGAATATTTCTTATGATTCAGATTAAATAATTAATATTGTATTATTAATTTATTAGTTGTTGTTACACTATTTACAAAAATGAAACCTGAAATCAGATATGTAAGAAAAAAAAATTGGATGAAGATCAAATAATAATATGGAAAAAGTGTTCATTCACTAAAAGATTTGTTTTATTTTCGTATATTTTTCTGCCTTAACATAAATTATAAATATATTTTTATAGAAATTCATTCCCAACTAAAATTTAGTCTTGTTTAAGTCTCTCAAATACAGTTAGTCACCATTCACCTCTTAAAATAATTAATATCACAAAACTACTATTCTTGCCCCACTGTGCGACGGTCCACGCCGTCTGATGTTCTTTTTGGACGAACTGCCAGGCTACGCAGTGAGCTGAAATTCGGATCTAATATAGAAGAACCAAAATGTGAAGAGGACTACGTAGTGGATCTCAGGGAAAGGATCAACGACATACACCAGAGGACCAGAAGAAATATAAAAATTGCGAGTGATCGAATGAAGACCAGATATGACGCTAGAGCAACGGCACCGGAATTCAACGTGGGAGATCTAAAGTGGCTCTACAATCCCCATCGTGAAAGGGAAAATCGCCGAAGTTGCAGCAGAACTGGGAAGGTCCCTACCAAGTTGTTACGCGAATTAATGATGTAGTCTTTCGAATTCAACGAGGACCAAGAACGAAAATGAAAATTGTCCATGTAGATCGCCTAAACCGTTACAACGGAAACAATGATGATGTGCTTGTTCGGGACGAAACAAACTAAGTGGGAGACAATGTGATATCGCGATAAAAATATTTTCGATTCAATTTATTATGGGACACCCGCTATAATTAAAATATCCCGAAATTTCCCCACCAGTAGAGACCTTAGTGAATACAACGTATTCCAGTCGTCAAACTCCGCCCTCCATCTAGCGTGATGTAAAAGTTTCACGAATTGGCATAATTATTGTATAAATAGCCGATACCCGTTGCCTAGTTTTTCAGTTTTGAATCGGAATACTTGAAAAGCGAACGTCGAGTGTGAAAGTAATAAAAACGGTTACGGTGAACTAGATTGAACTAAGTGTTTGATAAATAAAGATATTCGTTTGTGTTTATCAAAAGTGAAATTGAGTTTTATTCGACGAACCCCAGGAAAAATATTACATTGGTGTCAGATTGGGAATAAGACTTGAAACAGTGTTAGTGTAACACACGGTGTTTAAAATGGAAACTGCGTCGCGTGTCGACGACTTATAGAGTTTTGACTGCGGAATTTCTCACACATTTAAGCTAATTGTGCTATTTTGCAAACTGTAAAAACAGTGTCGGTGATAAATTCAAAAGTGAAGTGAATTTTATTTTAGAAGAACTGTTAAAAAAAAAAAAAAACTTTATATAAACTGATTGTGTCGCGAAATTTGTGCTTCGATAATTAAAAATGGGTCGCGAAATTGGACAATTGTCAACATCCGAAATAAAAGAAGAATTGCGTAAAAGAGACCTCCAGACATCGGGGCTTAAAAAGGAATTGTTGCTCCGACTTCGGGCCAGTATTACTGACGAAGGTGGAGATCCCGACACGATGCTGTTCGATGTTCAAGAAGACCAGCAAGAAAGCACAGTAAGTACTGCCGATGAAATGCCCGCTTTCATGAAGTTGCTGTTGGAAAAAATCGAGAATCTTGAGAGCGGCCAAAACGAACAAAAGAATGCTTTCGACGAACAAAATAACTAGCAAAGGAATGCATTCGAAATTCTCCAGAAACAACTTAGCGAGCAAAGGGACGCTCTCGAAGACAAACTCGATGCACAGAACGTCCCCTTCGAGAAAAGACTTCAAACTGTTGATGATAAATTTGAAGCAAAACTGGAAAACTTAGAAGGAAAAGTTCGGCAAGCAAGTGCAAGGCCTAGAGCAACAGTTTGAACATCTGGCTAAGGATCTCGAATTGGTTAAGAAACAAAAAGTTCGAGAATGTTTGACCGACGCTCCACGCCGTCTGATGTTCTTTTTTGACGAACTGCCAGGCTACCCAGTGAGCTGAAATTCGGATCTCCTATAGAAGAACCATAATGTGAAGAGGACTACGTAGTGGATCTCAGGGAAAGGATCAACGACATACACCAGGGGACCAGAAGAAATATAAAAATTGCGAGTGATCGAATGAAGACCAGATATGACGCTAGAGCAACGGCACCGGAATTCAACGTGGGAGATCTAGTGTGGCTCTACAATCCCCATCGTAGAAAGGGAAAATCGCCGAAGTTGCAGCAGAACTGGGAAGGTCCCTACCAAGTTGTTACGCGAATTAATGATGTAGTCTTTCGAATTCAACGAGGACCAAGAGCGAAAATGAAAATTGTCCATGTAGATCGCCTAAACCGTTACAACGGAAACAATGATGATGTGCTTGTTCGGGACGAAACAAACTTAGTGGGAGACAATGTGATATCGCGATAAAAATGTTTTCGATCCAATTTATTATGGGACACCCGCTATAATTAAAATATCCCGAAATTTCCCCACCAGTAGAGACTTTAGTGGCGACAACGTATTCCAGTCGTCAAATTCCGCCCTCCATCTAGCGTGATGTAAAAGTTTCACGAATTGGCATAATTATTGTATAAATAGCCGATACCCGTTGCCTAGTTTTTCAGTTTTGAATCGGAATACTTGAAAAGCGAACGTCGAGTGTGAAAGTAATAAAAACGGTTACGGTGAACTAGATTGAACTAAGTGTTTGATAAATAAAGATATTCGTTTGTGTTTATCAAAAGTAAAATTGAGTTTTATTCGACGAACCCTAGGAAAAATATTACAATACTTTTTTAAAGTAGGTATACAAAATAAATACAAGAGGTAAGGATTGAAGAATTGAAAAATGATTTATTTTACATAATAGCCATGTAGCAACAAAATGCGGTTTTTCTTAGCAGATGCATATTGTTTCCACTTTAAGAAGAGAAAATGCCATTGAACTGTCATTCCAATCAGCAGACACTAAAAGTCAAAATTCGAATGAAAAATTATTAGTGGAAAATCACCAAAGAAGAGATTTTGAGAACTTGATTTATTTGTATTAGAAGACGGATGGCTTGCTCTGACAGTAGCGGTTGTATTTGAATCTTTGAAGTGCAGCATCTTTGTAGTGGTGCCTGTCCTCCATCTGGCGTTAGTTTCTTGTATGCTGTGATTGTTGAGTTGTAATTTGAAGGTAGCTAGGGGAGTACCTATGTTACAGGAGATTTCATCTTCTGGCAGTCTAATGGCGTTCTTAGCAAGTTTATCAGCCTCACAGTTTCCTATGATGTCTCTATGACCTGGCACCCAGCACAGGCGAATGTGAAACTGTTCGGACATCTCATCAAGAGATGTTCGACAGTTAATAACTAATTTAGAGTTTATAGAGATTGATGTCAGGGATTTGATGGCAGCCTGGCTATCCGTAAAGATACAGATATCGCGGGCGGATATCACAATCCACTTAGGACAGGGCTTCACTAATTGCCATTTTTTTTTGCCTGCGTTGGTTGGGTAGGCGAAGGAATTTATTTAAGTTAAGGCACTCAGAGAATACACCACTTCCTACGCCGTCTTCCGTCTTGGATCCGTCTGTGTAAAAGTGTATGGCCTTACCAAAGGGTATGTTACCGCCGTACCACAGGTCTCTGTTTGGAATCCGGGTTTCGAAGTTTTTCTCTGGGAAGTATGAAGCTGAAGTATAATCCAGGACCGTGGAGGTGAGATGTTGCTGGTTTAGAATATTGGCATGTCCGTAAACGTAATCACGCCATTGGGAGCATGCTTTAAGTCGAACTGCGCAGTTGGTAGCTGTTTGCTCACCAAAGATGTCTAAGGGGGTAAGGTTCAGTAGGATTTCAAACGCATCAGTAGGAGTGCTTTTCAGGGCACCACTAATACAGATACATGCTTGCCTTTGTACCTTTTTTAAAACGTTGAGATGTGTGCCGACGTTGAGTATGGGCCACCATACTGGTACGCCGTATAGAAGTATTGGTCTTATCACAGCTGTGAAGAGCCAATGCTTCATGTGAGGTTGTAGTTCCCATTTGTGCCAATGGCTTTTTTGCTCATATAAAGGGCCGTGAGGGCTTTCCTTGCTCTTTCAGCTGTATTGAGCTTCCAGCTTAGTTTACTGCCCAAAATAAGGCCAAGGTACTTCGCCTTATTTGAAAACGGTTGGCTGGTGCTATTTAAGGTGGGAGGGACAATGCGGGGGACTTTATATTTCTTAATGAAGAGGACAATTTCGGTCTTTTGTGCATTAACACTTAAACCATTCTCAGTCGTCCCTTTGTGGAGGAGAGTGTGGGCATGTTGCATTAATGCCCGAGAAGGCAATGGCTACATCATCCGCGTAGGCAATCGTTTTGCAGCCCGCTTTTTCTAGTATAAGTAGCAGCTTATTCACCGCTACGTTCCAGAGAAGAGGGCATAGTACTCCTCCTTGAGGTGTTCCTCTTCTGGTCGAGCTTTTCAAGGAACCGTGGCCTAAAGTGGCATTAAATACTCTACTAGTAAGTAGTTGTTTTATTAATGCTATAGTCCTGCCTCTATCTTTAACTCTTCCAGTGCTTGTGTGATCGCGCGCGGATGGATGTAGTTGAAAGCGCCTGCTATGTCTAGCAAAGCAACCATCGTATATTCTGTTTGGTTGAATGATTTCTCAATGAATCGCACTAGTGTGTGGAGAGCCGTTTCTACGGATCTTCCTTTGCTGCACGCATGTTTAGATAGAGAAAGCTTAGACGGGTCTATAGTTAATCTTAGGTGTAGATCAATGAGCCTTTCTAATGTTTTAAGTAGAAATGATGATAAGCTGATAGGTCTCAGATCATTGGGATAAACGTGGGAACTTTTTCCCGCCTTGTGGATAAAGATCACTTTGATTTGCTTCCATCTGGTGGGGAAGTGGCACAGAGAAAGACAGGCTTTAAAAATGGTCTCCAGCCAGGGGGTAATCAAGTCGGACGTTTGTTTGTTTGTCATTGTCGGCTGGTATTATGCCGTCAAGTCCTGGTGGCTTGTAGGGACTGAAGCTATTTATAGCCCACATGATCTTATGACGCGTTATCAGAGAGTTCGGATTACTAATAGGCGTAGCCCTTGCTTGGCTTGGGCTGAGGCAGTCTGGTAAGTGCCTTAGAAAATGGGTAACTACCAGCAGTTTCAGGGATTCTTCATTGGATAATGTCCACGTATCTTCTGCCTTTTTGAGAAAGCTAGAGACATTGAGACAGGTTGAGAGAACATTTCGGAGCCTGGATGCTTTCGCGGATTCTTTAATCTTTTCGCAGAATTTCTTCCACGTGCAACTTTTCGCTTTCCTAAGCTCAGTTTTAAAAGATTTAAGAGATTCCTTATAGGAGTCCCAGTTTTGAGTCTCTCCTGTATTAGAGATAAAGTAAAAAGTGATTGAATTTAAAAAATTGTTAAATCCTAAGTGGTGAAGTTGAATTAAATTAATTGTGATTTGAACTTAAATAAGTTGTGTTTGACAAATAAGTGAAGTGTTTTATTGCATAGTTATGGAAGTAAAATTGAGTTCTTTACGAGGCATCCCAAGCAAAAATATTACGATTTGATATTGTCCACTTTTGATTGTGGTATAAAATGTGACTACCGAATCAGACTCAACAAAATTGTAAAATCTCCCGTCAAAAGAGGAATAAAAGTAGTCGCTTACATAGATGACATAGTTATACTGATATCAGGTAAATTTCTTCCAACAATTAGTGAACTAATGGAATCTGTGTTAACAAAATTATCAAGATGGGCAGAGAACAGTGGCCTTAAAGTCAACCCCTTTGTTTACTAGGAAGCGCAAATGCAGGGGTACTGGATACCTCCTTAATTACATGAAACCAATCTTAAGCTCTCCCTGGAAGCCAAATATGTTGGCGTTTTGTTTGACTCCAAACTTAATTGGAAACTCCGTTTCCCTCACACCTCCGTTTCTCTCACACTGAGGAGAGAAATAAAAAAGGTCTCATTCCTCTTAGCACATGTAAACAAGCCATTAAGAAAAAGTTGGGACTTCAAAACGAAATCTTACCTTATCGATAAGAAGAAGATAGAAAGAGTAGCTTGCTTAGGTATTACAGGTGCATTAAGATCCACACCTCAAACCGGTCTGGAAACAATGCTGCACCTCCAACCTCTGGAGCTTTCCAAAGGAAATGTGGCGGCAAAGGCAGCTCTCAGCCTGTGAGAACAACCTCTGAAAGTCACAATGTCTAGGACACTCGAGCATACTGCACATTTTAAATAAAAATGTTTTTGGAACCTGTACAGATTGCCCCCAAGGAACAGGGCAAAGCGATAAGTGCAAAAGCTCCAAAATTGGCATTTCATCATTGGTGATAAGATGTTGTGTTTCTAGGCTCGATGCCAACCTAATCAATCTATTGGAAACTTTTGAAAAAAGGGGCCCGTACATAACTACCTCGGGCCCAGACTTTCTCTCGGCGATCCTGACGACGACTAACCATTTAGGAGTCCGGTTCTTTAATAGCCTGGACGACTTGGCAGGAATATCACTTCTAGACCTAAGAATATTTATTTAAAGATCTGGCTGGGCCCCTCGGAAAATTCGGACATCCATGGTACTGGAGGAGTGCCTTGCGTCGATGGCAATGTGGCTATCTGGTTTACGGTTGACTGATCGGGAGATCTCAATGTCCGTTTGTGGATACTGAGATGCGGGAACTGTGTACTAGCTACCACAATGTGCCGCCAGCGGCAAAGTCAATCAGCCTGGATCCGTTAGCAGAGGTCGTGTCGTGCATGCAGTGTTTTCCGACTGTACGACCAAGGATGCGCTCCCTTCCTTGCTTGGCATCAAAATCGCTTAGGACAATCTGAATGTTGTACGTACAGACGAAACGCCATATATTTGGCGTCGTCATCTTTGTCCTCTGTGCGGGCATGCGCGCATTTGAGGATAATGTTGGCGAATCTAGCCTTGACGCGGATCGTCGTGAGGTGCTCGCTGACAGTGTTGAAGCTCAAAACATTTTGTCTAATAGCGTTTTTCATTGAAGAATAGATTTGCTCCTTCTGTCAAAAGATTTGATCTTTTTCGATTTTGCATGTTTCATTGAAAATAAAAGAGCAATTCTAGATCAGTTCTCAACACGAAAGATGCGATCTCCCGATCTTGGGAGATTTGATCTGAACTCACTTACACGTGGAAATATTTCTACTGTCAAACGCCAAATCGAAGCATAATTTTATTTGTTTCGAATTAATGTGCGGACGTGTTTGTTGGTTGCCGGCCCGTGTGTGTGATTTATTTTGTCACCAAACGAGGAAACATGTTTTATTGAAACGAGCAGTTCTCGATTTTGAGACCAATTCTTTCAAGTTTCAATGAAAAACGGTATAAGTCTCCCTCCAATAACGAAACCACATCCGAATCAAGCCTCAAACATAAAAGGCATGAGTAGGCATAAGCTAATGTCAAAATAGAACGAAATGTATCGCCATGTTTCATGAAATATTCCCGATTATCATAATTACTCATGCGTTTATATAGACCAAACTCACGGACTCAAAAGTATTTCGTGCTGTAAAAAATAAATTTTACCAGTCTTTGAACACATTTAAAACATTAATAGAGTTTAATAAGGAATTTAAAACACAAACCTGGGAAGCAGCTGATTATTTTTGAAAATTGACATACGCGCAAGCGACTGAGATCGCTCCTGCTCATGCACTCAAAAGTGAACAAATTCAACGAATCGGAGCTGGCTTCCATTATGGTTACTGTGTAAAGAGTCTGTGTGTATCCGCTCATTTTGTCATGCGCGCATATGAAGGCTTATGCGTATTATGTTTACTCCATAATCGTTTATTTTGATATCGGTAGCAGTTGCCGAAGTAGAAGTCACAGTTTTTCATCTTCCTCTGAGTAAAGCAGGCAGTGATTTCTGTCCTGCAGCTGTCACTCGGCCGCACGCTGTCTGTTAAGAGACCTTACATTTCACGTGCAGATGGATGCGAAGGTTGTTGTCCTTGTTTCGTTTGCATTGATCGTCAACAGTTCGTAACTAAGTTTTCCTAAGTCATCCAAACGGCACGACCCATAAACCTCGAGAACCAGATCCTTTTGATGACTCCAAGGACGGAGAACCGTATAACCCGCTCCTTATAAGCCTGAGCTGAGCATACTTGTCGTAGTAACGCATATAAGATGTTCACTTAGTAGTTCGGCCTAACTTAAACTGTGGACGCCACCGTTGATTCCATCTGGGGAATTCTTCCTCTAACGTCTGAATCCACCCTCTCTCGCCTCTATCTCGTCTGCTACCCCCAACAACCCTCCCAAGGAGTAAGAACTCAATCTCCAGTTGAGGTACTAGGCTCCCGGTGTTCACCACCTGAAGATACCTGTGGATGCTGGAATCCTCTTGAGTGCATATGTCTATCCTTAGAATCTATTGGAACTGTCACTATTTATTTTATAAGGTCATAGTTCTGTTATGAGGCTTGGTTTTCCACGGAGGCGACTTTGGGAGGGATTGTGGGGACGGTAGGCACGCTTGCGGTTGCACAGCTTAACTCGACGAACGGGGTGGTTCTTGTCCCCCATATCTTTCACCGCAGCTCAATAACTATTTTTATATCGTGCCATTATTACTAAGTATATGTAGTGAGATAGATGAAGAAGAAATCTAAGCCCTATGATAAGACAGCGGACGGACAAGGGATAGAGGGAGAGAGAGAGAGAGAAAGAGCAGATAAATGTCCAAGTAACCTATGCCCCATCCACAAGAAGAAAACACCTGTGAGCTCCTTTACTAACTAAATCCCGAATTTTAATCCCTAAACCCGTAAAACAAAGCCTTATCTATTCCTAAACTGTAAAACTAAGCCTAAGAGCCCTAATTCGTATATTACCTCTAATTCGTATAGGTATTCACTTACAGCTACCATCTAGATACTTCAACTGTAGTCAAACTCAAGCTCAACTTTCTCTTTAATCAAAGAAAAATAATTATTGTCTGGTAGATACTCCAATGACCACTATGTTAAGGAATTCATATAATGATCAAGACAAAAAAACTACTTAAAATTTCGTTACGGCCAAACAACAGGAAGAATAAGGATCTTCCTCTACGACTATCCTACGAAAACCTATCCTACCATTATCATCCTACACGATGTTGCGCTACCTCGTCTTAGATGGGGATCGCTCCAAACTTGAAGAAAGGCAAGATGGTATTTGCCGTCTTTAGCCTGCCCACCCCTTCATGTTGGCTGACATGACCAACGCCATCTCCTTGGCTAAGGAAACCTGACTCATCCCCTTATCATCTGATAAAAATTGTCCCGTCAAGTCATTCGAACACGTTGTCCCAGCAAATTGAATGCCACATCACACTAGTTTTGTGATGGATCATAGCCCTCCCACTCTACTGATGCATTCCTTATGGTCCGCTTGTGGGCTATGCCGATTTTACCTCAGAATATACCGGCAGGCCACCCGGTTTCGCATCTCTTCGTTACTGGGGCCAAATAAAGGCTTTGGTCGTTGCATTTGTTTGATCCATATGAATATTTGGGCCTTCCTTTCTTTCACAATTTCGCTGGAATGTTGATTGGCATTGCCTTTTTGACAGGGTTCGTAGAATCCTTCTTTGAACATGGCAGTACCAACAGAGCCGATCGTACTTCATTTTCTTGGAGATAGGTTCTTTTACATGGAGGCTTCCCCTGCTCTTCGTACTTCTTATTCTATCTTGCTTTGTTACTCCTGCTGTCATGCGAAGAATCTTTTTCTCAGCTGCCGTAAATTTGCTCTCATATTTCTTATACGCTGTCCAACATTGTGAACCATATGTGAGCGCTGGACGGGTAACTGCGGTGCCTTTCTTTCAACTTAGGGGGCATTTTTCGGTCACAGAAGATGGCGAAGTTTTCTCGACACTTCACCCACCCTACACTTACGCGATGATTGATGTCGTCATAACAGTTTCCTTTGCTTTTGATCATAGATCCCCACTTACTTATGCTTTTTACACTTGGGAAGCACATTTCCATTAAATTTAATGTCTGGAATTGGCTCGGGTGAGTCAGAGAATGGGCAGCACAGGTACCCTGTCTTCTTTTGGCTAATACGATGTCCATTCCCCTCCCTCATATCCACCCATATATCAACTGCTCGCTGCAGGAACTTTTGATCTTCACTTAAGATAGCCCCATCGTCAGCGAAGGATAACTGCGATGTTGCGCCAGTTTTCCTTCAAGCAGACAATCAAGGACTACAAAAAAGAGCAAAGGACTTAGAATAGCTTCCTTGGTGTACACCGACTTGAATCGGGGGAGTCCATAACTCCAAATATCTAGCTGATTTGGAGACTATACTTGCTTTATTGTCCCATATGTCCGGTTACCTGAAGCTGAAGGTTGGTATTTAAACACCCACACATATATCTACTCCCAGTCAGTTATCCTCGACAATTTTGATTTAGTAAAGTCGATCACTAAAAATCGCGCTTACGATGAAGTATTTTTTCTCCATGGTCTTTAGAAGTTAATGAATTAGCAGAATCCAAGTGATCATGGCAAGGACTCGGGCACATGGTATTCCTCTACTGACTTTCTTTCGGATACATAAACAGCAAACCGAGCTTGTTAAGCGTGTAGAATATGAGGAGTACGCGCACTATTTAAGAACTGCTTTCATACTTCCAAGAATGCTTAAGGGGAGGTATACCCCAGCGCCAAAGTCAAAACTCTAGATATATACAATTTCTCTTAACTTTATTAGCTGAGTGGGGTGGAATATGGTCATTGATCTTAAAGAAAAAAAAATACTCAAAAGCATGGTCCTTTCCATTTTAACCTATTTTTCTAAAAGAGCTAAAAATGATTAATTAATGTCGTTTCCTATAAAACTACTTCTCAAGTCAAAAATGTTGCTCATAAAATGTCAATTACAAAAAAAGTAAAAATCTATCATAATGACCGTAGATTTTCGGATTTCAAGAACATCAAAATCAACGCTTTTCGAAGTAAAGTCTTTGTTCAACCTGCTATTTTGTTACTTTGGGGAACTCAAGTTTAAAGAATGGATAAGATTTTCAATAGTACTACACAGACTGGACGTGCAAATGTAATATTTTTCAATTTTTATTACTATTTGGAAGTGTATACAATATCGAATTTTATTTGTAGGTTGCAAAAGCCACGTATGGTTCTTTAGCTCTTATTTACCTGTACTTTCGATTAACAAGGAAATCAAAAAAAGAACCTGCAAAGCCAAAAAATAAATGAAAATTACACAGCCATACACAATAGTACATGAACCTGTGCGTCGAAAAATATTCGAATAAAGATTCAGATCTAATGCAAATCACTAAAGCCGGTAGCTTTTCTATTTGTTGATGACAGCATATACTTGCTTTTGTCCTCGTTGACCGCTAAACCCATATTCGCCGCTGCCGTCCCAATATTTACGAAGGCTTGACTGACTTCGCGCTTTGTTCTTCCAATTACGTCAATGTCGTCTGCGTATGCGAAGTTGAACGGACTTTTGAACATTGTGCTTCTGGTGTTGGCGCTCCCATACGCGCACAATTTTCTCAAGTGGGATGTCAAAGAAGTCACATGACAGCGCGTGGCCTTATTTAAATTCTTTTTTGAAATCAAAGGGGTCGGTGAGGTTTTTACCGACCTTGACGGAACAACGTGAGTTTTCCATCGCCAACCTGCACAGACTGACGAGTAAGGCAGGGATGCCCAAACCAGACATGGCGCTTTATAGCACATCTCTAGAGATGCTGTCATACGCAGCCTTGAAATCGATGAAAAGGAGGTGGGTATCAATTTGGAATTAATGGGTTTTCTCCAATATCTGCCGCAGTGTGAATGCTTTATCGCAGCTGAATTTTCTTGGCATAAAGCCACATCAGCAATCTGATGTGTGCTTTTCAGATTGTTGACAAACGACCTCAGGCGTTTACGCAGTACAGCAGAAAAGATCTTGTATGTTGGCACAATTCAGAGGATCTCCTTTCTTTAGGATCGGGCAAACAATGCTGAGGTTCCATTCGTCGGGCATGGAACTTTCATCTGAGCTGTTCATATGTTATATCCAGGAGCTCGTAGAACATATGTGTTGCAATCAATGATGTTGAACCGATCCAGGTTGCTATTGATATAAAATTCCTGATCTAAGGACACCGTACCCTTTTTACGATCTCTTTTGATTAAGGTCCCCAATACGAAAGCGAAACGAACTTTCCAATGTCTTTTATTTTAAAATTATTCTTTGGGTAAGTTTTAAGATCGTTCTTTTGTTGCAGATCATTTGAAACCAGTGAGTAGATGCTACAGTGTGTACGCAGAAGTTACAGTCCGTTGAACGGACAGTTGAATACCCTATTTTTTCCTACATTAGAAAATTACTGCTATTATGGTTTTTTTTTTGGCAATTTGTGGTTATTGCAAACTTTGAAAATGGGCGTAGTGTAACCGCCCTTAGTAAAAACTATCAATATCAGCATAGATATCTCCGATTTTCACTTAAAAGTAAACAAAAATGTAAATTTATGATTCAAATTCAATGTTTTTATGAATTCGACCCCTAAAAGGAGGCGTGGCTAAAAAATGTTTAAGAGCGAAATCTAGAGCGGAGTCTCGTTTGCCTAAAATGTTTATTTTTATTTTTTATTCCTACATAAATTAGGCTTAAGGCGTGGCAGATCGCATTTTTATGGAAATTTTAAAATATTACTATTATCAATTTTTTCATGAAAATAGGCTTAAGTAAACGATTCGGAAATCGTATGAAATTTTGTGTGTATCTACAGAGCTATCAAATATTCGCGCCCAACCTCTCACCTCTCACATGGGACTAACTTAAGAGCGCAAAAGTTAACGAAGACCTATGCGCTCATGATAAATAACATCATCCTTTTCATCACTCTTCAAGTCTTCTGGAACATCGTCAAGGAGTCTGTGTTTTATGCGAAAGTTATGAAGAATACAACAAGCATTATTAAAAAAGCTAAATGAACGTTTCGTTGCTTATATTGGGCAGCGGCCCCTATGGCACGCATTTAATATTCTTCCTGTAGCTTGAGGGGAGTAAGAAAGCCTTAGTTTCAGGCAACGAAAAACAGCTTTGAGGACTCCGTTGAGCCTTTCCGGACAGTTTCGTGCTTTAGCATGGAAGGTGTTAAAATTCCTTTCGTGAGCATTTGATGAAGCACAATAATGTGATATCAACCAGGGACGCAGTGGGTATCCAGTGTCTCCTTGAAGAAAAACAATAAAAAAGCAAAAATTACATAAATAGATCAATAAAACAAGTTTATACATTATGTACTTAATAGCCAAGAGCTATATTGCCCAGGCTCGCTAGCTTCATTGCGCCGTTCTAAAATTGCCTTGGTTTGGGTCCAATCCCATATAGTGTGAATCGTGATTCGCACCTCCAAACTTGACATACACGCCAAATATTCGAAGGTCGAAATCACTTATCTGAAATGAAAGTTTAAAAAATTTTATAAATTGCTTATTTAAAAAATAAATTTATTATCACCAATTGAACATTTTTGGAATGGTATCCCTTTCTGTTGGGATAGCACCCCTCAACTCAAATTTTGGGCTTTGCGATCCGCACATGGTTACAATTGACCGCCCCAATCATCCCAAGAAGTTGCTTCAAAAAAGTCAGTTTTAATGAAAAATATAAGTATTTTTGTAATGAAAAAAGAAAAATAAAGACAAAAGTACCTGTTGGAGTCAAAAACATACGAATTAAAGTAGCCGACACGGTTTTTAATAGCTATCGCTTTATTAACAAATTCAATATAACACTTCAATATTATAGGCGATATTAGGCGCTTTAAAAAAATTCGTTGTGCCACTGCACATATGTTTCTTAAGACTGACTTATACATCTCTTCTTCATAATGTCGAAAGGGTATATGTACATATGTTCGGTTATAACGTGAAAGAAATACATAGTTACATGGCACGATTCAATACAAGGTGATTCAAATTCAGAAAAGTATGAAAGGCAATATAATGGTTTAAGTCTATGAGTTGAGATAATTTTTTAAGACATATTAAATGTAAATAATTTCAAAACGGCGGTAACATTCTCCCCCTCGTAAACAAGCTTATGGGATAGTGAGTTTACCCTCTTCGCTTTTACCGACGTCTAAGACAGCAATCTTATTAGCAGGTCGCTCCAACGTTCCAGTCTCAGTTCGCACCACTGCTCTTCGAACCTGTCCGTCTGCCGCAGTAACTGTACTCGTAATGACACCTTTAGGCCAAGAGTTTCGGGGAAGGTTCTCATCTACAATGACCACCACGCTACCGGGAACTAGAGGGGATTGTTTTATAAACCATTTACCTCGTCGTGTCAGCATTGGCGCGTACTCTTTCACCCACCTATGCCAGAACTGCTGGGCGAAGATCTGAGTTTGGTACCAGCGTAACCGGATGTCAACGTTTTCTTCACAAATGGGCTTATAGCCGGTCCCAATATGATGAGATGAGCCCAATAACAGGTGATTCGGCGTTAAAGCTTCGTCGTCGCAAGACTCCAGAGACACAAATGTAAGTGGGCGAGAGTTGATTATGAACTCCACTTCCCACAGCGCGCATCTGAGAGTCTCATCGTTGAAGTTCGTCGGATTCATACTATAAAATATGCTCTTGATGGATCGGACGAGCCTTTCCCAAGCCCCCCCCATGTGTGGTGCTGCCGGCGGGTTAAACTTCCATTTCACGTCATCGTATTTTGATGCGATCGATGAATAATTGATGTTTTTTGACTCGTCGCACAAGATCTTCTCTGTCGCCTTAGGCCCAAAGTAATCTATACCGACAAAGGTGAAGGGGCGCTCGAAAACTGCTAATCTCGCCCGTGGCAGGATAGCCATTTGGGGTGGGTCCGGAGAAGCGTGATAATTTTTACATCGTTGACAGCTTTTTCGTACGGTCTTGTACAGCACACGTAGTCGTGGAATATAAAATATTGCTCTGATTTTATTAATTGTTGTTTCGTGCGAAACGTGATGGTGAGTCTCATGGTGTGCACGTACAATCAGGAACGTAACGTGATGAGCCTTGGGTAAGATTATAACATCCTCGTTGTTATTGAGATGCTGAACCCTGCTTCGTGCTCTTAGGATGCCCAATGTATCTAGGTAGACGTTCAAAGATATTAGTTTTGAGTTCTTTGCAATAGTCTTACCCTGTTCTAGATCCTTGATTTCTTTACTGTACGCGCTCATCTGAGCAATTCTATAGAGCAGAGCTTTTGCGTCCTGGAGCATTCCATAGGATACTTCTGTGGGAATTGGCTTTTTTCTTATCCTGGCTTTAAGCTTTTCGGCGTACAAATGATACGTAGCTAGCGCACGGTATAGTCTTCTCCAATCGGAAAAATATACTGCGTTTACGTCAAGCAGTGGCCGTGCTTTTGTAGCCAATTTCGTATGGATTAGATGACGTTTCACCTCAATATCATCGACGGGTCCCAGATCGTGGCAAACAGGCCACTCACTTGCCGCGGTCATCAAAAATGAAGGCCCGGTGAACCACAGTTTTACGTCTAGCTGAGAGGACGACTTTGTAGCGAGGTCCGCTGTGTTTAGCCTGGAGGGCACCCACTTCCATTCTGTTACGTTGGAGTGTTCCAATATCTCGCCAATCCAATATCTTCGGATCTATCCGCAACCACTTGAGGACAGTTTTTGAGTCCGACCACCAGAACCTGTCGGCGATGGGTATACGACGAATAGATTGTATCTTGATGGCCAGCCTCACTCCCAATAAAGCCGCCTGGAGTTCTAGCCTCGGTATCGATATAGGCTTGAGAGGTGCCACTTTAGACTTCGAGGCTACCAGAGTTACAGAGACTTCATTCCCGCGTTGTACACGTAAGTAGCATACGGCCGAGTAGGCGTGCTCTCCAGCATCTACGAATGTATGTAACTGGATGTGTTCAGCTTTTGTCAGAAGTTGGCTGTAGCAGCGAGGAATGTTGATGGACTCAATTGATGGCACCAGATTTTTCCATTGAACCCATTTTGAGTAAAGGGCCTCGGAAAGTTCATCGTCCCAATGGATGCCAGCACGCCAGACTTCTTGTAGGAGAATTTTCAGTTCGATTGTGAAACAAGCGATAAACCCTAGCGGGTCAAAGATGGACATCAGCACCTGGAGAGTCTCTCGTTTCGTTTGTATTACTTGCGCGTCTAGCACGTTACGTTTTAGTCGGGCAAGTCTGAAAATATACTTAAAGACATCGTTATTGGGGTCCCAATACATACCAAGAACCTTCTCTGGCGAACCCAGTGCTTTATTGGCTTGCACCGGATCGCTGTTTTTGTTGAGCTGGGCTAAAACCCAGGTGGAGTTTGAAGCCCAATTGCGTATGTGGAACCCTGCAGCCGAGTGCACTTGTTTCACGTCATTAGCTAGACGTAACGCCTCTTCCGGTGTGTTGACGCCATCGATGAAGTCATCCACATAGTGGTATTTTTTGATAGCTTCCACAGCCCGAGGATAACGCGATGCGAAAGTGTCTGCGTTTCTGTTCCGTATATAGTGCGCAATGGTTGGGGCACAATTGATCCCGAAGGTCAGGGCGCTCATGACATAAGTGCTAGGCTGATGAGGTGGATCATCCTTATCCCACCATAAGAACCGTTGGGCATGCATAGCCTCCTTCCTTACCCGAATCTGATGGAACATCTCAGCAATATCGCCGCAAATAGCAACTTGACCAACCCTAAAGGCCAGCAAGATATCCAGGAGTGGTGTCAGGAGATCTGGTCCACACAGCATAAAATCATTAAGCGAGCGACCAGAAGATTTGGCTGCGGCATCCCACACAAGGCGAACTCTCGTCGGTTTGTTCGGGTTCCGAGTAACGAAAATTGGTAATTACCATACTCGATCGCTTTGTTCGGCGGCTTCCTCTGGGGCCAATTTTGTCGCGTAGCCCTTTACGAGAAGATTGTTCACTTCAGCTCCCATCTTTTCCTTAAGCGTTGGATCGCGCCTGAACTTCTTCTGCACGCACATTAAACGGTTGAAAGCGGTTCGGTAGCTATCTGGCATCTTCGGATTATCCTCTCGCCAGAGCAGCCCAATCTCATACTTGTTGTTTAAGGATTTGCATGTAGACTTCAATATGTCCAGTGATCTTTTCTCCTCGTTTGAGCATATGGTCGTCGACGACGATTCCAAAGCGAAAAGGTCTTTCACTGCTTCGTGGAGATCTTCAAGACGTCGTTCACAATCACAGCCACAAGTATGAATATTGAGGCGCTGGACTTGTCGGCGATTCGTCACGCAGCCTTGCAAAGCCCATCCTAATCGTGTCTTCGTAGCTATCGGGTGATTCCGGGAACCTTCGCGAACTTTAAGTGGCACAGCCAGCTTCCAGTTATCCACTCCTATGAGAATAGTTGGTCGCGCGTTGTTGTACGACTCGATTGGTAGGCCGGTCAAGTAAGGGTATTCTCGTGATATCCTGTCCATGTCTAGTGATTGACTGGGAAGCGAAAGGTTTTCCACTGTGTGAACTCCCTGCAGAGAGTACTTGGCTTTGTTGTTATTCCCGACGTTTGAGATGCTGCATGAAGTTCGTACAGATGATTCCTCCACGCGTGTGGTATTGCTAGTCCAGCGCAAACATAACGGCTCACTTACACCTTAAAGAGCAAGAGCGTCGAAAACTTCTCTTTCCATGAGACTAACCGATGATCCCTCATCCAAAAAGGCAAACGTGTCAAAGAATTTGTCCTTCGAATGGAGGCGAATGGGGATGATACGAAAAAGTGGAGTCTCTACCTCGTTTACGTCGCTGTGGGTGTGTACGCTTCCGGATTCATCCTTGGTTGTAAGCTTTTTGTCTGCACTTACTTGCTTTATCTCTTCCGTGGCAGAGGCGGTGGGCTTATGCAGCATTGGGTGATGTTTCGCTTCACAATTTTCAATTCCGCACTGTTTGTTTACGAAGCACCTCCTGCGGTGCGAATTCAAGCATTGGCGACACAGCTTGTTGGTTTTCACGAGCTCCCACTTTTGATCGTATGAAAGTTTATGGAACGTCCCGCATCGAGAAATTTTGTGGTCGCTTGTGTGGCAAGCAGCACACTCCGTTTGTGTTGGTGGTTTGACCTCAGTGTGGGTAGCACAGGTATTTGCCCATCCTTTTGGTGCATTGCCCAATTAAGCTTATATTGGCTTGGCAATTTATCGATGAACTCCTTAACTAGCATCGGGTTGTTCAGGTGTGCTGTCATCTGACACGCCTCCATCGTCGAGCAAATGTTGCCCACTGATAACGCCAGTTCGATTATGCTTTCCAGTTTGTCCTTTGGAGGAGGCATTCTCCTGGCCTTGTCGATCATGCTTTCTACGATGTGCTCCGGTCGTCCGAAATACATTTTAAGTGTCTTTATAATTTCTGGAAAAGTTTGTTTCGCACTATCTCGCGCGCCTTACCTTTCAAACACGCCTGCAGTCGCATCAAATTTTCTGCATCGCTGTACCCGGCTAGTGATGTACTGTTGTTGAAGCTGCTTAAGAAAATTGGCCAGTCTTCTGGATCACCGTGAAAGGTTGGTAGCTCCTTGGGGATAACTTGCCTTGCAGCCAATTGGGCTGGAGACGGTCCGGAGACGAATGTTGTGCACAGATTCGGAAAGTTAGTTTGTGTATTATGTGCGGTGGAGGCGCATCTACCGGAATTCGTTAATATCTGGTACTTCTTCTCCAGGTAACGCTGGTGTAACCTCTTTTCCTCCTCCAGCAACTCCATTTGCAGCTTTTCTTGCTGGTTTGAGGTGTCAAAATATGTAGCTGGTGCAGCTGTCATTTGGCTAAATACATGTTGCGACGATGAGGCTGGGCTAGCCGTCACTTGCTGAAATACATGTTGCGGGCCAGCTGTCACTTGTTGTAATACATGTTGCGGGCCAGCTATCACTTGTTGGAACACTTGTTGCGAGGATGTTGCTGGGTCAGTTGTCAAACGCGAAAATGTATGCTGCGACACCGATGATGCTGGAAAGTGTTGCTGGAAATGGTTCTGCATTGTTTTTGGCAAAACCTCATGATTAATACATGAGTTGGGATGCATCGACCACGTCATCATTGTAGGAGTATTAGTGTAGAATTTCGTATATGGTATTGGTGCGCTGGTATATGGCGCCGTTACTAGAGATTCCAAAGCAGAAGCCGATCCTGATACCACCGGGGGGAATGGATGTTACGGCATGTATGGATTTGCCGTACACGAGGCTTTGGTGGCTATTGCGATATTCTGCTGGCTTACCTGTGTAGACATCATAAGTTGGCTCGTTGTCCCTAGAGCGTTTGCCGACGCTTGTAAAAATGTAGTCGGAGATGATGATGCTTGGGGTTTGATTAGGAATCCTGCCGTTTGGCCACCACAGAAGGTTTCGTTCGGAGCACCAGTACTGGCAGTGGAAGTTACTGATCGGGAGTCTAAACAAAGTTCACAACTCCAACTGACATCAGCCACACCACTGTTAAATCCGACGCAATCGTAATGATACCATCTGTTACAGGCATCGCACTGTACCATGCGGTCGGTTTCACCCTCGCTACACTTCAGACAAAGCGACGAGACCGTATCGATCTCAGCACTCTCTGTTGTAGGCATTTTACAAGCGCGGTTTGTGAGAATTAATTTGTACCAAAGAACGAATTTTTTTAAAGTTTGTTGGAGTCAAAATCATACGAATTAAAGTAGCCGACACGATTTTTAATAGCTATCGCTTTATTAACAAATTCAATATAACACTTCAATATTATAGGCGATATTAGGCGCTTTAAAAAAATTCGTTGTGCCACTGCACATATGTTTCTTAAGACTGACTTATACATCTCTTCTTCATAATGTCGAAAGTTGGGTATATGTACATATGTTCGGTTATAACGTGAAAGAAATACATAGTTACATGGCACGATTCAATACAGGGTGATTCAAATTCAGAAAAGTATGAAAGGCAATATAATGGTTTAAGTCTGTGAGTTGAGATAATTTTTTAAGACATATTAAATGTAAATAATTTCAAAACGGCGGTAACAGTACCCTTGTTTAATTGGAGGATACTCTGTTGGAAATTTTATCCATTTTTTTGCCAACTTAGGTACTCTGGAGTACTAAACAGGGTCACCGAGTGGGGGGGAGGTAACGAGTGGATTTCCCCTGGGCCCTACACACACATCTACTTTAATTTGTCTGAGTTGTACATCCATGCCTAAATAAAAACTTCATACCTAAAAGATACTTCAGCAACAACTTCGACACGATCGTGCGGCTCATCGCTACTAAGAAATAAGTAATTTTCCCACTAATCGGGATAGGAGCGAATTTCTCCCTCTAAGCTTCTGTACGTGATAGCTTGCGTGATCATTTAAATCAAGCATATTATTTGTGATTTTATTCAGATTATTTGTGAAAAATAATTTCAAAATTCTTTTTTCCACTTTTATTTTTCACTGGCTGACACTTCAATTTATCGTCTTCCAGTCAAATTGACACCAATATACTTTATAGCATCGACTTAAGCTTAGGTTAGACTGCATGCCTACACGCATTTTTTCTGTCATTTTTACGGGCATTAAGCATCATGCAGTGTCATCGTGATTTTTTCGAATAGAGATGTTTGTTCACTTGTCAAAATCAATGACGTTCAAGCTGTCAATGGTTTTTAAGGTGTAAATGTGCGATTTGAGTATGGATTCACTGCGGTTTTTTAACTAAATAATAAGTTTTAAACTTGGGATTTATCACCACAGAAAATCGTGGTACTAGGTACTGTGCGCTGTTTAACCCTCTTTCGTTCCACATACGAAAAATTATTATCAAACACTGCTGCACGTCATACCTTTTGGTCCTTTATATCTAGGGAAGTCGTGGACAGGCCTGTGAATAATAAGTTCAGCAACTGATTTGTGTAATATTTTTTACATGAAAATTGCACTTTTCTGAATTGTGCGATAGATACTTATTTTTCACCATTATACTAATGCAAACAATCACCAGATATCACACATTAATTAAAAATAAATGAAATTATCTTCCAATGTTTGATCTTTGCTAAGGTTGGATTTTTTAACATTTGGCGTTGGTTGGTTGGTTGGCGTTTAACATTTTTTTCGGGTATGGATTAATGAGACCTACACATTCCAATTTAAAAATAGCAACTTTTTTTTAAGCACTAGAACAAAATTTGATAAAACAACCGGGCCGAAACCATGAGGGAAAAATAAAAATACACTAACAACAATCCATGCAAAGTTCTTGAGGGTTAGACGTCAAATACGGAGACGTCAAAACTCAAACAATTCTATGCCTTAAAATGTTGACCTGTCAAAATGAGACACAATGCTTGCATTTTTGACAGCTTAAAATGCCAACTAATGCAATGTAATCGCTTTGAAGGGATACCCGCTATAATTAAAATATCCCGAAAATATCCCCAACAGTGGAGACTTTAGTGAATACAACGAATTGCAGTCGTCAAACTCCGCCCTCCATCTAGGGTGGTGTAGAAGTTTCACGAATTGTCATAATTATTGTATAAATAGCCGACACCCGTTGCCTAGTTTTTAGTTTCGGATCGGAATACTTGAAAAGCGAACGTCAAACGTGGAAGTAATAAAAACGGTTACGGTGAACTAGATTGAACCATGAGTTACTAAAAAACTAGATATTCAACTTCGGACATGTAAAAGCTTTGCCCACAAGATGAAATTGATCAATTTACCCATTCTCCGACATTTGTTTACAAATGTGAGTAAATGAATTCGTCATTTCCATGCAATTTCGTTTTGCAGCTTTTACATCAGCTAATCGCGTAAGGTAAATTGTTGTTGTATCTTCTTACACGTATTCACCGACACGGAAAATTAAAGTTTTCATAAAGCCTTAAAGGCTTTATAAAAAGCGTAAACAAATGGGTGTTGGAGGGTAAGAGGGACGCAAGTTGAATATCTAGTTATTCAGTAATTTGTGATTTCCGAACTGTGATTCGGATTCCATTACATCAAGACACCAAATTTTCAAATGAAATTATGACAAATATCTAAAAATACCAATTATTTTTTATTATCAGTCGCATCCAAAAATTGTTGTGGGCCCTTGGTCTATTATAGTTGGCTCTGGGATGCGGAAAAGAAATTGAAGCGACTTAAAGCTGTCCTGTCACCCGTTGGCAAATATCGCAAAGTAAGAGTCAGCCGGTTGGTTACGTGTCTATGCTCTAGCGTAAGTGGGTGTCTCTTTTTGCTATAAATGGCGTAACGAGCTTCAGAAGATGCTCAAATTTAGCATTAGTCTTGTGCATAAAATTCCAGTACAACTAGGGCTGCCAGATAGTAACCAGTGACGATGCGTCATATAGACATTTAAGACAGTGTCTACCCAAGCCAAAACCAAGAACCAATTTTTTTTTGGGTTTTGGCTTGGGTAGAACGATACTTATGCCTTACCATTTGCACTTTCAGTCCAATCAATTTCAATCCATTCTATTAATTGAAATTGAATTGAACCAGTAAATTTGTTACACGAAAGAAATATACAAGGCAACCAAACTCAAACACACCACATTTATGCCATTTGATTCTTGCATGAAACATTTTCACCACGCACGAAAGTGACAAGCGCAAGGCAGAAAATGTGTATTGTGTCGTTACTGCGGACAGCGATCGGAAAACGAATATCTCCGAAGACACTGTCTTCGTTTTTGTCCAACTGTAGGTAGATACAGCAGGAACAGCGATATGCGACATCACTCATTTTTTGGATTCGTGCATGGGAAAGGTAGACAGAATTGAAAATGTCTAATCGTTGGTTTATTTCGAATCGGCTTTAAAGTTGAACACTTTTTGAGTGGCTGAGGTTGTGCCTGTGAATGAAATTGTGATAAGAAAGATGAGAAGAATGAAGGGGAAGATGATAAAGGAAAGAATATAGAATTATTTTGCTTGGAATTAGTTATTAAATATCTATCCTAATGGTTGCGAATGCTGTGTGTAGCTTTCTAAGTTCTTGTTGTTTTAGTAATTTTAATGCGAAGCTGTCAGAGAAGGTTATGTATTTTTCAAAGTTAGTAGGTACCAACCTAAAAAATATAGGTAAGGATCTAAGTGGATGTTTGCAGGAATCGCTCATATTTAGAAAGGTAAACGAAAAGTAATAAATAACGAAAAAAAAGTATCAAAGTTTCTTGAGTGCTACCTTCATAAGAGCCCTCTTATTCTTGCTACCTTCACGTAGTAAAATAGCTAAACCGGGCTTTAAACCATTCATGAACCTATACAATTCGTATTATGGTAAAATCAAAATGCAAGACAAATAAATCAAAATGAGTTTTAATGTCTACTCAGTTTGCTCGAGTGCCGGACGTCCCTGATAGTAGATGAGTAGATGAGATCTGGACATTCAGCTGAAATTCCGGGACTAGACTGAACATTTCAAAGATCAACGGCTTTTTCTTAAAAAAAAAGTAAAATTATTTATAGAGTTGTGTGTTTTGAGGATCTAATAATCAAATCGGTCGAACATCAAGAACTAAGTATTAAAATTATTAATTTAACTATTGTGTAAATAAGAATATTTATTTAAATAGAGGTCTTGAACAACAATAGTCTCTAAAGACAATTATGGAGAATTAAAAAAAACAATCTTAATTTTTATTAACATTTGTTTTCAGTGAAGCATTTACATTTTTGTTTACGTACAAACTAAATTACAAGCTTATCTTGTGTTCTTTTCTTGTGTTGTATTCGTTTTAAATTAAAATACCGGAGTGCACTAGAATTGAGAATTTTTTTGCGTGTAGGTGCATTGAAGTTAACATATTTGAGAATTAACTGCTGAAAAAAATAAAATATTACCGGGCATTTTATAAAATGAAGTCGAAATTATAGGATCAAAATAACACATTAAACGAGGTCAAATTCGAGTCAGGCTGAGGAAGCCAAAGTTATGTGGCAACGCTGGTTCTACCAAGCTGACAGATGTCAGCAAGGAAGCACGAGATTCGAGGTAACCCATCATTGACGGTTCGAGATCGACATCTTTCTCTTTTTTGGAAACTTCCTCAACTGCAGAGTGCAGACCTACCTCCTTTAGCAATTATCAAGTTAAATAAAAAGTTTCTTAACGTATAGAGTCATGATACACAAAATACAAGGTAATATATTCCCGAGTATTTTTTTTTTGATTATACTGCGCATCTACGCCATTCTGTAGTGCTCGCGCTTTGTGTAAGCTGTCAAAACAGTTTAGAATTGTTCTCTTTTCGTTCGGTTTGATGATCGGTTTGTGTTGTTTGTTGTTAATAAGTGTTTCTTTAAAAAAAGTAAAATGGCATTTTGTGCAGTTGTTAATTGCAATTTTTCCTTAGAATATGTGATTAATAACATAATCATTGAAAATATGCGTGGTGACAAATTGAAAAGTAAATAAAACTGCAAAAAAAGAAATAAAACTGTTCTCAAAACATACATACATAAATGTTTTTAAATTTGATTTGAACGCAGAATGCAGAACTTATTCATAGAACAAATTCAAAAAGGCACTACACGTGACGTCACAGAGTGTACATGCGCAATATATTACCTTCTATTTTGCGTATCGTGGTATAGAGTAGAGATATTAAGTTTTCAATAAAACTGATAAATACAGTAAACTCGATTTGTTTTAATTCACAAAGTGTCACAGGGACTCCACAGTAACACAGAAAAACGGTGTCAAAATGTAGTCAGAAAACACTGAAAAACGGTGTTAGAAATTTTTCAATCACTAAAGTTGAACACCGACTTGGCATGATTTATGGTGTGGAGAATTCATTTTGTGTTTTTTCGCAGTGAATTAATTTTTTTATTTTGTGAAATGTATGAAAAATGTGTTTTGCCGAGACTTCAATTTTTTGACTGAACAAAATATTTTTCCAGCGGGATTTTGGACACAACTAAAATAATCTGGACAATTCTGGCCGTCTGACAACCATAGGTACAATGCAAGACAGTCTTTAGCTCGTAAATTAGTTTAACACAAAAACAATCAGTGCTTCACTTCTGCAACCATTCTTCGAGCCATACATACACTTCGACGCCTGCGAAATAATTTTTTTCTATAACCTTACGACGGCAAATCCTTTCTTGTCCTCGTCGACCATCTATAGCATTACTACTGATGGGCATCTTTTTTAATTCATAACTTGACACGTTTTTTAAATATTTTAGGAGAGCAAGAAATCGCGAAAAATTGTTGAGAAGAAATAATTTACTTCAGTTGCCAAAAAATTTATCTAGGCATTTGAGGAATTTCAAAATAGCTGAATCGCTTGCAAGCCTATCCTTGGTGGCAAATGCTAGTAAGAGCGGCATACAATACTAATTGACAATTATTGACATACGAGACGTCAATTGGCAATAAAGGCGGCATTTGCAGCGCCTTGCCTTTAGCTCGTCAAATAGGCCAAAATGGCATACAGTCTAAAAATAATAACTAAGTAATTTATGTCTAAGCTTTCAACAAACCCTACTTTTTCCAGGCGCGGTAAAAGCGGAATAAATGGTGCCATTTTATAACGATGGGAAAACTTATCGCCTAAGTTACAGAAATGGCCATACTACATCCGGTGGTTCAAGTCCAAGTCTACAGTTGACTATAAAGCTACAATTGGCAAGCAGATGGTGCTGATCAAAATGCGGAATCGAAACAGCAAACAAACTGGCATTCAGAACACAAAACAACTCAAGCAAGTCTGTTGTTTTTGAAATTTGCGTAAAAAACAAAATTGACATAGCACAGCACCTAATTAAATCGAACGCTGACATAACGTATCGCCTAGGATTTCAAAGCAGTCGTGTCTGTGTCCTGTGCAACACCTTTTTCTATTTTTATTATAAGGTTATTCATTATCATTACACACCTACCTTGCTCCTATTTTGTTTTGGTGCCTTCCAGTCCCATAAAGGGAAACCACTTTCCAATTGGAAGTTGTATTATATTTTCGTGTTTTTCCTGCTCTTCCTCTCTGCCGTCCCGACAGTCCTATCCAGAAGCATTCATCTGTTCGAGCAGGCGGTAGTTGGTATGGTAGCAACAGAAAGTATAGCGGCAGCATGCTCTAGCTATGTGTGGAACTTTGTTTGTATGTATCTGGTTGTTTTCCATTGAAAGTACTCTCCCGCACTGTGTGTACACCGTGAATGAAACCGTACCGTACTGAATGTAGGCAGTATCTCTTCCAATTCATGCAAATCTGAAATCCAGTGACGTTTGAGAGATCGTTCGAAAACCAAGTGTTCCGTACAGTTCATGGTTTTTCGCATCCCAAAAGTGAATAAAACTTGATTTTAAAAAAGAAAAAAACCTTAAAACACGTCCCAGTGTTCGCGTTCAACGTGTATGTGCGTTTTTCTTTTGAAAAAAGTGCTTTTTCTCTCTAAAAATACGAGGAGTAAAAAGATTTTTTTCTCGGCGCCACCCCCCGAATTCAGTTTGGAAAAACAATAATTATGTATCTCTATAGATTGGTTTCTCTTATAAGAATTGCAATTCTCGCTCTGTAACACGCACACCTATAAACAGAGGCCAACCAAAAAGAACGGGAAGAAAACAAACACCTTTTCCTTTGCACAAAAGCAATTGCGGTGCGCTAGACAGGGATCGCTAAAAAGTAGAGTGTGTACTCGCACTCGCAATCGTACTGGTACCGCTGTACATTATTATTGTGTGTGAGTCTGTTTTTTTGCTCGACGAAATATAGTGGATTTATTGCCGCTTCGGGAAGATACAAAAATTCGCGTGCTAAAAGATAGATTTATTATTCTTACGGTTCATTGACAAACGCATAAATATTTTGTATACCTTTTAGGTATCTTCTAACGGATTGTGTGTATCTGCGGAATCTATAATTATCCTCACCCGTGTGTTATCAATGGAAAGAAGTGCATAGATAGGTGGGATTTGTAATTAACCGTGCGGTGTGGAGAGGGCTAAACGCCTTGGGAAAGCTGTGAAACGCGTAACCCATCAAAGAATGTTACTAACATCTCAGTTGTGTGTACCCGTGTATCTAGATATTCGCCGTGGATTTTCTTTTTCTGTGCTTTTTTTCAGTACATATTCGTTGTACCTAATCATTGTGGGCTAAGTTTATAGACGGATTTTTCGGGTCAATACGCTGCGTACGTGCGTGTGTGCCGTCAGTGGCTGTGGAATGTGTTGAAAGGAAATTTATTAAATAATTTCTCAAAAAAAAAGAGTCATTCACGAAACTGTAAAATTATTCTGTGAATGGTGGTCGCTCTTGCAATTTTATTCAACTGTGTGCAAAATTTCGTGTATTATGTGAACCCCTAGAAAAGTTATAAAAATTCACAAGGAGAATGGCGAAAAGCCCTTTCCGGAAAATGGGGAAACATCTATTTCCTTATCTGAAAGGGTAATTAAAAAAAAAAACGGATACAAATCAAGAAAACCCAAGTGGATAAGACAAAGGAACGCAAAGAGAAACTAAAGTAAGTGAATTAAATCTACACATTTACATACAGACTAAAATTTAAGTTTGTTTCCACTGCTGCATCCATCCGATTTCATTATTTTGAGTCATCGTTATCACTGGGTTGTGATGAGGTTGAGTTGAGTTTTTTCTTCTCATCATCTCTCTCTGTGTTTATTCCAGTCGATGTTGTAAAAAAAGCTCCAAAGAGCAATGATCTTTTAAATTCCTTATATTCCGTTTCCACAGTGTTCGCTGTCAGAAATTGCTGTCAAATTAAGTCAATTCGTTTTTGTTTCATATTCGTGGGAATAAAATCGAATGCAGAAAGGGAATGCAATTGGAATTGGAAATGTTTACAATGAGAATAAGAGCTTAGAATGGCTCTCTTTTAAATACAAATAGAAACTGGAATATTTTTATGGGATTTTACATTCCACACAGATAGATTTATGTATTTAACAATTGGAATCGTTTTCATAAGAGAAAATCGGAAGGCTGCTCACACATGCAACTTTTAGGTTTTATGTTTATTTGTGTTCTACTTGCGTGCGCACATGCTCATGCAGTGGTACATGCACGTGTGTAAATCGGGGGGAGAAAAATAAATAATAATAAAAAAAAGAGGGAGAAAAAATAAAGCAACAAGGCCATTTCTGATTGCTTTATTTTGCGTCTATTTTTGGAATGATTTTTGGTAATTATAAAATCATGCACGCATAACCAGATTATCACCAATTTTTCTCGAAATCTTCCACAAATCTTTATGATTATGTATTTGGACAAGGATTTCTCTATAATGAAATAAAAACGGACGTTACATTACAAGGCAGAAAGATACTACGTTGCAGTTATAACTAAGCTAATTTTAACTACGCTTTAAGTTTTACTGTGGGGTGCCGTGGCATAGTGGCTGGTATGTGTGCTTACTACGCCGGAGGTCTGGGTTCAAAACCTGCCATCATCACCTGAAAAAATACTTGTTCTTTTTCTTGGCGACTCTTTTTCAGAAAAATAGAAGAAACCTCCGAAGGCTCTAGGCTAAGGAAAATCCTCTCACTAATCCAACGATGCCCAGCAGCCTTAAAAAAGCAGATGGCTCCTGGACTTCCGCTAGCGCAGAATTGCTTAACCTGCTACTGGATAGGACACCCACTTTCTAGGCAGCTCCGATATTATAAAAAGTGTTAACCTTAACAGGTCAATGCCACATATTACCAATAAGTATGATCTAATAACCAGCGGAACTACAAAACACATCGGATATTACCCTCCCTGGAGATAATTCTGAGAAGTTGCGCAGAGCTGGTCCACATTCCGCTGTTATGGGGAGAAGTGAAGGTGGTGTTCATCTTTATACCCCAAGCCGGCAAATATTCCCATGTTACTCGAAAGGATCTCAGACCCATCAGTCTATCATCATTCTCTTAAAAATATTGATATCCACCTACGTCCTAGTATTGATAAAAGGCTGCTGGCTATAGCTCAGCACGCATACTGTAAGGGCAGATCTGTGGAAACAGCTTTGCGTTCTGTACGTTCCATTGAATATTCCCTTCACCATAAGGAGTAGTTACACAATGGTAGCCTTAGTGCGTTAATTCATCAACTTTAAATGAGTAGGAATATTAACTCAAAGCTAGGTGAGTTAACCTCAACCCCGCATAAGGTGGAGTGCTATCCCCATTCCTTTGGAATCTAGCGGTGAACGAACTGCTGGTTTTCCTGTAAGAAGGGGGCTGCAGAGTGGTCGCTTATGCAGACGACGTTGCCATTGCCGTTTCGGGGAAGCACCTAAATACCCTTAAAGAACTCCTACAGAACGCTCTAAACAAGCTTAACAGGTGGACTGACAGTTGTGGACTGGGTGTCAACCCCCACAAAGCTGAACTTGTCATCTTCACAGGAAATACAAAATCCGACATATCGACCCTCCCTCAGTCAAGGGCACTAGCTTAAATTTCTCGGCATAAGCTAAATATCTGGGTCACATCCTCGATAGAAAGCTCAGCTGGAAAAGGGTCCGGAAGGCTACGATAGCACTCTTTTCCTGCAAAACAGCCATCGGCAACAAGGGGGGACTTCAACCCCGAACCACCCACTGGCTATATATCTCGGTCGTCAGACCGATACTAGCGTATGGAACGGCTGTCTGGTGGACCGTTTTGAATACAACAGTAAACCGCAACAAGCCAAGCAAGGTCCAAAGGTCAGCTTGCTTATGTATAAGCGAAGCGCTGCGCACCACTGCCTCAGCAGCACAAGACACCCTGTTCCATCTAAGTCCCCTTGATATTTTCAGCAGACAAACAGCTGCCATCAAGATAGGTCACTCCGCTATTCTGAACACATTCAGATCCCCTTTTAGAAACAAACACTTCACCATACCCCAGTTACAATTTGACAAGAACTTCCAGACAACTATCCCCCTAAGGTCTTCTTGGGATGACTGTGCGCCTCTGGAATCTAAATCGATTCACTTCTACACTGATGGATAAAAGACAAATGATGGGGTAGGTGGGTTTGTATTCTGAGAAAGATCTTAAGTCTCAGAAAATCTTAGCCTCTCTTTCCATCTTCCGGATCATTGTAGTGTTTTCCAAGCTGAAATCTTGTCGACTAAGGAAGCCTTGTCCTGGCTTAAGGATAACGTTATGTCGGCCAAGGATATACGTGTATTTTCTGACAGCCAGGTGGTACCAGTACCTGACATCGGTTTCTTAAAACTCTTAAGTAGCCTTAGGCTTAGACTGCCGTTCGTCTCTAAAGGAGATGTCAGATCAGTTCAAAATTCTTTTGTGCTGGGTGCCAGGGCATAGTGCAACTTTCCAGGCAACTATAAGGCTGACGAACTCGCCAAACTTGGAACTACTCCCTCAATTTCGTCTGATAAAGGCTCCTTAGGCATTCCAATTTCGAATGCAAACCCATGACAGAACTGGATGCAATAGAAAAAACAAATCTGAAGTCAAGTAGCGAAACAGGTTTGGCCTAAGCTAAATCTTAAACGCTCTAGGAGTTTGAAAGCTCTTAATAGATCGACCATGGGTGCTACAATCGGTGTAATTACAGGAACTTGTCTGATAGGCAAGCACGCGACAAGGCTTGGTGTCTTTTCTTACGACTTTTGCAGGAGCTGCATGGATGAGGAGGAAGAAGAGACCACTCTCCACCTCCTCTGCACATGCCCCGCTCTCTCTAGGAACTATAAAATTCTTGGAGCTTTCTTCTATAACGATGTTAGTGATCTTAGCACGACTGACCCAAAACGTCTTACGCTTCATTAGTAGCTCGAAATGGTTTAACGAGTAGGCATTTTTTTCAGATCCACGTAGTATCACAACCTACATATAGGTCTAAGTGAGTTAGTTTCATCGCACCCGACAGCCACTTCAACCTAACCTACAGCTTGATGCAGCATATGATAACTATAGAGTCGAACTGTTACACCGCGAATACTGTCGTTTACGGAACAAAGTCGTGCTGGACACAGGATCCGCTAAAATGGTCTATTTTGGGAACAGGTTTGGTCAAAAATTATCGACAAAAAATAAATAAAAAACTATAAGGGAATTTGGCGCGTGTGAGAAAGGGGAGTCCAAGAATAGATGGCACCGTCGACTGCAGAGTTCTCTGCAAAACCACAATCTTTTGCTGATATTCCTGGGAGCAATACCTTTGAGCCATTAGAACAGCGGACATGTGAAGAATCATTTGGTTGCATAGACGTCAAGGATGAAGACGTTGCCGAAGGGCTTCTCTCAATAATTTCAAATGCAAAAAGCGTTCGATACTGTCAACCATGTTCTCTTATGCCGAAATCTTCAGAACTTGTTTAATTTTTCTGAAGAGTCCACAAAACTAATTTATTCTAGACAGGACGCAATGTGTTATATAGTCGATAACAAAACTTCACGCTTTCTCAAGGTTTCATATGGAGTTCCCCAAGGATCCATCCATGGACCTATTCTTTTTTTCTTATATGTAAATGACCTCTCTCTACAGTTGGTATTGCCACGTTCAAAGGAGAGATCCTACGAACCCAGCCAAAAAGGCAAAGTAAATCAACACTTTAGTTCAGCTCAATCGCGGAAGAACAGAAGGCCTAAACATTCATGGATCACACCAATGAAACGATAACAGCATTTATTTGCCCTCAGTGACGAAGAGATCCAAAACCAGGTGGCCTGTTGGTATATTCGAAGGTCAAATCAACGTACCCCAAAAGCGGACCATTAAGGTCCATTAATGCAGTAGAGTGGGAGGGTTTTATGTTCCATCACTTCAGACCATAACCTCGTGCTTAAAAGAAAAGAAGGAGAAGAAAAAGAACTAAATGACCTTGAGTGAAATGCGCCGGTAAACACTTCTTAACAGAGTGCAAAGTAGACGTGCAGGTCCTAGCAGTTTGCGCCAACTGCAGGGAAAGCCATCCAACAATTTATTGAGAATGCAAAGTAGCTATAGAGCTGCGAAAGGGGCGAGAATCCCTTAAAGAAAACATTTGAGGTCAGATTCCTAGCCTTGAACCTGCAAAAATCTGCTGATACTTCAAAGTAAAAAAAAACTCCAAGGGCGCGAAAACCGATTAAAAGTGCGAGATTGAGAAAGCAAAACGTAAAAGAGCCACAAAAGACCGTCGCCCAGTTCTAGTGTAGTGAAAAAAATGCCACTTGTTGGACTGAAATCGTATAGGCATACGTAGGTTGCGTCTGACGAAAACAAGGCAAGATAGCCCAGTGTCAGATCCTCACTGTAGTCTTGATTGCAGAAAGAATCGAGTGGTATACTTATCAAAATAAATACGAAAAATCACTGCGAGTCATTGTTAGGAGGCTCCACTCATCATGCACAAAAGAAGACGTTGTAAAAGACGTAAAAACTAAAGGCCTTAAAATTATTGATGTCCTCAATATTATATTCTGACAAAATATTCGAGGTCAGAATCCAAGCCTTGGGCGTCCAAAAACTGCTGAAACTCCTAAGCCAAAGACTCCAAAGACGCAAAAGCCAATCAAAAGTGCGAGATTGGCAAAGGATGCGTCGACAAAAGGCGTAAAAACTCCACAAAAGAGCGGCGCCAGTTCAAGTGCAGCGGAGAAACCGCCACTGGTCGAACCGAAATCATACGCACAGGTTGCGGCAAACGAAAACAAGGCAAGATCGCCCACAACAGATGCAGTGTCCCAGATCCTCGCTGTAATCTTGGAGAAACTTGAGGATCAGACTAAAATCAACAAAGTTATATTTGACAAACTGAGCAAGCTCGAGTTTAAGCCTCGAAAAAATTACAAGAGCACATGAATATGAAACAGTTATTTAAAATACTAACATGGAATGCAAACGGCCTCTGAATAATATAGACGAACTAGAAGTATTTCTACGGAAAAGTAATATTGATATTTGCATGATAACGGAAACTCGCCTTAAAATCGGGTCTGGACCCAAACTTAAAGGTTACAATGACTATCACGCACATCACTCTTCGCAAAATTCGAGAGGAGGTTACTCCCTCTACATTAAGAACTGCATAAAGCACTTCAAGAACACATAAGTTGAGTTAGACTCTATGCAGATAAGTTCAGTTTCTGTAAAAATTGACTGCTTAGATTACAACATTGCATGTTATTTCCCGCCGGGATATAGACTCCTGGAAGACGATCTTGATCGTATGTATGGCTTGATTGGGTCGAATTTCATCATTCGGGGCGACTTTAACGCGAAGCATACTTTGGTTCAAGATGCCATTCAACAAGAGGCAGATTACTGTACAAAAACAGTATGGCACGTGGTGTGGACTTTTCCTCCACAGGAAAGCCAACGTATTGGCCAACCGACAGGAATAAAAAGCCTGACCTTGTCGACTTCTTCATCGCTAAAGAGTACCCCAAATACCTTACGCGAGTCGAAGAGTGTTATGATCTTTGCTCAGACCACTCAGAAGTAATCTTGAAGATGGACGGAAGACTGGCGAAAATAGAAACAGCTCCTAGATTAGCTAGCAAAAACATAAACTGGGACGCCTTCAGAAAGGACTATAAGGAGGGTGTTGGCTTGAATTTGCCATTGAGAACTCCTTTCGAGTTAGAAACCGCAGTTGACAAATTCAGCGAAGCAATTCAGAGCGCTGTCAGTAAGTCAAGCTTCTATAAATCATAAATGTTGTACGTTCCAAGGCAACTGAAAGTAGCTGAAGTTATTTCCGAAACCAGAAAGATATCCGAACAACAAAAATCAATTAGACCCTATGTCGCTTTTTGATGACAAACATCGAGTAGTTATCAATTTTTAGTGCCTTTGGTCTTGAAGGAAAACCAAAAAAAGGAAAAATTCAATTCATTAAAATGTTTTATTCATTATTCTTTCACGATAAGCTGGGGCTTTTGTGCGCAGTAAAAGTGCAGCATCTTAGCGTTGCACTCGTTGAGGTGTTACAAAACTTGACCATGCTGCAATATATTGCCTCCGAAAATATGCCTCCTTATTTCCTGTAGGACTGGACATCTGCCAACAACATGAAGAACGTCTTCCCTGTCTTGCAGGTTGCACATTCCACAGAGTACTACTTAGTCGTCACTATGCGGTATAAGATTGAGTTTTGGCAGTTCCCTCCTCAACTTAAACACCGTCATTATCTTCCGCGTACTGAAATTATCTTGGAAGTCGTTTCCTTCGTCTAGATCATAATTTAGGTTCCTGCAAATCGTTCTATGAAGTGAACCACGAGCTTGTTCGATGTAAGATTGTCTATGTTTTTTGCCAAAAAACGCTATCAATTTATAAAACTGGGCTTTCCAACCACTGCTGAGTGGTGCCTGTAGTTCAAAGTCGCTCTTTCTGAAGTAACTACATATTTCTGACACCTTTATCCTTGGGCATCATACGTGTCGAACCTACTAGCAAATCTGGCCTCGTCTCGATCCGAAAAGACTATAGATAGCTAATTACCGAACACTGCTTATAAAGTCTATTCTCAAACGACTTCTGTAGAAGCTGCCTAGATAAGGAAGATAAGGAAAGTGTATATAAAATACTTTCTCTGTAGCTTCCCGATACTCGCGTTGTCTAGGAAATCCGTAATAGTATCAGACTTCTACGACTGTCTAAGTGACCTTATTGGATCAAAGCCAGACTAAAATAGACTGATAAGACTGTCTGGCTGCCAAAGAAATCACACCAACCCGCTACCTTTGTTGTATACCCACGTGGTGGTAGAACAATGGGCCTACTTCAGCCGAAGTGCGTCTAAAAGCCTCTCACCTACCTATACCTATAGCTTTACCTACCTAGACCCTTAAGGCTAATCGCACACATGACACTTTTAGTCACGCAATTGTTTGATTTCCTTTTTTAGTTCCATTGGCTTGTATGGAAATGCGCGCACACGAGCAACCGACATGAAACGTTATTTTGGGCAACTTTTAAATCTGCGTTTTGTCACAGATTTTTCAGTTGCTCGCTGTCAGCAAAGAGTTCTTAGCGCAGACAGCTGCATATTCAAGCGTGGCTGTGAAACCCTCAAAAATGTTTTATCTGAATGTGTTTATACACCTACAGAAAAGCTGTTTATGTGAGTGCTGCTTTCTTGGACCGTGAGTGAATTATTGATGATTCATAAAATTGCAAGTGTGCGATTAACCTAAAAGTCCATGGGGGTGTGATTCACGTGTTACTGGCAGTACGCCATAACTTTGTCCAGCAACCATAGCAACCGATGACAAGAATTTTGTTGTAGCACGAATGTTTGCCATTTAGTACACACTCAGCAGAGGTGCGGCTGCGAGCTAAACAACATTTAATTTGCTATTGGCGATAACCAAATCGCGGAAATCATGTCGTGATAAAGGACCAATAAGATATTGGGCAAATTAAGCTCTTAGTAATTGTTTTAAATTCCTCATTCAATCTTGACATAAGCTGAGCAATGTCATTAACAGAAAAGAAGCTTGGCATCGTCTGCCTAAAAATAAACAAAAAAATATTTGAACACCGACGCGAAATTATTGATGAACATATAAAACAAGATGGGTCCTACAATAGATACCTCAGGCTCACCTTGTTTCAGAGGCATAAGCCAATAGAATTTCTCACCAGACACAACAATTTTTTGCTTTGATCTGTTCGAGAAAAAGTCAGGCAGAAATTAATTGACCTTCACTAATTCCAAACAGATACTTTGATTTCCAGCAGAGTATGCCATGGTGTTCTTTGTCAAAGGCTTTTGAAAAGTTGAGTAAACAGGGTAACATCACAGAAACCTTGTCAAATCTGAACGGATGTCCTCAAAGATATTGAGTACCGCGCACATGAAATCCTTTCGCAAAACACTAGCTGATTAGGGTGAAGAAAGGAGTTCGCATATAGAAGTTCTTGAATTCCTCAATCAATTCCTTCCTGGAATTGATATTGCCACTCTTTTTTGAAAGTCAAATAAATTAATCCTACATTTGACCGGTGGAGCCACTTTGCCGAGAGGATTTAAATTTGTATGGTAAATGTCGTGATTTGTAGAGGATTTAATGAAGATTTATATAAATCACAGAGTAGTATCCGGTGGAGACATGGTGTTAAATTCGAGTCGATCTGATTTCTGAAAATAGAAAAAAAACTGTATAGATACTGCGGTATACGGTAGGTATGTACTTACTTACTTACCTACTTAAGGGTGGACCTGGGCCTCAGCCAACAAACTTTGCCAACCAGCTCTGTCTCCAGCTAGCCGTCTCCAGTTTCGCACGAGAGGTTGGCTAAGGTCCCCTTACACTTGCGTGCACCACCTGAATCGTGGTCCTCCTCTACTGCGCCATCGGACGGGACCATTTTCGTCCGAAGAATTTTTCTCTCGAAGCAGCCTAGAGTGTTTTCTTCCGCCTTTGACACGGTCCATGCTTCTGCTCCGTAAAGCAGGACTGGGACGTTGGGGGTCTTATAAATGGGTACTTTGGTTGCTCCAGAGAGAGCTTTGCTACTCAATTGCCTTCTTAGCCTAAAGAAACAGTGATTGGCAAGAGTTTCATTGTCTGAATTGATAGCGGCACCCAGGTAGACAAAGTCCCTAACTACCTTAAAAACATAGCTGGTGGTGTTCTGTCCAAGACGTCGGTGTTGGGTGTCTTTTCTTGATGACAGCATATACTTGGTTTCGCCCTTAACTGCTGAACCCATATTCGCCGTTTAAGTCCCAATACTCCCGAAGGCTTCACTGACATCACACTTTTGTCCGCCAATTATATCAATGTCGTCTGGGTATGCGAGTAGTTGCACGGAATGCTGAAAGATTGTGCCCTGGTGTTGGCGCGGGAGCTCTGCATGATTCTCATAAGAAATTCCATGACAGCGCGTCGCCTTGTCTAAATCCTTTTTTGACATCAAAGGAGTAGGTGAGGTCTTTACCAACCTCGTCGGAACAGCGCGAGTTTTCCATCGTCATCCTGCACATACTGACACGTTTGGCAGGGATGCCAAAACTAGACATTGCGCCATAAAGCTCGTCCGTATATAGATGCTGTCATACGCGGCCCTGAAATCGATGAAAAGGGCGGTGAGCATCGATTTGGAATTCCTGGGTTTTCTCCAATATTGGCCGCAGTGTGAATTTTGATCGCGGGTGGACTTTCCTGCCCTAAAGCCAAACTGTAGTTCTTATCGGATTGTTGACAAACGGCTTCAGGTGTTCAGACAGTATAGCAAAAAAGATTTCGTCTTCGATGTTAGGAAGACTTATACCTAAATATTAGGTGGCACAATTCGGAGGGTTTCCTTTCTTGAGGATCGTAAGCAATCGGATCGTAAGGATCGTAAGGGTTTCCTTTCTTGAGGTAAGCAATGCTTAAGCTAGATTCATCGGGCATGCTTTCCTCCGACCACATTTTGCAGATGAGCTAGTGCATGCTCCTAACCAGCTCGTCGCCAAAGGATTTAAAAAGTTCGGCAGCTAGGACGTCTTCTGCTGCTGCTTTGTTGCACTTAAGCTTAGACACAGCTATTTTCACTTCATCCAGGTCGGGTGGATGGTATAGCTCGTGTGCTCCGTCGGTAGTCTTCGCCTGTGTTGAATGGTTCGTTCTGCCTGACAGCGGTATTTGGTTCGTCTTAGCCGTTTTACAGTCTGCGGAGAAGGTATATGGTAGGTACTCAGTGTTTGAATTTCCCAATGTACCGCAGGCACTGATCAGACTTTATAATCTGATCAGTGCCTCAGGCCATTGAGGCTTTCGCACGTCTTAGACCAATTTACGTTCTCCATTTTCAGGGATTTTTCCCATATGGTGTCTTCCCTGGTAGCAGAAAGGTTGAGGTCTTATGAGAGGTGTTACTGCTACTTAGGGTGGTTAATTGTTTGGTGACAATTATTCAACGACTTGTCAAAACATAGGCTACTTCTGCCTTCCAATGTTAAATTGATCTCTCAAAACGTTTGCAATTTTCCGTTCCTGTACTGGCATATTGCAAATTATAAACAAAATAAGTGCCATATTTATTTTGGTTTTTCGTTGAACCTTGTGCAAATAGACACAAAACATTTATTTACGATACCTATCTGAATCTGACTGGGTTTATTATTGTTTGTCAAACAATAGAATAGAACTTTTTTGAATAAACAAAATGCTTCCCATTCTCTTAAATACGGGCTGTTCTCATGTCTCATCTCTCGCATTAATGTATGCCAAAAGTTAGAATGTATTAATTAACATTTTTAGAGTGTGCGTATTTGCCTTTGATAAAACTTACATTAATGTAAGTTTTCCAGAAATCTTAAGAGACTCATAATTTGTTCTCTTGGTTTCGCTCTCTTTGTTCCGTTTTCATTTTATCGATTTCTTGTTCAAATACAGCGCCACTGGCTGAGAAAGTATTTCACACAAACACTAAACTACAATTTTACTTATATTTTACCTCAATACAGCGATAACATTCAATTGTAGTGGTGCAACATGTGCACATTTGCTTTTCTACTTTTCGGCTGATACTTTCCTGCACACATGCATATTAATGTAAACCGTGTTGTTTGGGCCATAGCGAAACCCATAATATAAGGCAGCGGGTGGGTGACGAGTGCAGGCGATGAGATGTATTTATTTTCCTGTCAGCGACACTCACACGTCACACTGTCGAACCATCTGTCAATATGTCATCCGCACTTCCATTTTTTATAGTTCCTTTGGAGGTAATTTGGCAAGATGAAGATGATAGTGTCTCGTTTAATGGCTCAGTTCGAGCTGCTAACCATAAGTGTGGCCGCTTGAAGTCTGGTTAGTGGATTATGCCATCACGTCGTTGTTAGCCAAATTAACGGGGTCGACGAGGTTAACATTTGGATTCTAGTATACCTGAATTGGAGATTGGGTCCCAATTGCTTTAAAAGGTTGTTGGGGGAGGGAGTTGTTCCAGTTAGGCACTTATTTCATCCCCAGGGGAAGAATTGTAGGGGGAAGGGGAGAATTGTATAGATGCAACCCGCGGCAGAGTCCACAGTTCCAGTCAAGACGAAATTTTTTGTGAACATCTTGTATGGACTACAACGAAATATTTGGACTTCGTGCCTTGGGTCCAGCCCACTGTCCTTGAAGTCACAGGTTTGGAGGTAATTTTGGGGCCACTTTCAGTAGCTCTAATAGCAAAGCAACAACTTTGGACTCGGACGCATTTACTGCCGACGAGCCAAATGAAGGAAGGACAATGGGTTTCGGATCTTATCCTCATTTTGCCTGGCTTTGAATGAACTGAGCGAAATGAGAATGAGTTTCAAACATAAAAACGAGAACCTTAAGACGATTCGCATCAAGGCTTAATTCAGCAACATTAACCTGATACGCGCGCATGTAGCCAAAGAGGAGAAGGATACGAAACGAAACCAAAAATATGTTCTACGAGCCCTGGACCATAAGCTACTTTTTCGAAATTGTCCTGGTCCTGTTGACATTCCACATTCTTGTTGTAGGTAAGGCTTATTAAAGGAACTCTCAACTTCACACGTCCGAAAGAGGCTTCGAGAGTGAACTGATGCGCATTCGATCTTTGACAATAGGTTCTGTTCGTATCGAGAGTTGTACTGACAGATGGAAACCGAACTTCGTGGGCTCTCCCATGGGCAAAATTCCAGGAACCGCACCAATTGTTTGATTGGCCCGTGCACTGGTGAAGGACACTGGAGCTGAGACTAATGTGGTCGACAGAACTTGGTCGACGCGGTTGGCTGTAGTGGTGGGAATGCTTCTTTTTCGTTTATACAAGTCAATCTACAGAACTGTAAAGCTGCAACTGCTCTATTAAGCAAAAGGCTGTTTGCCTGTAGAATTGAAAACCGTATGGCTGCCATTCTGCCATCGTCACCTGAAAAAAAAAGAGTTGCTCTTTTTCACGGCCCCCACCTCCGCGAGGGTCTGACAAGCCCTCCGAGAGTATCATTTGTCTTGAAAAACTTCTCAAAGTGCCGTTCGGATTCGGCAAAAAATTGTAGGTCCCCTTGTATGTAAAGAAATTAACACACCAGCATACATTGCTGAGAAGTTGGCCCTGGTTCACCTCGAGCTGTTGCGCCACTCTATTTATATTTTTTTATGGCTGCCATTCAAAAGGCATGGGTATGGAAAGGTGACATCTGTACTCTTGGTGGATTAAAGGCTTCTTACGACATTCCCTACAATTAACAGCCTGATAGACGTAGGACTTGTATTATTAGGTCGAAATCCTTCGAAACAGCTAAGATCAAAAAGTTTTGTACCTAAGATTTACCGCCTCTATTCCTTGCCATGAATACGAAGAATGGAAAACCTTTGTTGTTGCATCGTCTTACTTTTTCTATAACCCTCTAACTCCTTCTCCACCAAAGGCAGTTGCTGAGCTTGGAAAGTACTGCGAATCACAAGGGTCGGGGCCTCATCTTGTGTTGCGATGCTAATGCTCAGAAAACTGTTTGCGGCAGCAGCAAATGTAACGCAAAAGGAGACCGTCTTTTGGAATTCATCCTATCGTCTGGTCGTCGACCGACCCACATTTGTTACTACCAGCAGACAGCAGGTAATTGACTACCCTGTCCAACAGATTTTCCAAAACTATCAGCAAGTGGAGGGTGGAGGGATCTGATGTCGCCCGATATCACCTTGTAAGATCGCAGATACATCGATTTTGTTATAGGCTTGTAAAAGTCCTTTACAGGAACAGACCAGACAAATTTGCTTCTATTCTTAAACCTGATGGTACCTACACTGAGACCAAGGCGAAGACCTTCAGTTTTCTTTTAGAGGCTCACTTTCCGGGAAATCAGATCACCGCGTGCTCTTTAGTGGTACCGGGAACGGTGGCCACTCTAGAACCAACGAACGTGGCCAAACTGGTTTATTGCATCCAGAGTGGTGAGTGATGACGCTATCAAGTATGCAATTGCATCTTTTGACAGTTTCAAGTCACCTGGTCCAGATGGAATCTACCTAGTTATGCTGAAACAAAGTTTAAGTCAGCTGTGGCCCATGCTGAAAAAGTTATTAACTGCAAGCCTCGGCTTACATACCCACCCTTTGGAGTATGATTAAAGACGTGTTCATACCAAAATCTGGTTTGACTGACTTCAGCCTAGGTAAAAGTTTCAGACCCATAAGTTTATCTTCCTTCGAGCTGAAAAGCTTGGAGAGACTAGTTAAACTGCGCGTCCGCAAGGTTGCTCTTCGATTTTATCCTCTTTCTGAGATGTATCATGCCTACCAGCGCGGAAAATCCTTCGAGACTGCGCTTCAAAGCCTTGTTGTAGGTTTCAACGCGCTCTTGACCAGAAGGAGTGCGTGCTGGGCGTTTTCGTCGATATTGTGGGTGCTTTTATAACTCGGCGTTTGATAGCATGTGTAACTCAGCCAGACAACACGGGCTAGATGAAACATTAGTTTAATGGATTAGGGAAATGCTAATGCATAAAACGCTGGTAACCGAGGCAGATTGTGGCAAGTGCGTCATAACTGGGGTAAGACTCAGCCTATTGAAGGACATAAGTCTCTTCGTTTTCCTACGATCAAGATTTGATTGGAAGAAAGACATGTGCTAATGTTATTCCACCTAGTGTTTGCCATTGCGATGGCTTCGATGTCCAGGTGGAACTTTATTAAGTTTATGGGTGCTGCCGGTTCCCTTGTATGAGTCGGATTAGCATTAGCACCTTCTCTAGCAAGTTCGTCGGCCCTGCAGTTGCCTGGAATATCCCTGTGGCCTGGAACCCAGCACAGGAATACGTCGCAGCTGACAGCAATCTTGTTGAAAGATTCGCGGCATTGCTTTACCAACTTAGATCGTATAGTATAATAGCGCTGCAATCTATTGAGCTAATTTAAAACCAGGCCACGGTTTCACGAACAGCTGTAATTTCTACTTGAAAAACACAACAGTAATCCGGCAAACGCTTGGAGATACATAGGTATAGAGTACTGGAAAAGACTCCTGATCCTATTCCAAGTGCTGATTTCAATCCCAATAAGATAAGACGTCTACGATAAGACCCCACCCAACTGCCAGACGGTTCTTGTAGGAAATTTGGTCTTGAATTCGATATTGAAGTCGAGGTGTGGGACAACTTAGTCCGAGTTACCAACGAAGGTGTCGTGGCCATATAGGATAAGTGCTGCTTTCGCTGCCATCATTTTACCGATTTACAGATGTCAACGGGAAGAAGGTGAAGCATTATGTCAAGCGCAGCCGAGGGAGCTGTTCTAAGATATTCATGCTGTGCTTTTTTAATGTAAATACAGGATAGTCTTTAAACTTTCTATAATATAGCAATATTGCTACTCTTGTCTAGTGCCTTCCACCAGACTAGTACTCCGTACATAAGTATGGGCCTAACGCATGCCGTTTATATCCAGTGCACAATCCTGGGTTGGAGTCCCCAGTTTGGGCCTAGGATTTTCCTGCAGGAGTAGATGGCAATAGAGGCCTTCCTTGCACGGTCTTGTATATTAAGTTTCCAACTGGGTTTCTTATCTAATATAACCCCAGGTATCTAGCGTGATCTGCAAATGTCAGTTCAACGTCTTTCACTGTGGGTAGAGTTATGGGAGGTATCTTATACTTTCTTGTTCACTCCGAGACCGACACACTTAACAAAAAGGCTTAAGAACGTTGCAATTTTCTTAGCTTGTACTTACCATCTAACAAGGTTCCTTTTTCTTCAGTTATGATGATTATCTTTTAGCGTCTTAACATCTTCTTTCTTTTCTTTGAACAAACTGCTGGTACTTGAAACTTTTCCCTTGGATGTAGAAGATATGTCGTCGCTTCTGTAAATGATGTTTGTGGAGTGGAGCGACTTGATGCATCGACTGGTAGTGACAAAAGTACTTCCTAGCTTAAATTATAAAAATATATAAAAATTTACTACTCTAAACGCATCAAAAAATACTAAATGCATTGAATATAATAACTAGACCCCAAGTAATAAAGCAAAAGGAGCACTTTCTGACTCGACACTTCAGCATCCGCCACTACTTAAATCACCAGCTGAACAAGTCACTTGCACCGAAAACATTAGAAAATCCCGCATGAAAACATGTGAAAAAGTGGATTATCGGGGTAAACGGGGCGTATGTGTAACATTACATCCTGTGTGGCGTTTTTTGTAGTTTCAAAATAAAAAAAAAATTGTGAATTCGAACGAGGAAGCCATCCTGCTGACACAGTTAGCAGTTGGCTGTATGTTCGCACTGTTTCACGATGTTTTAACCAGTTTAACAGTATGTAGCTAGCGCTGAACATATGTACGTGCCGGATGCTAAATGCACATAAAGTTCGCGCCACTCGCAGTTTTACCACATGGAGGGGTGTTTAGGGGGGTGAACCCGATTCTCTGGCTATGCGGTATCTTATAATGAACGCTGCCATAAATATTTTTTTTTATATAGATATGTTCATGTAACTAAACTATACATACTATACATCCAATCCACTCTGTGTATGTGCGTGTGTGTATGTAGAGTATCTATGGCTTTTATCCGTTCATGTACGTGTTCAAATTTTAATAGGAATATTTTTCAATATTTGGCGGCAGACTTTTTTCTGTCCCGCAATCATAAATAACATGTTGCACGGAGAGGAGTTTTGTGCCGGGGAAGGACTAAAAATGTGAAAATTCTCGAGGCATCTGTGTACTCTGTGTGGTTGAGTGGATAGATATTTTTTTATAGGTTCCCATTGATAATTTGCCTGTCCTGAATAATATGTTTGTGAAATGAATTGCTGAACGCGTTGATTCACTACTCGTTGAGGTGTTCCCACGTTAACACTCACTTGTGTTTCAATTTTTATTTTATTTAATTTTTTATTCAACGAAGCAATGAATTTCATTTATATGTGTAGTAAATGTGCATAGCGTGGAAATTAGCTTCGTTACTTATTTTTTGTTTTAATTTGTGTACGTTTGTGTAAATTTATTTAACTGTGTCAATTTGAGTTACATGAATTTGATTACTAATAAAAGCTGACACGGGTTGATTTTAATAGGGTTGTCAGGTCCCTGTGGTTTCTCGATAACAACGTAGTTAACGCTTCTGATTCTACAAAACCATTCTTCTTGGTATGAAATCGTTTATTAACAGGATTAACTCTATCTAAACAAAGGTGAACTCGTGGTATGACTCGAGATGTAAAAAGGCGATTAGGTTGAGGAGTAATGTTTTCAGTCTTACAAAGCGCACCCATCAGTGGTATATCGAAAGTTTAAACCAGCCAGAAAGGATTTTAATTTATCAGCAGACACAAAATAGGGAAGCCCCCATGGTGGAACGCTGAAATTAGCAGGCTTCGTAGAGAGAGCCAACAAACTCTTTAATCAAGCATGACGCTCAAGGAACCCATTCAATTGGGATCTTTACAAAAGAAGTATGAGGAAATTAACGACAGATGTAAGGAATTCACAACGTGCCTCCTGGCATCTTTTCTGTGAAAACATAGAGAAAGCTAGTGATTCATCCTGGATCGGGAAGATCCTATCCAAATCGCCAGTTACTCTTAGCTACATTCAAAAGCCAGATGGAAACTGGACAACGTCCAGTCAGGAAATTTTAGACCCACTCATGAACATTCACTTTCCTGGCAACGTACTCGGGTTTAACAACGTACTGGATGGCATATTACCGGTGGAACACTAACAACGTCTTGGAATACTGGGTCCCTGGCTTCATACTATTTTTAGGAGTAGCCTTAACTTTGGCTTTACCCCCAAATCCTGTAGGAAGGCCAAAGTAGTGTTAATACAAAAGCTGGTAAGATATCCCACGCAACTCCCTAAGACTTTCAACCAATCTGCCTGTCTTCTTTCTTGTTAAAGACCCTAGGGGACTTGTTGGTAGGGGGACTGATCGACGGATCAGTCCCCCTACCAACATAGGATAGTATCGGTCTCGGAGTGAACAAGGCAAAGACTGAACTAGTATTGTTCACAAGAAAGTATAAAATACCTCCCATAACTCCACCAATACTGAAAGGCGTTCAACTGACACTTGCAGATCACGCCAGATACCTGGGGGTTATAGTAGATAAGAAACTCAATTGTCTCCGGTTGAATAAGGTTAAACATTAAGCACAGGTTAAACACAAGACGGGACCAGTGTGGGCTTATGCCACTTCACTTGCCCCTTTCCCTCCACCCCTACGGGATCACCAGCACATACTCCCCCTAGTACTGGTTCATACCGTTTCGGTTACCCCTACAATCCCTTTTCCCCCCATTCTATCGTGAGCCGCCTGTAGTACGGGTGTACACCGAAGACGGTTACTCTGTAACCCTCCTGCAAGGGTTCACACCGAATTCGGTTAACCATGCTCCTTCCCATCCTTGAGGATAATTCTCAGCAGAGAAGCAACAGGCACGGACACCGAAATCCGTTACCCACGACCTCCACCTACTTCCCCCAATCCATTTCAACACTGTCCCTCCCATCCTCATGGCGAATTCCCATCTGGAGGCTCTGACTTGTCCCCTCAACCTTGCTGACAGTAGGTTACACCGAAACGGTTACCACCAGCATTCATTACCCTTTTCGGGTAAGTCCTCACCCATCAGCCACTAATTGGTGACCTTCCGCACAGATTTATACCGTCACTGGGTAGTCAATACGGGTAGTTATCATTTAGGTCCTCGAACTGGTAACTTTGGTTCTATAAAGGGCGAGGACAGCCATCCAACCTAACCCAAGCTTTCTCTAATAACTCATTGATAGCAGTGGGTTGGAATTTCCCTTTGACCACTATAACAACATCTTCGACGTAAGCCAGCATATGAATTCTTCCCAAGGCGGATCTTATAAGTATTTCATTCACCAGGAGGAGTGCAAAGGACTGGTAAGATGATCTCTTCTTTCAGGGTGACTTTGTAGGCAGTTACCTTTATGAAGCTGTCGCCTATAGACGCACTGTTCACTCTATTGTTAAACAGATTGAAAAAAAAAAATATATTTAGAGCTTGGTCAACGTTGAAGCCGTCCAGAACCACTTGGATTGAACGATTCGAAAGCAAATTTCTAATCCAATAAATAAAAGCACATCGATACCAAAGGCACGCATTTTCGACAATAGAGTCTGATACCAGACTCTGTCAAATGCTTTTGAAATATGAAGCGAAACACCCTTACTTTGCCCAAGGAGATGCAAGGAGCGGTTCCATTTTTCGGTGGGATGAGATTGACTTCACCATCAATAATGTAGGTTATCGACCTATATCGACCCAAATGCGTCATAACTCGGGTATATATGGCTGCCTGCAAGGTGCTGTACCGTCTCCCCTTTCATGATGCAGGGTTGTAGGCTCTCTGCTACGCAGAAGGTACCTACGCAGAAGCCCATACGCGGATAATGTCGCCATTCTTTCTGTCGTGTTAAACCTAGAGACTGTGTGCTCTCAGGCACAGAGATCCCTAGACTTAATCGATGATTCGTGTACCAGAAATGAGCTTCAATGAATCCTCTTAAAACTACGGTTGCTCTCTATACGAAAAGGAAATGCAAGGCAGTGGTCAAACTCAACTTGTGCTTGAAGGTTTCTTTTTCCCCGATAACTGATTAATTAGTGTTTAAGCCTTAAATCCGAATTTCAATCTAAATATGATCTCTCTTGCAGCTTCGACATTTTCGTCGTTGACTGCACGAAGTCAGACGGGTTAGTTAAAGGCAAGAACTTCGTGAGTCTACTGCTGGAGGCAGCTTTCCAGAACCTCGTTAAACATTTTTTTACCTTTTTTATATCATTTTTACATTTTTGGAGTGCGCTATAAACGATTTGTCTAAAGTCTATATGTATTGCTTTGTTGAAAAGTTTCCTTTCTGTAGGTCTGAACTTGTTTTTGGGAATTCGAAACATTCTTCTGATGTAATACGAAACAGTTTACAGCTATCGCTACATTTACAACATCGGTTTAGAACTGAATTCCTTGCATATATTTTTTTATAGTTTTCCCCATGTAAAATTTATTAGTTGAAACCAATATCACACAGCTTCGATCTTAACAAATTTATGTGGTTTTTTTTTCATTCCAGCAACATGGGTGCAAAGAAACGCAATACTGCAGTCGATCGACAGCAAAGTTCCGCGCAGGTTAAGACACGTCTTGGTAATAAATCCAGTGCAACTACTTCTACACCCAAGAAATCGCAAAAAGCTAATCCGAAAACTGTTTCGAAGAAATCGCTGCCGATTAAGAAACGAATCTCAAAGGAAAAGGCTTCCACTGACGAAATTAAGGAAAGCAAACCTAGATCGACCTCGAAATCCAAGAAAACTACAGATGAGCCCCTACCGTCAACATCCACCGAAGTCACAGATGAAAGAAAGAAGGAAACTGAGCCAAGCACTGATGTCGATGTCGATACAAAACAGACTCCAAAGGATGGAAAAACAAAGGCAATTAGTAAAATGCTCAAAAGTCTCGACATTCAAATAAGTGGTTTTGCGAACATCCTTCCACCGGAAGAAAAAATAATAGAAGTACTAAAGTCCTCCATTTCGGAAAATGTAAAAACAAAGTCTCGCGCAGCTTCTGTGAAGGTAAGCAGCAACAATGCTGGTAAGTTCTCGGCAAAGAAAGACCAGGCGGACAAAAAAGTCAGCACTTCGTCAAATGTATCGGCTGCGAACTCCCCAAGTGTTCCAGGTGAACAAGATTCAAAGCCCAATGACACAAAATCCGGCGAACCAGGATCTAAAAAGGAGGAAACCGAAAGCAAGGAAGGTGAAAAACCGATTCTAAGTTCAAATGTTTCTGGAAAGGAAACATCGGAACCATCAGCTGAGCAGAAGCTTGATGAACCGATGGTTGAGACGAAAAAGAAACTCGCTGCAAAGAAGGCCAAGTTGGAGGCAAATCGAAACAAGAAAAAATCGGAGGAATCCAAGGATATGGTGACTCCACAAGAAGTTCCAAAAGTGACAACCAACGAAGAAAAAAACTCAGAGCAACCAAAATCTGAAGTTGAAATAAAGGACAAGAAAAAGCCAGCGAAATTGACAAAAGCTGCGGATTTAGAAAAGGAAGCAGCTACAAAGAGTTCAGACAAAGACTCAACTAAGCCAGAGGACGAAAAGGTTTCCCAAAAGCCACAGGCAAAGCCTGTTTCGTCTCCGAAAAAAGCTAAGCAGGCAGCCAAAGTGGCAAAGGCAAAGTGCAACGATGAAGAGATCAAGGTGCTTCCAGTTTCGACCGCTCCCCCAGAAAACACGACCCCAGAGTCGGACCCAGCTGAGCCCAAATCGGAGGAACCAAAAAAATCCGACGTAAGCGAGCCCAAAAACGAAACATCGCCACCCTCAGAAACTCAGGACAATAATTCAAAAACTCTTACAATACGTCAACGCCTGCAAAACAAGTACCAGATGGAGGCAGTTAAAAGTAAGCCTGCGCCTAAGCCCGCCAAAAAAAGCGAAAGCAAGCCTGCAACTAAGAAGACACCAGCGAAAACCCCTGCCGAGGATAAGAAAAACGATATATATGACTTCAAGTCGGGCTCCGAGAGCGAAGAAAATATTAAAATGGAACTTCCTACACTCAAGCAACTAAGAGAATTCTCCGATGATGACGACAAACCTCTGCAGGTGGCTAAAAAGAAGCTTAAAGAAAACCAGAAAGACCCAGAACCGGTCGCTTCCAAATCCGAACAGAAGTCGGAGTCAAAACCGGAGAAAAAAGAAACGAAAGCTGCTGCAAAGGCTGCTGTCGAAAAGAAGCCTGTTAAAGCAGTCCGTAAGCCTCCGGCAAAAGTAAAGCCTCCACCGCCAGAGTCTAGCAGCGATAGTAAGTCCAGTTCCACAAGCGACTCCGAGGATGAACAAAAGCTCAGTACGTTTGGTCAAAAGCGGCATCGAATGGCATCCCTGAACGCTCTGGCAAAGGTTCAGTGTCTCTACGAAAATGAGTCTCGCACCGCATACGAGTTGGGCCTATCGAAAACAGTCCAAATGGTACCGAAAATTCGAACCTTGAACTCGGGCAGCAGCTCGGACGAAGAGAAGGACGTAAAGGTGGCGATCAAAAAGGAACCTACCACCGCCCCAACAAAGGAGCCAAAGAAGGTCGAAGAGCTTAAGGTCGAACCAATGGAAGAGCCTGCCGAATTAGCAAAGGAAGAGGAGGAAGAAGTTGAGGTTGAAACGAAACGTGAACTGCGCAATGTGCCCGGCCGCGGTATGGGTAAACACTGGGAGTTCGAAAGTGACACCGACAACGAAGCCATTCTGATTGAGAAGCTGCGTTTAAAGAAGAAAAAGTTGCAAAAACTCAAGGCACTGCAGGCGAAGAAAGATAAAAAAGAAAAAGAGAAGATTGAAGAAAAGTCCGCTAAAGCGAAGAAACCAGTGAAACCCCCTAAGAAGTCAGTTAAAATTAAGACCGCTAATTCCGACGACGGCAGCTCGGAGTCAAGCGATCACGAAGACAAGAAAAAGGCAATGCACCCGCCACCAGAAAAACCTCCAGCGGAGCCGAAAAAGAAACGCAAACGTGAACTCAAAGAGGAGTTGATAGGCGATTATAAGGGAATTTTAGCGCGCAAGCGCATGGCCAGTCTTAACGCAAGTGCAATAGTCGCTGCTACTTATGAAGTGGAGCGACATCTGGACAGAAACTTTGCATCTGATTGCAGTAGCTTCGAAAGCTTCCCCGAAGAGGAAAAACACGTTAGTAAAAAGTCGAAAAAACAAGCGACCCAATCGCAACCAGCGCCTGCAACCGTAACAGAAACAAAACTGCCAAAGGAACCAAAAGATATAAAAATTGACATCACAGAGTGTGCAGACACTAAAGAGTCGAAGGACTTTAGAGAATCTATAAAAGAGTCCAAGGAAACAACGCGCCCAACATCATCGAGTCTTGTAATAGTACAGGACACTGATGTAACCATCACTGGGGTCTATGTTAACCCCACAACAGGATCTAGTCAAGAAGCTTACTGCAAAATGCAATATCGTGTGCAATCGAGTGTAACAGAGGAACGAGTCCTCAGACCGGGGTCGGTTGAGCCGCCAAAGTCATACACTCCTTTGGGTGCATTGTCGAGTATGCGCCCACCCGGTGCCGCTGCAGGAACTGAAGGTAAATTTAGTCATATTAACAATTTTTTTTTGCTTTATTGTACTTAAAAAAATCGAATGTCCTTTAATTGATTGTTTTTGAACTGAGGTTACAGTAATTCGGTTGTGATTGGGCCTTCTCAAACGCCCGTTCACGTTGTCTGTCCGATTTCGTATTATAACAGCCAACAGCGCATCCCGGTATAGGGTTGGTTAGGTTCGACGTGGTTGTCGGATAATAGAAAACTAACCGACTTAGACCCATTAAGGTCCATGTACGTACCAAGTGCCGTATGAAGGCTTTGAAATAAACTGTAAGCCATGTTGCATGCTTGCAGGGAGACACAATTTTGCTTGCCTTAATTATATTTTGTGGGATAAAAGGGATGTTAGCATCCATAAGGACGACATAGCGAGTTCTCTGACCTTGTGACTGAGCTCATTGGTATCAGAATGTCGACCTATCTGTCATATAAGGTAGTTATCAGGAGTCTTGAGTCTGCGATTCTCGTCGTGGACTAGCCTTTGAGTCGAGACAATGTCTTCTCTATCTTGAGAAAGATGGAAAAGAAGGGATGCCGGGGCCTTTTTAGAGTGATATAGAAGTTAATATGCACTAAGGAACCTCCAGCACAGTATTGTCGAGATCCTGCAATACGAACCTGGTAGGTCGTCTTCACTCAGAAGAACTTTGTCTAAGCAGTCTTTAATCTCCATGTTTGACAAAGTGTTTCTGACACAAACACAGACAGAAGACGGGGCAAAAGCCCTTTAATCCATGGCGGCGTCGTCGTCCAGGATCAGTGTCTAGGGGGTGAGAAGGCAACTCGTCAGTCGCTAACTCGTCCTTTTTATATGCTCTGAGAGTGATATGATGCCACCCAAATCGTTTTACGTCTTCGGTTTTAGTCAGAGGAGCCAGGGATGCCAACCACAATCGAAGATCTGACGGAACCTCTCCTTCAAGTTTCGCGACCTTCCAGTCGTGAGTTGGAAGTGCACTATCGCAAAGTCTTAAGGCTTAAAGGATTACTTGTAAGGAAGGAGGCTCAATGGTATCCAGGTACATGTTCTCGGTCTTCTAAGGTCAACGACGACCTTGACTGACCTTGATGCCATCCTCCTTCTAAAGTCAGCATAGGTGGTGCAGGGGTAGCGTATTAATGTTCAAAGCCTACCAGAGAGCTTAAACTTGACCAGTTACAACTTTTCGAAAACGATCGTGCCGCAAATATCACTGCAATCAATCCTGTGACTACGACACGATCTTTCAGGGCATCTTTTAATGACTGGAGAGGTTTAATGGAGGAGGAGTTGGGAGGAGCACTGATGCTCTGTACTTTGGGACGAACAGAACCCGAAACGATTTCTTCCTTCGACCTCTGACGCTTTGACGTAAAATATCGGTCGTCATAACGCACATATCCTTCCACCCTTCGCGATTCGCTGCGGTCAGGGCAACTCGGATGAAGTGCGGAGTCGTGAACTTTGAACTTCCACTACAAGATTTACCCGTGACAGAAGTTTTACCCTTGAAGAGCGAAAAGCTCATTCGAGCTTCTGGCAGAGGAGGCGTCATGAAGCTCCACAACCCTAAACTGATATGGGTATTGAGAGCTGTATGGCTTGGTTCCTTTGTTGCACACACAAAGTACGAATATTTTTCAGATCCACCACTTGAGCAACTTTTAAAATTTTTTTCGACCTCCTGAAATTAACATTTTATTTCAGAAGTACTTTAGTTCGAGTTCAATAAGGTTTAAGTATTCGAACTTTGGCGCATAGCTATTTTGGACAATAATCTTTGATTGGACGAAAATTGAACCTCGCACACGATCGACCATGACCACTTTTACCATAGAAGATCTAAGAACCTGATAGATCCGAAAATTCCCTTTTAGACGAAAAAAATTATGTAAGAAATATTGAAGATCTAGGTAAGGTTAGGTAGGATTGCTGGTAGCAAAAGCCTCCTGCTCGCATAGGCCTACGAGGGAGACCCTGCTGAGCTTTACAATATTCGCCACTAGTGTACTTGCAAGCTCGCTCAGCTCCTCAAGGAAATATTGAGGCTTCTGGATCATCACAGCCCCTGCAAATGCGGTTCTTAATTTTGTTCAGTGTTTTCCAATCAGGTTGCAGCCTGTTATCAATTTTGTGGCTATGGCCTTTCTAGTGCAATAAGCTTATTTGATTTGCTGCCATCTATGGATGGCCATAGCACCATTGTATGGCCGCTGCTCTGAAAATTCCCTCATCTGTTTTGGGCTATATTATGAATAGTTGCCGACATTCAGCCTGTCTCAAAAGAAAGAAGGATGGATTCTTTGGTCCGCTGCAGTTTTTTTTCCGTGGGTAGGTAGGCACTACAAGGACCAGCCGCGCGTGCTCACAGCAGTCTGAGGTTCTTAATCATTCAGCCCCTTGAATCCGTTGCGTACGCCACGTTGAATTACACAACTTTGAAGGTGAAGATTTCGGTTCTTAGAGAGAGCGGGGCATGTACAGAGAATATGAAAAGGTGGAGAGCGATCTCTTCATGCAGCTCCTGCAGAAGTCGTTGGAATAGACACCAAGCCTAGCTGCATGCCTACCTATCAGGCAGTCTCCTGTAATGCCACCGAGTGAAGCTCAAGCTTTTGGAGCGTTTAAGATCTAGCTTTGGCCATATCTGTTTCGTCACTAGACAGGACTTCCACCCAACCATCTAAGGTTTGTTCTTTCTATTGCATCCAGTTTAAGCAAAAGTTTGGAATCAAATCTCCTTTAGAGATGATCGGAAGTCTAGTTCTTTTGGCTTCTATAAGTTTTGCTAGAATTTCGGCTTGGAAGATACTGCAAGAGCTCAACAGTCTTCTGCCTGTTAGAATACCGAGTTTGTCAGAGCATACACCTGCTCCAGTGCCCTCACTTGATTTGGAACCATCTGCATACATTGCTATCTCGGAGTGGATTACAACGTTATCCAGCCTCCAGATTTCTCTGCTTGCAATTAGATTTAAGTAGTCTTAATTGAATTCAAGATAAGGTGTTATGCATTCTGTTATTCCTACACAGCCTCCTGGTGTGTGTAGGATTGAGCTTTGCCCTGTGGATAGCATTCTTTAATTGCGTGTAGCTTGAGGTCTTATAGCGCTTTTTGCGGCGATTTTTTCATGGAGAGATCTATAAGCGTAATGTTTAGGATTATCTCTAGCCCCATAAAAGATCTCAGAGCATCTGTAGTAACGAAACAAGGCAATCTTTGTACCTTAGTTAAAGCTTTCATATTTTTCTGCTTGGTTAAAGCTGGCCACCAGATGCTGCATCCATAACGTGAGTATAGTTCTTACTATAGCTCTGCTTATCAAGCTTGATGTTTTAGGGGAAGGACCCCATTCTTCACCCTAGAAAGAGTATCAGTGTTACAGGAGACTGTTACATCGAGTACTTCTCGACGATTTTTAACAATAAAAGTAGGTTTTGTGGTCGACTTGCCTGCCATGTTGGATGGGCATAGAATGAGGAGCGGCAAGCCTTCTCTTTCTTAAATGTCCGCTGTCTGATTTCTTTTCTAATTCTTTCGCTGTATTATTAAAGAAAGTAAAAGTTAATATTTTCTCTACCCATTATGTATCTGCGCATGTTGCTTGCTTTAGTGTCATAGAGAAGATAATATGAGTCTGACTTAAGTTCACAAAATACACCTTTTAAGATCTATGGTTCTTAATGAAGAGCGACGTCTACTGCTTGCTGGTGGAGGTGAACTATGAGGCTGGCTGCCTTACTGTGATGAAGGCTTAGTTGCAGGACCTTCTTCAGCTGCTGTTGGTTGTTGCTGGCGGATCGGCACCACGCCGATTCTGCCCGATCACGCGTACCTTGACCAAACTTAAGCCTTCCTTCAGCCTGTTGTTCACTTCCGTCAGTTTGACCAGTGTGTGGTTGTTCAAGGAGACTAAAATCTTATATCCGGCAAGCGCTGCCTCTTACAATCTTCTGACGTTAAATCGCGATTTAGCCTCTTGAGCGTTTTCAAGAGGAGCGTATGGCAGGCCCGGGCACAAATATCCTAGCCCTCGGTGCTGACGGTAGATCTTTATTTTCGACCAAACAAAGATCAGCGTCTTCACAAAGGGCGGACATTATAGATTTAAGCTTGTTCAGCGTCCAATCGTTTTTACACGAGAGGACCCTTAACACCTAATTGTGGATGAGCTGGCCGACAGATGGTTCCCTATTCGGATCCTCATCCAGCACTCCATGTTCACTGCCTCATCACTGAGTCGAAGCTCAGCATTGGAATTGAGGTGGATGGATCCCGCCTACCTTTCGCAGAGAAGATATATGGGGCTTACTCTTTTCTGCCCGCTCGTAACAGGAGTCAATAAGGATTTTTGATCCTTATTCAACCCACTTGGGGTGAATCTACTTTGTTACTTTGTTACTCTCGCTAGGAGTAACAAAGCGAGATAGAATAAGAAGTACGAAGATCCGAGGAAGCCTCCATGTAAAAGAACCTATCTCCAGAAAAATGGAGCACGACTGGCTCAGTTGGTATTGCCACGTTCAAAGGAGAGATCCTACGAACCCCGTCAAAAAGGCGATATCAATCAACATCCCAGCGCAATCGCGAAGGAGAGGAAGGCCTAAACATTCATGGATCACACAAATGCATCGCCAACAGCATTTATTTCGCCTCAGTGATGAAGAGATCCAAAACCGGGTGGCCTGTCGGTATATTCTGAGGTCAAATCGGCGTACGCCACAGGCAGACCATAAGGAATGCAGTAGAGTGGGAGGGTTATAATCCATCACTTCAGATTTATAACGCCTAGGGGTTTTTCCAACTCCCTCCTTGCGGCCGGAGGACGGTGTCACACAGAAGCTTGGTTTGCGGCGCACTTTCAGGTTTGTTTAAAATTCGGCAGTTAGGTTAGGTTGGAAAGGGTTGTTTGCAACTAGTGCAAGTTCACTCGGTGGCTAGATTGGCCCATTGTGATTACCCTTGTGAGGTAGACAAACATGGTTGGAAATATGTCTTACTAACTGAACCAGCCTGATCTTTTGATAAATCTTTTTAGGTCAAGTATTGGTATTCCTGCCAGGTCGTCCAGGCTATCAAAGAACCTGACTCCTAAAAAGGTTAGTCGTCGTTCTTGGAGAGCTGGGCAGTGGCAGAGATAGTGTTCTATAGACTCTATTTCTTCTTCATCCCTACAGCTTCTGCAGAAGTCGTTGGCAAAGATTCCCATTCGTGTAGCCATGACACCAATGGTGCAGTGTCCCGTGACTACACCAACGAGTGTTCTTATGAAATTTCTACTGAGAGATAGAAGGGTCGTTGTTCTTTTTAGGTCGAGTACTGGCCATAAGCTGTGAGTTATGATACAATCTTTAGACTGTTGCCAACGTTCACCGGCTAGTTTGATCGTGTATTGATCTATAAGACTTTTGGCTGTGTTGAAAGGGGGATAAACCCGTCGGTCAGCCATCGTTATGTCCAAATCAGAACCTTTCCTTGCCAGTTCGTCCGCCAATTCATTTCCGGCCACGCCAACGTGCCCAGGAACCCAGCAGAATAGAACTGTGTGGAAGCTTATATCCTTTAATGCCATGAGGCAGTCCTTGACAAACTTAGAGTATACGAGGTTGGAGTCCAGGGCTTTAAGTGCTGCTTGACTATCAACACATATGGTGATTTCCGTTGCTGGAAGATCCATAGATTGAATTGTCTGTGCAGCTCTCTTCACCGCATAAATCTCAGCTTGAAAAACACTGCAGTAGTCATTTAGTCGATATGACTGGTTGATTTGCAGTGTTTCCGAGAAGACTCCAGAACCTGTTCCATTCTCTGTTTTCGAACCATCGGTATAGATAGCTATACCTTTGATGTCAACTTTAGCCTCTACCCAGTCATGCCTACTTGGTATAATGACTTTGAATCTTTTGTCGAAGTCAAATTGAGGTTTCTTATAATCCGTACGGGTTACAGACCCATTTTGTTTAAGATGTTCAGAATGTTCGAGTGTCCTAGACATTGTGAGTTCCAGAGGTTGTTTTCTCTTAGTCTGAGAACTGCATTTGCCACCACATTTCTTGTGAAAAGCTCCAGAGGTTGGAGGTGCATCGTTGTTTCCAGACCTGTTTGAGGCGTGGATCTTAATGCACCTGTGATACCTAAGCAAGCTAATCTTTGTACCTTCTTCAGATTATTGAGGTAAGATTTCGTTTTACACGCCTCCCACCATACCAGTGATTCATAGGTAAGAATAGGTCTAACAACCGCTGTATAAAGCCAGTATGTTATTTTGGGTTGAAGACCCCACTTTTTCCCAATGGCTTGTTTACATGTGTAAAGAGCAATGAGACCTTTCTTCATTCTCTCCTCCGTGCTCCTTTTCCAATTTAGTTTGGAGTCAAACAAAACGCCAAGATATTTGGCTTCCAGGGAGAGTTTAAGATTGGTCCTATTTAATTTAGGAGTTATCCACCCCTGCAATTTGCGCTTCCTTGTAAACAGGACCATATCTGTCTTGTACGGGTTGACTTTAAGTCCACTGTTCTCTGCCCATCTTTATAAATCTGTTAACACAGATTCCATTAGTTCACTGATTGTTGGAAGAAATTTTCCTGAAATCAAAATAACTATATCATCTGCGTAAGCGACTACTTTTATTCCTCTTTTAACGAGAGAATTAAGAATTTTGTTGAGTGAGATGTTCCATAGAAGGGGTGAAAGCACCCCTCCTTGTGGAGTTCCCCTATCAACCGTTTTTTTTAATAGAATAGTCTCCCATATTAGAGTTGATAACTCTGCTTTTAAGCAGCGTCTTTACCCAATCCGTCAAGTGGGAATCGATGCCATATTCCTCCAGGGATGAGATAATGGTTTCTGTTCTTAGATTATTGAACGCTCCTTCTAGGTCTAGAAAGGTTGCCAATGTAAATTCTTTGTTGTGTAAGGACCTCTCGATTGTACTCGTCACCTCATGCAGCGTCGTTTCCACGGATTTCCCCTTAGTATAGGCGTGTTGTGCATTGCTGAGGTGCTTATTGATTTCGAGGTAATTCCTTGGCTGCAGATCTATCAGCCTTTCCAGTATCTTAAGTAAATAGGTCTGTAATCATTTGCTTTGCAGTGGTCGCGTTTTCCCGCTTTAGGAATAAAGACCACACGCACATCTTGCCAGTTCTTTGGAACATGCGTTAGAGTTATACACCCTATGAAGATGTCCTTGAGCCAAGGAATGAGTGCATCACTCGTTTTCTGAACCATGGCAGGTATTATACCATCCGGTCCCGCTGATTTGAGGGGTTGGAAGGATTTTATTGCCCAGGTTAGTTTATCCTTGCGAATATCCTCAGCGATAACTGCCTGTTCTTCGTTGGATAATGAAGTCTGTTGTATCGAGTGTTTGTTCGCTTGTTATGTCTCTGCACCCAGGGAAGTGTGTATTGAGCAGAAGTTCCAAGGTTTCATGGTTGTTTTGTTCGTCCAAGCGTTGTCTTTGCGTTGATTTTGCGCAATCTTGCCGCTTCCATTGAGGTCTCGATGTTGGTACAGTAGTTGGTCCATGATGCTCTTTTCGCTGCTCTAGTTTTCCCTTTGTATTCGTTGAAGCTGTTGCGATAAGTGTCCCAATCAGCATCATTCTTGGTCAGCTTAGCCTTGTTGAAAAGTTTCCTTGTTTTTGTCCTGAGAAGTCGAAGTTCCGCGGTCCACCATGTTGCATGGGTTCTTTTGGGGGGCCGACTTATAGGACAGGATTTTTTGAACGAGGCTAAGAGTGTCTCAGTGATAAGGTTGACGGATTCCTCTAACTGTGTCACATTCGAGATGCTGCCTGTTTGATAAGGCGCTAATCGTCCTGTGACGAGTTTGGAGAATTTGCTACAGTCGGTCTTAGCAGGGTTTCTAAAAGGTAATTCTTTATCTATTCTACAATTAATATTGAAGGTTATCCTGTAATCGTCCGAGAAGGAGCATTTGGTGGATACCATCCAGTCATTAACTTCAAAATTTTCGGTACAGTGAGCTAGAGTTAGATCAATGACCTCCTCCCTAATTTTGTTGTGGAAAGCAGGATGACTACCCCTGTTACAAATTTTTAGATTGGATGTCAAAATAAATTCTAACAGACTCACGCCTCTTGTTTATATCTTTGCTGCCTATCTTTGCTGAGTGTGATGGGCATTGGCGTCCACCGCGATGACAAGGTTAGCCTTGGTGTTCCTTGCGTGGAGTTCCAAGTCCCATAATGCTGTCGATGGTGGATTGTCCTCTTCGTATGGCAAGTATGCGGATGCAAGAATAAGTTGTACCTCATTCCTGCGGTCGCACACCGCCACTGCTAAGTCGCTGTTGCTGAAATGACAGTAAAGATTAAAGTTGAGTGCTTTCTTAGCCAATATGCAATTTCTCAGTTTACCTTTTTTTTGGTGTGGAGGAGTGAGTATATTTTGGACCCTAATCCCTGGATTTTGTCTTTGGAAAGCCACGGTTCCTGGATTAGGGCCACATCAATATTCTCCTCGGCCATGAACAGCAGCAGGACGTCGGTGGCAGCTTGAGAGTGATGCAGGTTAATCTGCACTACCCTCAGTTTCCGACGCTGGTCTTTTTCATGTAGGAAGCTAAACTTTAGCTGCCCTAGCCCGAATTTGACCACCCCTGCACCCTGCTACTGTTTTTAGATAGCTGGCAGATTTGGTGTCCACCACTATCTTCTTGTCCACGTCTCCACCTTTTTCCCTCGGTGTCTTTGAAAGAACCTGCCAGCCCTTCGTGCTGAGACCCTCGTTCTGCATATCTACAAGCTTTAGTATGGCTTTTTCCTCCGGAGCCGGAGGAGGTATCCATACATGCACTTGTATGCAAGGGTGGAAGAGCCGAGGCAGGTATCGTTTCTACTTCGGCATCAGGCCAGACCTCTCCAAGGTTGCAGATGCAGCGAGTTAGAAAGTCATATGACTCCCTGTTGCTCCTACTAACTACCTGGAACTAACTCCTGCAACAGGAGGTATGATTTTCCTTGATAAGTTCTTCCTCTGAAACCGCTGTGTCTGTGCTGGATCTTTCCTATCTACCCAGACCAAAGAGACGTTTCTCTTCGGATAAGAGTTTGGGGAGGTCTCCTTCCAAACAATCTTTTTTAAGGTCTAGACACTTAATCTAATTCAAGACGAATAGACTAAAAATCTTAGCATTCTTTTTTTTTTTTTTTTACACAGTTTTGAGCTCCGCCTCATTTAGGGGTGTTTGCTGCGTTTCCAACCCTTTCGACCTACGTAAGGCCGGTTACTTCTTACCTCAAAAGAAATTCTTTTTCTTAACTGTCGTCTGGGATGCTTGAGAAACTTGTTAATGTGTTGCTTTTAACTAACTTAAATGTGTTTAGGGACTCTGTTAAACTCTGTTTAGGGCTGTGTTTGGCCTTTAATGTATAGGCAATAGAAAAAAGTGTGCGTACTCCTTGGCTTGGTAGAGCAAGACTACCGCAAAAACTATATTACGATAAGGGAAGACAACGCTTTGCGTCTCTTCTTCCACACTTTAAATGTCACTTTTTGGCTTACCAAACTAATCTGTCTACCACCATGTTCCATAAACCATTTTTCATTTCCTTCATTCTTGCGGTGGTTGCGGTGGTTTGGCCCCTTTTGGACACCCTATGCTTATCTGAGCTCAAAAGAAAGTTTGTCATATTGAAAAAGACCTTTTTAAAATAAGGTCTTCGCTATTATTTGATCTTTCCTTAAATCTTTGCTTAGCTACAATTTGTAATTGTATATTAATACGTTAATCAAATTCCTTTACAGGTCGATCTTCACCACCTACACCTGCAGGTACAGCGACACCAATTATTGAACCAATTACTCATCCAAACATCTACCAACCAAACGACTTGAGCCATCACGACCCATCAGAACACTCACACTACGTGTATCATCATCACATGTCACCGTCAGCCCTGTCAATGCATGCCCATGCCACGGATCATGCATCACAGTTACATCACTATGCTGGCCATCAGGCTGCAGCACCACCACCACTGCCACAGGCGCCCAATGCCCATCACTATCATTCACAGCAGCAGCCTCCACCGCCTAGTTCAATGTCGCAGAGCCGATGTGAGTCACCGGTGCGCTATGGTGGTAGCTATCAAGGACAGCATCCAACTTTATCCATGACAGCTGGGGGAGGCTCGAGTGCATTCTGTGCACCACCCAGCATGCAGCAGCAGCAGCAGCAACAACAACAGCATCAGCAGCATCATGACATGAGCGGTAAGTAAAAAAACGTTTGATCTTTTGAAACGCTTAGATGCAGGGTGCACTGTGCAGGGGTACAGGAACTGTTGTGAACATAACTATGAAGCTGTCAACACTTCGGGACAAGGTTGGGTGGTAATTGACTGATTTAGGGACCCACGACGACAGCATCTCACATACTTATCCTCAGATGAGGAATTCGCACACTTGATTACTCACTCAATCTGAAAGCTTTCGAAATTGGTTTTTAAGAGAAAGAGTGAGAGAGAGAGAGCTGTCAATGACAGGAACAGCTACCGCTTCGAGGGGATATCCTTCGATCTATTTTGGACTTAATGGAGTTTACTTCAAAATCATTAAATTTTCAATTAGGCCAGTGAGAATGGGATTTATGTAGGTGAGGTATGCTCTGTTTCGGCAAGTGGTTTGTACTTCAGTCGATGGAGATTCCAAAGAGTGCTTCAAGGCTATATAATTGACGTGTTTGGGATTTAATTAACCACTCAATGCCGCCTGGGCAGGTAATTTAACTAGAAATATTTTTCGTAATCATTATGCTATCATTTACTGCAATGTTTTTTCTATGAGGAGTTCTCGATCGATGGGATAGAATTGGCCAAAAAAGGAGAGGGTAGGTAGGTACAGGTGGCGGTTCATGAATGAAGAACTCAAGCAGCACTTGATGTGCCATTTTGAAGGAAGTATTCCGTTGGACCTGGAGACTTAAACGGTGAGAAGCTGCTTATAGCCCAGGAAACCCTTTCCTCGGAAATTATTGAAATAAATATTGTTGTGCAGTGCAGGTCAGAGGCTCCATACTAGTATCACTGCAACCGGGAAAGTGTGTGTTTAATAGGAGGTCCAGGGTCTCTTCTGACGATTCTGTCCATCCTCCATCTGACCTTCTTACAAAGTAGGGACTGGAGTGTTTCTTGGACAGAATCTTGCTAAGCCTAGCGGAGTCCTTAAGGGTTTCTATTGAATAGCAAAAATCCATCCAAGCCTCCTTTTTGGATGTCTATGGCTTTCTTACACAGACTTAGACAGTACCTATAAGGTTGTCAGAAGTTGCGCTTGTGGCAGATATTGAAAATCGCCCTGGTAAATCTGCCTGAGATTGGAAAGATCTTTGTTTGTTCCACCATGGAGGGAGTGTTTTTTTTTTTGCTGCGTTGGGCATTAGACTTTGTATGTAACATTCATTGCCTTTTCGAAAGTCTTTACCTCTGCCTCCTGTTCTTTCAGTTCTTTTATTGCTGCTGTGTTTGTTTTGGATTTGTTCTTGAGTTTTGTCCGAAGGGCTTGGCCAAATTTGGTCCAATTAAATCTCTTGGAGTCGAGTCAAAAAAGGATCCATCTGTGGTCTGAGTGACTCCAGACTGCAAACTCTCCAGCTTTCGAACCTTAAGCTAACATTGTTATTTATAAATGTAATATTTAGGACTTTTTTCCACCCGATGTTTGTTTCCGTGCTCGGGGAGACAAAGTCTGTTGGGGTTGTGGCCCTATTACAGACTGTTAGGTAGGCACGCCTTGACCTTGTCTCAGGCAACCTGTATGACTTTCAGCATTATCGGTTTGTGGGTGCTGATCGGCGATCAACAGGTCCTCCAGCAGCTTGTCGGTTTCGACGATGTCCGCATCGTCCTCGGGACCCGGTGACCGGTATACCTTAAGGTTAGCATGCCTTATGCCAAACCTAAGCCTATGATCTACCTTCTTGAGAGCAGCTAGGCACTCGTTGTTGATAAGCAGCAGTTAGGACTGGGTGTTTTATATGGTTTCTCAGCTTTGATGACTGACCAGTCATCCATTAGCTCCTCCGGGTTGTTAATTTTGAGACATTGGAGAAGCCTTCCCCTTTTAACTCCATATTAGTCAACCAAATGCGTGCTCTAGTTCTCCTCGGAATATGGTTAGTAGGGATAAGCTTGAGCTTCAAACCATCCCGGGCGTCGCTAACCTTAGCAACGCACTCACTAAGGAACTCTTTGGAGAACCTGTCAACGTACCTGATTACCCGATATCCCACAAAAACCTCGGGGGGTTCAAAATCTAGAAGAGGTTCCCCTTCGTTTGTCAGTAGTTGCTCATTTACCATGTGGGAAAATTTGGCCTCAATCTTTCCCCACGCCTTGCCTATGGATTTCCCATTAGTGGAAAACTCATCCACTAAAGCGACCTGAAGTTGATCCCTGACCACCTCCCTGAATGTGTGCGTTGGGACCCCATGGCCGCCGACGTTTGTTGAATGAACAAAAATTTGTTGATGATGACCTGGAGGCCAATAGCTCATTTTCAGATGAGGTAACTACATGTGACAAACTTAGCTGGTCTTTTCCAGCGATTTTTCCTTCTTTTTTGTTCATTTTTTGTTTTATTTTTTTATTTTTTTTCCACGTGTGAGACCGGAATGTAAAGTCCGTCCTGGCAGAGTCACCTTACCACGATACAACCGACCTTAAACAAAGTAAACAAAGCAATTTTACACATAACGTGACACAGCAACATTAGTCTAATCGGTCTTAATTGACAGTTCGGTGTAGAATTTTGGTGCTGAAAAGAACGCATCATAAGGTTTATCATCAACCAAACAATACTTGCTATTTTGAGCGTCTGCGACTAGTTCTTCTCGCTGTTTCTTCGAGGTAAGAAGGCAATTGAGTAGCAAAGCCCTCGCTCGAGCAACAAAGCGTCCATTTATAAAACCCTCATCATCCCGGTCCTGCTTAACGGTGCAAAAGCATGGAACCTGTCAAACGCAGATGAAAACACTTTAGCTGCTTCGAGAGGAAAATTCTTCGAACGATTTACAGTCCCGTCTGCAAAGACGGAGAGTGGAGGAGGCGGTATAACATCGAACTGTACGGGCTGTACAGCGACACCGACACCGATCTAGCCAGAAGAGTCAAAATTCAACGGCTACGATGGCTGGGTAATCTAGAGCGGATTGACACAAACGGCCTGGTCCGGAAAATCCTCGTTCGAAACCGCAGGGACGACGCAGTAGAGGATGACCGAGACTCAGGTGGCGCACGCAAGTGCAAGGGGATCTCGGCCTACTTCGCCTCCAAAACTGGAGACGGCTAGCTGGAGACAAAACTGACTGGCGGAACATGTTGGCTGAAACCTAGGTCCACCCTAGACTGTAGCGCCACCTTTAGTATTTAAGTAAGACTAGTTCTTATTAACTGCCAATCAAAGGTGTCCCAAAACGCATGCCAACCTTTACAGTGGGGATTTAAAAAGCCCATTTTCCTACCAAATTAATAGATTTTCTCAGTCACTACCCTACATTACGACAGCACAGAGGTAGGTACTCATGCGTTCCATATTTGAAAACACGAATTTGAAAGCTTTTAATTGACTTTATGTGGAATTTAATTAAAGCGTTATATGTACTTTTACATCCTATGAATAGGATTCACTATGCGGGGCTCAGAGTAGAAAGGTACTCCTCGGTTGAGAGTATAGACCACACGACGCTGGAACAGAGCAACCACTAAAAACCATTTCCTGAGCTATGCAACGAAGTAAATAATTCGATTTTGAATGAATCGAGGGTCGGAAATACCCAAACAATGTTGGGAGTTAATTTGATTTCTCGCATTTGCAAATTGATATTGTTGAAATCGATAATTTTTAATGGAGGCAGTAGTAATTATTATAATCACATTGATTTTGCTCTAACCAAAGTTTGGTAATTTAACCGAAACAGCTGTTGCCTATGAGAGTGAATAAACCTTTGCAATAAGTCAATAAAATTATTGAAGATTTCAATTAAACTTGACAGGTAGTGTAGTAACGATAAAAATTGAACTTAATTATACAAGGGTGGTTAAAATTTAAGGCCTGATGTTGATTTTGAATAAAACACAAATTATCAAGGAAATTATTCTTGGAACAAAATATCGGCCAAATGGCCGCCGCGGCCTCGACGGCACACCTCCATCCCATGATCCAAATATTCGATGACGCTGAAGCATAATTGAGATTCTATGCCGTAAATGTGCTGAATTATCTCATCCTTTATCTCTTGAATTGTTGTCAAACAGTTATTCTTTGTGGGTGCATTAGTTTTTCGGCAAAAACTTTTGGATTATCATTCGCCCAAATGTGACAACTCTGCTTATTGACGAATCCACTGATGTAAAAATGTGCCTCATCACTGAAGATGATTTTCTTCGAAAATTGATCATCCACTGTTCCCATTTCTTTCCACCGTTCTCAACATTGACGACGCTTGAAATGGTCAAGAAAAATGGTCACCGTCATCAACGACGAGCGTGAGAAGTGCAATTGTTGGGCACGAAGACGAGTTGAGGTGGACGGTTCTTCAGCCACACTATTGCGAACAGCAGCAATATTTTCTGCAGTCCGAGCTGTACGAGCATGCACTGGTGTTTTTACATCTCCTACAGACCCGGTGTGCTCAAATTTCTGCACGATGTTTCCGTTTGTACGGAAATTTGGACGATTAAATTGACCGAAAAAATCACGAAGTGCATGATATCCATGTTGATTTGAACGCCCATTTTCATAATAAGCCTGAATAACTTTACCGCGTTGCTCGATTGTGTACCTTTCCATGGCTCAAATTGAGTTGGTCTAAAATTAAGAAATGTCAAATGAAATGCAGAAAAAATTCGACGTTTAGGTGTGGTTCACATTCAAAATCGGCCCTTAAAATTTAACCACCCTTTTATATGCTTTCGGGTAAAAAAATTATCTACCCGGTTTTGTGACCGTGAAATCAACGAAGAATAATTTGACGACTTAATTGGCTACCCTACCCTTAATTGGCTATTGAACCCTACTTAACTGGCTTTGCTCAATTAGTTGAAATTCAATCAATGAAATTTTATCTGACCCCATTCGTGTCACTTCGGGTGTACTTCAAGGAAGTCATATGGGCCCTTTGCTGTTTTTTGTGCTGGTAAACGATATTCCAGATGTCATTTTCCAAATGTCATCTCGAACTCCATTTGTTTATTGTTCCCTGACGACGTAAAAATGCTCAAGTGCATAAAAACCAAGCGGACTGCCTCCCCCTCCAGCTTCAAAAGGACCTTGAATCCTTGCAAGAATGCTGCTCTCGGAACCAGTTATTCCTTAATATAAGTAAATGCCAGTTTCTTTCTTTTACTTGAAAGTGCTGGCCAATAAACTTGTGCTACTTAATTTGAAACACCCGTCTTCTCAAAGTAGCTTTGGCTCCGCAAGCTCAATTTAATAATAAGAGCTTTGATTTTGCTTTTGCTTTTGATTTCATCGTAGAGCTCTCTTTATCTTGAGATCTTTGTATGTTTCTTTTTTTCGCTCGGATCTGCAATACTGGTGTTTATGTGTAGTGTAAAATGCATTCTATAATGCCGATAACAGAATTTTGTTTTGTTTTTTTATAATTCACTTGCGTTCAGGGGTTTATGGTTACCCTTATACTGCATTAACACAACGCAAGTGGAAAGGATCAGAGGAGAAACAGGAAAGGTACTGGTGCACTTTGGCTTTGAATTGTTGGGGGTTATAATGGCGTGGAAAAACCCCTTGCGGAAGCCTGGTCCACATACGTGAAGTTCTGCTTATGAAAGAGCTCCAATGCAGTACGTCCGAAATCGACTCAAGGTTGAACTGATCGGCATTCCTGCTACCGCGGTTATTGCAATTTAATTCTTTGTGGGGTGGAATGAATGCAGGTGGCTATTTCAGTGGAGCACTCTTTATGGAAAAAGCGATAAAACAATGAAAGGCATGACACATTGCGACGGTATTCCAAGGAGTAAATCGAGCTCAAAATGTTTGGGTCACCTATAAGTTTAACGCGCGTTTTTGAATCCTGTCAAGGAAATGCAACGTTCTTTGGTGCACCTGCCCAAACATGTGAGTTATATTCCAGTTTTGGTCGTATATACGCTTTGTAAATGATCAGATGATGTAAAGTATTTCTTATTTGGTTTTAAAAAATCCAAGCATTTTACAGCGTTCTTGGCGACGTCGAATACATGGTCATTCTAACGAAGGTTGGCACTAACACACATACCGAGGACAGAGAGCTTTTCCATTTCAATGATGTAAGTGCGATTCATGGACAATGGCCGAAGATTTTGATTTCGCTTGAGGGACAGTAGACAGCATTGTGATTTGGACGCTTGATATTCTACTCTGTTTACAACCCCCCAGGCTGAGATGCTGTTTAGGTCGATTCGACGTCTGAAGAGCAAAAACGACTTTCTGAAAGCGAGTATGAAAAATTGAGGGTACCGTTATCAGCGAAAGAACAAGATGGATTAGAGGTTATTCCTTTTTCGGTTTTTCTCAGTTAGATTGGCCTTATAAAACCAAAAACATACCTCTCTCAACTTAATGGCCTCTTTACAGCTCGAGTCTGACCATAGATTCTCTTTTTTTGTCTGATATTTTTCATTCTGTTAGGAATAAAAGATTTCTTACCAAGGAAAATTAAAACTGTGACCAATATCGGTGGCGGCATCAACGTCACGATCGAGGAAACAAAGTGACCAGTTAAAGTTCTTAAAGAAATTGTTTGGCCGTCCCAGTTTGCTTTTCATATTGCCAAACTGTTCTTTTTGGGGCTGGATCTTTATATGTATGGTTGATAAACGAAAAAAAGCCGACACGAAACACTAGTACAATGATCCTAGAGGCGATAGTACATTGACTGATGTGTATTTTTCAGGGTGAGAGGTGAGGAACAAGTCCAGAGTGTTGGCAGCATGACTGTCAATGTCAGGAATCCACATTGGTTCGTTTATAGTTGCATGAGGCTGTTAGACGCAGCGAAAATCCCAACAAACGAAAAATTCCAACAAACCTATTACACTTTGCTTAAAGAATCAAATAAAATCAGTTATCATTTAAATTTCCATGCACATCTGAGCCGCAAAGGGTTAATGATCAAGACCAAATTCTGAATCGAATGAGCCATGTCCGTCCGTCCGTCCGTCTGTATGTCACATGTTTTTAGGCATGTTTTGAGCTAGGGTGCTGAAACTTCGTACGTAAGGTCCACGTCATGCGAAGCAGTACAAGTGTAAAAAATTTGCTTAATATTTTATGTAAAAAACGCTTAGTTCCACATTTTGTTTATACAAGACTTTGAGCCATGTCCACATTTGGAAACAGAATTGAAGAAATACCTTAAATTTGCCAGAAAAACTTAATTTCGATTGGCCTTGAGCCTAATTTAGGAAAGCATGAAACAAAAAAAGTAGCACGTTAGGTAAACGAGACTTTAGTCCAGATTTCGTTCATATAAAGTTTTTAGCCACGCCCCCTTTTATGGGTCGATTTTTCAATAATATTGAATTTGAACCAAAAAATTGCATTTTTACGTACATTTAATTAAATATCTGTGGTTTGTAATTAGGGGCAGTTGGACCACGACCCTTTGCGAAGTTTGCATTACTTATAAAATGTCAAAAAATAACAATGCCATCAGCATTTTACAATGTGGGATAGGATGGGGTATTCAACGGTCCGTTTTACGGACTGTAACTTTTGCGTACACACTGTAGCACTTACTGACTGGTTATTATTATAACTATTGTATTACGAAGTTTGTAAGAAATCAGAATTGTTTGTAATTTTATATTTAAGTCTCATCATCATCATCATCATCATTTTCGGTGACCGTTTATCCTTAGAAGGGTGGCGGAGCGAGGGCGGCTAAATGGTCCTTCAATCGCTCCCGATCGTCCGCCACCAACTAAAGAGACACAAGCGCAAATCCCAGACGGGTCTCGGAGATATTCTTTACCTGATCCCACCACCTGTTTCTTGGCCTACCAGGCGGGCGGCGCGCTCGCATCTCGGCTAACATAAACTGTCTAGGAAGTCTGTCAGGGGGCAGAATTGATCGCTCCACTTGGAGAAGTAGCTGCTCAGCATTAAGACTCCCACGAATACTGACGCTTCTCACTCTATTCTTAAGAGTAACACCTACACCAGCAACGCACCTCATAAATATCATTTTGGTAGCTTGTACCCGCGATCTAATTCTTTCGGTCATTACCCAAATTTCATGACCATAAATAAGGGTTGGAACGAACACTGGATTAAAAACTGAGATCTTTGATTTCAGTCCAAGCTCAGCTTTCCTAAATGACCGGCTGGCTCAGTTCTTTTATACTATTGCCACAGCTTGGCCAATCCAACAGGATAACTTAGTATCACTCCTTCCATCTTTCGTGAAAAAGAACCGAGATACTTGAACTTCTCTACCTGTTTCAATGGGGCTTCATTTATTTTTAAGAAATCTATCTAGGAAAAGAACCACCACTTCGGATTTGCTCACGTTTACCTTCATCCCAGCCGCAAACCCATCCAGTGCTCGCTAAGGTTCCTCCTCGGAATATGCCAGAATAGCTAAATCATCTGCGAAAAGCAGATGGCTTATCCTGATGCCAGCCATTTCGAAAGCTTCCTCACCAAGACTGCAAAGACCCACAAAGGTGATTTTACTAACCTCAATAATCTGTTTAGGAAAGTGGACTTCAACTTCCTTCTAAACCTTATTTCCCTCCTAAATGAAAGAGTTGCCCTGTTTTACTCCAAAATACCCGCTGCGTCATCCTATCCATCCAATACTCTAAAAAGAATAATTATTAATCATAATTTGCAAGGAACTTCGCTCCCTGCGCAACAAAAGAAACAAATAGTGGCAGTTCTATCATACATCCCGGTCTTTCTTCGACTTTTCAAAATCCCCTCAGTCTGATACTGAACCAATTTGTGACCCTTTTACCTTCAGTTCTATCTCAATACTTCCAACGGGCCCTTTACAGTCGCCAGTTTTTTCGCTCATCATTTAAGTCGTTTATCGGACTTCTTCCGATACATGGAAAATTGTCTACAGACGTCTTTCTCTTTAGTTTCAATGAATATAGCTCCCTAGTCACCGAGAAAACAAGCGAGTTAAAAGACGACCATAGGAGTGGTCCCGACAGCCATTGCTCTAAAAGAAATGCTGTCTCCATTTGATCCAACCTCTCAGCGCACTGTGTCAAGGCTCAATTTCACAGGGAATCTTTCCTAAACTTTGGAAAAATGCCTACATCACACCAGTTCACAAAAAGGGACAAAAGAATGAGGTATCCAATTATCGCCCGACTCCTAAGAGTATCGTCTATGATGTCATATTTTTTCACTGCGCTTCTATCTTTTCTCCAAACCAACATGGTTTTCTAAAAGATCGATCGACAACTACTAACCTAGTCGAGGTTGTTTCGCATTCCGTGTGCGCGCTTGAAGATGGAAAATAACTTGACGTTATTGCCGCCGATTAAAGTAAGGCCTTCGAAAAACTAGCGCATCGAATTATAATTCTAAAACTCATCGCGCGCCGTCGGTTTTTCCCGTTGGTTCAAAACCCAACGGGTCAAATACTATCCAGAAGATCGGCAATATAATGTGATATTCTTCTATATCTGACCCTCTAAATGCTACTTCCGGAGTCCGTCAAGACAGCCAGCTTGGTCCACTGTAATTTATCCTATCAATGATGTAGATCAAGTCATCATTGACTTCCATCTTTCCATTTACCCTTACGATATGAAAATTTGAAACATATACCTTCCCGTGACGATTCCTGCTGACCCAATCCAACCTTTACAGGCCCTATTCCAATTTTTTGGCGGGCCGCTAAGGAGGAGATAAGCTGCGGCACGGTTTAGAGTTCGCTTGTAAGCAGTTACGGTCTTGCTCTCGCTTAACTCCGCAGAGCCTATGCGCGGAAAGGGCGGCAGTGATAATCAACCCGGATTTCCAGCTGGTATAATACCTGACACGTTCGGCTGCCGTAAAGTATACTTCAGGTGCATCTACGACAAGAATGCCCACTGGTTGGTATACTCTATTAGACTAAATATAGACAAGGGCGTCTTTTAAACTGCAGCCCATTCACGACATTAAAGAATTTATAACTCTAAATCGCTTCATTAACTGTAATCATTTCAAAGCTTACCGCAATTGCTCCTAAGAGAGGCAATTAATTTATAAACTAATTCAAATGAAGTGCTGAGAAGCCACTAGCCCGATAGCTAAGCAAAGGAAACAATATCCAATTAAACTTTGATCATATCGATTATTGGCTGCAGCCTGGACTGACGTTCAGCATCACAGAATGAAGTCCTTATCCACAAAGTATATCATGCGTGCATGAATGTATAAGTGCAGGTGTTTTATTCCATTTAATTCATACCAGGCCGTCTGCTGTATGAAAACTTTCTTAAGTGAAAACTTTATACGAAATAAGTGTTTGTGCACAGAAAACTTTATGGAGCCGGTCCTGCTAAAGGTGGTTTCGGTCATTTTGTGCAAGGGTGCTTAAGCCACCTTCTTGGCTCTGGATAATAAGTTTCTTCTGCTTACTGGTTAAGCTCTTTGAAGTGGTCATGGAAAAGTGTATCCTCTCGAAAAGAACAAACCCTGTCTATATTAATGAAGCAATCCCATAAGTTAAAGTTGGAAAAGTCTGAGAGGAACTTTGAAATTGTGTAATTGTATCACTTGAACTGAGAACGAGGACGCTTTCGATCGAGCTATATCTACAGAATTAATTGCTTAGAGTTATGTCCCGCAAACACGTATCGAAAGTTTGTCCTCAAAGGGCAACTATTATTGTTTTCTGTTGCCTTTGTGGAGATATTCGTTATATTAATTAAAAAGTCACCGCAATAATTGAAATAAATTAAAGTGACAAAGATACACTCCGTCAGAGCTGTTGAGTCGACAATTTTGAACATCATACCAATCAAGTGATTTTCAAATATTAACAAGGACGAAGTTTGAGTTACAGACGGACGAACAAATATAAGTCAAACTTAATGTACGCCTATAAAGATAGACTTTTTAAATTATTAAACGGCATTTCGATACAAATACATGACCTAGGTCCTAGACGGGATGCTTTCATAATTCTTCTTGCTCTCGACAAGCACGTAGGTGTAGCTATAACTTTATGACTGCCTGTAGTACATGTACAACGCTATGAATTTTCCATGTAAGTTTTTTGACCGCATTTTTATGGATACACGCTTTACACAAACCAATGTACCCTACGTCGGTAATGGTGTATGAAATCGTTTGCCCTCCATTGATGTCGTTTACCTTAAAAGAGCATTCTGCAAACGTATTGAGGGCATTGAAGTTGAAATGATGTTTTTTTTACCCTGTCATTTCAAGGCGCGAAAAACACATTAGCGTACTAAGAGCCTTGCTTGATGAGATTATGCACCTGGCATTCATATGCGTTTCAGTTTCATACACTGTTGCAGATGTCTATGACAAACACACTAACAAACTAGATTAGATTATAGTTTGTGCAGGAATAAGTGTTCATTCGTTTTTCAAAGGGTATAGTAGGAAAAAAACAGAACATTTTCAGAAAACAGTTCCCTCAAATGTGACATTCATTTTTACTCTTATATGCCAGATGAGAGGGTAATCAAGTTTCCCGCTTACTTATTTATCGGGCTTCCGACCCATGGCGGGTCTCTGTCTGGTTCACAGAAGGCTTCCGTCCTCTGCGATCCTGGACATGCTGGTTCCAATCGTTCAGACCAAGCGTTCGGGCATCCGCGATGGCTTGGTCCTTGAAACGGTGGTTCGATCTTTCTGGTTGCCTTCCTGGTTGCCTCGAGCCTATGGGCTTGGATTCAAACACCTTGTAGGCTGGGTCAACGAGACAATTTTTTGCTTTTTTAAGCCAAATTCACATCTTGGTAGCATATAGAGTTCGCGGTTGCATCTTCTCCTTAATTTGCCCTCCTTTCACACAGAACCACATATTCGACGAGAATTTTTCTCTCTAAACTCTAACTAGTGGGAGGGTTACAATCCGCTTAGGCGAATCGTTGGATACCCCATCCCAATTGACCACTGTCAAGCTCCGAATTGTGTCATAAATCTTGGTTGTTAAATTTCAGTTAAGAATCTTCTCCCTAAGAAAGGGGCGTGGCGTCCACCCCTTCTCAACAACATGTCTTTTTTTTCAGAACTGCTATACACGTGTTGACTGCATTTTCATATTGAAAATTGAAAATGTTTTATACTTAAAAACGCACCCAAAAGTGGGCGTGGCGAAAATTTATTCACTTGAGTTGATAGCTTACGCACATATTTGAACATTTTATAGTGCACGTTGTTTGGATTTAAAGCAAATATATCAAATAAAAACCGTTTATTAGAATGCATTTTAAGTATGACCACGCCTACAAGGGGCGGTATTCGCTTTTAAGTAAAGTGGGCGTGTCAGTGGGCGGATTTTAAATTTTTTTACACTTGTACTGCTTTGGGACAGATATCAAGTTTCAAGTTCCTAGCTTACGGACGGAGGGACATGGCTCATTTGACTTACAATTCGGTTTCGATCATATGCCTTTAAGGTCTTGGGGGTCTACGGAGATTATTTCTCTATGTTACAAACTATGAATCAAACTTAATATACCCCCTATCCTATGGGATGGGGTATAAAAAGCCAGGTAAAATACATATCTGCTTTTTCGCTAATTTCCAGTGCCAGTTGTATGCTCGGTGCCAGTTTGATAAGTTTTGCACGAATCTTGAAGTCGGCCTTTGTCAGGTAGAGCTCCTGACGATAAATGTTGTCATATGCGGCCTTAAAGTCGATGAAAAGATAATGTTAATATGCAGACTTAAAATTCATTTGTTTTTTCTAGGATTTGTCTTAGTGTGATGATCTGGTATGTATATGGTCGATTTGACGGGCCAGAAGCCGCACTGGAAGGTGCCGATTTGTGTGTAGCAAAAAGTCTCGAGAGGCTCACACAGTATAGTGGTATGCGTAGATAGCCTTTCAAGACGTACAGCCTTCCTTCAAGCTGGGGCATACGGAAATTTCGGCCACGCATGCTTTCTGTCACTGTCACCCAATACCTGGTTAATGACTTGGTACATGCACCGCACTAAAACATCACCACCATAATGAAAGAGCTCCTCATCAGAGCCCGTCCTTGTTGCTCTTCAGCCTCTTTTAGTGGTCCGTCAAAAATGGCAAAATGACCTCTTATGATAACACTACATTGTCCGTCTGCCCGTCTGTCCGTCCATAATCGTGTTTCTTATTCCTCTTATAACAACCCATGAATATTGGTATAAATACTTATAATTAAATGCTTAAATGCACGCAAAAATTTAGTTTTTGCCTAAAAGGAGGCGTGGTCAAAAACTTTGTCTGAACGAAATCTATAATATTGCCTGTGTTACCTTATGTACCTTATTGTAATGTGGCGACAAGAAATTAAACGACATGCAAGAATCGCTGAATGCACCCATCGATTCACTTTACGATCACACTCAACTGTCATTCCAGTCAGCTGACAGAATACCAATGGAAAATTACCAAAGGGGAAGTATGGAACGTACTAGAAGGTGCTTAATTTTGTATAAAAAAAACGGACGACAGGCTCGTACGCACAGTTATATTTTGAACGTTGACTTGTGAAGATCGATAGTAAAGTGAAAACTGATTGAATTGAAATAAAGTATTGAATTCTAAAAATCGAAGTTGAATAAAGTGTGATTTGGATTTAAATAAGTTTTGTTTGATAAATAAATTGTTTTGTTGTGTAATTATAAGTGAGAAATTGAGTTTTATTCGGCGAACCCCAGACAAAAACATAACATCATTATACCCTATATAAGGTTCGATGTATAGTTTGTAACGCAGTTAAATAATAACTGCAGACCCCTTAAATATTTTAGAGATAAGAATGGGACCGACAGGAGAGTCTCTCAGTTTTTAATTCAGTGTTCGTTCCAACCCTCGTTCCAATTTTTAGCTAGAGAGCTGAAATTTGGTGAATGAGCTGGAAGTCCAGCCCACAACCACGCCCACTACACCCACCCTGTGCGACCATCTCTACATTTTTGAAAATATTTTTTCATCCTTTTATATTATTATTTGTCGTCCTTATAGAACAACGTTTTATAGCTTTTCAGCGAATTTCAAAAATTTTAAAGCTTATAAATTTAAGCTCAAATTTTAAGCCCTCAAAACAATTGACACATATACAGACGGACGAACGACTTGCAATTCCGTTTCGATCAAACCGATATCTCGATCAAGCGATAAGGTTTATCAAGCATCTTGATAAACCTTATTCATCAGTTGAAAGTCTCCTCCAATAAAAAGGGGCGTGACATCAACCTTTTCACGATAGCATTGTATTTTTTGATCAAATATTCTATCAGAGAGGTTTACATGGGTTGATTGCATTTTTATATGAAAAATATTTCGGTTTTTACTTTAAAACGCCCCCAAGGAGTGGGCGTGGTGCATTTTCTCTCATATGATCTGATAATTTACGTGCATATTTAATTTTTTTATATATGTACGTAAATTATCAGTATCATATATTTCTTCCGTTCTTGAAATATGAAATATGATGTGATATGAAATATGATATGAAAAATGAAATATGATCACGCCCACTTGGGGGCATTTTTCACTGTTCTTTAAATGCCAATCATGAAACACTTAAGCAAAAATACAGCATAGCGAAAAAGATATAAAATATGTAACTCACAAAAAAAAGTATGAAAAAATATAAAAAAAGACCGTTAAGTATGAAGACATACGCGGAGCGGTCCGTCGGGTTTTGTTGTAGGTTAAGCTAACCTTTATTGTGCAGTTTGTTTAAAATTCTATTTGTTTATTATTATTTCTGGATATATTCAAAGGTCTGTTGTATACTTCTTTCGTAGTGCTGTCTACTGTTTTTATATTGGGTGTTTTTTTGTTTTGCCATTTAAAAAAAAAACTGTCAAGTATGAAGTATGAAGTTTTTGTTTGAGGTTAAGCTCATCTTTATTTTTTTTTTGTGTTAAATTCTATAATTCTATAAGAATTATTGCCTGATATAAGTATTTCACATTTTATTGTACATTTTTTCGTAGTTTGAAGTCCGCGCATTTCCTATATTAGATGATTTTTAAGTTTCGTTACTCTAGAAAAAAGGATGGCGAAAAGTTTTTCCTTACTATTTTTTCTATATATTTATTTCATAAACTGTAATAATAAAATTACCTGAATATTTTTCAGGTTGTTTTAGACTTTTCTCCAATAGTACAACCGTCTAGCACTGGATGTTTTTTTTTAATTATATGGCCACCGGTATTTGCGTACGCGGTAAAACTAGTTCTTTTTATTTAGTTTCTTAAATAGACTTCGGAAAACGAAGGTTAGTAACAGAACTTTGAAATTTTTTCAATCACAGATTTCTCTCTTTTAGTAGGCTTTTGTAAAGAGTCCGCCATCTAACGTTTTTTTTTTCAACCTGTGCTTATTTCGTGAATGGAAACACTTAGCTCATGTCTGATTTGACAGATAATAAGTTTTATTCTTCCTTTGAACGAATATGGTTGTGTATACGCTTAAACAACGCTGGGAAATATTGCGACATTACTTTGAAAGTCATGGTAATGTTGCAGAATGTGTGCGAAAATTGCGTACGGATTTTGGAAGAAGAGAAGCACCGTCAGCTCCGTGTTCCTTGTGAAAAAAAAAATGAAAGAAACTGGCATCCTAATTGTTAAACCAAAGCGTGAAAAGCCAAAAAATTGCAGCTGTGGCAGAAAGTGTGCGTAAAGCGCCATCAACATCAATTCACCGCGTTCTCAACAATTGAACATTTCGGAGATATCATTGAGACGAATTAAGCATAAAGACCTTGGTATGACGCCATACAAAGTCCAATTAATTCAGGAGTTGAAGCCAACTGACCATCTAATGCGTTTTCACTTCGCTTACTTTAACCAAATCTGAACAAGATTGCTTTTGTCGTTAGGATACAAGAAGATTTTTGAAAAAAAAATTTCAAAGAAAAGAAAATTTCCAAACAAAAAAAAAATTTGGAAAATGCTTTAATGTTTTTGATTGAAATGTGAGAAGATTTTGAAACTTTAAAATTCGCTAAAATTTTTCTTAAAAATTGGACAACTTCTAATACGTGTGTATTTTTCATATGATTTCTGTTAATAACACCGGAGCCGGAGATAAGGAAGGCGGAAACATTTTTTCATGCATTTTTGCGATTTTTTTTCGAAAATGCGTCAAAATGGCATCACCTCACGGCATTTGAAACTTTAAAATTCGCTAAAATTTTTCTTAAAAATTGGACAATTTCTAATACGTGTGTTTTTTTCATATGATTTCTCTTAATAACACATTTTTTCATGCATTTTTGCGATTTTTTTTCGAAAATGCGTCAAAACGGCATCACCTATTATAACATTTTCTGAAAAATATAACTTTAGCACTTCGTTTATTTTGAGTTGCTGCATACGTGTGTTCAATATTATTGTTATTGTTTAATATGTAGTAATATATGCATTACTGATGCGGCAAGAATTTTCAAGCCAGTGAGGACAACAGCTGATGAGCGACCTGAATAAAGCTACGAATCCTCAGTCACTATGGAAAATTATCCGATCTTTTACTGGCTCAAAGTTCGCTCCAACAATTCCAATAGAAGCAGAAAAATTAGCTCAACATTTCGAAAAGCTCCTGAACCCTCCTTGTGACTCCAACAAAGTCCATTATGCTCTACCCAACATAACAATTGATGAGCTAGACAGAGCGATAACAGTCGAAGAGATTCAAGGGGTTCTCGAAGATGTAAGGCGAGAAAAGCTCCAGGGGAAAACCGTATCCCATACGAATTTTTCAAGTTTGCAACACACGAATTTTTACAGAAACTCGCTCTTGTCTATAACAATATTTTCGAAGGGGTGAGATGCCAGACAGCTTCACAAAAAGCATAATTTTTCCGTTACTTAAAAAAGGAGAGGCAACCGAGCCAAGAACTATAGGGGAATCTCCTTTATGAACTCTATCATGAAGATATTTACCCTAGTTATCCTGAAACGTCTTCGATTCGTGAGAATGACCTTTTAAGCGAATTCCAAGCTGGGTTCAGGAAAGGTTACTCCACTGTTGATAACATTTTTGTCCTAACGAGCATCTCGCGGGCTTATCTTGACAAGGGCAAAAAACTATATGCCTTTTTTGTTAATTTTAAGGCTTCGACACCATTGACCGTAACGCGCTTTATTATAAGCTCAGCAATTTAGGAATATCCACTAAAGTCCTTCGTCTTATTCAAGGTATTTATAGTAAAAACAAATCGGCGGTTTGGAATGGAAACAGTCTATCGAATTGGTTTGACTCGCATATGGGAGTCAAGTCCTTAGCCCGCTCTTATTTTCGATTTTCCTGGATGACCTTTCGTCATTCCTTCCCGAAGGAATTGTTTTTGACCAGCTTGTTATAAGAGTTTTTCTGTATGCAGACGATATCGTTATTCTGGCTGAATCCCCAATAATGCTACAAATGATGATCAATAAACTCCAGCAGTATCCAAATCAAAGATAATGGTCTTTCGAAATGGTTTTGGGCGGTGCGCTAGGGGAGAAAAGTGGACATGGGAGAACGAAGAGCTGCAAATCGTCTTGGCGTTATAATCACTCAGCAAATGTCATTTAAATCGCACTTAAAAGAGAAGCTAACTGATGCGAAAAAAGCTATCAGCAGCAGCTGGAAGAGCTTGCTTCAACAGAAAGCCGTACCTTCGAGTGTGAAATTTAAAGTGTTTGAGGCAACTGCTAGATCTATTATGTGTTACGCCGCTCAAGTTTGGGGCTTTACCCAGTATGAAGAAGTGGAGAAACTACTCAGGTACTTTATTAAAAGATTGTTTCGACTACCCGATAACACGCCGAACTACATGCTGTACATTGGACAGGACAGGACTTCCGCCACTGTATATTTTTACATTGAGGTTGCACTTTCAGTAGATACTCAGGACAATGGACCTTCCTAGCAACCGCCTACCGCGTATAGGGGCAAAATATATGATGGATCGCAACTTGCAGTTCTTTAACGAGTGGACCAGATTGTGCATCGGTCATAATATCGAAGTCCCCGCGATGAATGCAAAAGAATGGAAACGCAGCCAGCAGACATTATTAACAAAAGTCGAGGACTCCCTCCGTGAGAGTTACAAAATCATGGCGCAGAATAGTGTCTCTAGAGCTACCTATCGCAGACTTGTCTACTACCTGGAAGAAAGAAACTATTTCCACGACCAATATATCTCATTTTCAAGGCAAGGGGAGAGTTACTCCGGCTTAACTTCACGCCTTATGTCAGTGAAGGGTTCGAAGAGTGTACACTGTGCAACCTACGGGCAAAAGAAGACATCACTCACTTCGTTGGGACATGCCCAATACTAAGAACAACAAGAAGAGCTTTTTTGGGCAAAGATTTTCTCTCCATCGAACCTTTTAGCGAGTTATTTGAAATCGGCTTTGAAATATCGGCAGCAAATAGTCCATGAAGCATTCTAAGCATTTTGTTTGAATTAAGAGGAAGAATGTTAATCTCAAGTAATAGAAGCTATCAAGCTAACTTATATTTGTATATTTTTACAGTACATATAATATTTTTTGTTTAAAATCTAAAGCCAACTTTCTTTTTTACCGGCTGACGGCTTTAGCCAATGTCGTATATTGTGTATGTATTTTATTTTGTAACAATTTGAAATTTTGTTAAATAAAACACATACTACTACTTCTACTATATATCATAGTGCACTAAGTCGTTTTAAAGTTATGGCCTCAAACACTTAGGAATTTTTTGTTTTTTTTTTTTTCGTGGGTAGGAAAAACCTGCATAGGCACTACGAGGACCGGCCGCTCGTGCTCATAGTAGTGTGAGATTCTTACTCACTAAAAAACCACCCAAAAACCTCCCTTAACAAGTAGTTCAAGCTTCTTAGAAATCGCGTGTGGCAGGCAGCCTTCCAACAATACCGTCAATTTATGCGGTTTTATCTTATGCTACTAGATCCAACGGTCTCATTCGTTGTAGTCGGACCGTAAGATTTGTCTGATCCAAAGTTCGGATAATTTCATTGTTGCAATGTCCGCGAAGTCGAGTACTAAGTTTGCGAGCAAATCTTGTTACCTCGTCAGTCACAGTTGCGATTCCTAGATCTCGGTGTAGATAGCTATTTCTTATGTACCATTGAGCATTAACGATTGCTCTGAGTGTCTTATTTTGAAAAGTTTTTAAAATAGATATATGCTTGGTTTAGTACAACCCCAGAGTCATATACCGTACGTCCAAGATGGTTTTAGCACTTGCTTATACAAAAGCAGTTTGTTATATATGCTTAGTTTCGACAATTTTCCGATAAGCCAATTCATTTCTCTTAACCTGATTTCGAGCTCGTCGCGTTTCTTTTTAACGTGCGGCTTCCATTGAAGTTTTGCATCTAGAGTCATTGCTAGATATTTCGCTTCATTTGAGTACGGGATTTGTACCGAGTTAATGAATAAAAGTTTGTTGTTTATCTTTATATAAGTAAAGTTACCATGCGTTGACTTAGTCTCGTTAAGGGCGACTCGCCAGCTCTTCGTCCAGTCGCATATTTTGTCTAAAGCGCACTGAAGTTTCCCTGTTGATAATTCAACTGTCGTATCAATAGCGAGAATAGCAGTGTCGTCAGGGAACGTAGCTAAAAATGTTCCCCCATCATGGGGTATGTCTCTTGTATAAAGCAAAAATAATATTGGCCCGAGAACGCTTCCTTGCGGCACACCCGCATTATATCTCTTTGAATTCCGAGTACTCATTTTCGTACCTTACGCGAAAGATTCTGTCTTCAAGCTAAGCCATAATTTGTACTTCAGGCCTTCGTGCCACACCTTGTCGAAGGCTTACGATACGTCGAGAAAACCGCTAGTACATTTTTCGCTTCCACAGATTTTTCGATTTCGTTTGTTATTCGATAGACCTGGTCGATTGTTGAATGCTTTTTTCTAAATCCGAATTGGTGATCCGGAATCTATCGCCTTTCTTCAATGATTGGTTGCAACCTTTTAAGCAACAGTTTCTCGAATACCTTAGATATTATCGGCAGTAGCGAAATAGGTCTGTACTGTATGACTTTTTTCCGTTCGGACATTTTCCTGGTTTCGGAACCATTATGACCTCGGCCACTTTCCATTGCCTTGGAACGTATAAAATACTCATAGAGGTGTTAATGATATAGAGTAGCTTGACCAAAGCTTTTTTCGGTAGCTCCTTTAGAATTTCGCTAGTAATTAAGTCGTAGCCAGGGGCTTTGTTGTTCTTCAGATTACTTATCGTTTGACGAGGTTCAGCCAATGACACGGTTTTTATTCTATAATTATCTTGTACCGCATAGGGATTGAGCTCCTCGACTTGGTTTCCCGTCAAACGGTTTGAATGTTTCTTCTAGGTAATCTGCAAATAAATCCGCTCTCTCTTTGTCTTCTCTTGCCCATTAGCCGTTGGCTTTTCTTAATGGCGCGGAATGTACTATAGGTTTCTAAACGGACTTCACTGCTTTCTGAAGAGAGTAGTTCGAACCTTTATCGGCAGTCAAACTTTCGAGGTAAGTAGTAGTCTCGAGATTTTTAAAGTCCTGAAGTTCGTGCTTCAAAGTGGTCTTATCCGGGGGTGCTCGCGAACGTTGCCATCTTTTGCGCACTCTCCTCTTTTCGCATATTAGAAAAATGCTTAGAAAGAACTTAGAAAAATTTTATCCATTTTCAACTCTTCATTTCTCAAAAATCTTTCATAAACCAAACATACAGAGAAGAGCTCACGTGTTCTTAAAATTCTCGGAAATGAGCTGCGCGTGCGAGGTAACATTCTGGAACATTCACGAACTAGGTGTGTTCTACGCTGTCCATCCATATGTCATCTTTACATTTTTAAGGCAAATACATACCTACATTTGGAAAAGTAGGTAACATCTTATTTTACTGCATATTCGCAAGCAAATTTATAGAATTTTATCAAAAGCTGTCACTGTGAGTATCAAGGAATGTAAAAAAATAGGTTTTGACTTGAGTATATTAGGGTTAGCATTCTGCCTCTTCTTGTGTGCAGTCATTCGCTAAACACAAATCCATTAGATATTCCAAGAAATACCGCTACAGAATCATTATGTGATATCAACAGAACCGCCTTCAAAACTACACATCTCATCCGCCTCTGCACTTTTCTTGCCCATTAGTTAGTAATTATTTACTTAACGAATCGATAAATATCTCATTGACTTTTTATTGAACTGGAAATCAAAGGAACTGGTGAACGCCAAACACAAAACAAAGAAAAGAAATAGAAAGCCGAATGAAAATCGAGGGAAAAGAATCTCTCTTACCGAACGAATCATTCGGAAAAATCACATTCCTCCCACACACCGAAGTGAGTCACTAAAGCGCCCCCACACGTTCGCATTATCTGCGCCACAGTCACCGCTTTTTTTCTATATAAAATCTATCAGCCGTATCGATTATTTCGTGAGGCGCCAGTCATCCGATTCGGGGCGCAAAAAAGAAGAAAAAGAAATTAAAATGAAAAAATTATCTACGAATCTGAAGGTAAAACGCTTACACCAGCCTACGACCCAAAAAGAACGCCTCCCAGCGTAATGAAATCATAAAACCAATCATCGTAGCACCCTGCTCTCTGCCAGGGGGAAATAGGGCGCTAAGCACAGGACTACTGCGTCGTTTATTGAATTATCCAGCACCATGTAATGGCTTGGTTACCTGACGGAGATTGAGACACCACACCACCCTGGATATAACCTGCCCTAAGCACTTTGTTTGTCGTTCTGTCAAATATGTTTGTCACATACACACACAGGGACGACAGGACATATTTGTCTCATCGTTTTCGTTTCGTTCTGGAATTGCTCATTGCTGCTTGAATTTCACGCAGCGTATTAGCATGGATTTTACGGAATTACTTACCCCCACTGAGTGGCATATTTGACGCTACGTTACGCAAATTGACATAAATGTTGTCTGCCCCCTGAACAGCAGGAGATGAACAGTGCCTATCATCCGATTTCAACAGGAAGAACCAATTTCAGGACGATCTGTCTTCCTCCTCCCTCCGTCTCGTGTTTGAGTGTGTCCTTCTATACGCTGGCAAGTATCCACATTCCGCAACAGTCATTCAGCAGCACATGCAGATTGATGGGATAATCGCGAGCTTTTAATACTTTATAAGCGGTCGCCCGATGACGATAACTTTGCTGCGGTGGGTAACCGGTGGTGGGCTTATTTATTCGAGGAGGATGCGTATGTGGTGAAAGAGTGCGATGGGCGTTGATAGCTGAACGCTTACGATGATGACAGTGTTGGATGATGAATGGTATCGAAGGGGGCGATTGGAGCGGGTAATGAGTATTTTAGTCGCGTGGTGGTGTGACTCGGCCTGAGGCAGGTAATTTGTTGCCTGCCATTTTTCTATTAACTGAAGTGTAACATGGTTGATTGAGAAAAAACCTTCACCAGGTTAAATGAAGGAGCTAACATGAGGACTACGCTAACTTTCTTAGCTCAAAATTTAAGTGCTCTTGAGATATGAAAAATAACAACCGAGTAAAAAACGCATATAAAGCCCTGTTACGTGGAACTGAGTTTGCAGGAAAAAGTGGGGTCTTCCCCTAGTTTAACAAATTGGCTCTGCACACCAATAGTAAGAACTATACTCACGGTATGAATGCTGCGTCTTGTGACCAGCTATAACCAACCAATCTTAACTACGGTCAACCAACCAAAGCATTAACTTAGGTCCAAAGAATGGCTTGTCTCGTTACCACAGGTGCTCCGAGATCCACTCCTACCATGAGGTTAGAGACCATCCCAAACATAACGCCTATTGATCTCTTCATAAGAGAAAGCTAAGACTTGAAGGGGTGGGGTACCGTGGCGTAGTGGTTAGTGTATGTGCCTACTACGCCGGAGGTCTGGGTTCAAATCCTACCATCGTCACCTAAAAAAAAAGACTCATTCTTTTTCACGGCCCCCACCTCCGCGAGGGCCTGACAAACCCTCCGAGAGTAACAATTGTCTTGAAAAACTTCTCACAGTGCCGTTCGGATTCAGCAAATAATTGTAGGTCCCTTTGTATGTGAAGAAATTAACACACACAGCACACATTGTTGAGAAGTTGGCCCTGGTTCACCTCGAGCTGTTGCGCCACTCTATTTATTTATTTATTTTTTAAGACTTGAAGGGACAGGCAATTGCAGTACAACATGCTTAGGACCCAGCTCAATCATGCACACATTGGGTTGATGTGCAGGTTGAACAGACCACATAACACCTTATCTTAACTTCAATCAAGACTACACCATCCTAACAGTGAAGACTGAAGGCTTGATAACGCTGTAATCAACTCCGTGACAGCAATCTACACAGACGGCTCTAAATCACGTAAGGGAACTGGAGTAGGTGTATGCTCTGAGAAACTCGGCATTCTAACAAGCAGAAGAATTTTGAACTCCTGCAGTATCTTCCAAGCCGAAACTCTAGCAATACTTATAGCAGCCGAAAAGGCCAGAGTATTGGAACTATCACAGGAGGATATTTCCATTTACGTCGACAGCCAATCAGCCATTGAGGCCCTGGCAACACCAAAAGTAAAATCTCGCGTAGTTGGACTCTGTCGCTCAGAACTTAGGGTCCTAAGCAGACAGAGTAATGTCGGCGTTTTTTTGGGTACCAGGCCATAGTAACTTGATCGGAAATGAAAAGCCTAACGAGCTAGCAAAACATGGCTCACATCTATGTATGACTACAGCGGACAAAATGGCTCATCCTCCGCCTCTGTTGAGAGAGGCAAAATGTCTTGTGCTATAGCCACTAGAGTTATAACAGGCCACACATAACAACGCAAGAACCACTAAAACCAGGATACTTCAGGATACTTCAATTAAGTATCATATATATACATGCGTTTCTATCCCTTACAGGTTTTACCCATAGGGTGGCGCTTAAGGCCCTCGCAGGCCTATGCAAGCTCATGGCTTTGGTTGCTAACAGCCCTACCCAACCTAACGTAGCCTACGATCAAGGTCTTACCCAAGGCGTGCCGCCCTAATGCCGAACGGCATTAAAGCCATTTAGGAAGTGGGTCCGGTGCTTCCAAATAACGCACATGACCAATAGGTGATTGAGAACTCCAGAAATAAGCCTCAATCTGCACGAAATGTCACTTTTAATACCAGATTAATACATTTTTGGGTCCTGTGACGACAAATAGTGTGCCAAGATATGTTGGTTGCAGATCGCCCTGAATATATGAAGCTTTATTCACTTCTATGACTCCTCTTCTTGGCCGTTTCTCTGCCTGTTGGTGAATTCTACCCACGACAGTTTTTTGAACTCTTGAAGAAAGCTGTTTTAACCACGAGCTTAAACACAATGCCAGTACCAAAAGGTTTTGAGGTGTGGTGTCTATAACAATTTTAGCGTTTCGGCAATCTCGAATCATAAAACTTTGTCTTTTCATAAAAAAACCGAATTGGTGATCCGGAATCAATCGTCTTTCTTTAATTATTGGTCGCAACCTTATAAGCAGCAGTTTTTCAAAAACACCTTAGATATTATAGGCAGTAGCGAAATTGGCCTGCATGATTTTTTTACCATTGATTTTTAACCATTATAACTTCGGCCACCTTACATTGCTTTGAAATGTAAAAAAATTATAATGTAGAGTATCGGGACCAACAGTATCTTCGTTAGGTTCTTAAGTATTTCGCCTGTAATTAAGTCGTAGCCAAAGACCACCTTTGGAAATGAAAATAAAACTATTTCTGTTAATTCGTTCACAAATCTATCCAAGGTTGAGTATTCCACTTGTGTCTTTGTGCATGATGAAAACCAACTGAAAAGAGAAATAATATCGAAAAACATAAAACGGGGTTCAAAAAGAAGCCGTGGCTCCACCTAGGACTGGCGTTTACGAGTTCCGCCATACGATTTTAATGCTACCTAACACAATCGAGCTCGGCTTCGATTTTTCGTTTGGGTGAAAGAGAAAGAGTGCGTAAGGAGACATCGTTATTTTGTTTTTATAATATGCTCGCCATCAAAGCGTTATGACTACCCTTAAAATGCGTTGCACATCACGAGCGGAGAGAATTTGAGGATAAAAAAGATAGAAGATAAAACGGAGTTCCCCATCCAATACAAGCGCAGATGAGTCAGTACAGATCATAAAAAATCTGCGCAGAAGAACCAAAGCTTACCCCCGCAAGTGTTATGCCTTGACGGAGAAAAACAATGATAAAACCAGCAGAGTACATATTCAATTAAAAAACACTTGGCTTATTTACGTCTTATTGTTTTCCATTGTATTTGCATGTCGGAATAGAAAAAAACTTTAAATATTCGGCCGACCCTAACCTGGAATAACAGACGCCGAGCTGGAAGCCGCTCATTTTGAGACATACGTTCCTGGATTTTCCGTTTTTTGCTTTTCTTAGTCCGCCCGGATATTTTGCACACATATACCCACCATATGTGGTAAACGTTCCCCTATCCGCTACCTTGAGAGGCGCTTAATAGGGGGCCTTCAACCCCCATAAAAAAGATTGAAGCGATATGCCACGCAATGACGCTCCGAATCGAGGCCCGAACTCAATTGTGCTGAACCCTTGCTTTGGCTGAAGCAAATAGGGGTTGATTTCGAGCGCACACACGAAGTCAATCAGCCTGCCTTGTGCTCTATAGTATTTTGATGTGGCGACAAGACGTAAAAACACATGCAGGAGTCGCTGAATGCACCCCTCGATTCACTAAACGAACACAACCAACTGTCATTCAAGGCAGCTGACAGCATTTGACGTTAGAATTTCTATATCGAATTCCCATCCAATGATAAGGTAAAATACAAAAAGTGCCTTTAAGGAAATACAGAAAGTGCTAGAAGGTGCTAAATTTTTATCAATACACGGATATGAGACAGGCATTTACGGAGAGTTGCATTTGATATGGCTTTGGGATATGACGCAGAATTTCTGAGTGTGTCTACATTTTAGGGGAAATGTACTTTTATTTCTTAGGTGGACATGAATGATCCGCACAATTATGGGCACAGCAATAGCTACCAGAGTTTTCGACTGTGTGTGCGTTTTTTCAATTAATCGTGGCATATTTAGAGAACGTAGTGACTGCACTAAGTAAAGCTCTCTCTCTCTCTCTCTGTAAGCGCAATGTTATTGCAAGGTCGGTTAAAAGCCGACGTATCGTAACGGGGCGAAGGCTTTGCCGCGACGCCGAAGCCAAGGCTGTTATGTCAACTCCGCTTAACATTCGCTACTCAAACCTCTCCGCTCTACGCAAACTTCTTAATGTTCATACTACATATAAACCCTAACAACCCTTTTTATACCCTACCCAGGGTATACTAAGTTTCTGTATAGTTTGTAACGCAGTGAAATAATCACCGTAAGACCTATAAGAGATATGAATGGGACCGACAATAGAATCGATTAAGCCATGTCTACGTATGTAAACAACTTTTAGGCCTTAATTTTTAAGCTAGAGAGCTAAAAGTTGGTGGGTTGGCTGGAAGTCCAGTCCCTCAGATCAAGTTTGAAAATTGGCTAAATACGCCCACAGACACGCCCACTACAGGCGTTCGATATTAAATTTTATTTTGTATGGATTTGCAAACATTTTCTTCGAAAATAATATTTAATGTACGTAAACATTGTTATAATAATTTTTTTTAAATATTTTTTCTTTATTTCCAGGTAAGTTATTCTGATTGAAATTTATATACCGACAATAAAAAGGTAAGTTAGTAGTACTACAATTTTTCTGACAGTTTTCAAAGAGCTCTTGAATGCGCTTATGTCTGCAAATCCTTTACTGCGTCTTCATTGGATCGAAATAAGCATTCTCCTAAGAAGTTACTTAGTTCTTTACAGTGAAACAGTGAAACATTTGATTTGGTCTGGTTACTATTTTGCAGCAAAATTTCCGCCTGGAAAATTAAATATATTCCATCTCAATTCCACCCGAAAGCTTTATTATAAAATGTAAAAACTTTAGCTTAATTTGCGTAAAAAATATAATATTTTAGTCTTTTAAAGAACCTTTTTTTGTTTCAAATAGCCCGAAAAATTAACATTACCCAAGGTGGCCCTACAGTCCGGGGTGGACCTGGACAAGCTTTGCCAGTCAGCTCTGTCTCTAGCTAGCCGTCTCCAGTTTCGCACGCGAAGTTGGCTGAGGGGACCTCAGCTCCACTTACGTGCGCCACCTGAATCTCGGTGCTCCCCTACGCGCCGTCCCTGCGGTGTGGATTCGAAGATTTTCCGGGCCGGCGCGTTGGTGTCCATCCGCTCTAGATGACCCAACCACCGTAGACGTTGTTGTTTGACTCTTTTGGCTAGGTCGGTATCGCTGTACAGCCCGTACAGTTAGATGTTATATCTCCTCCTCCACTCTCCGTCTATGAAAAATCTGTGAAAATCTCGAGATTTGTTGGAGATAAGTTAAATATTTGTGTAAATTACGGATTTGTGTCCGGTGGAAACAAAGTATTACTATTTAGTGATCTTGCTACCAAAATGGGCGACCAGTTAATGTAACATTAGCTATCAAATTTTGATAAAGCAAAATTTTGGCAAGGTGTGTACCTGGGAATAAACAAAGTCGTCGTGTTTCGCAACTGGTAAACTTATACGAGATTTACCAATGAATCTTAAGCAAGCTATCCAAGTGTGCCCAGAAACGCCAAAATCTGACGCCTCGACTCCTTGCTTCACTCGACTCGGTTCCACCCGCAAAGCGTAGTCAAATCGACTCTGGGTTTGACTCTGCATGGAAACGCGATTATAATAATTGTTTCGTTTGATCCAACAAAACTTTGGATTCGGCCCAGGGATCTGAAACCAGTGCTTTGCTGTGTTCCTCTTGCCTTCTGTCCTCACATAAAATCTTTAAAATTTTTATGCTTCTACGATGTTAGGGAAGCCAACTTTTTCGTCGTAACACTGTAGAGGTCTGCAGCAGGTTTTTGTTATTTTCTGAGGTGGCAAGATGAAAACATTTACATTTTTCAAAATATCTGCGAGAGACGCTAACAATAAAATCCTTAACATAACCTCTCACACAGTACTTAACTATCAGAAACGATGTTACCTCAACCCTTATTGTAAGGCAGCCATCGATTAAAAATTGTGACTTTCTTATTTTTTGATCATTTTTTTTTTAATTTTTTTTTACTTATAAGTCCGCGGTTCACTCTTTGGGATCCGCGGTGATAGAGATTGCAATTCCGGGATCCCGGTTAATTTTTCGATTACAAATATCCCGTGATAATAAGAAAACAACAAATTGAGCTCCTCTGCAACAACAACAATATCTGATTCCAAAGAATAGACACATTTTTATACCCCATCCCACAGGATAGGAGGTATATTAAGATTGATTCATTGTTTGTAACATAGAGAAATAATCACCGTAGATCCCCAAGACCTTAAGGGCATATGATCGGGACCGAATTGTAAGTCGAATGAGCCATGTCCGTCCGTCCGTCCATCTGTCGGTAGTTTTTAGGCCTTAAATTTTGAGCTAAGAACTGCAAACATGATATCTGTTCTGTCTAGGTCCCGAAGCAGTACAAGTGTAAATTTTTTTGAAATCCGCCCACTGACACGCCCACCTTACTTAGTAGCATGAAAAATCAAAATTGTCGCAGGAAGCTGAAATTTGGTATGCGATATCCTCGCTTAAGTGTTTTGTGATTGGCATTTAAAAAAAAAGCGAATACCGCCCCCTTGTAGGCGTGGTCATACTTAATATGCATTTTAATAAACGATTTTTATTTGATATATTTGCTTTAAATCCGAAAAACTTGCACTATAAAATGTTCAGATATGTGCGTAAGCTATCAACTCAAGTGTATAAATTTTCGCCACGCCCATATTTGGGGGCGTTTTTAAGTATAAACCAATTTTTTTATATGAAAATGCAATCACCACGTGTATACCACTTCTGATAAAAAATATAAACAAAAATACGATGTTATTGAGAAGGGGTGGGTGCCACGTCCCTTTCTTAGGGAGAAGATTCTTAACTGAGAAATTCTAAATACAATTGAAGTTAAATGAAATCGAAATTTATTTATGACACAATTCGGAGCTTGACAGTGGTCAATTGGGATGGGGTATCCAACGATTCGCCTTAGCGGATTTTAACCCTCCCACTAGTTTTTCTCTATTTTTTTTAACTCTTTTTAATTTGCCCTGACAAATGGCCCTCTAATGACCCTTTTTTGTGGCGACTTCAATTCTGAATAAATTTTCATAAAATATTTTTGAATCCCGAAGTCCCGGGATTAAAAAACTGCCCGGGATTGCAATCTCTAGGTGTAACCCACTCAAGGGTTCATCCCTATCCATCTCAGTGCCAGAATTCCAACCAGTCATCCTTAATGGAAAGCATAAAAGTATTTGTTGTCCTGAATGCTGACAGCACGTTTGATCTTAAATGGCTATTAAGACTCGAACAATCAGTCAGTTGAAAGGAAATAGTATTGATATTCTCTTCTTGCCTAACACCGAGTCCAAGGACAGATAAGTTTGGTACCCAACGATTACCATCCAATTCGAAGTCGTTGAAAAACCTACAATTACACTCAAATTATGAGTGTTATTTATGCTTTTGGATTATTTTGTTTAAAAATTACTTTTTGCCTGGCTAATTGTTCTGTTCCAACAAGCTTTGATTCAAGTTTTCTCTTGCTATGCTCTATATGCCTCGGGAACATCTTAAAATAGCCGAGACTTCCTTAAAAATGTTTTTTCTTGGAAAAAAAGTAAGCATTAGCGTGGGTGTATTTTATATGCTCAATTAATTTCCTTTTTCGCACATTCCTCATAATGGCATGGCGGTACTCAAAATAAATCACTTCGAAACTCGCGCAACTCTCAACACCGAATAAAACACTCTACACTACACCCATGGAAGAATTATTTCTATAACATTAGGGGGATTTATGAGCTCAAATCCGATACATCATTGCGTCACGTCAAATGGCAAACAACCCCAAGCATAAAAGTGCAATCAAATAAATCACCTGTCGTCGGTCGGTTGGGCGAAATTGAGCAGCAATCCAAACAGAAAACATACCCTGGTCAGGTCATAGTGTGGAGTACAATATCGCATAGCCTGGCCGCACGATTGAAGTAGAACAGGCAATATTGACCAGCCCCAGGTACCTACGATATGAAGCGTGTTAGAGTGTTTTAAAATGTCATTACGATGGTCATGGGAGCTCTGAGCTCTATAAAGGTCAGGGTCGTTACGGTGGTGTACCCTGTACACATATGGGTGGAAACGGCACATCCACCCCATTGTGACACGAACAATGGCTACCGTGTGTTATGCACACATGTATTTGGCACTCAGGCTCTCCTTCGGTTAGCTATAGCCACTCAATTAAATTACCCTTATGTTCGTGTCGACTTGTTATGGTAAATCACAGAGAGCAATCGAAATAAAACACCGAAAAGCAACAATACCCAGGAGTGCGAATTGGAGAATTTGTATCTGCAATCCTTTTATCTATTCAGGTCCATTTAATCTTCGAAACAATTTTCACTTGGAAGGGCTTTTCACTGCAATTGAATTAAATTTTAATCCCTTCGTAAGAGACTGGAGTAAATGACGTGTAGACACCGAATCAATACAAGAAGTGACTAAGTGCCGGAAGCTTGAAATTCACCAAATTGAACCACAAACTTTACGTCTCGTCGTATGGTGTGGAATGATCATTAATTGAATGAAGTGCATTCATGCTGTTCAAATGTTGGTGCTGACATTCATTTTTTATGTAAAGTTTGTGGCAAATTACGTAGTGTGATTGGTAAGCAATAATTTGTCAGGAAATGCGAAATGAAATGTGCGTTTTCCAAATGTATAAACAATAAATGGACAGAAAATAAGTCTGTATATAGAGGCTGGGTTGTACATTGGAAAGCTTTTGGGTACCACATTAGCCTGTATACCTAATTTTTACATCCCATATTTCAGTGAAGCTATAGGATAGTTAGACTTAACTTTAGCTTCTGTGAACCTGCGGAACACTACTATTGTCGCTCATCTTGAACTTCTCCGCCAAGTGAAGGCTTATTTTCTTATATACACTCGTGACCTGTGTACCTCCATACTCCTGCCGGATTACTGTAGTGTTTTTCAGAAATTACAGTTGTTCGTGATGTCGCGGTCTGGTTTTCAATTAATTCAATAAACTGCAGCGCTATTGTTTTCTAAATAGAAATCGCCTTGGAATCGCCAATGATATGATCTAAGTTGGTAAAGCAATGCCGCGGATCACTCACGAGATCCGCTATCAGGTGCGATATATCCCTGTGCTAAGTTCCGTGACACAGGGATACGTTCGGGCCACAGGGGTATTCCAGGTAACTGCAGACCCGTCGAACTAGCTAGAGCTAATCCGACTCATAACGAAACCGGCATGCAGCACACATAAACTCGATAAAGTTTCACCTAAACACCGAGCCCATCACAATGGTAAACAATAGGTGGAATAACATCAGCACACGTCTTTCTTCCAAACAAATTTGGCCAGCGCTTGATCGTAGGAAAACAAAGATACTCATCTCCTTTCATAGGCTGAGTTTTAGAAGGCCCTCACAGGCGACTGGTTGGTATAGGGCGACCGAAAGGCTCCCAAAAGATTTACTGCTCCCTTTAACGATTTCTGCAAAAGTTGCAGATACGAGGAGGTGCAAGAGATCATGGTTCATCTTCTTCGTAACTGTCCCGTCCTATCGACCTTGAGAAGGAAAACTTTAGCTGAATATTTCTTCGATGATCTTAATGATCTAGCACGACTTAATTTAAAGAGGATAATGAGCTTTATCTCTGGTTCTGACTGGCTAAACGCCAGTGAATTGCAGAACACATCCCTCCACCACATGGGAACGCAATGGAGGGAGCACCTACAGTGGAGTGCCAAAAAACCCAACACTCCACCCTACCCCCAACTACATCCAAGTTTTCCCAACAGTACCGGCCTAGTTAGGGCTCATACCGCTTCGGTTGCCTTCACCTCTTCGCTCTAATGGGAACACGGATATATATTCCCTCCCTGGAACGGGCTCATACCGCTTCGGTTACCCCTCCTTCTACAACTCCCCCCTCCCCACCAAGGTAGTCGCTTGAGGTACGGGCTTACACCAAAACGGTTACCCTACATCAGTGTCTTAGCTAAGAATCCTGCTCCGGAAATGGTCTTTACCGAAATCCGTTATCTTCTGCACTCTCCAATCATTCCCACTCCCTCGAAATAGTAGAATAACTACAGTTAATGCCATGCTCCCCATCTTTCCCCACCCACCATTTCCAAGAGTGTTCCCTTTCAGGATTAGACCGGTGTGGGCTTATACCGCTTCGGTTGCCCTCACCCCTTCACCCCTACGGGATCACTAGCACATACTCCCCCAGGTATGGGCTCATACCGTTTCGGTTAATCTAGCCTAGACATAAAAGTGAAAGGCTGCGCCTGATCACAGTATCTCTTTTTCCTTCCTTTAAAGGCGTTTACCTAATTGACTTGGTCTTAAAACTGTTAAGTGTCGAGTCATTGTTCTTTAAAAAGAATAGAAGTGTTTCCGATGCGTTTCTTTATTCCATCGGTACACATACAACTGGCCGTGTTTTAGGTTTTAAGGACCTCGGTGTTAAGGTGTATATTTTGTTTCCATAAACTTAATTTTAGACCTTTATTGTAAGGTATTACAATATAGTTCTTTACAATCTCAACTAACTTTATCAATTTGTTCTTGACTTGAGAAGATTCCTTTTTAACATGCCTCTCTATAAGCAGTGCATAAAGCTCCCTAATATACATACTATCTCATATACAGCTTAACCAAGACATAACTTTTGTTACCGAGTTGATCACAGGCAGCATTGAAAAACAGTTTTTTAGCAACCTCTATGACAAAATATATCGACTCAACCACTCTTGTTGATTTTGAAATTGTTTCTTAGTATGAAAGACCTTCACTATTTTTATCTATCAAGCCTCATTCAGTTGGTAAAGACGGTCTACCGCTACGCTTCAAAAGGCTTATTCTTCCTGATATAATCGGTCACCTTACCCGTGGCATTAATTTCTGTATCACCGCGTTTACATTTCCAGATGCCTAGGACACGAGCGTCCTTGGCAACAAAATCTCCGAAACTGTCCCAAACACAGGCAACGCAACAGAGGACGACCTTGATTAGATTAACGTGTTCAAAACACTTGTGGAATATATTCAATTCAGGATATGATTTGATCCTCAGCCTTAGGGAAGTGCTTACACAGCTGCTAGATTCTAAATCCATATGCAGTTGCTAAGTCATTCTAAGCATTCCTACCATGACAAGGCAACAAGGAAAACTAAAAAAACCCAGTCGTAGCACATTCACAAATTCGTCTCGTCATTATAACCCTATAAAATCAAGACCGTCGCTTCCGGTAGATTTTAAATCGCCAACAATGCCACTACCCTCTCAAGGTTCCTTGACTGAAACAATATGGTCAATCCTTCGAGAAGAACATAATGTGTTATCAAATTTGATTCAACAAATTGTTATTGCTATATTAAAACGCTATTCATTCTATAACGTTCGCAATCACGACCAATTATCACGTTCTTCTTCAATCTTTGAATCATCATAACAGATATTTGAGTTTAGGATTATTGCGCCAAATCGGCAATAACGTTCGTATCTATGATCTATGGGAATAGTTGATGGTCTGATAAGAATAATGGCATGTTCTGTTGCGTATAAGAAGGGCTATAAGAAACCTTTCAACATCTGTGTTGTGAAAGACTACATTTTTGTTTGTGCGTCTGCGAAGAAAAAAAAACCTTATTTGCGAAAGGATGTATAGATGTTTCCGGTCGGAAAATGATTTTATCTGATTTATGAACTCGACGGGAATTCAGAGTTTATAAATTTATTCTTGTTTGCTTGTATAATGTTGTGAGATGACGTGCGATATTTTAATTAGGTCACAATTTGTAAGCAGAAAATCAAGTGGAAGAAATAATAAAAATAACTCGAGTCTGTTAGTTTTGTATGTCTGTTTTGCCGGGCATGGATTTCTAACATCAACATTAGTTATATTCATAAAAAAATAAATATTTATGAGTTGGCTTTGACTGAAATGTTATAATTTTGATGAGATTTTATTAAAATTCTTAATTGCATGCACAATTCTTATGCAGATGTGTATGTATGTGTGTAGGCAGTGTTCTTTCTTTCTTTACATTCTTTATATCTACACACTAAAAAAAATTTTGAGTAATTTTACTATCATTTAGCGAGGAAACTTGTTAACTACTTATAGTAGCAGTATTTTTACACACGGAAGTAATTTTTAACAATTTGTGTGTAAAATAAAACAGAACTGTGTAACTTCAAACATTAAATGCTTAAATTTCAACATAATTATGTGTGAAAATGATCAAAATTACACCTTAAAATATGTAAATTTAAACTTTAAATGCATAAAACTGAACAAAATTGTGTGTGAGTATATTTAAAAGTAGGTACACCTTAAAATGTGTAAAATTACACAAAAAATGTGTAAATTTTAACAAAATTGTATACAAGTACGCTATAATTTACCCTGATACGTTCATGATTTTGTTGCTAAAATGCTTACCGTTTTTGCAGATTCATTGCTGTGTAGAATTAAACGAAATCGTTAGTTGATGGCCTTAAATGGTGTTAAGAATGTGTGCAAACCAAGTAGAAAATATAAAGATTTTTTAGAGAAACAAAATAACCATTTTGGCAGAAAATAACAATTTCGTTCAATGAAAAAAAATATGAGGGAGTGCAAACAATATTGAGACGTGCAACGGCAATGGTCTGATGACGACTGATGAAATGAACTTGAAATCGCTTCGTTGCCTTACCAAACAATCGTCTCACTCTCATTAAAATGTACACACAACATTGTGATGTTGATTTTTAAACAGTACACATAGAATTTTACTGCTGTTGTTGCACTTAAACATTTTGTGTTTATTTTAACACATTTTGTGTGTAATTTTTACACAATTATGTGTTGATTTGCAAAATAATGTTTGTAATATTATTCATACTGTGTGTAATACAATTTTTTACCTACTCTGATGCACACATTTTGATAGTAATTTTACACGCAGTTTTTAGAGTGTACATAAATACAATTAGTGATCAAAGTTTCACGTAATGAGTCAAAAAGTTAATAACTTTTGTAATTTTAAAAGAAAACTAAGTTTCTTTAAACAAAGGGAAAATAGGATGAAGATTGTTTTTGCGACACATCTTCCATAGTACAAGTTTTCGTAAGACTTATTAAGCTATGTTTACACGATTGCCTTATCTGACAATATTGTTGGATCTGTCATGTTATAACAATGAGCTTCGAATTAGATAACAATGAGGAAATTATCATCATACAAGTGGGCTGACAATACATTTGCTAACAACGTTGTCAGGCTGAAAATTGTCTGTTTACACGGTTGGCACATTTTTGGCACAGACAACTGAAAAGGATTTGACAACGGAATTTAATTCAGGAAATTTTGTCATATTTGTAAAGTTTTGTGGAGTGGAATGAAAATAAATAGACCAGTAAGTAAGTGAGTCAGTGGGTATGTAATAGCTTCGGTCCGTCTGTAACGGACATCATTTTCAATAAAAAAAAAATATTCCTTGTAAGTTTTTGTTAATTTTTTTTTTATACCCCATCCCATAGTATAGGAGGTAGCTATATTAAGTTTGTCACATATTTTGTAACACGGTGAAATAATAATGGTATACCCAAAAGACCTTAAGGGCAAATGATCGAGACCAAATTCTGAATCGAATAAGCCATGTCCGTCCGTCCGTCCAACCTGTACATATCCAATTCGGTACATATGTTTACTGTTATCCGAAGCAGTACAAGTGTAAGCATTTTTCAAATCTGCCCACAGACACGCCCACAAACTGTGCAATTGTGCAACTACCTCCAGAGCTTTCAAAGCTTTAAGACGTCTTAAAAGCCTGAAATTTGGTATTTATTATCTCCTGTTTATTGTAAGATACACAAAATAAAAATGTATTCGCTTTACTTCCCCTAGTGGGCGTGGCATCGATTTAAAGGTTAATTTTTAAATGCATTTTATTCAATATTTTTGTGGCAAATCGAAAAAATTTTACTTTATATATTATGTAGAAAACACATAGTCCTAGTAAACTTTGGCCCCACCCTAAGAAAAGCCTAAAAATTTCCAGAAAAACGTAATTTCGACGGGCCTAAAGCCTGATTTGGGAAAGAATAAAAAAATAGCAGGTTAGATAAACGAGATTTTATTCTAGATCCTTCTTTCTTTTATAAAAAGATTCTTTCGTTTATAAAAAGTTTTAAGCCACGCCCCCTTTTAAGGGTCGATTTTTCAAATATATTGAATTTGACCCAAAAAATTGTAAATTTTGTGAAATTGACCTTTAACATTGGGCATGGCCAAAAACTTTGTATGTACGTAATGTAAATAGTGTTTGGTGTACTTTATTTTCTTTCTTATTCTTTCCTTAGTAAAGCTAAAAAGCAGTACCATGTTTTTCTAGAAATTTATTGGTTTTTCTTAAATTCAGCCTCTAGATGTGGGCGTGACTTAAAAATTAAAACCAAATGTAGAAATAAGTATTTTCTACATTATATATTTTGAAAAAAAAAAAAATTGAATTTGGAACAAGAATATTGAATAAATTGCATTTGAAGGTTTACTCTTTAAATTGATACCACACCCACTAGTGCCGGTATGCCGGTTTCGTTCTTTTCGCTCAAAATCACAGCAGATCTTTTTGAAAACATTACAGTTATTTTCTCCCGATTAAAAGCGAAAAAATATATTTCATATGACAATGAAGAAATTGTCAGCCTCAAAATCATAATACATTTGGCAATTAAAAAGGAGTCTGCAAATGTCCTAATGTCTGACAATAGTCTGGAAATGCGACATTGTATGTGTTCAGACGTTTGCCAGAGATCTGTCAATTTCATTGTCCGGTTTATGTCTGACAATGATCTAACAATTAGTTTTCTACAAATATTGTCAGACTGAATAATTGTATGTTCACACGGTTGCAAGATATTTGGGACGAATTTTTACTGAAAGATCCGACAATATTGTCAGATCTGGCAATCGTGTAAACATAGCTTTACAAGGGGCGTTTTTCTTTTTTCGTTCAAAGCAGAGCTCGAACTGTCAAGCAAAAAAAAAATATATGTGTTTATTTTTGTGCTCAGAGTAATCAGAGTCCGAGGTTTTTATTTCTTTTTTCGCTCAGAGCATGGTCAGAGCGCGCTCAAACTCAACGTGCTTGGAATAATTTGACCGAGCATTCTGAGCTAATTGCTGAGCACAGCAAAATGACAGATGAGTGTTAAAAAAAAGGGGAAGTTTTCTGTTCTAGTGCCGAGTAAAAGCGTTTAATGAATTATTGTTTAATTAAATTATATTTATTTTGCATCAATTTCGGCTTGTAAAAAATATTTCGCCAATTTTTTCAAGTTTTCTTTTCTTTCATTTCGCATTCTGTCAGACAACCAAAAAATGTGCTCAAGTGCGTTACAAAGTTAGAACACAGTATTCTGAAGGCACTCGGTTCAGAGCACGCTCAGGGTGCTCGAGCTCTGGTTCCGTGCTCTACTCTGAACTAAAAAAGAAAAGCGCCCAAGAATCAGTTCTGCACAGGGAAGTTCCTCCACAAGCGATTCAATACAGCAGTTTGCTGTGAAGAACTAGTAAATTGTTAAATTTTTTTTAACAAGTTGAACAAAAACCACTTGAACAAAGTTTTTGTAAGTAAAAGAAACTCCATTACAAAGGAAATATTAGCTCTAACTTTCGGTATGTTTTGCAAAGTTTCTTGGAGTCAATTATGAGCTCCAAGTAAATTCAATTCCAAAACAAATATTGCTGCAGCTTTGATAATTACAAAACGCATTGGCAGATAATTCATTAGTGTAACACTTGCATTTAGACAACTTTAGCCGTTGACACTCGGGGGCATGAAAGTACAAGTTTGCTACTAAAAGGCACTGGGCTGACAAGCTAGAAACATGATTATTGTCCTTAGGCTTATTAAAAACTTGTCTTCAGAAAACCACGTCAGACTTTATTCCACTTCTGGTGGTATTGCCAATCTTCACTCTTTGTGATTTGTTCTGAAGGTAGAACCAAACCACGGAAACCACGGAAATGTATTCAGCAGAATACTATGGTCAATGATTGTATTCATCGAACGTCTTGGTTATATCTTCATATGTACAATATTCATATGTACAAAGAAGCGGTTAATTTCTTTTTATCTAAATTGGCAAACACGCGAGAGCAAAGTCCAATAAGGTATCTTTGGTTGATTTACCTTGCTGAAAACCAATTTGTGCAAAACTTTCTTTTGTTATGGCGTATTCTTTTGAGCGCCGCACTGCCACATCGAGCTGTCAAATAATACTCGGTGTTCGTGACAAATGCATAGCGTGGAGCGTGTTGTACACCCAGTTTCATTTTGTAATGAACGACAAATAGAACGACAAATGCTGCACCGGTGCCGTCATCGCATTAAGTCTCAAATTGCTTGGACTTTATTTAGTTTAGTTTTTTTTTTCATTTCGTAGAGTGATTTTGGCGGCGGTTGTTTGTTATTTTTGCTTAAAATTAATTTTGATAACTTTCAGTTGGAGATATTTGGTAAGTTTTTATCGATTTCATATAATTTCAGTCACATTGTAAAAAATCACGAATGAAAATTGAGTCGAAACGTCACTTCACATACACAATCAAAGTTACACCCAGCCTAAACCGTCAAATTCGTCGGTGGCGAAATTTCGAGTTCGGTGTCGACACCGAACGAATTCGGAGTTCAAAAGAGCATTTACATGGGCACGATCCCGTTCAGGTATACGAAAAAAAAAATCAATTTTTTACTGTATTCCACACCAGTTGTACGATTCGGAGTTGAAAAGAATACGCCACAAGTTAAAAGTTAAAAGCGTTTCTTTAACAATTTTTTCGAAAACTTATCCGCAAACTGGAAGGGGTAACATTCATGTTTCAATAGTTCTCTTTTTTAAGAAGGAGAACTACACCAGCACGCTCAATGTCCTCCGGAAAGACTCCAGAGAAAATGCTTACATTAAAACATTCATTACTAGGAATGGAATTCTTTTTATTATATTGTTCGAAATGCCGTTCAGAATCACAAGAGTTGGATTTTTTAAGGAATTGAATTGCTTTTTAAAACTTCTACTGGTTTTATTGGTTTGAAAGCTAAGCCATAACTTTGCAAATTTTTGCAAAGATTCGCCTGATGGAGGTAGTAAGTCGCTAGCAATAAATGTCAAATAGACGTTTAAAGCATCAGCCATTTATTTTTTAATTGCAAATTCACTTCCTTTTATACCTAGCGCAGTAGGTTACTACTCATTGACCGCTTTTTGACCACTTGCCACTCTTGTTTTAGATTTCCTTTTGCCAAGTTAAATTTAGCTCAATAAAAACTATCACGACAAGACGTACACATACACAAGACTACGTATACTGTAGCCCTGTGATATAGACCTAGTTTAATTAATTTGCAATACTGTGATATTAATGTTCGTGTAGTTCAAACTTTTATTTATTTATTTATTAACGTAGTGTCAGCTAAAAATTTAATTAGCAATAACCTTCCTTGTTTTTTTGTTCAATCAATATGTGCCGATAGAAAAAAATCCAATAAATTTATGCACCCTTGATAATGATGGAAAAGGCCATCGAAACGTTAGGTAAATTTTCTTTATTCGCATTTAAGCAGCAGACCAAGTAAGCCCGTTGGAGCAATCCTATATAGCTAAGGTATACATTTAACGTTATCCCGGTCTTCACACTTCTATTTAAGACGAAATTCCATTTTTAAGTATTAATAAACATATAATAGGAAGAAAAAACATCGCTTGTGCATAACAAACTTCAGGCATACAGACAGGACCATAAATCACAGGAGTTATTTTTCTCTCGAAGCAGCCTAAACTGTTTTCGACTCGTCCGCCTTTCCACGTTTCTGCACCGTAAAGCAGGACTGGGGTAATGACTGATGAGAGTCTTATAAATGCACACTTTCGTTGCTCGAGACAGGCTTTACTACTAAATTGCCTTCTTAGTACGGAGAAGCAACGATTAGCAAGATTTAAGGCCGTATTACACTACATATAAATACATAGTATACATAGTATACATACATAGTATACATACATAGTATGTGCATGCGCTTGTGACGTCACAGAAACACTTGGGCATCTGAGTTAAGCGTTTGTTGCAAAGAGCTTGTGTAAGGTCCTCAACACATGCTTCTTTGCCAACGTGGCGCGCATATGGAAACTAGTAGCATGTACTGTAGCATGTTTTTTTCGCAAATGTTGTGCTAGTACACTACATTCAAAACTGCATGCATGTCCCACGCTCGAAAAAAAAACAAGTGAGTAAGTGCAAGAGTTCGTCTGTAACAAAATTCTATATACCCGGCCCTATACACCGTGTAGCACCAAATCTAAAAGCCTTTTAGCCCGAATTCATATTTTATTTGTATTGGCCACGCCCCCAAAATATGGGCTGGGCTAAAATTAAATTAATTAATGATAATTTTGTGAGAATCATAAAAAAATGCGTAAAAAGCGAAAATTATTTGGGAAAAACCGTTTTTTTCTAAAAACGCCCCCTAAAAGTGGGCGGAGCTCAAAATTTTGTATGTAACAAACTTAGCAAAGAGTTATATCATTAATATTTGTCATAATTTTTTTTTTATTTGGAGTAAACTTTCCGAGAAATCGGATTTTTAATGATCTTATATGTTAAAAGTGGGCATTGTCGATACTGTGAGCGGGCCAATTTTGGATTTGTTACAGGTTTTGGGCCAATATTCCTCAGTACCAAAATTTGATTTCCTATATCTTGTCTAACTTGACCAAAAGGCATTTTGAAAAAAATGTGAAATTAAAGTCAGTAGTGGGCGTGGCTGTTCTCAGTTTGAGCCAATTTTCACACTTTGTCTGTGCAATAGAAGAACCAAGCCGTGTACCAAGTTTCAGGACTCTAGCTTGATTTTGAAGACCTTAAACCTGGCTTAATCGATTCAGCTGTCGGTCTCGATCATATCTCTAAAAGTTCTTAGGGGTCTACAGTGATTATTTCGCTGTGTTACAAACTATTGCATTGAAATTAATATATCCTGGGTCGGTTATAAAAATTAATAGTTTCTATAGTTCAAATATTTTAGCATAAGGGATTTAGTCTGCAACTTTATGCCTACTTAATAAAAGCACATGATTTAAATTTTTAAATAGTAATGTGATGTAGCGACTAGACGTAAAAATACATTGAACGACGCGACGAAATGACAGGTCTCTCATGACAAATAACGTCAAAGAAATGAAATGCACTCAAGAGGATACAAGCATCCACAGGTGTTTTAAACCCACCTCTGTCTATCAACTCCTACTCTCACCTCCCCGTGGTGAACACCGGCTACCTAGTACCTCAACTGGAGATTGGGTTCCAACCCCTTTGGAAGATTGTTGGGGGTAGCAGACGAGAGAGGGGGGGGGGGAGTGTTCCCACTTAGGCACTTCTTCTTGCATCCGGACGGCAGCGGAGGAATTCCCTAGATGGAATCAACGGTGGCGTCCATAGTTCCAGTCAGGCCGAACTACTTAGTGAACACCTTATATGGGCTACTACGACGTATTCGGAGCTCAGGCCTATAAGGAGCAGGCTATCCGGCTCTCCGTCCTTAGAGCTAAACAAAGGATCTGGTCCTCCAGGTTAGGGGTCGTGCCGTCGGGGTGACTTCCCGGCAACGTAAAGAAACACCAGTCACGAAGCCTACGATGGTTGGGTCATCTAGAGCGGATGGACACCAACGCCCCGGCCCGGAAAATCTTCGAATCCACACCGCAGGGACGGCGCGCTAGAGGAGCACCGAGACTCAGGTGGCGCACGCAAGTGGAAGGGGACCTCAGCCAACTTTGTCTGCGAAACTGGAGACGGCTAGCTAGAGACAGAGCTGGCTGGCGAAGCTTGTTGGCTGAGGCCCAGGTCCACCCTGGACTGTAGCGCCACCTTAAGTAAGTAAAGTAAGTAAGTAAGTAAGTCTCTCAGACCCTCAAGGAGGTGGGATCGTAAAAAACTTTTATAGGCCACAAAAAGCGTCTAACCATCGTCTTATATCTAAGGCGGCGGCGCGTCTAAACTTTTTATTGATCGACAGATTACTTTTTTTAATCGACATAAGAAATTTGGTGCCTTGGAAAAACCTCCACAATTCATTTGTTGGCCAATACAACTTCCAATATACATTAATTTTTTTTCATTCGACAACACTCTACAGTAAAAACTACTCGCGGAAATAGCTTTCAAAACCGGCTATAGTGGAGAGCTGGAAAACTGTAAGCACTATCACATTACCCATCGGCACTTGATATCATTTTAAAATGAATCAACACATCAGCAGAGTTTCCTTCGTGAAAATCCACAAACAAAAATCCAATTTACGAAATTGTTGTTTGTTTGCACATCCGATCGCTTCTGGGTTCCTGTTGCCATTCCATCTCATCGATTCCATTTTATTTATTTATTTTCTTTTGCAACAAAGCCATTAGAATGACACTTTCAGCACTTCTATACTTTTAAGGAGGAGCGGATTTCGTTGAAAGCTAACCCACATTTATACTTGTGTACGCACGCATATCTACCTACGTACGTTCCACGCCAATGAAAAGAATAAACATAAAATTTGCAAATTTAACAAAATGGATATTTGCGTAACGCAAATAAATAACGCTTTCAGCAGATGTGTCACAGTAATGAGCGTCGTACGCATAATTTCAAAGCCAGGGCCGCATTAGCACGTCCTTCAATGACCATAAAAGTGTTGAAAAGAGGAAGTTTTGAAAACGATATGAGGCGAGATAAAAACGACCTACGGCGCACACATTCGGTCGGGATCCGGGAATGGTTTCAGGACTTAATTTAATTCACGAAGAATAAATAGCTATTTCAACAATTATTCGTCTTTCCTTTACAATAAGGATTCATAATAAAATAGACTCAATGCATATTTTTTTTAGATACTCAGCTCAGCATTACATTTTAACCGATTTTTAAGACAATAATTTTGCTTTTGAAGACGATGCAATCGGTGACAGCATCACCAAAGTAGTAGTCTTGGTCGATGCCTTGCTCGAGCATCCTGAAACCCTATCAATCCATTCGTGTTGCTTATAATTTTAAGTTAGCTGTGCAACGCACTGTCAAGCAGCAGGTCTCAATACGTGAGCCCTTCCCCATCGATCTGTTGACGTCGTCATCAATGTAATCGACATATAGAAACCGAGGATATCAGCTTTGGGCTGATCACGAAATTGGGACCAAGGTTGGTGGTTGCGTGGAAGACGCAACGCTCGTTAAGGGTGTTGTTGTTGCCAAGACTATGAGCCGCGCTCTAGTGTCGAAAATATTGAAGAATGTCAAGTTGGCGATCCTCATCCTCACCTGCCCATTAGAACCACCAAACCGAGCGAGCATCTATAGGATGTCACATCGACTGAGCACTATACAAGGCACTCAGGAAATTCGAGGTAGAGAAGATTGCCGACATGGTAAAGGATGCCGAGGCAACTTGGACCATTTGCCCGGGGCTATGTCGACGAAGCCAATAGTTTAATGTTGCAACACAATTTGCCTGCTGTTCGTTGGGTTGGCGGACCTGAAATTGAGTTGCTTGCCATCGAATGGCGGTCGTACTGTTCTACGATCCTGAATTTTTCGAATTTCTTACCTCGCAAGATATCTTCTTACTACACGAAACCCACGTTGAAGCTGAAAACGATAAATAATTCCCCGGATTTGAATTATCTTGGAAACCAGCATCAAGCACCAGAGCAATTATGGAAGAGCAATAGGTGATGGACTTCACGGATGTAAAACAGAATTAAAAAGCAGAAATATTAAAATTAATCACGAAAAAGCAAACGTTAAATTGAAACAAATTGAAACTAAAAATTCTTAAAAATTATTTCGTTAAAAGTAAACAGGCTGAATCTATCTTGGTTGAAGATTTTAAGGACTGGGGAATTGCAACAGACTTTGGCATGTACTGACGGGGATTACCTCAACTTCGACGACAAAGTAATCAATCGTTAGAGAAGGGATTTAATTAATTGGTTAAACGGCTACAAAATGATTGTATTGAATGGTAGAGCCCACGGCGTTAAAAACGGAGAAATAACATTTATCTCAGCAGTTTGCATGTATACGTGAACGGTATCTGTGCAGTGTGCAGTGCGCCAGAAGTTGATTCAGCACATTCGATAATGTGCTTCGAAGATGTGTTCGAAGATTTAAGAAAAGATCTGGTCGGACCACATGCCAATCTTGCTAAACCTTATAGGCACAATAGAGGAAGCAAGCCGTGAGAGCATGTGCGTGTTGCCAAAGCTAAAACGCAGGAACATGTTAAAATACACGAGAAATTTGGAAAACAAACTTAATGAGATCAAAATGGTACACTAAATGAGGCAAATCTGTGCTTAAAGACTCTCACAGGCCTGATAAAAGAATCAGCCGGAGCTCAAATAAAGCAAAAACCTCTAAAATTTAATCAAATAAGTGAGTAAGTGCAAGAGTTGGACTGTTGGACAAACTTCTATATACCCGACCCTATATACCGTGTTTCACCAAATCTTAAAGTTTCTTTGCCCGAATTCATATATTATTTGTATGGGTCAGGCCCCCAAAAGTGGGCATGATCTAAAAATTAAAATCTATTAATTGCATTTCGTGAGAATCATGAGAAAATACGGTAAAAGCGAAAATTATTTCAGAAAAAAACCGTTTTTTGCTTAAAACTCCCCTAAGTGGGCAAAGCTCAAAACTTTGTATAAAACAAACTTAGCAAATAGTTTCATAGTTTCAATAGTATCATATCTTTAATATTCGTCATATATATTTCTTTTCGATTTGGTATGAACTTTCCGAGAAATCGAGTTTTTAAAGATTTAACGTGTTAGAAGTTGGCATTATCGATATGGTGGGCGGTTCAATTTTTACCTTGCTTAAGGTCTTGGGTCAATATTGCTCAATACCAGAATTTTAGTTCCTGTCTAACTTCACCAAAAGGCATCTTGAAAGAAAATGTGAAATAAAGTTGTCGCATATTGAAGCCAGTACGACAACTTGACATAAGGCCCTTAAGCCCCTAGGCCTTTCAAAAATTTTACACTTCTTCAATATTCAGCTCGTTTAAGAAAAAATCAAAAAATTATTATAAATTTTGGTAAAAGGAATGCTCGTTCCAGCATAGTTTTAGGCAAGCAACAAGCATAACGTAAGGTCTCTGCAGCAGGATCACGAAGATTTGTGATTTTGAAGAACAATTTTGACCGGCTGCAGATAAAATTCGTCAATTTTCTAATTTAGAAACTTTGCTTGCTGTAAAAACAGAGCTGTCAGCAGCTGTTATGCAAAAAATGCAATAGTTTTCAGTACATTTTTTTAAGTGGATTCGATTATTCTATTAACTTATTTGAAAGAACTTTGATTTTGTTAAGTAGTAATAAAAATGTGATAATAAATCAAAATTTATACAACGTTGCTTAAGGAAAACTTAAATATTTAAGCAATCTTAACAGAACAAACTCTGAAACATGTTTAGAGAAATCTAATAATTTCGTTGTTAAAAAGGTTTAAAAACTTGATGTTGGAAATGTCAATTTTTTAACTTTTCAGATGCAGTAAGCTAGCGTTGTAAACGCTTCAAACTTCAGCCACGTTTAAATAAGATCGTCATTCCCGTTAACAGACTAGCAACCTTTAAAAAAAAATCGTTTTCGAACATTATTTTACGTTTTTGAGTCAAATCTTTGAAGTTCTTGAATATTCGAAGTTTGCTATAGTTTTGTACAAAATTTTAGAAGACGGTCGATGCCTGATATCTATTTAAAAATTAAACTTTATACCATTTAGGAGATAAAGGGGGAGGCATACGTTCTTTTGACCTTTGTTATAAGATTTTGAATTTTAAATCCATAAAACAACTATTTTGAATTTTTTCCAGTTCCCCTTAGACTTTTTTCCAATAGCACAGCCATCTGCACAAGCATTGGATGTTTTACTTAAATTCTATGGCTACCGGCTTTTGCGTAAACGGTAAAACAAGCTCCTTTTAATTTGGTTTTTGTAAACGGGTTCGCAAAACTTAAGTTAGAAACGGTAATTTCAATATTTTTAACGCAGCTTGCTTTGCCTTTGAATGCTTTGTACGTTAACTAAATCTGAACAAGATCGCTTTTACCGTTAAGATACCAGAAAATTTAAAAAAATAGGTTTTGAAAATGTTTTTCTGTTTTTTAGTTACATTTTTGAAGGCTTAGAAATTTTAAAATTCGCTATAATTTTCCTTAAAATATTTGATAGTTACTGATAGGTACGTGTGATTTTTTCATCCCATTTCTCTTAATACCACACAAGTTATGGCCTCAAACACTTTCAAAAACGTCATGCATTTTCAACTCTTCATTTCTGAAAAAAATTTCATTATTTAAGAAAAAAAATGGGTTTTTACCTTAAAGTCTAGTATATACTTAACATAAGTCTCCTTTTTTTAGTTCCTGCCTGCAAAGATTCTTAAAAAAATGTATCGAAAACCTTAAATCCATTCTCCCTTAAAACTTAAAACTGTATTATTTCTGGTTAAAAAAATTTTGCCCTCGTTATTTTCTTTGACTATTTTTAAAGTTTAAAAGTACACCAAATTTTTCATTACGACTTACCGTTCAGAAGTTATAACGCAATTGGACGGACGAGCAGACAACGTAGTTATACCATAAGAAGTCCTTTTTCCATTTTTGGACGGCCACTTAAAATGCAGTCAAAATGTCTGAATCGTTACCATAATGTTGTATTTTTGCCTGGGGTTCGTACAATAAAACTCAATTTCACTTTTTATAGTTTCACAATAAAACACTTTATTCATCGAACAAAACTTATTCAAATTCAAACCGCACTTAATTCAATTTCGCAACTTAGAATTCAACACTTTATTTAATTTTAATCACTTTTTACTATACTCTCGATTTTCACAAAATAGCGCTTAAAATATAACTGTGCCGTACGAGAATCTAATGCACCTTCCAGCATTTTCCTTACTTCCCCTTTGGTAATTTTCCATAGGTACTCTTCCGCTGAACTCCATGAAGGGGAAATTTTCGATATCGAAATTCAAACATCGAATATCAGTTTGCTGTCAGCTAACTGGAATGACAGTTGACTGTGTTCGTAAAGTGAATCGATGGGTGCATTCAGCGATTCCTGCATATTATTTCTTGTCGCCACATAACAATAATTTCAGGAAATCTTAAAAAAGTGCACAAATTATCTTCTGAAGAGGATAGATATGAATAAACTGAAGCTCTATTCATAAATAATATTTAAGGCTCAAAATAAACCGACACTCGGACGGACAGATCAAAATCTTTTATAATATCGGTCTCAGGTATTTGGGGTCTACGGTTATTATTTCCTTACGCTAGACACTATAAATGAAACTTACCGTACATATGTATAAAGGTATATCTTCTAACAATACCTACCAATAGGAGGAGAAGGAGTTAGAAGTGACCCTTTCTTAACTTTGAACCTACCTTAGGAGTGGGCTGTTGTTATGGCCAAACGAAAATACAATTTGTACTTGGCAGGTCTCCATCCTTTCTCTAATTTGTCGGAAAACTCATACTTCTTACAATTAATTAACTCTCACTCGCGAAAAATTACCCAAAACAAGTACCTATGTATTTAGATAAGGTATTTGCTCTATGCCTATGGAATGGATACAATCCCTAATCATACTGAGGCATCTATGTAGGTACATTTTTGAACAAGTTTTATGATAATTCTAATTTTTTTATATAACACTTGAAGTTTAGGTATGGCAATAAGGTAATAAAAATAATTGTTGGAGTACGTAATTTGAAGTTATAGATTCTTTTTTTCTCTTGCCACGGCAACACCCTGCGCCCCAACATGAGCAACAGCGCCAAACCAGCATTTCTCCAACACAGCTACGTGACAATACAATCATATTGTCATGCCGGCAAGAATTTTATAACACAAACCCGACGTCATCGTATCCGCACCCCCACGCCACCCCACATCTTGGTGGGTCGTGAGAGGACACGAGAGAGAAGCCTTTTTTCACAACTAAACGTAATCTGCAAAACTCTCATTTCGGAGGTGCGCCATAGCCATGCAATTTTCTCGCGTTCAGCTTTTCGTTGTATCTGTGTGCGATTTGCTTAACCGTCGTCGTCACTATCGTCGTCAGATACAAAAGCAGAGAGGAGCTTCTCCGAAAGAATTTTCTGTTTAGTCTCAGTCAGATAGATAGTGTAGGGGGGGGGGGTTGGTTTTGCTTTGGCTTCCGTAGAGTGCAGCATTTCCCTCTCAGAGGGTAAATTGTTGTAGGGCTGCTGAATAGCCCACAGGTGTTGCCGTTGGCCATTTCTAACAAAATGGATTTGCTGTGTTCATGCAACTGTCATTGGCTTGAACACAGTTGCACAACAAATTACAACTCTGACTTCAGGCGGCCAGGCGAACACTTCCCGACGTTTAAAGATACACATCTGATCTTCCAACTACACATTTATTCCGCACATGAAAAAGTAGCACTTTACTACGCAATTAGAACCGACAAAGTGTAGGAGGTGTATTATACACTCCGACATTCAGGAAGTAGTGAAGCTCGCCGAAGAGTGTGGAAAAAACTGTAATAATGATTATATCTACGAGCACGTCATATACCACACCACACAGTGTGTATATCCCACATTCTGGGTCTGAGTGCTGGTGTCACACAGAGATACTAAAAACGGAATATTGTAGAACTTTTCCATCGACTTTTAGTGCGCACTTTGCATTCATCGCAAGCGTTCGGAACTAAAGTGTACGCAGTTTGTGTGTGGAATTACTGCCATGTCTTATGGAATAATAACAATAAATGACGTTTTCCTGGAATATACGCATTCCCTCTAAATATTGCTACTTTGGTCTGTTTCCTAACCTCGGTTCGGTCGATTGATTTCGGGTGAGCCTCAAGCAAAGCACCCATCGGGACTGGAAACTTTCTCGTCTTATCTTTTCATCGAACGTATACGATATATCGAATTGTCTCGAGTATTTTTTCGCGTGTCCTTAGATGGTGGATGCACCTCCACCTCAATCCACTTGTTCGCCCATCTCCTGTCGGAGGAGTGTTGTTGTCATTCATGGTTGCGTTGCGCTGCTTGAAGGACAACAACTGCTCAGAGAGATGCTTTTCTCGAGAATTTTCCATTAAACGGAAGTGGAGGCTATTTTTTGCGAGCCACATAGTGTTTGTTTGTGAATGTGAGTGAGAGAGAACGCGGAAAGAGAGTCAGCTTAAGTGACGAATTTTGAATTTGAATTAGATAACCCTACTTTGATTCGGGTGCCTACATACATCAGCTTTATATACTGGGTATAGAGGGTGTTTAAAGGGAGCAAAAGTGTATATCCCGAGGAGGGTGTAAAAAAAGAACGGATCCTTTGAAAAAATAAATTCATCACAAACGCACACGTGGATTACAGTGCCCACATCACAGGAAGAACGCAAGTAAAATATAAAAAAAATAAGTCAAATTCAAGGAATCTCTGCATACATATATATGTTTTTCGGTGTGTACAATCCGTCTTGTTTTGCTTTTTAAAACAGATAGTCCCTTTAAGCCAATAAATCGTTTCAAATAAAAAAAAACTTTGTTTAAAGGAGGAGGAGGAGCACATAACTTTGAAAACCCACAATACTTCGCCCACTTGGGGGTAACCTTTGTCCTGCAGAAAGCCAGTTGGATAATAAGTTCTAAAAAAAAATTGCCTATTCGGACGCAGGAGATACGCCACTGCGTATTCCCACCAAATTGGGAAAGAAGTTGTGCTTAGGTTTCTTTATACCCCATCCCATACGATAGGAGGTATATTAAGTTTGATTCATAGTTTGTAACATAGAGAAATAATCACCGTAGACCCCCAAGACATTAAGGGCATATGATCGAGACCGAATTGTTAGTCGAATGAGCCATGTCCGTCCGTCCGTCCGTCTGTCGGTAGTGTTAAGGCCTTAAATTTTGAGCTAGGAACTTGAAACTTGATATCTGTTCTGTCTAGGTCCCGAAGCAGTACAAGTGTAAAATTTTTTAAAATCCGCCCTTTGACACGCCCACTTTACTTGCCTTAAAGTTATCGTAGGAAGCTGAAATGGTACGCGTTACCCTCGCTTAAGTGTATTGTGATAGGCATTTAAAAAAAAGGCATAAACCGCCCTTTTGGGCGTGGTCATATTTCATTAGCATTTTAACAAACGGTTTTTATTCGATATATTTTCTTTGAATCAAAAGAACTTGTGCTATAAAATGTTCAGATATGTGTGAAAGCAATCAACTGAAATGAATAAATTTATGCCACGCCCAATTTTGGGGGCGTTTTTAAGTATAAACCAAATTTTTAATATGAAAATGCAATCAACACGTGTATACCACTTCTGATAAAAAATATACACAAAAAAACGATGTTTTTGAAAAGGGGTGGATACCACGCCCCTTTTTAGGGAGAAGATTCTTTAACTGAGAAATTCTAAATACATTTGAAGTTTATAGAAACTGAAATTCAGCAACCAAGATTTGTGACACAATTCGAAGCTTGACTGTGGTCAATTGGGATGGGGTATCCAACAATTCGCCTAAGCGGATTAAAACCCTCCCACTAGTTTTTTTTGTCGTTGGTTGCTAATATCCGATGGAGCACTCAGTCACAACTACTGGTCCATTGTACTAGCATGCGGACACCTTACTTGGATGTATTTAGTTTATCCGTCTTTCGAACAAAAACGAGAAGGATCTTCAGTGATGAAGAGCTTAGGTGTTCCGCCAAAGATCCGCCGTCTTATGCGAGCAAAGGCAGGACAACTACAGGGAAAGTGTTCCGCTGTATCGTCGTCGTCTCCACAGGACAGGTGGTGGCTTCAATCAAGCCTAACACAATCAAGTATGTAGCAAAAGCTAAGTGGCCCGTGAACACGCCTACAAGAAGTCTGGAGTCGATTCTCCTGAGAGATAGAAGGAAAGACGAAGACCCCTTACAGATGTCCGGGCGTAGTCGTTTAGTCTGTCTGCATCCATAGCAATCACGCCAACGAGCCATGTGCTCACGAGAAACCCAAGTATCAATGGCAGATGTGGTAATAGGTGCTGGTAGACCTAGCGATGGCTCGGTCCTGAAAAAACCTCTTATGAGCCTTGTTGAGCAAGCTCATCAGAGATCTAATTTCCCTGGATACCAGTTTCGTCTGGGACCAACACATAGTCTTCCGACTAAGTTAAACGAATTCTTGAGTTTGAGTACAATCTTGAACGAGGTAAGAGGGTTAAGAGCAACTTGGCTGTCCTGCAAACGCATATGTTTCCTGCCCTCCACCTGTTAGTCAGAATATAGCGCATAGCCATTAGGAAAGCGAAGATCTGCGCTTGGAAGACAGATGCATATTTACCTAAGGAGTAGTGGAGTCAAATATTCTCGTTTTCCACGAAGTCACCAGCACCGGACCCCTGTCCGGTTTTGGAGCCATCTGTGAAAAAACGACAACATTCTTTCCCTGGCTCAGAGTCTGGCCAAAGCCATTCCATTACCTGAGGAAAGTCGACTTGGTAGTTTTGTCGCAAAAGGATTTCTGGGGTCCTTGCGTCAGAGGGCATGTCCATAAGACAGGAGTCATAATTCTTCGATAACAATTATCGAACAAGTTCTTCAAAAAATTCCAATGCGTGTGATACCAAAAACAACCTGTCTTTAAGCGAAATATGGTTTTCAGCGTGCACCCCATGATAAATATATAAAGAGAAGGGAGGTTCACCAGAGCATCTTGAGCAGAGCTCGGCGTGCTAGGGAAGGCCCCCATGCAGCCAAGACAATACGTTCTTTAGAGTTTGGCAAAAGAGGCAATAAGACGTTTCCGCGAAAGTCTATTCCACCGAACAATCGATGCATATGAGACGAGTGGTCTTACCATGGCCGTATAGATCCAGAGGACCCTTTTTGGAGATAGGCCCCTAGTCTTGCCAAAAGCCCCTCTACACTGCCAGAAAGTAGACAGTGCTTTCTCGGTTTTGGATTCAACATGCCAAAGAAGTTTTCTATCAAGGAATACTCCCAAATATTTGACTTCATCGGATATTCGGATAGTGACACCTTTAAGCACGAGTTGAGTCAGACCAGTGACATTCCTCCTTCTCGTAAAGAGAATAACCGTAGTTTTAAGAGGATTCACTAAAAGCCCATTCCTAGTGCACCAATCATCGATCAAGTCTAGGGATCTCTGCGCATGATAGCAAACAGTTCCTAGGTTTGAGTTGACAAAAAGAACGGCGATATCATCTGCGTAGGCTTGTGTATAGTAGATAGTCTACAACCATGGTAGAGAGTCTACAACCATGCACCATATAAGAGGACACAGAAACCACCTTGCGGACAGACCCTGTTTACCCCAGCACTTGCCACAATCTGCCTCGGTTATCAGCCTCTTATGCATTAGCATTGCCCGAATCCATTGAACTAATGTTTCATCTACGCCGTATTGTCTGGCTGAGTTGCACATGCTATCAAACGTCGCTTCGGCATGTTGGGCGTTTTCGTCAATATCGACGAAAACGCCTAGCATGTGCTGCTTCTGGTCAAGAGCAGCACATACTGGCACTCTCATTCATTGGCACTCTCGTTACAGAAGTTTAGACACATAACGAATATTGGGAGATCATGGTCGTTTCGAACTTTTTACCTAAGATTCGTATACCCTTTTGACCACAGTTCATCGTTATCCATCAGCTCAATGTGGCTGAGCCAATATAATTTATGAGCTTAGATCTTTTGCGTTTGTGATTTTTGACACCAAATTTGACTTTGACAGTAAGCAACACGTTGAAGATGACAAACTGTTGGAACTGGATGCTTATTTGAAACTATGATCTATAGAATGGTGTGCTTGGAAAATGTGGGAACATTGTGGGATGAAGCGGTTTACCTTTATGGTGGTGGCGAAGAAAGAACTGCATGTTTTAAAGGGTCACAGCTTAGCAGAATTTGTGAAAAGCTATCTAAAATATATAGCTTCAATCTGGATACTCCTCCAAACTTGTAAGCAAGAATGGATGAGGTTAGTTTGAAGTGGTTACCGGATATAAAAACCGGCATACCTATGCCCTTATTTAGTTCCAGTTCCATTGTGGTACAGAATACTTCGTCTACGACTACTTTTTGAGCTAAAGTGTTGCATGTCTTTGAAGAGAAGGTGGTGATTGGTCTCTTCTTCCTCTTCAACCATCCAACTTATGCAAAAGGCATTAACATGAACGCTGTTTGAACCTTGCTTGCTTTGCTTAAGGATACTTATTGTAGCAATAGTCCTCAAATCTATTAAATGCGATAATGTTTCAGGCTTGGTCAAATCTGCCCCGTCACCTGTCACCGTGAAAGTTTTCATCATCGCAAATAACCACCTGTCAATATAAGGTTTGTTTTTTCTACTCCAACAAGTGAGATGCGTTTGCATGTAGAAATTGGTCTGTCGAAGAATAATGCCTACTAAATAGCTCCAAGTTTGACAAGTCCACCAGCCGTGCGTTCAAGACAATGTCGCATTGTCTAGCACCAGACACAGGTGAATGTTGAACTGCACCGACATCTCCTTAAGAAATAATCGACAGTCTTTAGACCTGTTAGGGAACCGTCGCGGAAAAAGTTCTAAAACGATTTGAGATAGTCAAAGAAAATGTTTTTGTATAAGACTCGTGGAAGTCAACACGTTTGCAATCGCATCGCCTAGAGCGGAGTATAGAGGATTTTTATCTCTGTTAATGCTGCTATTGTCAGGTCCAGCACTCAGACACAACTATGCAGACACCTTATATTAATGTAATAAGTTTGCCTTGGGTGGGGTGCCGTGGCGTATTGGTTAGTGTGTTTGCTTACTACGCTGGAGGTCTGGGTTCGAATCCTACCATCGTTACCTGAAAAAAAAGACTCGTTCTTTTTCACGGTCCCCACGCGAAGGTCTGACCTGTCCTCCGAGAGTATCATTTGTCTTGGAAAACTTCTCAAAGTGCCGTTCGGATTGGGCAAAAAATTGTAGGTCCTTTTGTATTTGAAGAAATTAACATACACAGCTTACATTGTTGAGAAGTTGGCCCTGGTTCACATCAAGCTGTTGCGTGACTCTATTTATTTATTTATGTAAATTTTCCTAGGATTTGAAGGATCGCAGTAAAACGATCCTTCAACTTACCGAGGGATCTCCTTTCTTAACTCTTCGCTAAAAACTTTGAGCACACTTCTCTAAATCGACTGACAACATGGGTGGAAGAGAAAAGAATATTGCATGAAGCACAAGCCGGCTTCAGAAGACACCACTCCACTGCTGATCAAATCTTTACATTGTCAAATATTGTAACTATGCATCAGTGAGCGAAAAAGGAACTCTACGCCTTCTTTGTTGATTTTAGAGCTGCATTTGACTCAATAAACAGAGCTGTATTATTCTACAAGCTTCTTAACTACGGGTTATCCACTAAGTTTGTCAACATTTTGAGAGCTGAGTACTGAGTACTTTAATGTCATCCGGGATGGTGTAACAACTTCCGCGGAGTTTCCATCCTCCTTACGTGTGGGGTGCCGTGGCGTAGTGGTGAGTGTGTGTGCTTTTATTTTTTTTTAGGTGTAACGCAAGGCTGTGTTCTTAGCGCACTGTTATTCATTTTGTATATTAACGAGATAATGCAAAAATTTAGAGGTGTTAGAATCGGACATATTCGTATCCACATCCTTCTCTACGCAGACGGCTAGTCATCCTCGCTGATTCCCCAGAGGAACTTCAGAAAATGATTGATGAGCTGCTAAATTACTGTGCAACCTGGAGCCTGGAAGTAAATTTGCTAAAATCCAACATTATGATTTTTAGAAAAGGTGGTGGAAGCTATGCCAGAAATTAAAATTGGAAATTCGGTAGCGAAAGCATTCTAATGGTCAAAGAATATAAATATCTAGGAGTAACCTTTAAACCAAGTGGACAGTTTAGCACACACTTAAAAACCAAGCTTATAGAGTCTAAGAAAGGTTTAAACAGCATGTGGCATAGTTTTCTTACAAAAACCAGCATCCCGCACGAAGCAAAATTTAAAGTGCTTAGAGCAACTTCATTGGCAGTAATGTTCTACGCAGCGCAAGTTTGAGGGTATGAGAGCTATGAAGATGTTGAAAAGCTCCTCAAGTACTACCTGAAGCGTTACTCTAATCTTCCGTCATCAACTCCAAACTACATGTTGTACATAGAGACTGGTGTTTCAACTCTCTAAATGGAAACCTTTAAAATACATGTCAACTACATTTTTAAAACTATTAATATACACCCAGAGAGGCTCCCGAACAGAATATCGCGTTACCTGTTTAACACAATGTTTACCTTGTTTAACATAATGCCTACTCTTGGGCAGCTAAATGGAAGGAACTATGCCAGAGGCTACAGCCAGATATCGACTTTTCGAACATTCAAACAGAAGAACTTAAGAGCGTCATATACAAAATCATCCATAGCCTGAACTTAGAAGCAAGGAATGAGTTTATTACTAAAGCGAAAGCATCACAACACGAGCATTACCCAAACGAACTTAATAACTTGCATCCAAACTACAGCACGGAAATGATATCCCTAATCTTTCAGTCCTGCCGCTTAACATCATTCCACATATGGATAACGCCGCTGTTTTTTGCAACTTTTGCAACCTTAGTTCAAGGGAAGACACTATCCATTTTATAGCAAGATGCCCTGTTCTACAAGAGTTGGGACGCCTGCATCTAGGAGCAAGCTTTCTTCCTCTGAGTTTGCGTACAGCCTACTTAATGGAGCAAACTAGACCGATTTGTACAAATACATAAAAGAAGCCCTTAAATATAGAAAGTATAGCATATAGCATTTTAACTTTCTTTAAAGTAATAGTTTGGGACCCAGATTGAATTCTATTCAACTTTCTAATTTTATAATTATTTTATTTTGTCTATTGCTACTCCCTAATTATACCTGACCCAGGGTATATTAAGTTTGATGTATAGTTTGTAACGCAGTGAAATAATCACCGTAGACCCCTAAGACCTTTTAGAGATATGAATGGGACCGACAGGAGAATCGATTAAGCCATGTCCGTCCGTCCGTCCGTATGTAAACAACTTTTAGGCCTTAAATTTTAAGGCAGAAAGCTGAAATTTTGTGGGTTGGTTGGAAGTCCAGTCCTTCAGATCAAGTTTGAAAATAAGTTGAATCCACCCACAGACACGCCCACTACAGGTTTGTATGTACGACCATCTATTATTTAAAAAAATACATTTTGCAAATTTTAGCTAAGTTAGAATGGCGCTAGCGCATTTATTTTTGGTACGTAACATTGCCTTATAATTGTCTTTAAGGTAACCAAAAATTTTTAGCTTTTTCATTGACCACGCCCACTTTATAAGGGATTTTAGCTTAAAATGACTGTTTTTCAATAAATATATATGAAATTTGACAAAAAATTATGTGACAAAAGCTACTAGCATTTTCCAACTTTTATGCATATATTGTGTGTGCCTCTGCCCACTTTTGTGGGCGTGGCGTTAAAAAAAGTGATTTTTTTAGTTAAAAAGGTGGAGTTTTAGGCTGAAATGTATGCAACCACCTAGTATAAAGCATTCAACAGTTATATTTTTACATCCCGCCCACTTTTTGGAGGCGTGGCAGTTTTCTTTTTGGTTTGGTCGGGTATTTTGCAATCCGTCGTAGATGGATTGAAGCTTTTGCATACCCACTGTTGCACTTTCCCACTTGTTTTTTTTTTTTTTTTGATGTACCTACTTAATTTGAATCTTGAGCACCAGAATGTCAACCTGGCAGACGGTTATTAAACCATGTCACCATTTAGACTAAGCTTCAAATAAATGTCAAATTGAAGTCAAATAGTCTTCTAAATCTAATCTAATCTACTAAGTTTTCCTGCCTTTTCAAAATTACGGGTTGGAGCTTCAATGAAGAAGAGCATTTGGCAATCACCAGTAAAAGCAGAATGCGAGCAGCCTTTGTAGGTAACAAAGGGAGTTTTATACAGGCAGGAAAGACAACAGACCCAACGCTTATTCGGGTCCTGAGAAAACCTCTGACACACGGACGGACGTGCGGACGGATGGACACGTGGCTCATTCGACTAACTATTCGGTCTCGATCATCGCCCTTAAGGTCATGGGGGTCTACGGTGATTATTTCTCTATGTTACAAACTATGAATCAAATTTAAATACCTCCTATCCTATGGGATGGGGTATAAAAACAAAACTACTCCTTTTAAGCAAAAAGTGTTTGAACTATTTCTCTCAAATGCCAACGAGTTTGTTGCGATCGTCTTAAATCAAGTGAGAACGAATTTAGGCTTGTAGGTTCTTTTTGTAGTTTCTTACAAAAAATTTGTACAAAGCAACTATTTGTGGTAAAAGTTTTATTTTAAGGTGAAGATAGCAAAGTTTTGAAAATCATTAAATCATTAATCAACTAAGCTACAAAAAAAATCAATTTTCTTTTTTCTTGCTAACATTTACTTTGTTTTGAGAAAGCAAAAAAGTTGTTGGTGTAAGCATTATGCACAATATTATTCTCGTTTCAAGTATGTGTTGTTTGATGATATAAGCTACTTATTGGCTTTGTTAAAAAGAAATATCGTGTGGTGCAGACATAATTTATAATCAAAGAATTGCATTCTTAACAAAAAAACATAAGCTTCATAAAGGAAAAGCACAGCCCTTGAAACGATATGGTTTCCTCCTGCTGGCGGCGTCCTCATAGAAAACAGAAGAAATCCGTCTAAGCGTTCATCTCATTGGTAGCGCACTTATTTCATCGCATAGCTCTAAAGCTTTAATTAATCTAAAGCTTTAGCCGGCTCAGACTCCTTATTCTTCGATTCCAAGGCGGTAGCAGGCCAACTATGTAAGCAAGTTAAAAAAAACTGCGAAATCCTTAAGAATCATACTGACCGATCCATAAATCTTTCGGTGTTGTGCCGGAAAATACTTTCTTATGGGCGTTAGAGGACATCCTGACGTCTCATGGCTGCTTACCTAAGGTAGTAACATCATACCTTCGCAATGCTTGCGTTTCGTCTGCTTCGGACACTCAAAACGTCGTTTTTGTAACGCATTTATCGTATCGTTGTAGATTGCTATTGTAGAAATCTGAAATTTTTTCAAGTGTGTCGCTTTTTAAGACCTCGATAGCCGCCTCCTTCAAGGAGGCAAGCCACCTTAACCCAGGAATATGTCCAAAGATGGCTAATTAAGGTCTCTCGCATCTAAACATCTGTTTTCAAGGTTTCAATGAAAATGAAAACTTTAACATCTCGTGAACTCCAAGTGCAATCAAATTTTTGTTCCATTGATTGTATGAACCTTTTGCTGTGTGAGGTCGAAGTTTAAGATGGGTCTGCGGACTTTATTGTTGGAATGTGCTTGAGCTTTCGGTTACACTTTCATTGAAATTTCCACCTAGAATTTATCGAATTTCTAATGCATTTCTCCCCTGTGCCACAATTTATACATAACCCTACCTCCACTTTTCCCCTCGGTTGTATGTGGAACAACACTTCAAACCACCACCTCCACCCAGAACGTGCGCTCCTGTATTTCGAAGCGTCAACATGTGACCTGGGACATGCAGAGCCGTTGATAAAAACGTTGAGAGTCGTTGGCACCCTTCTGAAATGATGATTGCATTGCCGCGATCCATATGTTGTCCTTGCTGTAAAGTGGAAAAGTTTGGACCCGGTTTAAGGAATTAACGAGAATTGTATATTGGCATACAAGAGGGGGGGTAGATAAAATAACCAACAGTGTTTAACGACAAACGACGCGGCAGCTGTTATCGCCATCGCAAGTGCATTTCTCTGTTGACTCAACTTTTTTCATTTTGGACTAGGAGGGTGGTGGGTGGTTGGTGGCAAAATGCAAGGACAAAGCACGAAATTCAATTCACTGCGTGACGAGGTCACGGTGTTATTAGCTTTTCCGTAGAAATTGGGTCAGCAAGCCAATGAATGCATATACTAACGGAACGAGGTCCCTGGTTCTCCCAGGACAGTGTGATAGAGCGAAAGAGTTTAAAATACGACCAAGGGTGACTGGTCAATATTGCAGTGCTGACCGGCGGTGATGGGTAAAACAACAACGAACACTTGCAGTGCTTACAGTTCAAGGCGGCGCAGATCGATATGAGTAGGTATTCATGCGTGCGATGGGACTCTATAGCGCACCTGTATGATTTTCAGCGTGACCAGCACAATAAGGACGGCGTGGAATGCTGATAATTTATTCACTTTCTGTTTGTGCAATGTGTGACTACCTCGTGTCCTTGCTGAGAGTCTTGTAGGGGAATTTTTCTGCTCACATTTATTGGTACGGCTTTTATGGTACTTTGTTCGTTTGGAAGTTTTTTAATTAATGTTTCGGACAAATGGAGGTTATGAATAAAGAGTTTATACTAGGAATTGTTGGCGTTATGTGTATTTGTAACTGGAAAAGCACTTATCGTTTACTAAAATGAAGCCGGAATAGTTGGGGTAGAAAGATCACTCTTGGAACTATTAATGTTACGACTTTGATTTTCTCATAATTTTTTTTTCGGTTGCCAGCACAGCGGTTAGTTATGTTCCTTTTAAATTTATCTCCTATTTTGTATGAGCTTCCCAACGACTTGATCCTTGGCCGTCTTTAGCTGCGTGCATGGCGTCGTGAACTTTTTGATGTATTTTACCCTCAGATTTCCAGTTTTCTGAAGTTTTTTCTTCCATTCGTAGCACACAGTACCAAAATACGTTTGGAAGCTTTACCTTATTCAAAATAAGGATCGTCAAAAGCTCTTTAAAACATGGATTTTTTTTTTGACGGCTTTAAAACCAAATCGTTGAGGGCATCAGGTAGAAGGATTTTCTAGTGACCGAATGTGCCGACCATTTTCAAGATTTTGGTAAGAAACTACATCTCATTTTTTGAGAAATTATGTTTAAAATTAAATGAACGGCTAGGCGGTCCTTAAATCTTTCCCAATTGTCCGCTGCCAACTCGAGAACTTCAAGCCTAATCGCTAAGCGGGACCGGGGGAGCTCATCATCTAACCACCTTATTTTCATAGCCTTAGAAGTATCGATTTTTTGCTCAGAAAAGTAGTTTGTCAAAGTCAAAGATTCTCATGAACACTGCAGTTATTCACAGTATCGCTGCAGGTAGCATCCGCAATATACCTCAGGAATGTCGTTTAAGCAGCTTGTAACCGCCATCTAATTCTTTTGCTCATGTCCAGATCAGGGACTGAATTGAAAACTAATTATTAGCTGTGTTCCATGCTTTAATTTCAAGCTCAGCTTTTCCGGCTAGCAAAGCTCTTTTAATTTTTTGCTTCGGCTTCGCCACTGAAGATTAACCTATTGGGTATCATTCCTTCCAATCATACCAAGATGCTTACTTACTTCTTCAGGATTTTGGGCATGAGACTAAATTTATATACAGGATGCACTGAATAGCTGGTCGGAAAAGACCCAACACCGACTTGGTTTCACAAATCTAATCCCCGTATCATTACAGATGGCTGCAGACCTATCAAGTGCTCGATGAAGTCCTCTTTGGACGTGATCTGACGTCATTTATGTGACGACAGCGTCGTCAGACAGCGTTCCTAACGACTGCTGAAGCGACGCACGATATCGCTTCTCAGTCCATTCCATATGCCTTTTAAACTCTCCATCCCAATTTACCAGGTCTTTGGCCTTTACTTAACCTATACAAAACATGTGAAAACCGTTTTGAAATATTCCCAAGCTTTTTCAACAAGAAATCCTATACCATGTCTCCACTGGACACTAATCCGCGATTAACATAACTAGTCTCCCTTAAATCTCGAGACTTATATTATACAATAGTCTCATTCACTGCATCCACAAACCTTCTTTATGCCACATTCAACCATTTTCCACAGCTTTGTTACAGTGTGAGAATCGCAAAAGGAAACTGAAACTGTTCACGTATGACATAACTGTCACAAATGCGATTTCTATTGAGATTTTAACAACGGAAATTTTTTTTCGCTCTTGGAAAATGTCCTCTGCACTCTCTTTCGAAACCCAAAGAACAAATATTAATTAATCCTATGTTTGTCCGGTGGAGCCACTTTGGGATTTGTTTTTAATCGCTAATCGCAGTTTGATGGCCGGTGGAGACCTAGTATTAGAGTAAAAAGTTGGCCATTTGTGCGTCTTCTTTGGCCGTAAGTCGCACTGTTTGACTGAAGGTGTTTGCAACACCTTTGCCCGGCCTTTGGGCGTAAGAGGAATATAGCCCTATAGTAAGAGACATCTCTCTTGTGCCGTTTTGAGAAATGGGCTCTATTTGCCAATCTCGGCCCTCTCAGCCTACCTTAATGACACGTGTTAATCTTTTAAGTCCCTCTCAATTTATCGCGGGACTAACTGTCGCCCCAAGACTTATCGTTTATGGGATTGTAGGAAATGGGACCTTGTAGGAAAAGTGTGAAATCTATCTGCGTTTAACATAATTCCCTTTTGAAAGAAATGTGAACGATATATAATCCAAAATATTTAATTTGCAGATCTGTTATCGTACTCCAATTTCCTGCTTAAATTGACCCATGACTGCTCATTTGCCTTTTTAACTGACCCTTTGCAAGTTCTTCACGCTTAAGTGTGCCTCAAGTGTCTACAACTGACAGGCAAATGTACCAGACAGACAAGTGTACCTCACAATCTTCTCTCTGGTGGCTTCTTGAACTCTCTAAACAACACAGTTCTTTTCTCACCACACCAAACCACTTTACTCCACAAACATCTTCCGTAGAAAAAGCAATGACTACTGCTGCTCTATATTTAATGGGTTAGTTGGAACTCGTTCAAACTTTTCTAAAACCCGCTGTGGAAAATCGTTTTATGAAGCCAGTGTCAGCGTCACATCCGGATCACCAGTCAAGGTACACTGATGTGTACAATAAGTAAGTGGCTCTTCCAAAGTCTTTAATCAGACTTCAGTACAGTTCTACTTCTGTCAGGTCAACATATCCCTAGATTCTTGAAATAATCTTGCCTTTCTGGAAAATGAATTAATGCACGTCTCCACCGATGGATCAGAAACTAGTCTGAGGGATAAGTTCTTCAGCATTTTCTTGTATAAACCAAGTGCCGCAGATGTGCCTTCAAGCGGAAATCATGGCGTTGGAAGTCTTCTTTTGTCCCTAAAATAACATGATATTCGCCAAGGACATAAGAAACTTTTTAAAGAGTCAGGCAGCCGTCAAGCGCCTGTAATCAGTCTCTATAAACTTGAAAGTACGTCTCGAGTGCGAATCATCTTTAAACGAGATATTGGAACAGTTTAACGTTTAATCTGTGAAGGGTGTCTCGGCGAAACTAGCCAAACTAGGATCTACTCTTTCAATCTTAGCTGAAAAGGGTTCCTTATGTACCCTAATCTTCACATGCAAACTCATGCTAAAGCCGGATGCAATACAAAAAAACGACCTTTGATGGTAGGCGTTTATATTTGTCAGCCAACGAAAGAGATTTGGCCAAAACTGAATCTTAAACGCTTTAAGAGTTTAATCACAGTTAAAGAATCGCACTGATAGCATGCAACATGGCTTAGGTTAGGTTAGGTTGATGGATGCTCTTGTGACAATAGTCACGCTTCACTTACTGTCCATTTGAGAAATAACCCGCTGTTAAAAGCTCAGAGTGCCACCCTCGTGGACCCATCCGGATTTGTGAACTAAATTTAGGAGGGCCTTAAGATCTGCATTACTTAAATCTTTGAACTTGCTGAAGAAGTAACTGCCGATGATACTACACCTAATATTGTTAAGGGCTTAAGTGCATTTGCATAGCAGGTGACAAACAGATTCAATTTCTTCAACATCCCTGCAACTCCTGCACTAATCATTATGCAGAATGCCTAGCTGTTTTGATCCACAGCGCCGTGCCCCGCGGGATGGTCTAATCATAAATAATGATCTCTTTTGAACCTTCAGATCTCGCTGCTTTTCCGCTTCTTCGTTTCCCGGGATGTCGGTGTGACCTGGCACCCAACACAGAGTTACAGTGCTGCCAGTGTTTCCTTGCATAGTTTCACAGCCCTTGAGATCAACACATCTGATTCCATGGTTATAATGTCTTGGCTGTCAAATGTATGGCGATGGCCATGTTAAGGAGGCTGTATTTCTTCAGCTTAGTGGCAGCTTGGAATATGGCTGCCAGCTCTGCTTGAAAATTACTGCAGTCGTCATTGATCCTAAAAGATTTGTTTATACCCAGAGTTTCACAAAAGATGCCTGCACAGGTTCCAAAGTCCATCTTGGAACCGTCAGTATAAACGGCGATTTCGTCCCCACCCGTAATAGTCTTTTCTTCCCATTCACATCTTTCAGGTATTTTTGCATCGAATCTCCTGATCAAATCGCGTGTCCTAGGAAGGCAACCCATTGAATTTCCACAGAGGCGTGTCCAAAAGATCTTGAGAAACAAAGCCGGTCTTCCCTTTGGCGGACAACTTTTTTAGCTGCCTTGATGTCGCAGTATATGTCCAAGGGCGTGAGGCAGCGTAGTACCTCCAGTGCTGCGGCGGGTTTGGTCCTTTAGGGCCCTGCTATTCCTCGACCCCCAACCCAGTTACCAATACAGAGTGCGTAGCTGAGTCGTTCGCTGAGGATTGATGGGAACTTACCTGAGCCTTCCGCTCCAGGGCTTTTGACATTTCGCCCATCAGGGTATGAGCGGAGATAGGAGGACACATTCTTGCGGTGTTCCTCTGCTGACATTCCGTCTGGGGCATACATCGCCTAGGCAGCTATTCATCCTTCGTGTGCTTAGCATGAGCTCGATCCAGTCGCATAGAATGCCTCAATGTTATTACACGCGCTCTCTATGTCTAGAAACGCTGCAATTTGGCCTACTGTTTATTTTAAGTCTTCCGCCGTAGCTGCTTGGATAAAGAGTAAAAGACAACATTTCACCTTATATATGTAAATTCCACGTTCTCTCAAATCTTTACCTTGGAGCGCTCTTCTACAAAGATCTAAGCGATCTAAATACGCCCTCCCAATTCGTCTCTCGCTCTTCCAGAAAAAAAAACCTTTATAGCCTTAAGTGCGTCGGCCTTGCACATCCGACAGCCAGTTCCACATAATCTAACCTAGCTGGAAAGTAATAAAGTCCTTGTCAATTCCTGATTTTGCGCCAGCTATCTGCTACATTTTAATGACTTGGACGATTTGTATGGACAGTGGGTAAAGGTTTATGGTGAATCATTCAAGTTTTAAGTCTATTGAGAAAAAAGTAAATCATTTCCCCTTCAACTTAGCTTCTTACTTATATATATATACCTATATATATATTATATACCTTTAGTAATTTCTGGACTAGAGTTTTTGTCGATGGCTTTAAACTTGCCAGAGTTTTTATCGGTTGTATTCGCCCATGCTTGCATCTGGATGATTGCAGACAACGTGGCACCGCGGCTCTTCATAGTGACTTTCCCAAGTCGAACCTCAGAGCAGAGACAATGACCGATGGACCGGTATTGACTAGGGACGACTGAAATTAGAGGGATCAGAATTCAGAATCATGATACCCCAATGGTGGCGGATAGGCAGAGGCTCACCAGATGTTAAGGTTACCGGAAAATAAGTATGCTCCAAGTTTGCGGAGCTTAGTGAGCTGTTTAACAAATAAATCATTTAAGAATGATAGAACTAATGTCCCTGCGCTCAGACTTCAACCTACCTTTGTCGAATTCGGATCTAAATTTGGTACTGTACATTAAGGATTATGTAAGTAATCATACGACTTGTCGTTTACCTGCGTCGATTTATCTAGCTTGCATATGGACCAAGAGGACGATTCCAATTTTTCTGGAAAAAAAATTCTGCAAATATTTGATGCACCCTGTTACATAATAACAAAATCCTTGAAGAGTCAGAAGGGGTACATGAATTAACTAATCCATGTGTGCGCTGAACGTGTGCTTATGTTGAAACCACTCTAGTCCAAAAATTAATTACAGCCTTCGAACAAGTAACCATGAAATTGCCTAAAGTGCACAAAAACCATTATAGGGAGTCATTTCCCTTGTTTGCGCTTTAAAAATTGAAAAACTAAAAAAGAAAAGAAAAAAAACTCAAAGTGGGTTGAATGAGGTTGTAGTAGGATTTCTCTCTCATTCATGGTTCTATACAATGTACCTACGTACGAGGTACGACGAGTCGATACCAACACCAGTATAAAGTAGAATAAAAGCAAAAAGGACGACGTGGTATATATGTAAGTATAGTAGTGGAAAATTTCTGGCAATCTTCCAAAATTCATACGACGACGTTGATAGAAAACATGAAGCTCGTCTCTCGTCGTAACGAATTTACTTCCTTAAACTGAAGGCAATGGGACCACATATAAGTAGAAATACATACGTATGCCATGTTGTAGGTATTGTGAATACATAAAATACATATAGGTGTAGGCATGCCTTCTTCGTCCTTGCGGGGTGGTGCTTCTTTTTGAATGTTTTCTTTTTGTTTCTAAGAGGATTATTCCATGATTTTTACTGTCATAATCCACGTTTTTGGGATGGCTGATAAGGACTCATGACAGAATTGCTATAAAGTATTGGTTTTAATTGAACAAATTAGTTGGTCCTACGTAAGTTCTTAAGTATGCAGTGAATAATTTATTAAATTTCTTACCTTTGACCAGACCATTTTTTAGCGGTCCGCCGAAAAATGGAAAAAAAATATACTGTGCCGTCGCGCTATCTTTCAAACGGTTATAGGTATGGACGCCCACATCAGAACCAACATAGAACGCAGTCTTCTCTGGTGGTCCCAACATGCGTCGGTAGATACGCCCTACACTCTTTGGTTAGCATCCTTATATCCTTTTGAAATAAGAATTTCACTCTAGTATCATTCCTTGACATTGAAAGAGCCTTTAACAATGTCAGAACAGAAGCTATAACAGTTGCACTCCATAGGCTGAAGGTTGACAATTATCTATGCCGCTGGATTGAGCAAATGCTAAAAAGCAGGCTCGTCCGTTCCATGCCAAGCAGGGGTATTGTCACCCCACAGGTCGGGGTATCTTCGCCACTACTATGGCGCCTCGTAGTTAACGAACTACTCCTGATCCTAGAGAAAACGGGCCTTAAAGTCATTGCCTACGCTGACGTAGGCTATCCCCACTATAAGCTATTCAATGCAATTTGCCCTTAGAAAATTAGCTAGGTAGACGGATAGTGTCGGTCTCGGATTGAACGCGGTAAAGACTGAACTAGTATTGTTCACAAGAAAGTATAAAATACACAGCCATTGCAGATTACGCCAGACATCTGGAGGTTAAGAAACTCAGTTGGAAACTGAATATACAGGACCGTGCTAAGAAGGCCGCGATCGGCCTGTACAACTTCAGGTAGGTCCTAGCAGGCCCAAACTGTGTCTCCAACCTCGTATTGTGCACTGGATATATACACTCTAAAGAAATTTAATGTGATTTCACTACAATTAATGTAGGAAACCGATAACCTACAATAATTGTAGTGAAAACTCAACAAAGAGGGATGGCAAAAATAAGAGTGAATTCGCTCTAAAATTTTACACTAATTTTACACTTTTTTGGAAGGAATTTACTCTATTTTTGTGTTCAATAGAGATAATTTGCCACAAGGGTAATTTACTATTTCTTACGAGCGAATTCACACATTTTTGTAGTGAATAAGGTGGAATCGCTCCAAACCAGTAGTTATTTTACTCTTTCTATATGGGGATTCACAATTTTTTGTGGCACGTTATTAGCAAATTCACTCCAAATTGAGAGTAATTTTTCACTTTTTGCAAGTGAATTCACTACTCTCTTGTGGTATAGTTCGCATAGCATATACCACAACCTTCTAAGTCAAAAATAAGTAAAATGCACAGAAAGTTTTTTTTATTTATTTTTTCTCTTCTATACAAAAAAAAACACTAAATAAAGGGAACACATTTCACACTAAAGATTAGTTAAAGGTTTTTTTTTTTGAATACTAGGATGGACGGAGACTAAAACTCCAAAATCTTTCAAAGATACCAATACGCCCACTATAGCAGGTACATAATACCGAACTAGCCGATATTGGTTATGCCCGATTTCCACGTGCTAAAAAACCACCCATTTATGAGAGACACTATGAAACTGCCAGAACGCACTTCATAGTAGTAAATTTTCGCTCTCTCATAATACTTCTTGACTACAACTAAGTTAACTTAACAAGTAGTTTACGCTTCCATAGTGTTGATCGCATTGGATAGGTTGCTTTCCAGTGAATGCACCTACTAAGCCGTTCATTCATGCGGCTTCACCCTACGTCGCTAGATCGAAGGGTCTTGTTCTTTGTAGTCGTCGCTCGTTGTTAACATCGTTAAGAGTCTCGTTTAGAGTACGGATCATTTCATTGTTGCAATGAACATGAAGGCGAGCATTTAGCTTTCGAGCGAAGTTTGTTACTTCTTCGCCCACGGTAGCTATTCCTAAATCTCTGTGAATATCGCTATTCCTAATATACCATGGAGCATTCACAATTGCTCTTAGTGTTTTGTTTTGAAAAGTCTGCAACATGGACATGTTGCTCGGCTTGGTACAACCCCACCTGCCACCTGGTAACACCTGCCTGTACAAGAGCAGTTTGTTATATGTGCTTAATTTCGAAAATCTTCCGATAAGCCAATACATTTCCCTGAGCCTAATCTATAAAAAAAAAACACTAAATAAAGGGAACACATTTCACACTAAAGATTAGTTAAAGGTATCCACGGAGTAACCCTTCCTTGGCTGCTCTGCCTTAAGGTCGCTCGACATTTGACCATTTGGCGTCGCCAGAAATTGAAAAAAAAAATATAAAAAATCTATAACGAGATAATGCACTAATTCAACCTACCAAAGTTTTTGAAAACTAAATTTGAGTCAGCCTTAATCTATCAATGCTCTCCATAACTTATTGATTCAATTGCAAACAATGTTATGTGTTCTATTACTATTTACTATTTATGTAGAAAGAAAGAATCCTTGACTCAGGAACTGAAATCAGGAACCACACACGTTACTTCTTTATGCGCAACGCACTCCAAACTAATTGAAGCCGGCACGATGCACAGCCGCAAAAGGAACTTTACACAGAGACGAAAGCTTTTTCACTCTAAAGTAGGTTTTTAAATGTAGAAAGCATGAAATTCGCATCATTTCAGAGTGAAATCACTGCAGTTGAGTAACTAAGCATTCTTTTTGTGTAAATTGGTAAATTGCTCTAGCTACAAGTATTTCACAACATTTAAAAACCTATACTCCAAAAATCGAGTTAATTTTTGATGTTTCTTTAGAGTTAAGAGTGTACGTCAGTCGTTAGGCCCATACTTATGTACGGAGTACTAGTCTGGTGGAAGGCACTAGACAAGAGTAGCAATATCGCTATATTAAAACAAGTTCAAAGACTATCCTGCATTTACATCACAGGTGCTCTTAAAAAAAAACCCTCGGCTGCACTTCACACAATCCTGCACCTCCTTCCCGTTGAAATCTTTGGGAAATTGATGACAGCAGGAGCAGCATTTAGGCTTAAGGAATCCCTGAAACTGGCTCGTGACAACATGGGACATCAGACAGTATGTGTGCTATATCCTCAACCGCCAGATCACTGCAGAAGCGACAAATATCCGTGTCAGAAAGCTTGAGCGTCTGCGTGTTCCTGTAAAGACAGTATTCTGTCAGAATTTCCACTAAAGCCCTAAGCTTTCTTGAAGTCCCTTTGATCCTTTTTCGTGGAATCGTGGCCACAGAGCCCTGAATACCCTGTGTCCAATCAGACTAGACAACCTTTGCTTGCCCGTAATTTTAATTTTCTCCTCAATAGTGCCTCTTACTATGCAGAGGGGTCGTTTGATGTTAAAAACGTCACTATTTCCAAACAGCCCTCCTTTCCATGCCCACTATTTCCAAACAACAAGCTCGTCAACTCGTTCATTTCCCTCTATACCGCAGTGTTCTAGCGCCCAGCACAATCTCACTCGGTTCTACCTGTACAATTCTTAAAGCATTGTGCGACAGCCCCTGACTGTATCAGATTTGATGTTAATCGAGCGTTGCATTGAGCGAAGCCTGGCTACGAACCATTGCATTGAGCGAAGCCTGGCTACGTTGTCCCATACCTCACCTGTCAGGTGAGGTCTGACTAACTCGAAAAAATTGGAATGGTATCAGGTATTTTGTCGTCGGCAGTCTACAGATGAAAGAGATTGCCAGGTCCTTCTCCAACGGAGCATCTAACGATCTTATACAGTAAGCATCCATTGTTGATAGCCAGTGTCATCGTTGCCTAAATGCCATCTGAGATGCCGCCTCTGATGTACTGCATTTCATACGGCCACCACATAGAAGTCCCTGGTTTGACGATGAATTCCGCAAGGACATACAGCTATACAGGAAGCGTATAAAGCGTCTTTACATAGAAGGTCTAGAGAAGGTCTAGAAGGTCTATTGCGTCTAGAGAAGGTCTAGAAGGTCTATTGCGGGGATTTTTCGTGTAGAGGATTGAAGAGAAACACCAGACTTGTCAGAAGCAAAAAGAGAGCACGAGAGCTCACAATATAAAGAGTATTGAGGATAGAAAGTATACCAAAGAGTTGAAATGAGAAGACCTGCTTAGGGTATAAAGTTCGAACGGAAACCTGTTAGGACGATAAAGAAAACCTCGTGGCGGAATCGCTGTCGGTGGTGAGGTTTTGAAAAAACAATTTCTGCAGATAATATAACGGCAAAGATAAACCGAATCTCGCTGTCAGGCAGAATGAACTATTCAACCCGGGCAAAGAAGTTACTGACGAAGCCCCACGTGGCTGAAGTAATAGAAGCTGTGTCCAAGCTTAAGTCCAACGAAGCAGCCTGAGCTGATGGCCTAGCTGCATTAATTTTCAAATCCGCTAATCCGATAATCTAGCTAAGAGCATGCTGCATGCAACAGCTCGTCATTTCTTCCAGATATGGTCGGAGGAAAGCATGCTCGACGAATGAAGTCTCAGCATTTTTTGCCCGGTCCTCAAGAAGGAGACCCTTTAAATTTCCAACTACGTTCCAATTACAGAGGCATTAGTTTTTCTAACACCGAATACAAGATCTGCTGTTTTTTCTGCTGTACTGTGCGAATGCCTAAAGCCGTTTGTTAACAATCTGACAGGCCCATATAAGTGCGGTTTTAGGCCAGAAATGTCTTTATTTTTTCGCGCGAGAGGTGGGAATCTTTTAAAGACGAAACTAAGTCTGTACTCAGTAATAGTGTGGGATTTCCACCCACCTCCCCTCCTACCCCTGATTATCGCAGCTCCACCGTCAAGCACTTCACCGCGAGTGGGGACTTCAGCCTTGTATATTCGGTTCATTCACATTGGCTGCAATCTGCGCTGCATTTCGTTCTCGCTCATGCCGTCGTTGCTCTTTCATGATGATAGACACTGTTATACTCACTGCTTCCCAACCTTCCTACGTGCTCAACATATATCTGATGATGTTCTCTGGAGTTAGGATGATGAATGCCCCTGTGATAATAGTCACGGCTCACTTAGACCGCAAGTTGGGTCCATTCTATCCATTTGAGAACCTTCTTAGCACCTAAAACGAAAACAGAAATAAACCGCTAATAGAAGCTCAGAGTGCCGCCCTCTTGGACCCATCCGGATTTGTATACAAATCTTAGGAGATCCTTTAGATCTAGATTACTTAGATCTTCGAGCTCGTTGAAGAAGTAACTACTGCCGAGGGTACTACGCCTAATGCTGTTTAGAGCTGGGCATTTGCATAGCAGGTGATGAACAGATGCAAGTTCTTCAACGTCCCTGCAGCTTCTGCAGCAATCGTTATGAGGTATGCTAGCCGCTCAGAGTGAAGACCCACAGCGGAGTGCCCCATGGGGGTTCCCTCTTTTTGTTTACCGCTGACCTTAGCTCCCTTGTGTGTCTGCACGTATCAAGTTCTGTCCAACGTAGGTTGGTTTTACTCAGTTTATATCCTACGTGCCATCGAACTCACCGGAATTCGTATACGTTTGAGGACTAGAGATGCATTCATCCCTGACCCAGATCTCGCAAACTTGTCCGCTTCTTCGTTTCCCGGGATATCGGTCTGACCTGGCACCCAACCCTGGTTACCAAGTGATGACTCGTCTAGAGTTTTACTGCATAGTTTCACAGCCCTTGACTTCACTACATATGATTCCATGGCTTTAATTGCCGCTCTATGAAGTTAAGCTTTCACCGAGTCTGTTCGCTAGCTGGTTACGCTCTTCGTGGTATCGCAGACAGTGACAGATTACGTGTAATGCGTTCTCAAATACTTCTATGCACGTTGGACAGTAAGAGTTGTCTTCATACTCAAACCTGTGGAGGTAGGCTCTAAAGCAACCATGACCAGTGAGCATCTACGTTCGGTGGAAGTTCAGCTCCCGATGGTTCCTATTGATCCAAGAGCCTTTATAAGCGATCAATCTCTGCGTCTTTCTAACTTTGTCGAAAGAGTTCCATCTATCTTGCCATACTCTTAGGGTTGTTCTCAGTGGGACTTCATTATCCCTCCGGATTCTTGCTGTTGGTAGCCTTGACAGCCAATTTTTTCTTTCAGCTTCTTTAACGAGAAGGTCTATTGGCATCATTCCAGCTACTACGCGTGCGGCATCATATGATGTTGTTCGGTAGGAGCTGCATACGCTCAATGCATTGGTTCTGTAGATCTCCCCTGTTTTCTGACTGTATGACTTTTGCAGTGGCTTATATTTGGAAGCCATAGAGTATCGTTGACGTTGTAACCCTTGCCAGTAGTAGTCTCCTCTTCTGTTTAGGTCCTCCTATATTCGGCATGATCCTTGGCAGAGCGATGGTTATTCTTTCTGCTTTCTGCTGCATGATACAGATGATACTTAAAGGTTAACCTCGCATCTATTGTGACGCCGAGGTTCTTCAACTCTGGTTTAAAAATTATAACATGGTTACCCTAGGTCACTCTTATCGCTTCCATTACTCGTCTGGTGCTGCTTAGTTCCCAACTCCGTCTTTTCCTTTACTACCTGCAGGTCCATGCTTACTAGCCAGTCTTGTACCACTTCTATGGCTTCACTACAGTCATGTTCTAGCTCTTCAAGAAATTTAGCCACTACAACGATCGCTATGTCCTCAGCGAATTCAATTATTTTCGATGACCGGGGTATCAGGGATTTGATAACGTCGTCGTAGATAAAATTCCACAGAAGAGGCCCTAGTACAGAACCTTGTCGAACGCCGCCTGTGACGTTATATTACTTCATCCCGTCGTCGGTGTCATAGAACAGTATTCAGTATTAAAGTAGTCCGTTATTATATTCTGCAGATAGTCTGGCACTCTCTTGGCGGTAAGTGCTCGCAAAATTTTTAATCCAGTTTGCGATGCTGAAAGCATTTTTGCACAGTTCTGTCTACTCCCAACCATCCATCGTCTTCCTTCAATGGCCTCTTTCGCTGTATTCACAACTTCGCGAGTGCATCGATCGTAGAACATGCCTTGCGGAAACTATACTGGCGATCAGCAAGTCCTCCTTCTTCGTCGTTCGTCCTCTCACTTATGATGCGCTCTAGGGTCAGGCCTGTATGGTGAGGGATCCAGCGGTATATTATATTCTCTTTTGGCAAGAGAACAAGTCTTTGTTTCTTCCATTGTCTTGGGAATATTCCCTCATTGAAGCAATCTAAGTAGATATCTGCAAAGAGGTGAAGGTTCCTATTGGTTGCTGATTTTAATGCAGTATTAAAGATTCCATCGATGCGAGATGCTTTTTTCTCCTGGATGATTTTTGCAGACTTGAAGAACTTTTGCCGTTAGGGGGTATTAGCAACACCCCTGTGGGCCAGAAAAGTCTATAGATCAAATATACACACTATTTGATCTTAGGCAGATCGTGGAGAAACCCCAAGAATTTCAAATCGATACCTTTGTCCCCCTTTTTTAGATTTCAAGGCCGTGTTTGAGAGCATCAAAAGGTACTACCAAGATTCAGGGCAATGTCTAGTTTTGGCATTCCGACATCAACACATTACCATGTATATAACTTTGAGACACTTAAAGTTCGTTTGTCTACCTAGACTCGGTTATAAACTCTAAACTCAGACAACGATACTGAAGCTAAGATCAAACAATCAGTAGCTCTTGCCAAACCCTGTGTCTTCTAGCGACCATTTATAAGTAAAGTGGTCATATATCATCACCCTCATCAACCCCGCACTACTTTACGATACAGAAGCATAAACCCTGTCAAAGGCGGGAGAAAACGCTCTATGGTGCTTCGAGAGGAAAATTCTTGGGCTAATTTAAGGTCCCGTCTGCATAGACGGTATGTGGAGGAGGATATATAACATCAATATGTACGAATTGTACAACAACACCGACCTAGCCAGAAGAGTAAGAATACAACGACTGCGATGGCGGGATCATCAAGAGTTGATGGACACCAACACCGGCGACCCGAAAGATTCAGGTAGCACACGCATGCGGAAGAGGTCCTCAGCCAACTTCGTGCAAAACTGGAGCCGACTAGCTAACAAAAGAGCTAGCTGTTAAAGCTCGTTGGTTGAGGTCCAGCTTCACCCCAGACTGTAGCAAAAATAAAGTCTTAATTCACCGCTCGTAACCGACAAAATTGTATGCGTCCACATCGTCTCTGTAACAACACTTTAAACGCAAATGGTTGGGAGAAGTCAGGCCTTGGCTCATCCCGGATATACACATTTTTTCCTCAATTTCCCTTTGCTTGAAAAAAATTACTTGAGTAATTCAAATGCTTCTATGGCATTCACACGTGTATTATCTTGTGTGTGGTGTTCGTTATCCTTTATACCACGAAACCTTTCATCGCCCACTTTACCTGTATCAGCTGCCAACAGAAATGCTGATGACTAAAAGCTATCACTAAGCCGTCAAACGAATACTTTTTTTTTCTGATCCTGTCACCACCTAGAGATGAGAACTGTCAGCGTCATAATCATGCTTATCTACGACGAAGCTTACAACAGTCCTTCACAGAGAAAAGTAGTTGCGACAGTCATCTTTTAAGCACCGTGAAATCCCAATGAGACTCCCCACACACTCCCAAACAGTCATCGCTGTCAGTCAACCTAACCCCCCGGTTTTGACATCCACCCTTTTAGAAATTGTCTGCGCGTTTTGTTTTGAGCAAGGATAGGTTTCATCGTTATACATGCATAAGCTTTTCAGCATTAACAGTTGATTCGGAATCAAATTGAAAAGGTAAAAAAGGGTTAAAATGCTCATTATGGGAAGGGTGTTTGTTTTAACATCCGATAAGCCATTTAAGTGGACATTGTATACCGTGCGGCTCTGTTAATTGGAGTAATGGTCAAGTTGCCTGTTTCGTTAAGAGACCGCATTCAAATTGACTCGAGGGGACGATGACACGCCGCCGTAAGCCCATTCAATATGAACCCTTAAGCCAATAATAACGCACCCATTGAAAGATGGCTTTCAAACCAAATCCGCCCCAACCACAACCAGAAAAACAGATGAGTGCTAATTGGAGCTATTTTGCATCTGGCCTCAAAAATTCAAAGCACAGAACAAGGACTGCGTTGTCGCTTCGGGAAATTACTGACAGTGTTGGAGTCTGAGTTCTTTTTTTTTCAGCCCGCTACCTCTTAAGGGATTCTTTACTCGTCAACACTTCTTTAGTGGTTTTTTGAGAGGGTGCGAATGAAAAGCGTTGAGATTACACGGTGGGGGTGTCTTATAATGACTGCTGTACGGCTCGTTGCGGCTGTATGTGCACAGTCACATGTGTGTGATGTGTGCAGCTCCAACGCGTTAAGTGGCCACATTAACTTAGTTTGGCTGAATCGTTTGAAAAGATAAACAACCACTGGGAGTAAATGTAAATGGTTTTCGCAAACTAAATGGGTTGAAGTTTTAATTTATTCTCAACTTGGAAAACATAGCAAAGAAGAGTTGGGTGGGTTTGCTGTGCCGATGCATTCTCGGCTGTTTTCTTCGGGCTTAACTACTAATTATTTAAAGTAAGGAGACACAGGAATTTGTCTTGATGTGGTTGGTAAAGCTGAACAAAGCTTAAAATACTCCTTCCATAAATCATTGTCACCCTTGCGTTCTTTTTTTCAACACGTCCTTAAACTTTAGATGTAAAGTTTTGACTTGCAGCACCGCAACCTTCACAAAATTGAAACTTCAGCCCTAACTATTTTCGTAAACCAAACACAAAAAGTGAATTTCCATCCATCCACTCTGACGTCCCAACATATTACTTTGGTGGCAATAAAAAAAAATGAGCGAACCACCCCCATGGTTGGGCGCCATTTCTATTATCTTACTTTGTGTTCACTATACACTGACGCCCACAGTCTTTTGACAATAAATGAATTCATCGTCCTGAAAACTGAAGCCTGGGAGGCAAGATAATATTCACTACATGTGGAGAGAAATATTGAAAAAAAAGTAGGTGGCTACTCATCCCCTGTTAAGGTCGGGTTGTGACGTGTAACCACATTATTAGATGGTCTTCATTGCAAGCATAAGGCCGAATTGAGTTCACAGGGCGCCAAGGGAAGTACGCTGTATTTTTTGATCCTGATGAAATCGCGATTTTCGTTTACAATAGTTCGTGTCGCATTCATGGACCTGATGTCATTGGGTTTGAGACATAATTAGATCATCTCTATTGTTTTGAGTTGTTTTAATTTCAGCACAATGTGCAATGACTACACCAGCAAAAAGGATGAGTCAATGAATTTGTCTCACGTGACGGTGCCTCTTTTGCTGAGAAGAGTGATGCAAACTTCTGATGAGTTGCGACGAAAAGAGCTTAGTCATTGAAGTTTTTTTTTAAGGTGATTACAAGATTATCTTTCAAACGTATGAGGAATGCTAGAAAAGCTCGTTGAATAATGCACCTTTTCAGGCCACTGACTGATGTGACACAATTTTTTCATATATGTTTGTTCAAAAATCTGTTTATAATTTATTTTTGTATGATGCAAGGTTTAACAGTAGGCAAATAAGAAACACAGTACTGGTGCGCAAGCCTACAGATAGATAGATAGATTACTCTTTGTTTGATCAGATAAATTGGGAGACAGACTGATGAAAACGTTTACAATATCTGAAATCGCTAACCGACATAATTGAAGTCTTAGATGCTCAGGACGGTTTTTTTATAATGAGCTCGCGATTCAGAAGTTGTGACTGTACCCTTTAATTGTGTAGCACATCGCGAGCGGAAAGGATTTTATGATAGAGGAGAAAATGAGTTCTCGATCCACCATAAACGCTCATGAGCTGTAATGAACATAAAAACCATCCACTGAAAGCAAAAACGTCAAAGTTTACCCCCGCATGTGTTATGCCTTTACGGAGAGAAACAATGATTCAGCAGAATTTTCAATAAAAACATCTGGCATACATTTTCTTGTTCTCCATTGTATTGCATGTTAGAAGAGAAAAGGGTGTTTAATATTCGTACGACCCTAAAATCATAATAGGTTATATTTGAAGGTTTCATGACATTATCTCGAACGACGAACATCTCGTTAACATTGTTCTCAAATCCAGAATGGTACGAAATCTCGAAAGGCGAGTGCTTAAAAGTGGAAATGTTTTTTGAGAAGTCTTATACATTTAATTTGTGTTCAATAGATAAGTTTTGGAGTGGTTCTGATTTCTTATATCCAAACCCGATTCAAAAGTATGTCAACATTGAAAAATGTTAGAAAATTGGATTTCTATATAAAATAAAGGATATCTGGGAGGTTTTTTGCTTATAATAATTTGAAAGGAAATTGTGTTTTCGTGGGAAACAATTTTGCCATAAACTTTACTCTTGAAGTTTTTGTCTTTAGCCAACCGTTTTCGATTAATGCATAGTTTCCGCACTCGACTGGAAAGTAAGGGAGTCAAAATTGGCCAGGCTAGGTCAGGGAATGTCAAGGAAAACATTTTCACTTCGTTTTCTGCAAACACATTTGTGCGCTTAGCACATTGCCACTACTGAACTGTACTGACATTCGGCCCAGAGGTAGGTCTTTCTCTGTACAGAATTCCAACTTTCGATCTCGTTTAAACCAGATTCTATGTCTTGGGAGTTGTCTAAATTTGTTACTTTTTTAGAACGAGATCTATTGAAAGCAAGGATATTTCCTGAAATAAAGGAAACAAGGTGATCGAATAAGTGTCTAAAAATAAAGTCACAATAAATGACACTTAAAATAAGATGGTCAAGTATGAACTAATACACGGAGCGGTCTGTCGGATTTTTTTTTGAAGGCTTATCGTCAAATATTGTATATTTTCGACTCTTTGTTCTTTTCTTTTTATGACGATTTCGGAATTTATGGTATTTTTTCAAGCGCATCTCGCTAACTCATTTGTTTTACTTATATAATATTTCGAGAGCAATTTTAAGAAGATATGTGCATAAGATCTGTGTAATCGAGTTATTAAATGCTGCCATTGCGTTTTAGTAAATAAAGAGCAGATTTTTGACTGTTTGACCGGTATTCAGGTTTCAAATTCTTGAAATAGATACTTTTTCATTAATTTTACTCAAGCTTCTGTTAATATTTTTTTGCAAGTCTAATTGCACTTATTTTAGACGAATCTTTAGTTAAGGTACTCAAATTTTTATTGAAACGCAGGCTGACAAATCAATTTTTTGATTTTTTTCGGTAAAACAAACTAAGAAAAAAATGACCAACGGGTTTTTTTTTTGAATTTTTTGTTTGTGTTTGTGTAAAATTTAGTTGATTAGATAGAAACAACTAAGAAGTTATAAGCACTTTTTAGCACTCCCATTTAGTAAAGCACGGTCCCGTCTGCATAGACGGAGAGTGGAGGAGGAGATATAACATCGAACTGTACGGGCTGTACAGCGATACCGACCTAGCCAAAAGAGTCAAAACACAACGTCTACGATGGCTGGGTCATCTAGAGCGGATGGACACCAACGCCCCGGCCCGGAAAATCTTCGAATCCACACCGCATTGACGACGCGGTAGAGGAGCACCGAGACTCAGGTGGCGCACGCAAGTGGAAGGGGACCTCAGCCAACTTCGCGTGCGAAACTGGAGACGGCTAGCTAGAGACAGAGCTGGCTGGCGAAGCTTGTTGGCTGAGGCCCAGGTGCACCCCAGACTGTAGCGCCACCTTAAAAAAAAAAAAAAAAAATTAATAAAGAAACTTATATTATTTTAAGTATATCTCAAAAACCACCAAATATTTCAATATTTTCTTTCGAACCTCAAAAAATTGTCTATATCTGGTATTTTTTTCAAAGAAATATCTGTTACCGTTATCGATATAGTGAGGGGGAGACGCGGTTCTTTAGCTTTTTTATGTATTTTTTGATTTAAGATCCATAAAACGTCCATTTGGAACCTTTTGTTGAATACTGTTATACAGGGTGTTTCCAAATTCGATGCAAATATTTTGACACAAGATTCTTGGGTATATTTGAAGAAAAAAATTGTTCTACAGTATGGGCCTATCTCACATTTTGACACCACTTATAGGGAATTTAAGAAAACACCTACTTTGAGGTACCTTGACCCATACTAACACAAATATCTCCGCCAACACTTACAACAGGTACTTCATTTAGGACTTAAATTTTAGAAAAAATAGTACTCCTTTTAACTGCATTAAAATAAAATTGATGACTTTTTTAACTTTCGAGATATTTGCTTTTAAGTCAGATCCTTTTTCCCTGCCCATGACATTTTTTTGACTTTCAAGACACATTTCTGCGAAAAATGCGTAATAAACATATCGGTAATTTTTTTTTTCTAGTGCACCTAACAATACTTAATAAAAATTGCTAAGACAAGTTACCCGAAAAACCCACAGATTTTATGATACTTGGGAAATTCCATAGCAGGTAAATTTAAGAAAAATTATTTTCACGAAGCCCCGACAGGTATAAGGTGGAAATATGATTTGTTACCTACTTTTACAACCGCGATTGACAACAAGAACGATTTTTTGACTATGTATTAATAATTTACGTAGGTTTTAGAGCATGCATTTTTATTAGACTACCTGATAAAAAGGTAATTTCCTTATCATTTTTCTGTTAAATCCCAAAAAGGATTAAGTTTGAGGTTGGTCGCCTAGTTGGAAAATTTAACCTAATGTAAATTGTATTAAAGGTTAGAAAAAATTAAATCCATCAAAGTCATTTTTGAAGCCGAGGTGACACAACAGTTGTTAAGAAACCCTACTTGAAATGGCATCTTTTACAAACGAAGAATACGCCGATATTATCAACGTTTATGGGATGTGCAACGGAAGTTCTATTAGAGCACAACAAAGATACCATCAGCTTTATCCTAACCGAAGAGTACCTAATCCCCGCGTATTTACAAATTCGTTTCGAAGACTTCGGGAAACGGGATCTGTTTCAACAAGACGACCTAACGCAGGAGCTTCACCAGGAAGAATTGCAGTTGATGAAAGAATACTGGAAGCGGTTGCAAATGATCCATCAATCAGCATCAGGCGCTTATCCTTGCGATTTAATGTTTCAACACATAAAATTGTTCGTCTCCTGCATATGGAAAACTTGTATCCATACCACCATACACCTGTGTAGGAACTGCTTCCGAGTGATTTGGAGCCGAGACTTGAGTTTTGCAACTGGTTGTTAGAGCGGAACTTGGATGACAACGGTTTTATAAGCAGAATCCTATGGACGGACGAATCTCAATTTACTAGAGATGGGATTACAAATTTTCACAATCTACACGCATGGGCTGCGGAAAACCCACACACAAGGAGAGAGTCATCATTTCAACACAGATTTAGCGTCAATTTGTGGGCAGGTGTTATTGGTCAATTCAAACTGCCTCCCACACTGAATTCTGCAAACTATCTGGAATTTTTGCGCAATGATTTAACAAATCTACTGGAGGATGTTCCGGTAACTCAACGAGCTTCGTCATATTTTCAACAGGATGGAGCCCCAGCCCACTTTGGTCGCGAGGTTAAGAATTGGCTGGATGAAAAGTACGCTGGTCGTTGGATAGGAAGAAATGGACCAGTTCACTGGCCTGCAAGATCTCCAGCCCTTACAATTATGGATTTTTTTGTATGGGGGAGAATGAAAGAACTTGTTTATTCTACAGAAATATCAACTCTAAATGATTTAGAAGATCAAATTCTCCAAGCCTCGTCACAAGTGAGGCAGGAGTTATCCTCAATAAACGTTGACAGCGCAATCCAAAAACGGGCTCTAGCATGCATACAAAATGGAGGAGGACACTTTGAACACCTTATTTGATTGTAAAGTTAACTTAATGAAATAAAAAAAAAACATAAACCACACAAGCATTTTTATTCAGAATAATAGGAATTGAAAACTATGAATCGAGTTTTTCATAATTTTACCTGCTATGGAATTTCCCAAGTATCATAAAATCTGTGGGTTTTTCGGGTAACTTGTCTTAGCGATTTTTATTAAGTATTGTTAGGTGCACTAGAAAAAAAAAATTACCGATATGTTTATTACGCATTTTTCGCAGAAATGTGTCTTGAAAGTCAAAAAAATGTCATGGGCATGGAAAAAGGATCCGACCTAAAAGCAAATATCTCAAAAGTTAAGAAAGACATCAATTTTATTTTAATGCAGTTAAAAGGAGTACTATTTTTTCTAAAATTTAAGTCCTAAATGAAGTACCTGTTGTAAGTGTTAGCGGAGATATTTGTGTTAGTATGGGTCAAGGTACCTCAAAGTAGGTGTTTTCTTAAATTCCCAATAAGTGGTATCAAAATTTGAGATAGGCCCATACTGTAGAACAATTTTTTTCTTCAAATATACCCAAGAATCTTGTGTCAAAATATTTGCATCGAATTTGGAAACACCCTGTATATTACTTTGATGCTTGTATACTTTGCGTTAACAGCGGTTACTTTTTTCTAATACTCAGAGCACAAGTTTTTTAGCTATCGGTTATAAAAGCGAGCTTTTTTATTTGTTTTTTAAACCGTTTCAGAAAGTTTAATGTTAGACACGCTATTTTAGAATTTGCTTCATACGTTTTATATACTAACTAAATTTCATTATAATCGGTATGATTATTCTAGAATATTTTGAAAAATAATTTTTAAAATATTTTTGAAGCTTTCGAGCTAAATCTCAGAATCTGCTAAGTATTCGAAAATTTCTATAGTTTTTCTGAAAATTACAAATAATTCTTGATCATGAATGGGAGATAGTGGTGGTGACAAAATTTTTTTCAAGATTTTTTGTTCGAAAATACACCGAAACTACAGTTCTGCAACCGTTTAACCAAAATTTGATTGTAGCCTTTACTTAGCCTTTGGCTGTTTCATATATTAGGCCAATATCAGCTCAATATTCAAACTGTCGTTTATGTAACCGTTATGTGTGTACCCTTGTATGCATACCAAACTTCATCTTTCTACGACATGCCATTCAAAAGTTACAGGTGCGGACAAGGAGACGGACAACGGAGTGATACTATAATAGGTCCTTTTTCCATTTTTGGACGGAACGCTAATAAAATCCAAATATAATTAACAAACATATGCAAACTAAGCAATATTTTTTCGCTAAAACCTTAAAAAAAGCCGACGGAGCGCTCCGTGTATGACTTCGTACTTGACGATTTGAAATTAGTTAGTTTTTATATGTGGCAGTCTACATTAGCAAGCCCTTAAAGAAATTTAACAAGAAAGAAGTTTAATTAAGGTATTAAAGCAAAAGAAAGCAAACATCATATCATCCCTGTACACACTATTTTTCGCGTCTTAAAAGTATCTACTAGTTGTAAGGCTACATGCCTTATAATAAAATAGGTAAATAGGTTCCACCAGTCTTTAAAATTAATTTTATTCGATATTTTCAAAATAAAAGATTTGAAGAAAAAAATGCTTGTAACGCCTTATAAGGTCATCTTCAAAGCTTTGTGCGCCAGGACAATTTAGAATCGGTTTGACACTTGAATGTTGATAAAAATTAATAATTAAAGTAGAACGGAAAATTAATTAATAACGAACTAGTGGGCGTTACAATACGCTTAGGCTAATCGTCAGATAATCCCCATCCAAATTAAAGCCTGCCAATCTCCAAATCGCATTATAAATCGTGATTGCTAATTTTTTTGTTGATAAATATAATTAAAATTTAATCTTATCAGGTAAGAATCTCCTGTGAAAAAAATCAGTGAAAAAAGAACGTGTCATCAACCTGTCTTCAAAAATTTTTTGTTCAAATATTTTATTAGATGTGGCTTGAAATGCGTTGATTGAAATTGTATGTTGAACTTAAAAGCGCCCCCAAAAGTAGGCGTGGCGAAAATTTATTAATCTAAGTTGATGGCACACGTATATATCTAAAAAAAAAACTTTTCTGGATTTCAAGCTGATTTATTAAATAAATGCCGTTGAAAAGAATGCAAATGGAATGTGACCACACCCACATGGGGGCGTTTGTTTTTTAAATACCAATCACATTACACCCTAGCAAGGATCGGTTCTTTACCTGGATGGCGGTCCGACATAGGTTGGCCACGTTCCTTAATTGTGGTTCAAAGTGTTTAAACACAACTAACAGAGAAAGTCTACTGCAGACAGTTAAACGGCTAAGTATAAGTAAAAACTATGCAAGCAAACAAAAATCGTAAGATCGTATGATTACTTCACCTGGACACCAAGGGTGGAATAACATCAGCACATGTCTCTCTCTCAAACAAATCTGGCCAGTGCTTGATCGTTGAAAAACAGAGAGACTCATTTCCTTTAATAGTTGAATCTTACAAACATAATAGGGGCCCTCACAGTCAACTGTCTGGTAGGGCGACATGCCAGAAGATTTGGTGCTCCCTTTAACGATTTCTACAGAGGTTGCCGAGACGAGGAGGAGAAAGAGTCCATGGACTGGACCGGTGCGGGTTTATACCGCGCTTCGGTTGCCCTCACCCCTCCACCACTACGGGTCCATACCGCTTCTGTAATTCCTACTTTATCATTCCCCCCATTGTCAATTCTAACGTGAGTTGCCTGAAGTACGGGCTTACACCGAAGACGGTTACCCTGCATCAGCTTCTTCACTAATAAATTCCCACCCCTGCAAGGGTTCCAACGAATTGGGTTGGCCCCATCCCATCCTTTAGGACAATTCTCAGCAGGGAAGCAATAGGCGCGGCCTTATACCGAAATCGGTTTCCCTTGCCATTTCTTCCTATAAAGGAACACTGACCTCACGTCTCGTTGCTCACGGGGGCTTACACCGATATACGCTACTTCCCCCAATCCGTATCAACCTCGCCGCTCCCATCCTCTAGGCAAATCCCCATCTGGAGACAAACAGTCATAAGACACCCTTTCTTCAGGAAGTCTCTCACTGGTTCCCTCAACCTTGCTAACAGTGGTTCACAGTGGTTCGGGCTGGTAACTCTAGTTTTACAACATTGTGGTATCACAATTGACCCCCTTTGGTCAGAGGGCGTCCCTGCCTAGCATCAAGAACAGATATCAAGTTTCAACTTCCCAGTATAATATTGAAGGCCTAAAAACTATACCGACAGACAGACAGACGGACATGGCGTATTCGACTTGAGATCTTGGGGTTTTTCAGTGATTATTTCTCTGTGTTACAAACTATTTATCAAGCTTTATATACCCAAGGGATGCGTCATAAAAAGGAGAAAAAAAGTTGAGCTTCAACAGTAAATCTTCTTTGAAAATGACTTCGAAAATATCCTTAATATATTATGTAGAAAACACTAAATTTTAGGAATTCTGTGATTTTTATTTTTCATCATAATTTTTTATGTCCTTATCGCGGATCGTGGTCGACTAAGTGGTCATTCTATACGTCGCGATGCACCAACTTAAGAATCTCAGGCGAGAGGCCCTAGCGCGCCTCGGTGTGGTTCTCTGTCGCATATCGGCTAGCCCGATTTCCCTGTTTATCGACGTTAGTCACGAGAAATGGCGCCTAATATCATATCGACAGTACATCCTCTTAGATTATTAGCCATTCAGCCCCAGCCATACAGATCTTTCAGCCGCGACCAACGCGACGGTTCACATGATGTCATGCTTCCCCACTTCAAAAAGTGGGTACTTTTGAAAAAGAGAATGTTGAAACCAATTGCATAGCCTCTAATCTCAAATTGCGTAAACCCAGAAGTTCAATTGTGAAGTTCAATGGGCCGCCATTATGTCTGACAATCCAGCTAAGCATTTGGTAAGTTCAAAAATGATAACGCTGAACTTGAATCTTTCAATTAAGAGTTTTAAATAATTGTACCTCCATGGTCTGACTGCATATTCGCAATCGTGTTTCCTTTTTTTATGCACCATCTCACAAAAATATCTGAGGAAACTACCGCCAGTGCAACTATCCGTCCGAACAGAATTTCCCTCTCTAACGATTCAGTCCACTTCACTGAATGAATAAATTGCCACTTTCGCATAATCTTAATTAAAAATCGCGAGCGCGCACGAATTATTAGCACTTTGCCTCACTCTGCAATTTATTCCTCAGCCTCAACGTCAGAATGAGGACAAAGCAAAAGTATGCCGACTTACGCTTGACGTCAACTTTTGGATCGGATTGTTTTTTGCGCCAGCAAGACAAATCCATTCAGAGATGAAATTCAAATAGAAATAATAGAGACTCAAAATACCTCCCCCATATATATACGAGGAATTAATTTCTTCCAAATCCCAACAAAGCGTGAAAATTATGATTAGGCTTTGACTGAACTTCTCGTTGTCCTTGAGGGAGGAGCGCTCGCTCGTGCCCCGAGCCCAGTGGGCGGAACAGTCATCACTTTGCATAATCATCACCCGAGACGGATGCTCCGAGTATGCTGGTCGTGGGTAGATGTGTGTTATCACGCTCAGGTGTTTTGACCTAAAATTAATTGCTTCCCGTCAACCATCATCAATCACTTATTGGTGCTGCTGCCATGGGTGGGCCTGGGCAGTGTCATGATGATGGCCCGCAGCACTAAGTGGGTCTTCGTTTGACTCGGGAAGCATTTGTTCTAAATACTGTCAGCATCCGTCCAACACGGGTAGCAGCGGTAGGGTGTGTTTGCTGTGTAATTATAGAGCTGATCGTTGGCGAAGCAGATGAAACCAGTTTCTTTCGAATATAATTAGTGGTCACCTCTGGGTTTACCTTGTTCTGTCCTGGATGTGTGCTTAGGTCGTCGCTGGCGATGACTCTACGTATTGAATTGTCAACGGTGTGTAATTGCACTCTCTACGCTGACGGGGATGGCTAATTGCTGGTACTGGTGTGTATATAATTTCAAAGTGTATTTGCATTTTAATTTGTAGTTGTTATCGAATTATGAAATACAATGTTTGAATGCAGTGCAAAACTTGTCGGAATATTTTATGGCCTAAAGCGGCGTTGCTTTTGAGCGTTAATTTATCGACTCATTTGGTGAAGCACCAAAAATTAATCGGGTATAAGCATATCTGAGCAATGCTCGAAACAATGTTCAAAAACCTACCTAGACTTCAATGTTAAATACATAATGAAGACTTCAAGCAGAAATTGTTATGACCCGTGTGGCGATCGCGCCTTGAGTTGGTGGCGGATTATCGGGAACGATGAAAGGATCATTTAGCCGCCCTCGCTCTGCGACCCTTCTAAGGATAAGCGGGCACCGAAAATGAATGATTAAAACTGCTGTGGATCCTCCATACTTATTTCAGGAGGCACAACAGTCCTGGCTGGACTTTGGCCTCCCTCAACAAGCTTTGAAAGTCAACCCTGTTTCTCACTAACCGTCTCTAGTTTTGCACGCAAAGTTGGCAGAGGTGTGCTCCCTGAGTTTTGGTACTCGTCTCCTGCCCTTTACCTGGGGGGTGCATTCGAAGTTTTTGGCTCTAGATGGCGCAACCTTCACAGCCATTCTATTTTAACTCTTCTTACTAGGTCGGCGTCGCTGTACAGTGCGTAAAGTTTGATTTTATATCTCCTCCTAAACTCTCCAACTTTGCGCGCCGGGACCAAATATTACCCGAATTTTTTTTTTTTTTTTTTAACTAGCCTAGAGTGCTTCTGCACCGTAATGCAGGACTAAGATGATAAGGGTCTTATAAATGGGCACTTAAGTTACTTGAGAGAGGGCATTACTTTTCAATTACCCTTTCAGACCAAAGAAGTAGCGATTAGCAATAGTTATTCTATGTTCGATCTTAGCGCTGGTGTCGTTGTTTGAGCTTAAGAATCTGGGTAGACAAAGTTCCTAGCGATCTCAAGGTTATGCATATTTGTCCAAGCTTCCGGTAATGGGTAATTCTTCCTATAGTTAAACCTTCATCACCATCATCGTCATTCTTTTAAAGGGTCGTGGAGCGAGGGCGGCTAAGTCGTTCTTCCATCGATCCCGATCCTCCACCACCAACTCGAGAGACACAGGCACGATCCCCAGACGGGTCTCGGAGATGTTTTTTACCTGATCTCGCCACCTGTTTCTTGGCCTACCAGGTGGGGGACGCGCTCGCATCTCGGCTAGCATGACCTGTCTAGCAAGTTTGTCAGGGGGCAACCATTTCAAACCATCGTAGAGTTGATCGTTCCACTCAGAAAGGTAACTGTAATTATTTGGGTGAGTTTTATCAAAATTCAAATTGTTCAGCAATGTCAGTTGAGTTCGGAAGGACACTTTATTGAAATTATGAAAAGTTTTTAAAATTCTTGCGCTCTAGAAGCTGAAATAGAGCCATTTTCTGAATAATTTTTGCTTTTAATTTCCCGCTTAATTATTTTTGATATTTCAGCTCTCTTAAAAGCTTCAAAGGAAGGATGAGGGACTGTCTTATTGAGAATATACGGCAAATGATTCCTCTTAAAATTTGGTTTGTAGTCAGATGAATCATTGCGAGTAAACCATGACATTTTTCGCGTCAAGAGACACCTTTTAGAACTTAATTCTTATACCGCAAGGACAGAGATGGGTGCGAAGTTAATGTCATTCCCACTGATCGATCGACCATCGATAAAGATAAAAAAGAATAAAAATCCGAAAATCATCCATAATTACTCCATGAAGAGAAGCAAAGACGAGCATATTCTGATCTCAAAAAGAAGCCTTAAAATTGCTTGTAGGACTCGCCACTTTTTACCTTAATGAGCACACATATCACACATATCCTAAGCGTGTTTTGAACTCACGACCCCCCTATTTGTCCTTGCGACCCCCCAGGGGGTCGCGACCCACAGATTGAAAAACACTGCCTTAGAGTAATACCAGCAGCGCACCTCAGGAGACTCATTTCAGCAGCTTGTACCCGCGATCTAATTCTTTCGGTCATCATGATTTTTTATTACGTTGCTTATCCTCTACAAAGGTCGCGGAGCATTTTGGCCATTACCCAAATTTCATGAGCATAGATGAGGGTTAAAAGGAACACTGAATGAAAACTGAGATCTTTGCTTTCACTCCAAGTTCAGATATCCTCATGACCGCCCGTCGAAGTTCACTATTGCTTCAGCTTGGCCAATTCTAAAGGACAACTCTGTATCACTCCTCCCATCTTTCGTGAACAATCCCGGACATGCTTAAACTTCTCCACCTGGTTCAAAGGAACTCAATTTTTGTGCAGGGTACACTGCACAGCAGCTCGGAAAACAACCATCACTTCGAACCGGTTTCGACTGCAAACCCATCCAGTGCTCGCTAAAGTTCCTTCTCGGACGATGTCGGGATAGCTTAATAATCTGCGATAATCAGATGGTTTATCTTGAAGCCAGCCATTTTGAAACATTCTCCGCCAAGACTGCGCTTCACCGTCCAGTTCATATATGCTATGAAGAGGAGAGGCGATAGAGCACAGCCCTGGCGAATTCCAACGCACACATCAAAAGGACGGGATTTTAAGCCATTTATCCGTACACGGCTTCTGCAGTTCCCATACAGGGACAGAATACCTCTCAGAAGAGGCCCACTCAGTGCATAATCCTGCAAACTCTCCAAAGTTTATGCTGAGGAACCTGGTCATAGGCCTTTTCGAAGTGTGCAAAACACGTGCAGACCGGTTTGGTATATTCCCAGGGCTTCGCAAGAATAACATTCAGAGTAAAAAGCTGGTCGATTTTGCTGCCTCTGCCTGGCCGAAAGCCGCATTGCTTCCTGAAACAAAGGCTCGATTACAGCCCTGGAACGCGCTTCGAACACCTTCGCAAATACTCTTCCCGGAAGACTTAAAAGAGATATATGCCTATAGTAAGAGCAATTTCTCAAGTCCCCGTTTTTGAAAATGGGCACTATAACTCCTGTTTGCCTATCGCCAGGTGTTTTTCGCTCTCCCAGACCAACTTAATGACACGTGTTAGCCATTTAACACCTTTTTTACCCATTGCCTTGAGCATTTCTGGCCGTATTTCGTCAACTCCAGCAGACTTGCTAAATTTTAGCGATTTAAATGTTTTAGTGACTTCATCTACTGTAGAACTTTTCTCCGCCCTAACCTCGTCAGCAATGGGATTGGCATCTTCAGTTGCCTGTTGGGGATTGAGCAGCTCCTCATTCTCATTTCAAAGAAGTGTGCCGTCTTCGGATTTAATCCCTTGTACGATAATTTACTTCTTTCCTCTGAGGCAGCGTATAGTCTGCCAAAACGTCTTGTTTGCAGATTTGTAATCGTGCTCTTACCTCTCGCCGAACTTTTTCCAAGCCTCTTCTTTGGCTGCTTTAAACGCCATATTAGAAGTTCTTCGCGCCTCTCCACTCTCGCTTGATTCCACGCAATATAGGCTCTCTTCTTCTCTCTGATGGCTTCTTGAACTCCGGGTGTCTTAAACCACGCAGTTCATTTCTCACAATCAGCCGCCACACCAAGCCGCTTTACTCCACAAACATTTCTTGCAGAGGTAAACATTGACGATGAAAACAGCTGCCTTCTTCCTGTACATTTAAAATGTCAGTAACCGAATTTGTTTAAACTTGTCCGAAACGTGCCGTGCAAATTACTTCCTGTAATCAAATTCAGCATCCTGTAACCTTTCCCACCGTATGCGGGTCACCCGTCTTATATTTTGCCTGGGTGGCAAAGGAATACTGCCGCTAAAGCGCAATTTGCACAACACTAGGTGGTGATCAGTTGACGGCCATCTCCTCTCAAAACGCGAACATCATAAATCATTTTTTGAATACACGATGGTACTACAAAGAAATCAATCAAAGATCTCTGATTTAAACTGTGCCGGTACCAAGTGTATTTGTGAATGTCCTTGTGCGGGAAAAAGTTGCTCGTGATGGACAAGCCACAAGCATATCAAAAGCCCAACAAGGTGCCTCCGTTTCTGTTTTGATCCGGGGCCCCGTGCCTTCCAATCACACTTTTCCAAGTACTGTCGTCCGTACCCACATCAGCATTGAAGTCACCCATCAGGAGGAAGAAGTCCATCTATCCACCGCAACATCAACTTCGTTCAAGAAGGCCGGATGCTTTGACTCTAGGTTGGGTGCCTACACCTGCACCAAAGCCAAAGGGTTTTGGTCTTAAAAAAACCCTCCCTCCTAATGGAACAAACTCCAACAGCCGAGGGCTTGTGAGAAGCCCCTAATCCTGAGACAGATGCTCTTGGATGCTCTACTTGGATCTGAAGTTTCTTGAGATTGTCTCGAATTTTTCCCTCCATTAAAAAGGCCCTAAGTAAACCCGAACTATTGTTGAAATTAGATACTCGCAAAACTCGTGCAATCCGTTTGTTAGAATTTTTTTTGTCACACATATTTCTGCCGTAGCAATTAACTGTCGTCTTTTTGGCGTTAACATAGCTTGGATGAGTCTTTAATTTTTTTAAGCTATGTACACACGATTTCCAGACCTGACATTTTAGTAAAAACGTGTCCCAAATATGAATTCAAAAGCATTTCAAGATATTTAGAACTGTGAAAAAAATGCCTAGAAAATGTGGCCAGGTATATTTCAAGATATTTGGGACAAATTTACCACTGACACATCTGACAATAGCGTGTGTACAAGTCTCGTTTGGTATTTTGGTCGCTAAGTTAATCAAAGTTTTAGAAATAGAAAATAAAAGACTTTGCAGTGAAATGCCAATTAAAGAGCGACTGTCTAGCGAGGTATGAGTGTACCCTAAGACCTTTTAGAGATATGAATGGGATCGACAGGAGAATCGATTAAGCCATGTCCGTCCGTCCCCCCGTCCGTCAACTTTTAGGCCTTACATTTTAAGCAAGAGAGCTGGAAGTTGGTGGGTTGGCTGGAGATCCAGTCTTTCAGTTCAAGTTTGAAAATTAGCTGAATCCACCCACAGACACGCCCACTACAGGCCTGTATGTGCGACCTCTAATTTAAAAGAATACTTTTTCAAATTTTAGCTATGATATACAATGCTGCTGGCGCACTTATTCTTGGTATGTAACATTGCCTTGTGATTGTCTTTCACGTAGCGGAAAAAGTTTGGCCTTTTCATTGACCACGCCCACTTTCTCGAGGGATTTTAGCTTAAAATGACTGTTTTTCAATAAACATATTGTTTGACTAAAAATTACATGACAAAAGTTGTAGATAATAGCATTTACTAACTTTTGCATATAAAGTATATGCCACTGCCCACTTTTGTGGGCGTGGCGTTAAAAAAAGTGATTTTTTGAGTTATAAACGCGGATTTTTAGGCCGAAATTTGTGCAATTACCTAGTGTAAATCATTCAACAGTTATATTTTTATATCGTGCCCACTCTTGGTAGGGTAGGGTATTTTGCAAGTTTTTACATACGCACTGCTGCACTTTCCCACTTGTTTTATATAATAAACTCGCGAAAAAGGGATTAGGCTACCCTCTTAATGTTTCACATCTTACGAAGAAGAAGAGGTAAAAGAGCAGAGGTACCGGTGAACCCTTGTTTTGAAGAGCTGCATGTTGTTATGAGAAGGAAAGACTGATTGTGGCAGGACATTCCACATTCGTGTTAAACGGCTTATGAAAGAACCTCTGAACTTCACTGTACGGCCGGAATCTGGCTCGAATTTGGGTCTATTGGAGATAAATTTGTTTGCGCAGGATGGCGCAGTATAAATGAAATCATGGTTATGGTATCAGTTGGCTTCAGAAGTAAACCGAAATATTCTCGGAGAATGAGCTGACTAGGCTCTATATTAACAACACAATTCGAAAACGTTTATTTTTCTAGCCCAGGTTCCAAAATTTTGCGGATCTTTTGTTTTGCTATAATATCCAAGCTTCAATTTTCGCTTTGAATTTTCGCCTTCATTTCAACATTATCTTTTAACATAAAGCGTCCTTCATTACGCCTTCGTTATGTGGACCAAACCATTTTTTTTAAATTTTTTTTAACGAATACGAAATGTCACTATGAGAAGTTTTTCGGGACAACATCTGCTATCGGTGGGCTTTTAGACACACTGGAGGTGGGGTCGTGAAAAGAACGAGTCGGTTTAATGAGACAAAATCAGCTAACATTGGATTGCTTTCGGATGTGATTTGATCACATTGCAAGAGAAGGCTCAATCTTAGAATTCATCTGTGATGCAAAAGTCACAGCTTCAACAATGAAATAACAATTGGTCACCATTAAGGTAACCGGAGCACCAAAGTAGTTCGTTAATTAGCAACACAAATCCTCGTTAGAAGGGCGATAGTCCTTCGACTACCTTCCCAAATGACCTACACATAGAACAGTAAAATCGGCTTAGTTTCTCTATACGACTTCGTAGCAAGACTGATGATATTTAGAGCTGTTTTTTGAAGCATAATCACGCGATTTGGTTGTTAAACGAATCGCAAGCAAATGTATATTTTTCTACAGCAACTATTAGCCAAATCTTGTGTAACGCACGAACCAAAGCCTCTCTCCTGCCAAAGGTAGGCGTAAGTGTTTTCTCACCTAAAACATCCGCTAGTAACAGTCCCTTCTAGCTTGAAGCATGCAGAGCTCCAATCCACCAATTACCCACAGAGGTGGCAAGTGCCTCCTGTGTAACAAAATACGCAGCACGATAGTTTTCACCTGCTAATGAGTGTGCAATTTTCCACCTCTGTACGCGCGTCAAGTAACGATGACGGGCAGTGCACGTTAAAAAAAAAACAACATCTCCATATTTTAATCCTTTTTCTTTGCCAACTGCGGTCGGGGTAAGTATAAGTGGTTTGAGCCCTAGTGTGGGATGGCTGGGCTCGGCGACAACGATCATCAACGTCAAAATATAATTTACTTGGCGCAATATGATGGAGAAGTTGAACCATAAATAGGTTGCCTGCGCTTTCGGTGCATTAAGCGATTAGGGTTGCTGCAGTCAGTACATCCTTCACAGGGATCATGTTACAAGTTATTGAGCTCTCGCCGTACCTCCTTGGGTGGGGGGTGCAATTGAAGATTGGAGTCATCCGTTTCCAGACGGCAGTAAAATAAAAACCGGAACGTGACTGCAAAAGAGTCGGTCTGTCCGTCAATGTTCGCTTCACTGTTGGGACATAAAACGGATAATTTAATGTCACACGTGTCAATTAGTCTCTGCGTTTTCCCATTGAGTGGAGTGATTTTTTTTTTGATTTAACGACAAAGATGAAGAAGAACGAAGAAAGCGACATGGGAAAGAAAATTTATTTCGATTAGTATTCATGTTGAGCGGGGGTGGTCATAAATGGATGGCGTCACTCGAAAGGCGACCCTTAATCGTCAAGTGGCTTGTTTGTGTAGGCCGGAAAGTGGAGTTGCTGAGCGCTGTCACTCCTTGAATGTGCAGAAGCATAAATTAAATGTTGCGTAGGTAGCGTTATTAAATTAGCTATAGATTTAATTCCAAATTGGTAGGAGGTAGGAGACTTCATAACGGGCAAGCACTTAACGTGATTCCATCAGTGACTCTGGTAATTATATTTATTATCAGAAGTTCAAGGATATTAAAATATTAAAGGCAAGATTGAAGAAGAAGGAAATATAGGACTTAATATCCGAGAAATTGGAATAAGATCAGTTGTTTTTTCAGGTCTTATCACAAAGTGTTGTCGCAATGGACCTAGTGTCTTAGTATGTTTCATTTTGAGCGGTAAGCGCCAAATTTATTTCGAGTGCTCGGCATCAACCTTTCTCTTTGCAATCAACACAAAAAAAAACACTAAATCGCTTCCGCGATTCAAGATTTTCTCGTTCTGAGTAAATATTGATGGCAGTATCTCCTGTAGTCGACAGCCGGGACCGGGAATGGCTTTGCTCATATAACACACAACCAGCAAAAGTGGAACGCGCTGTTATTTCCAAAAGAGCAATGCATTCAAGATACAAAGAAGAGATACTTTTCGTCTTCCCACACATTGACTCTCGTTCATCGCTTCTGTCCAAAGGACAAACGAATCCGAACGAGAGTAGGCTCTTTGGTGTGACTTTCGGGTGTAAACTTGTTGATTTGAGATTTATGATCGCCAGCCTGAGGTCAAACTAATTTATTCCATTGATGGTGGCGCTTCTGAGGTAGAATGAACCCTTTTTGACGAAAGAAAAAGAAAGATGGAGAGAAAAGGAAATCACTGGACTGGATGCTGGTTATAAATTAGTTTATGGGTGCATGCTGGCACGTCTATGTGACTGCACGTAAAGATGGTTCTTAAAATGGGAATTATCGCTGATTTAAAGAGTAAGTTTGAATCCCTCTTTGAATTGATCTAAAGCTTGGTGAAAGTTGCAATATTTTTGACTCCATTGTTGAACATTGGCAGAAAAAGGAATGAGATTATGCATGGCAGCCTTTTTGTAAAAAGCGAAAGCGATAAAGTTTTATGTAAAAATATATCGATTTTAGTGCAGTCTAAACCCTTAGATCCGCCAACATTTAAAATTAAAAGAGTGAAAACGAATTGCAAAAACTCCGATACATTAAACATTAAAAAATAATAATAACACACATCAACTTGAGTTTGCAAATTTAAAATTTAAATTTTAAAATTTAAATTTAAATTTGAAAACCCGCCAACATTTATATGACTAAAACATACCTTTGAGATGATGAAAACCTCTGTTTAACCGAAATTTTTCATCATTCTTCATTCAACCAACTTTTTGGCCACGCATTGCTAGAAATCTGAAATCTCTTAGTCGGTTTGAGATCCTTTTTTGCAAATCAAAAAACTTACTTAGGTTTGTGCACATTCATGCTCAGACGCTTTTGCCTGCCCTTACCCATTCTCCTTAAGCAAAATTAGAGAAGGAAGACGGCAGCCAAAATGACCTCATGTTTAGGGTTGGGCACAAAAATTTGCCGGTATCAAAGATTTGCTTTTCAAAAATTCAGTTTTAAATAAATGAGTAAGTGCAAGAGTCCGTTTGTAACAAACTACTATATACCCGACCCCATATATCGTGCGCTACCAAATCCTAAAGCTTTTTGGTCCGCATTCATAATTTATTTGTATTGGCCCCCAAATATTGGCGTGGGCTAAAAACTAGAATCAATAAATTTCAATTTCGTGAGAATCACGAAAAAATGCGCTAAAAGCGAAAATTATTTCGAAAAAACCCGTTTTTTCCTTAATGCGCCCCCTAAAAGTAGGCGAAGCTCAAAACGTTGTATCTCAGAAAATAGTTACATATATCTTTAATATTTGTCATAAATTTTATTTTCGATTTGTAGTGAACTTTGCGATAAATCAGTTTTTTAAAGACCTAATTGCATGTAAAAAATAAGCATATAAAGCACGCCCAAAATGGGGACGTTTTTCGCTTTTTTTGAAAAACCAATCCCAATACACTTACGCAAGGGTACTGCCGTAACAAATCTCAGCTTTCTACGACAATTTTGATGTTTCAAAATTGCTATTAAGTAAAGTGGGCGTGTCAGTGAGCGGATTTCAAAATTTTATTTCCTTGTACTGCTTCGGGACCCAGAAAGCTTAGGTATGAGGTTTCAAGTTTCTAGCTCAAAATTTAAGGTCAGAAATCTACCGACAGACAGACGAATGGACGGACGGACATGTCTCATTCTCCTCGCAAATCGGTCTCGATCATACGGCGAGCTTCGCATCTGTATATGGAATATTAGGTCCCTTAACAGATGACGATCAATTAGGTAAGAATTTGAACCTGAAATATATGGGCGAGCGGCTCATGACGATACGTAACAAGGAGGAGGATGACGACGTCAAAGACATGTTTATTGAGCTCTTGGACAAAATATAATGAGTAATACCCTAGCTTCGACACCAAGATTATCCTGGGGCGATTTAAATGCCAAGCTTGTAAGAAGGGGCACATCTTTAGTCGCGCGATAGAAAAGCAAAACATGACCCGGTAATGGATTCAGGCTGATCAACCCTGCGACACGTTGTAGTAGCTAGTGACTGTTCTTACATCGCCACATCCATATAGGGGCATAGAGATCTCCGATTCAATCAACCGTCAACCAGATTTACCATACTGCAATCGACATTCGACAATCTTTATCATTGACGTCTGAACTTTCCGACGTGCCAAGATTGAATCATCACTACGTCGTTCTAGCCAATGAAAAACTGCGGATATCTCAACAAACGATATCCAGAGTCCTTTTCCAATCGAGTCTCTCAAAAACTTCTACGAAGTCCTATGCAGCCAGCATCTAAAGCCAAAATGCCTCTTCTGATGTACCGAGTTTGATACGGCCACGAAGATTGCGCCAACTACAGAAGTACAAGTACCTTCCTAACATTGCACGTGTGGAATTTTTCTGGTGTTTTCAATATACAATATTCAATATTCAACAATATGGGTCCCATAGGTTCACATCGTGGTAGCTTTAGGCCAAGAAAGTCCACAATGCAGATCTTGAAAAAAAAATAACGCGGGAGTTCCAAATCGATACCCGATACCTTTTCATCGTTCAGCTATATCTATAGGGCAATGCATAGTTTTGGAATTTCTATCAAACTCATTCGTTTGCGCAGGATGACGATGGTAAACTCCATAAAGGTCGGTAAAGAGGTCAACGACCTCGTTTTAGAGTAAAACAAGTAAGAAAGTTCAACAGTGTGTATGTAAAAACATCAGTCTGTCTACGACGGATTGCAAAATACCCTACCCTACCAAAAGAGGGAACTGCCACGCTTCCAAAAAGTGAGCGGGATAAAAAATATAGCTGCTGAATGCTTTATACTAGGTGGATGCATTTTGGACTAAAACTCCGCCAAAGTGGGCGGAGGCATATACTATAGGCAAGTAATGTAATTTTTAGTCAAACTTCATATACATTTATTGAAAAATAGTCATTTCAAGTTAAAATCCCTTTAAAAGTGGGCGTGGTCAATGAAAAGTGCATTCAGTCACCTCAAAGATAATTACAAGGCAATGTCATATGTATACCAAAAATAAGTGCGGTAGCACCATTGCAACATAAATATTAAATTAACATCGTACTTAAAAGAATTATACAGACTACTCGCGCCAACACCAGAAGCACGATCTTTTAAAATTCGACGATTACCCAACAACGAATGCTAGGAAAAACCATGACAATAGACAGTTTCAACTTTGACTTAGTTTTGGGTTTTCGTCTACCTAGACTCCGCCATAGATCAAGCGAAAAAGAACTTTTGCCAGTCGCTGTTTCTTTGGGCTTAGAAGGCAATGGAGTGACAAAGTCCTTACTCGAGGAATTAAAGTGTCCATCGGCAAGCCTTTATCATTTAAGTCCTGATTAACGGTGTAGAAGACACTCATCAGACTATAGACAGATTGCGGTAAGAATTGTCTTTTTGCTACGAAGTTTCCACAGGCTGTGGACTACATATGTATGTTCGATCCTTTACAAACTCACTAATACTTTCTAAGCTCAGAGATAGAAACCGAATGCCATATCCCAGGTATGTTTTTTTGCCGGTGTTTGAGGGCAGTGCATGGAAAACATGGAAACTCTCCAAAACGTATTAGCAGGCTCTAGGCTGTTTGAAGAGGAAAATACTTTGGGTGATTTTTGATCACTCCTCCATAGACGGAGAATGCAGGAGAATGGGTAACATCAACTGTATGGGCCAGAAGGGTCAGGATGATAAAACAACAGCTGAAATGAGTGGAGCCGTCTTGAGCGATTGGACGCCAAGCTCAGCTCCGGCCCGGGAATCCTTTGAATCCATTCCAGAGGGACGACGTACCGCTGCGCTATAGAGGAGCACCGAGACTCAGTCGGCGCACGCAAAAGCTTGTGTCTTCCTGGACTGTAATGCCCCATAGGCTTAAGTAGGTCAGCTAGTATGGATGGCTAGCTGTGAGGAATATTTTCGTCATTCACTGCGACTTCCAATGCCAAATACTGACTGCGACAACCAAAACGAAAAAATCAACACAAAAAATCGTGCTCCCACTCCTTATTCAGGGGCTTTATTTTTCGTTCCTGTTTTACTTTCGCTTTATATACGCATGCAATTTGGTTTGATTTCGCCACCAAGTTTGTTTTAAATCTTTGCTAAGTGGATCTTTGAAGTTCCTAGCAGCTGATTGACTTTTTCACGCAAGGTTTTTAAATGATCTGCCAGAGAATCTCGACGAAGTATGTCACTATAACCCACCGTATATTGCGCGCACTCACCTTACTCATCTTAACTTTTGTGGAGGCTCTGGCACATCTTTTCACAGCCAATCTAAGCAACAGACGAAAATCCAGAGGCGTCCGTCTCAAACTGTGCGGCTTCCTGGGTGGCGTCTGTTATCCAGGTTAGGGTCGGCCGAATATTGAACACCTTTTTCCCTTCCAACATGCAAATGGAATAGACAACGATAAGATGTATGCCACATGTTTTTATTGAATACTCTGTTTTCATTGCTGTTCTCCGTAAAGGCATAACACTTGCGGAGGCAAGCTTTGGTGTTTCTGTGCAGAGTTTTTATTTTTCGTACTGGCTCATCAGCTTTTGTATTGGATCGATAACTACATTTCTCTTCTATACACGAATCCTTACCACTCTTTATAAAAAAATACAACTTACAGAGAATCCCAGTCTCGAAACCATGTTTTGCTCACCAGAAAAATCATGTTCAGAACCTTTGCAACGAAAAAAAAGTTCTTACAGCTCACTAAGCTGCTGAGAAATTGTGTTGGGTTGGGACCATAAGAAAGGTCGAGAACGTGAACAGAAGCTTTCACAGCGATTAGCCTCGTCGTTTTCCTATAGCCCCTTATGATGCATGTCTCCTGGAGAGTAGCTGACCCTTAAAATAATTACTTACGCACAGAAAAACGAGTGTAGGCATAAGTTAAATACTTATTCTACCACCAAAAAAAAGATGGTCGGGACTAGTACCCTAAAATATCCATGAATTAGTTCAAATTAGTCACACCGTGCGTCGTAATACTAATGTTGGGCCAACTCTAACCCGTGGTATGTGCGCTGGTCCTTAGGCCCCAAAAGCGGTTCACGTTCAAGTGGTATACACATCAACCAACACCAAAAGGACCAAATGGCACAATGTTGTGCGCGGTGTTAATTTGCGAATAATGGATGTGCAAAACACCGGTAATGAGAACATTTTACTGCCCATAAAGTTTCCGCCGCATATGCGATTGTGCGGTGTTACTCATACGACGTGGTGTGGTGGTGGTGCCACACTATATAGCATCGCGTTTTCCATTCCGATGTTGAGCGTTTACGAACGTTTGTAGGATAATGGCATGGATGGAATGTGCTATGTGCGTGCCTCAAATAATATTGCGTTTCAGCTGTGAATTTTATGGAAGTGGAGATTCTTTTCATAAAACGCAACATGATGATAAAATAAAAAAAACTGTTTTTTTCGAGGGCGAGTTATTTTTGCAAGGTTTTGTACTCTTTTAATAAATATTGCTTACAAACTTTCAACTAAATAAATTAAACTTGGAATTAAAAAATAATGAATAAATGAAAAGTCCAGGAATTCCGCGAGGAAACAGGTTTACATTTTTTCTAAAATTGTTCTCTGTATGGTACCGAGAATAAATTCCCGCATTGGGGTAAAAGTTCTTTTAACAAAATTATGCTCTCGAAATTCTGCTTTTCGAAATTATGCAGAGTTTTGAAGGCAGAATTGAGACCTGCTCCCTAATTTCTCTTTTTCTGTTTATCTTGCAGGGAGCCCAGCTTCCAATATGTCTTAAAAATAAATAATGATAAAAGACATATACATTTCTAATAATTATGAATAATCATATTGTCTTATAAGCAATGTATAAAACATGCGTGTTTTATTTAATCACCCCTGTTTTAACTAGTCTTAAACAAAAAAATTTTAATTATGTCATCAAAATATTTATTTATTTTAATTTTTTTCTTTTTCTTTTAAGGTAAGTTACATCATAAAACCAAAATGATATATTTGTTTTGATTCAACAATGTCGTTAATGGTAAGCTGTTGACAATGCATTTTCGTTTCTAAATTATGTTTTTTGTTCAAAAATTTGTTGTGCATTTAGAAGATGCATTCTTCTTTCGATTAAAGAAGACGCAAAACTAGGTGACAATTAATAATTTTTTCATTTTATCTTATTTTAATGTTAAAAAATTTTGTATTTTAAATTAACAACGTAATTCTTAACGTAGCAATATAACATTAATATAAATATTCATTAATTCTAGAAAATGACCACCTTCCCCTTACGCAACAACCATTTGGTTCGATGTAGGTTAGGTTAGGTTAAAGTGACAGTCGCGTCCAAAGAAACCGGCTAACTTAGACCTATGCAGGCCCATTGTGATACCCGTAGATCTGGAAATAGTGCCTACTCGTTGAAATACTTCCAGCTTCTAATGAAGTGTAAAAGACGTAATGGGTCAGTTGTGTTAATATCGCTAATATCATTATAGAAGAGCACTTCAACAGGTGAAGATTTCGGCTCTTAGAGTGAGCGGGGCATGTGTAGAGAAGGTAGAGTAGTGGTCTCTTCTTCCTCCTCATAAATGCTACTCCAAAAAAGTCGTTAGAATAAATACCATGCCGTGTCGCATGCTTACCTATCAGACAATGTCGTGCAATGACACTAATGTGCGATCTATTAAGAGCGATCAAACTCCTAGAGCGTTTAAGATCAAGCTGTGGCCAAATTTCGTCACTAGTCATCTGGTACTTCCACTATCTGAGATTTGTTCTTTCTATTGCATCCAGTTTTATCACGAGTTTACATATCAAAATTGAAATGCCTTAAGTACGCTTTATCAGGCAAGGCTGAGAGAACTACCAAGTTTGGCGAGTTCGTCACCCTTCCAGTTGCCTGAAATTTTACAATGCCTGCACCCTGCACAGGTGAATGTTGAACTGTGGGGATATGACTCCACCTTTCCGGGTTCCCCTACTGACAGACGTTCTGGCAGCGTCATTCCTACTGTTAAAAGTCGATTAGTTAAATCACTATAATTAAGCCATCAACCTTCAGAGCGGATAGTGCCGCCAGGATCGCAGATGTGTTGACATTGTTCAAGGCGCCTTCTATATCGAGGTAGGCTACCATTATGTACTCCTTGTGGTGAAGGGAATATTCAATGCAACGTACTATAGCGTATGCAGAGCTATTTCCACAAATCTGCCCTTACAGTATGCGTGCTGAGCTATAGAACGTAGGTATGGATATCAATTATTCTTTCTTAAGTTTTTAAGAGAAATGATGATAGACTGATGGATCTGAGATCTTTTGGAGTAATATGGGAATAATTGCCAGCTTTGGGTATAAAAAGTGATTTTTTTGCAAGTTTTGGTGGAATAACTCCCACTTGCGCTCTCCACTGCGCTGTGTCTCGCGGTTCCTGCGAAGTGGATTCAGGCCAGGGTGTTAGTGTCCACCTTCTTGCTCTAGACGACCCAGTAGTCGTCGCCGTTGAATTCTGACTCCTTTAGCTAGGTCGTGTAAAAATTGATGTTCTTTCTCCTCCTTTACTATCTATCTACGCAGACGGGACCACAAATCAACCGCAGAATCTTCCTTTCGATCTCGATGTATCTTTAAGCGTTTTCATCAGCTTTTTTCAATTCCAGATCCTTGCACCGTTCTACACCGCTAAACAGGACTGGAGTGATGAGGGATGAGAGGTGACTACTAAACCTCCACTTTTGTTGACCAGGGGAGGCTTTGCTACTCAATTGCCTTCTGAAGCCTTATGAAGTTCCTTTCATAGAGCATGCTTTCTTCACTCAGATAACTCGCAGATGATAGCTCGGCAGCTGGACCGCCAGCTTCGGCTGCTTTGTTGCATTTGATTAAACATAACTATTGTAACTTCATTTAGGTAGGGTGATTACCCTACATTACATTATTTCCATTTCTTGATTTTCGTGTTGGTCTTGATATATCCAAAGCTGAACCTAGGCTGCAACAAGGTGGTTGCACCTCAGAAAGCTGAAGTCTTTGATACAGGAAGAGTGTCTTGCTTTGATTGCAATATGGTCAATCTGGTTGAACTTTGGTTGAATTTGGCAGATCCCCATGTCCCTTTGTGGATATTGAGAAGCGGAAATTATGTGGTAGCTACCGCAACGTATCACAAGGTCGATCAGCCTGAATTCATTGTTGGAGTTTGGGTCGTGCGGGCTTTGCTTTCAAGTCGTGCGCCGAAAGCCTTAATTTTCAGCCTTCCTAGACTGGCAATCAAATCGCCAATCTTCAAAAGATAATCTTTATGTTGTAGTTACGCCAATTGTCATCGATTTGCTCAAGAACTCATCGAAGATCGAACGTAAATTTGACATTGTGGGGCATGCGCGCATACGAGGCTAAAAATGGCTAACCTAGCCTTGCAGCAGATCGGCGAAGGCCCTCGCTCACATATAAAAAACTGAAGACTTTTTGCCTAAGTCGGCCTGACCAGGAAGACACCCCGTCCCCAACCAGGAGGAGCTCCGAATACTTCGTACTAGCTCATATAAGCTGTTCACCAAGTAGTTCGTGTCCTTGGAACGAAGAAGTCTGATTTCATTTTGCTTTCTCGGGAAATCCCTCCACTATTTAAGGGTGGTAGAAGCACCAGACTTGAAGTTATGTTTCAAAAAGGTAAGGTTACAATAAACTTACATAAACCGGCACATTTTGGTGATTGAATTCGGCTGACAGACCATCTCTCATCTGTAAAGTTCAACAAATTATTTCTCATCACTTCGTCTGAGAAATCAAAATGCTGTCTGTCCCTCGAGTTTCAAAACTCGCCCAAATTTACGCACCCGTGGCTTATTATTAAATATGCCACGGGTAAAAATAATATTATAAAATATTATCAAATCACCAATTAAGTTTACAACTTATTTGCAGTTGTTAACTTACTCTTGTCCTTTCCACATATTCTTGTCTAAAAAACACGCAACCAACAATGTGCTTAACATTGATTTTATCCAAAAGTAACCTGATTCGGTGTAACAACAACAAAAACGTGGTACACACACGAAAGAATGTTTTTGCTGCACAGCAATTAACAAGACAAGCCATGACACAATCAAGGAGTGGCCAGGCAGTTAAATACTTTAAACTTTGCTACAAATTGCTCGCGCTTGCATTATGTACAGATTAATTTATTGCTTCAAGTGCGCAGTACTGCATGTGGGTGAAACTTCATTTTTACATGTTTAATATCATGTTTCTTTAGTTTCTTTTTTTAATGTTTAAATTAACATATCTAATGAATTCTTTTATGGCGCACGCAGCACACAAAAAATTTGAAGACACATTTTGCTGCCTATCATGTGCGACTGTCAGAAGTTCTTATACAAAGGTTGTCAGCATCTAATTCAAGAATCATTAGATAATGTTATTATCTAAGCTAGGGGAGCATTTGCCCAAATATTGGAGTCTCCATTCGTATCTTATTTCTGTCAGGCGTCACTAGAGTTCGGGGAGGCATGGAGGGACGCATGGAGGTCCTCATGCATTTTAATTAAGGTCATCAGCTAAGTATCACTACAAGGCGACTAAATTCACCCTCACTTTGTAAGCGCTACATGAGGCAAAATCTTGTCTAATGCGTTGGGAAAGACTTAAAGGCTCTGCCAGCTAAAGTTGATGTCTAGGCTCTACGTTAGCTCACCGCTTTAGTATATTTCGGAAGAATCAATATTACACAACTTGCTGTAAGGCTCTTCAAGACGGGACGGGCGGGACAGGTACACAGAAGATGAACCATGGTTTCTTTAATTACTTCATTTCTGCTACTTTTGCAGCACATAAATCTTTGGAGTGGGTACCAAGTCTGGCATCTATCCCTACCAGATGTAAGACTATAGGGATACATGCCAGACAATAGCCCGTAAGTACTCCAACTTCCTAACATCCAACCTGCTAAAGGATTATGAGTCTCCGCATGTTTTCCACCAGTCTTGTTTGGAAGAAAGTCACATGCTAATGTTGTTCCACCTGTCGTTAGCCAATCTTATGACTTTAGTGTCGATGTGAAACTTAATCCAATTTATGAAAGTTCCCGGTTCCGTTACATTGTTAGTCGGATTAGCAGCATTAGCGCCTTTTCTAGCTATAGCTATTGGGGACCAGTTATCCTTTATGGGCTTGCTGGTCCCCAATTGGGTGCCTCCCCAGGTTGCGGATAGGGGAACGCACACCAGATATGGTGGGTACCGGTAAAAAAAAAGTTATACACCGCATCTGACAGCATTCTCATTGCTTTACCAACTTCGATCATTTTGTTGGTGATTTACTGATCGGCTTTTATTGCAGATTCGCTATCTAGATTTGACAAGAGCAGTCAAGAAAGAATCGTTTAAGACCTCACCCGATTACCAGGCTTTCCTGCTACTTAAGGTGGCGCTACAGTCCGGGGTGGACCTGGGCCTCAGCCAACAAGCTTCGCCAGCCAGCTCTGTCTCTGGCTAGCCGTCTCCAGTTTCGCACGCGAAGTTGGCTGAGGTCCCCTTCCACTTGCGTGCGCCACCTGAGTCTCGGTGCTCCTCTAGCGCGCCGTCCCTGCGGTGTGGATTCGAAGATTTTCCGGGCCGGGGCGTTGGTGTCCATCTGCTCTAGATGACCCAGCCATCGTAGACGTTGTGTTTTGACTCTTTTGGCTAGGTCGGTATCGCTGTACAGTCCGTACAGTTCGATGTTATATCTCCTCCTCCACTCTCCATCTATGCAGACGGGATCGTAAATCGTCCGAAGAATTTTCCTCTCGAAGCAGCCTAAAGTGTTTTCATCCGCCTTTGAGGCTTTCCTGCTGGTCTTGAATTTTCATTAAAGTTTATCATCTAACAAGGGGCAACGAAGCCCGGTTTAACGGTGATAGTAACAGCCTTGGTGCTGCTTTGCGGCCATCGAATTTTCGAAGATTTCCAAGAGAAGAATGTGAAGCATTGCGTTCAGAGCAGCTGAAAGTGTTGTTACTGTGTTGTGACGCAAACACAGATAATTTCTGAAATGTCTCTAATATCTCTGTGTTACCTGTGTTACTACTCTTGTCGAGAGCCTGCTTTTAAGCATTAACTCGATCCAATGCAAGAGATAATTGTCAGCCTCCAGCTTTCTGAGTGCAGTCGTCAAAGGATTACTCGTCCTTACCAACTCTGAGTGCAGAGCCCTCTTTACCGATTTCAACTTGTGGTGTAAAACTTGGTATACCGATTAAACAGTTTTGTTCATGTTGGCTCTAATTTAAGCGTCGATCACTCTCTCCAGGGCCCTCATCGCGTAAATATTGTCGACTAAACGATTAACTTGAACGATATCGACAAAAGTTTGTTTCACAGAACACTCTCGTCATCAATAAGAATGAGGACAGGCTGATCGGATGACAGCCTTTAAGCATAGCGTGAGAAGTCTTACCAGCCAGCCTTCGTTAGGAAGCAGCTATGGCCTTTCTCTAGGGGTGTAGTCAAAGTTCTAACGGCTCCTAAAGATCATGTGGAGCCAAAAATTAGCCAAGAGCCTACTAAAGTTCCATCAGTACAATGTCATGAAGTCCAGATTTGTCCGATATGAAGCTGTGAACTGCCCACTGTTTCTTTTTGGGAGTGACAACATCCTCGAGCACGGTAAATTTAACCTTATTTTTCAGAGATCATCGCCATATTCAGAGATCGTTTGCTACCAGAAAAGTGGATGTTGTTGCAATGAGGTCTTAAACTTTCTGGTAATGGTCTTATAAAGGTCCCAATGGCCAGGACCCCTAGAGCGTTTTGTTTGATAAGCTTCCTGCTTTTCCGTCGAAGCCGGCTTTTTAAATCGTGTTCCACCACGAGGGTTCGCCCCCATTTTCGTGTGTACTGTTTGTTTGGACAGGCATTACAAACAGCTAAATTCATTGCCCCCATGAGCCTATTCATCATGTAGTTTAACTCCGACGGTGATTGCGGCTTAGTTGGAGAAAAGTTGCTACGATTACCTTTCAATTTTGCCTTGTAGGAGACCCAGTCTAGCTTCTTTTAAGGATCTTGAAGATCGCTTTTCGGGAGTTTTAATGGCAATAGCAAATTGTATAAAGTGGGGTGACACGCTCAGTGAATTACACAACTCTTGATAACATCCAGTTGTTGATAGTAATAAAAGGCAAGTTCCCGACTTACCGCCTCTTCGTAAAGCTTTGTGTGAAGGGTCTCCACCTCATAAAAGAACTTGAAGCCTCTTGCAACGAGGGGCTCCATGGATTCACAACTAAAGGGTGATTTTTTAGCTGGTTTGGTTTTGGCAACACTGGTTTTGACAGCTGACGTGCGTTTAGTACCTTGTGTCACTGTCAAACAGCTTCAGTTTGGTTTGCAATTTAACCATGGATCGTCTTACAAATGAACAACGCTTGCAAATTATTGAATTTTACTATCAAAATTCGTGCTCGGTTCGAAATGTTCATCGCGCGCTGCTTCCATTTTATGGTTGGCATTCTCGACCTTCTGAGCAGTCTATTCGGAAGATTGTGACCAAATTTCGCACCAAATTTACTTTGTTGGACATTAAACCACCAACACGTTTACGTACTGTGCGTAGTGAAGAAAATATTGCGGCCGTATCAGCTAGTGTGACAGAAGACCTGCACTGGAAGCCAACATCCATGCATTCATTCGTGAGATACCGGCCGATATGTGTGAAAGAGTATGCCAAAATTGGACTCAGCGGATGGGCTACCTGAGACGCAGCCGCGGTCAACATTTGCATGAAATTATCTCTAAACATTAAATTGCAAGGTTCAAATAAATATTTCATTAATTTTTTCGAATTTTTTGTGTTTTTTTTTTTAAAAAAAGTTCTCAACCTCTTAAAAAATCACCCGTTACTATCGGAAACTAATGAACTGCCCGCCATCGTTTGGCTCCTCAGCTTTAATAACTTTCCGGAGATCGAAACTCTCCGCCATCTTCTGTGGCCAAAAAATGCCCCTCAGCTGAAAGAAAGGCTGTGCGTCCGGCGCCCACACATGGTTCACAATGTTGGGCAGCGTATAAGAAATATGAGAGCAAAACAATGGCAGCTGAGATGAAGACGAAACAAAGCAACAAAGCTAACTAGATTGAGAAGTACGAAGTCCCGAGCAAGCCTCTTTGTAAAAGAACCAATCTCCATGAAAATAGAGCATGGTACCATGTTTAAAGGAGAGATCTTTTGAGAACATTCCAGCGCTTTCGCGAAAGAAAGGAAGAAAAGAAGGCCTAAACATTCATGGATCACCCAAGTGCAACGATAACAGCATTTATTTGGCCTCAGTGACGAAGAAATCCAAAACTGGGTGGCTTCCCGGTATATTCTGAGATGAAATCAGCTTACCCCACAAGCGGACAATTAGGAATGCAGAAGAGTGGGAGGGTTATGATCCATCACTTCAGATCATATAAATAAAATAAATAGAGTGGCGCAACAGCTCGAGGTGAACCAGGGCCAACTTCTCAACAATGTATGCTGGTGTGTTAATTTCTTTACATACAAGGGGACCTACAATTTTTTGCCGAATCTGAACGGCACTTTGAGAAGTTTTTCAAGGCAATTAATACTCTCGGAGGGCTTGTCAAACCCTCGCGGGGGTGGGAACCGTGAAAAAGAACAAGTCTTTTTTTTCAGGTGACGACGGCAGGATTCGAACTCAGACCTCCGGCGTAGTAAGCACACACACTAACCACTACCCCACGGCACCCCACCACTTCAGATCATAACTTCGCGCTTAAAAGAAAAAGATGAAGAAGTTGGAAGATCGGAATTCTGTGCTCCTATAAGCCGAAGAATGTCTTTCGGGTCGCTGGGATCCAAGGGCATCCAGACTCTGGCTCTCGACCTAACTAGAAATTCGGCTCTTTGTACAGTACGGCTTTAGCTTTGTTCCGAGCTATACAGCGCCGACCTATTAGTTTGCCAACTTGATGTACTTGACAGCTAAGGTCTGGTTGTTGCAGATCAAAATCTTGGCATCCATCTCAAGTCAGTGCTCAAGTCTGGTTTATAAAGTCCAGTTGTGCTAGGGTTTAGTTGGCCAGGCAGTGCTGCAGAATGCCTGAGGATAACAGGCCATAAGCCTCCATTTATCCAAACTTATGGGATCTTTCTCGTCACTCTGGTCCTTTGCAATTTTCCTCAAGATAGCCCTTTGGAGCTTACACCCTTGCTCTTGTCTCGGCCTTTCTCGGGGCTTTTGAGGAGCTGTCTTGAGACCTGAATCTGTTGCTTTTCGGATTCGGTATTGCAGAGTTGTTTGAGGGCCTTTCCGAAACGAGTTGACTCCTCTGCTTCTCGCCATTTGAAAGTCTTCCGAATTGAGTGGACTTAGCAGCGGAGGGATGCCTCGCCTTTCCGGGTTTATTTTCTGAGCTCCCATCGGAATGCCCTCCCAAAGGAGTCTGATAACTCTCGGTCACTTTTACTAAGATTCGCTTTTCTCTTCTTCAAAAGACGCTTCAGAGTATGAGTCACGAATCCGCGGTTTTTGTAAAAGTGAGCGCTTCAGCTGTTACTCCGCCTTCCTGGTTTTACGTCCTGTCCAATGTGATATTGTCTGTTGTCGTCGTCGTAGCCATAGCTAAGTCGTCGAATTGGCAGTCGTTACTCCCGTTTACGCTGTATGAGAGAAAGCCTCAATAGTATTATTTCTTCGAATTTTTTTTAATCTTCTTACATTTTTTTTCGTCTTACGAGTGCTAATTTTGGTTTTCATTGTACCAGTACTAAAGTTTTTTTCCTTATTAGAAGAACTGAAGCTGCGCTTAAAGAGTATTTCACAAAGTTGCACTGTGCCAGCGTGATTTGATTACCTAAACTTAAGTACATTGAATTAAATAGGAGCTACCTACCACAGCGTTGTACCACCATCCGTCGTCGTCACGGTTTTTGCATAAGAAAGTTTTAAGAAAGCAAAAAATTCAAGAAGAATCGAAGAAAATGCTTTTTCGTGAACCCAGCTTTGAGCCGCACATCATTAACCTTAACTTTTGCATGAATTTTACAGAGTTTTTAGTTCAGTGTATTTAAGTAAGTCGTCATTATACCTAATAAAACAAAACCTAATTTTGTTCTGAATTCCGATTCTTTTGTTAAAGAAAAACGAAAATGTGAAAAAGGATACACTCAAAACTCAGGCAAAAACAAGGTTATAAAACCAAAAAGCAAAGGCACGTGCCATGCAGAGCAGATAGGACTCAATTGGCCTCGGACAGACCAACACAGCAGGTAGGGCAGTATCTCATTTGATCATCGTCATCATCATTATACAACCTCTTTTGAAGAAATAAATTATTTAATTTGCGTTCTTGTCCAGCTGTTACAGAAGGAACTATAACAACACTGCGACCTGCGTGTTATAGTTTTACCTCTCTCTTACGTCATCCTTTATTATTATTTCATGTCTTTTGTCTTGCAAATACAATCGCCTTCCGAACCTTTCTTTCCTTCAAATCCACGTGTGTTGTAACAGCAGCATTCGCAGATGACGGCTTAGTGACTCAGCCTTTGAATTTGTATATATAAAATTCAACTTGAAGGAAATCATTTTAAAAATAACAAAAGACTAGTCCTTGATAGAAGCAACAACAGCATGCAAGGAGCCAACGAAAATTGATGTAGACGTTCATACTTTTTTTTTACACCAACACTTAAGCAAATTCGTATAGGTATTCGTCCCTATATGGATTTATAGTTGCCTATTTGGCCTGTTATTCTGAGAGGCAGATGTTTGCATTCTTAGATAATAATGATGTTCGTCCTGCTTTTCATAAGGGGTAGGATGTTACTCTTATTCGCCCATGTGACGTAAGAAAAATAGTGTATTATAGCACGGTCATGGACGGATTGTCTGTCAGGAGCGCCCGAAATGCCCGAAAAACTATGTTTGTATTGAAAAAAAAAAAACGCATAAGAATATTTAATAGCTTGTTGGAAATTCTTAGATATTTAAATTGCCTCAGATTCGTTTAAAAAAGTCTTTTGATAAAAAAATAAGGCCCAGTATTTCGATAGGAACATCAGAGTATCTGAGTTAAATTAAGGTTAACACTAGAATTTATAATTCCATCTTATTTAATTGCTCTCACAAAAAATTATAGTTTATAGTAGCGAGTCGGTGATCTCAATAATTGTGCCCTTGGAGATAGCTCTGAACTGCAAAACTGATTCCTGTGATAACCTTTGTTGAACCCCGTTTAAACTCTGCGCTAAAAAAACAAGGCCTATGAGGTTTAATATGGGTGGCATCAAAGGGCTCCATGATCGAGAACCATGATCCTCAATATTGGCGCAAAAACAAAGTAAAGGTGCACCGACTAAACTTCTAAAGAAGTTCCCGTTACCGAAGGGTTTGTCATTAAGATGTCTTGAGTCTCGCAGCAAGTTCTATAAGAATTCCTGAGTCATCTTTTAAGAGCAGGCGTTATTTGATCTTCCTCCGCGAGCGACAGAACTGTATTATCATCGAGCTTGGGCATATTGCGTATAGTTGTAAGAGTGCTTACACAAAGATAAACTGGTCTTCTGCCTCTCAAAAAAAACATCACTTTTCGGATCTGCTTGAACTTGTCGACGCCGAAAGTTCTGTCCAATGTGAAGCCTCTAAATGCGGAATGCCTCTGTCATGACATATAGGTAACTTATATTTGCAAAAATTTCTTGAAGACAGTGTCTGTTGTGACACCCTAACCTATATCTTCTTAAGCACAAGAATGATAGCAGCAAAGCTCGTAGAAGAATCACTCGCATACAAAGACGCATCGTCTTGCCGAAATCCGGATCATTATGAGGAGTTTGAGATCACATCGAGCACCACATCATAAACGCTATCTTGTGCAGCCTACTGGCTTTTCATCATTTTTTGTGAAGGGTCCTTAGAAAAGTCACGGAGCGAGGGCGGCTAAATGGTCCTTCCATCGTTCTCGATCCTCCACCACAAACTAAAGAAACAGAGGCGCGATCCTCAAGCGGCTTTCTTGGCCTACCAGGGGGCCGATGCGCTTGCATCTCGGCAAGCATGACCTGTCTAGGAAGTCGTGTTCAAACCATCGACGAGTTGATCATTCCGGAGAAGTAGCTGCTCAACATTAAGATTCCAACGAATACTGACGTTACTCACTCTATTCCTAAGAGTAACACCAACACCAGCGACGAACCTCAGAAATCGCATTTCGGCAGCTTGTACCCGCGATCTAGTTCTTTCGGTCATTACCCAAATTTCATGATCAAATGAGAATTGGAAGGAATATTAAATTTAAAACATTGATCTTTGCATTCACTCCAAGCTCAGATTTCCTGAGGACCGGCTGGCGCAGTTTCTTAAGGATTGCTTGAATTTTTGTGCGGGATAATTCAGCATCACTGCTCACATCTTTCGTGCAAAAGACCTCGAGGAACTTAAACGTCTTTACCTGTTTTAATAGGATTGAATTTATATTCATAGAACACTGCCCAGGACTTCGGGAAACAACCATCACTTTCGACTTAGTTACGTTTACCTTAATCCCAGCATTACATTAGACGGCACTGAAGTTCCTGTTCGGACGATGCATGGACAGCTAAATCATGTGCGCAAAGCAGATGGCTTATCCTGACGCCAGCTATTTCGAAACATATATGATGATCCGAAAGGTACAATCTTTCAAAAGTCCGTTCAACTACTTGCATACGCAGACGACATTGACATAATCGGTAGAACAAAGCGTGATGTCAGTGAAGCCTTCGTGAGTATTGGGACGGAAGCGGCGAATATGGGTTTAGCAGTCAATGAGGGCAAAACCAAGTATATGCTGTCATCAAGAAAAGACACCCAACACCGACGTCTTGGACAAAACATCACCATCGACAGCTATAACTTTGAGGTAGTTAGGGACTTTGTCTACCTTGGTTCCGCTATCAATTCAGACAATGACACCAGCGCTGAAATCAAACGAAGGATAACTCTTGCCAATCGCTGTTTCTTTGGGCTAAGAAGGCAATTGAGTAGCAAAGCCCTCTCTCGAGCAACTAAAGTGTCCATGTATAAGACCCTCATCATCCCAGTCCTGCTTTACGGTGCAGAAGCATGGACTCTGTCAAAGGCGGATGAAAACACTTTAGGCTGCTTCGAGAGGAAAATTCTTCGGACGATTTACGGTCCCGTCTGCATAGACGGAGAGTGGAGGAGGAGATATAACATCGAACTGTACGGGCTGTACAGCGATACCGACCTAGCCAAAAGAGTCAAAACACAACGTCTACGATGGCTGGGTCATTTAGAGCGGATGGACACCAACGCCCCGGCCCGGAAAATCTTCGAATCCACACCGCAGGGACGACGCGGTAGAGGAGCACCGAGACTCAGGTGGCGCACGCAAGTGGAAGGGGACCTCAGCCAACTTCGCGTGCGAAACTGGAGACGGCTAGCTAGAGACAGAGCTGGCTGGCGAAGCTTGTTGGCCGAGGCCCAGGTCCACCCCGGACTGTAGCGCCACCTTAAGTAAGTAAGTAAGTATATGATGATCCATTCATCATCCAGTCCATATATGCTGTAAAAAGGAGAGGTCATAGAACACAACCCTGGCGAAGTCCAACAATATTCCCAGCCCTTCTCAAGAACAACCATAGGAGTAAAATGCTGGTCGGTTGTGTCTCTGCCAGGCCGAAAGCCGCACTGCTCTTCCTTTGCGAATCGGTCACCTTTTCCCGGGAGACCTAAGAGAGATGTATACCCATAGTTAGAGCAATCTCTCTTGTTCCACTTATTAAAATGACCTCTATAAGTCCTGTTTGCCAATCATTAGGTGCTTTCCCACTTTCCAGGCCACTTTAATCGCACGTGATAGCCATTTAACACCTTCTTCACCCATTGCCTTGAGCATTTTTGGCCGGATTCAGCCGAATTCAGCAGACTTGCCAAATTTTTGCGAATTAATCGCGGTAGTGCCTTCTGCTACTGTAGGACTATTCTACGCCCTAATCTCGCTAGCAGTGGAATTGCCATCTTCAGGGCCCTGTTGGGACACAGGCTTTTAAATCATACAATGGAATACAATGGAATCTGGGTTTTTATTCCATAGAAAAAATGTCGGCTTTTGCATAAAAAAGTTTCCGGCATTTTTTCCAAATAAAGTTCAGGTGTATATTCTACCTATGCACTTACTTATAGAGGAGGGTCTTACCCATGGAGGGTCTCAACCTGTTTCCCAGTGGCAATTCACCCTCTGCGATCTTGGGCATGCTGCTTCCTATTGCTACTGTACAGACCCAGCGATGTCCGCAATGGATTATTCCTTAAAACGGAGGTTCGGCCTTCCTGGTCGTCTCGAGCCTAGGGTTTGCATTCAAAGACCCTCAGTTGATGTGACTGAGCCAATCTAGTATTCGTGTTTTGAAGTAAATCTACATTTTGGTACAGCACATACGAGTTCGTGGTTATCTTTTTCTCTTTTCGCCCTCCTTGCACACAGGGCCATAAATTCGCCATAGAATTTTTCTCTCAGAAGATACAAGTATAATTTCACCTTCTCCGGCTATCGTCCAGCACTTTGCGCCACAAATAAAAACTGGCAGAGTAAGGACTTTGTAAAAGCTTGTAAGAGCTTTAACTTTGTCTTTTTTGAGAAGAGATTTGAACCCATTTGTTTTGCCAAACCGAAATAGCAGCGGTTTCCTAAGGTTATTCATCAACGAATCTCCACTAAGGTGTGGTTTTTGGAGTTGATGTCAACTCAAATGTAGATGAACTCCTTAACTACATTAAAGTTACTGCTACCAACAGTGAGGTTCTGTCCTTAGATGCACTAAGTCTTATCCTCGTTAACTTCATGTCCAATGAACTTCGCCTGTGCTTCAATTGCCGTGAAAGCCTCTATCACGGCACGGTCGGAGCGAGCGATGATGTCGATAACGTCCGCATATCCCAATATTTGCAGGGATCTGCTGAAGATAGTGGCTTCCGTGTTGACTTTAGCCCTGCACACTATCATCTCCAGAACTAGATTGGAGAAGGCACATGACAAAGCATTTCCTTGGATGCGAAATCCGGTGCACGCTAGAAAAAGTTCTGCGGAACTATTTCCAAACTGAACATTGCCACGCGTATTCTTTAAGGGAGCACGGCACAGTTCGATCAATTTTGCCGGTATCTTGAATCCGTCCACCGCCAAGTAGAGCTCCTGACAATGAATGCTGGCATATGCGGCTTTAATATCGATAAAAAGATGGTGTGTCTCGACTTCAAATTCATTGGTCTTTTCAAGGATTTGCCTTAGTGTGAAGATCTGGTCTATTGTCGATATGCCAGGCCGGAAGCCTCACTGGAACGTGCCGATGAGTGTGTTACAAAGCGGCTTAAGACACTCACACAGTACGGTTGATAGGATCTTACATGCGGAATTTAACAGGAATATGCCTCGATAGTTCTTACAAGACATAGAATCGCCTTTCATGAAGATGGGACATACGGAGCTGATCGTCCAGTCATCGGGCTTGCTTTCCATCACCCATCAAAGCCAGCGGTCTTGTTGTTTTTAGGCCATTTTATGGCTAATGCTCGACTGGACTTCTTTCCCTTTGTGTTCCCTTTGGATACACAAATTCGCAATACTGGCTCCACTGGTTATTTACGTCAGTGGAGAGTGAATGCAAAGCGGAGAGCTTCTCCCACAATTGATTTCTGTAAAGGTTCCGGCCACTCCAGGCGCGGCACATCCAACGTTGAGTTTGTTTTTCTGAGCGGTTCGCAGCTTCTTCTGGAGAGTGAATCTAGCCCCCGACAAGAAAATGGTCAGAGTCGACGTTTGTCCCTCGGAAAGTGTGCACATTCAAGATGTTAAATAGGTACATTGCATCGATGAGCGCGTGGTCAATTTGGTTGGCTGTTAGACCGTCTTAGCCTTGTTTCGCTTACAAACGAATTGCTGAATCTGCCTTCCTACCTTGGCGTTAAAGTCCCCGAGTACAACTTTGATATCGCACTCCGGCCAGGTTCCGTAGACACCGAGGTCATAGAATTCCTTCTTGTCAGGGTCTTTAGCGTCTTCGGTAGGGGCGTGTGCACATATTAGGCTGATTTTTTGGAAAGTGCCTGTGGTGCGGATCGCAAGAAGGCGATCACTTACCGGCTTAAAGTCGGCAATGACTTTTGACACGAGCCGATTCCGCACTACGAATCCGCATCCTAACATGTAAAATCTTTTATGGCAGCTGTAATAAAGTCTAGGTTTACATTTTCGTTTTTACATACCTTATCCTATCCATCGTAACTCCTGGATTGCATTTATATCCGCTTTATGCCGCACGAGTACAGACTCAAGCTTTGGAGTTGCACCTTGTGTGCAGAGCGTTCTTTCGTTCCAGGTGCAAACTCTCAAATCGGGTCATGTTGTTTGAGTTTTGATGTTTAAATTTTCCGAGGTCAGTTGTTCCTCTCTCACTAGTCCTTTTTTACATGGCACGGAAGTTACCCCGGCTGCACAACCTCCGAAACTTATGGAGGGCTAGGTACATGTTTGAACCGGGCATGGTACACAGCGGGCATGGTACACCAGGGTCTGTAAATTCTCCTTGCGGATGTGAGAGCGGCCGTTGGCCCACTAAGGGACTCATCCGCCACCATATCTGTTCCAGTACCCCGACTAGCACTGAAAACTTAACTGACCTTAGCACAAATAGATTAGGTTGATCTATTTAACCTAAGGTTTAACCTATCTAGGTTGTGCTAGGTTAGATTTAGATTAGATTTAGACTAGATTTGTTCTAGGTTAGCAAGCACAAATAAGTCGGACGGCTCATATAAGGTAGTTTTCGTCCTGACTCTTGACAGGACACTTGATGCTTATTTGAATTCCTCCGCGTCACCAGGTTACCAATTAAGCACAGGGATATTTTGTATGTGAGCCTTTTTGTATCTTGGCCTAAGTCAAAAGCAGACTAACTTACAACTGTTTTAGATTTAAGACTATTTTCGCGGTTGTTATAATTTATTTTAACGATTAAATTCGGATTTACCGCGTCACTTTTTATTGATTTATTTCCCGACGTTTTGATCGTGTTGCAACGAACGTGGTCACGGGTTGAACTGCTGCGATGAGCTTTTTTGTGTTTTTGTTTGTTCTTTCATCTTCGTCTTCTTAAGTTGTACCGGTGCGTGGCGCTGTTCTGGGCGACTGTTGGTGGTGATAAAGCTTGCACTTGCCGTTGTTGTGCTTGCCGTGCGCTCATATGTTCTTGTATACACACTATGCTTATCACGTCAGTCTCTTCGTTGCTTCGTTTGGTTTTTTCTTTTAGGCCATTTATGAGTCTTTGATCTCTGTTAAAGTTTTTGTTCTTTTTTATTTCTATCGCCTCTCGTACGATTCTTGGAATATAAAAATGTTCCGACGGAAAAGAGTGAGCTTTATCAAAACGAATGAAGTGATCCTTATTGTATGCTAAGTATTCACAAATTGCAGATTTTGTGACTGCATTGCTTTGAACAGCTTTTATGTGTTCAGTAAGTCTAGTTTTGATTGATCGTTTTGTTTCCCCTATATATGATAAGCCACAGCTACACGGAACTGCGTACACACCTGGATTCTGAAATTTAATTTTATCTTAAGGCGACCGCAAGATTTGGCGAATTTTTGGTGGCGGTTTGAAAATGGTTTTTATGCCAAATTTTGCAAAAATTTTACCTATACCTTCCGATACTCCTTTTCTATATGATATAAGTGCACCCTTTTCCTTGTTTTGTGGAACTGCAGGATCTTGTGGCGGTTTCGCTGTAGGTTTCCACGAGCGTCGGTTGATGTTGTAACCATTCTTTTTCAGAGTTATGTCAATGTGGCTTAATTCACTTTGTAGATGTTCCGAATCCCAAATAAAGAAACCACGATTAATCAGCGAAGAAACAACAGAGTTAAAGTTTGCCGGATGGCGATGGAAAGAGGCATTGAGGTATCTATCCGTATGTGTGCTTTTTCTGTAGACTGTAAGAGCGATCGATCCGTCTTGTCTCCTAATAACTTTAACGTCCAAGAACGCCAGGCCGCTATCCTTTTCCATCTCCATTGTAAATAGAATTTTCTTGTGTATTGAGCTCAGGTGTTTTAAGAACTCGTCAATTTGACTTTTCTTTAATACACAAAAATACTTTTTGTCCTCATCCACATATCTCTTCCAAATGGTAGGTTTAACCGGTGCCAATTCTAATGCCAATTTTTCGAAATGTTGCATCCAAATGTCAGCCACAATAGGTGTAACTGGTGAGCCCATTGTTACCCCATCTGTTTGTAGGTAAAATTTCCATTGCAGAGAAAATATCCTGAAGTGAAACACACGTCGAGGAGTTAACAGTTTTAAGTAACCATCAGAGTACGATAACTTAGCTCTAATCACTTCAAGGCATTCTTTTATGGGTACATTCGTAAAGAGCGACGTGACGTCAAAACAAAACATTGTCTCATCGTCATCGATTCGCAGGTTCTTAACCATAGCTATGAAGTGCTGTGAATTTTTAACAGATGAGGGAGAGTCTTCGGCCAGGTGTCTTAATAAATTTGCCACCTCTTTAGCCAAAGTATATGTTGGCGTATTAATTTGGCTAACAATTGGTCTCAAGGGAATATTTTCCTTGTGTACCTTTGGCATTCCATAGAGTGTTGGAGGTTGAGGGCAAGGTGGAATTAAAAACGCTTTTGTGAGGGCCGATTTGCAGGTTTCAATTGTTTGCCTCACTTTCTTTAAGACTCTCTGAGTTGGGTCATAGTTTACATCTTTGTACGGTTGTTCGTCATTGAGAAGACAAAGTACTTTTTTGTTGTAATCTTCAGAATCGAGAACGACAGTACAGTTTCCTTTGTCTGCAGGTAAGACTATGATCTGATCATCCTTTTTAAGCTTTTGTTGGGGTTTCCTTTCTTTTTCAGAGATGTTTGATTTTAGAGCTGTCGCTTTTCGAATTAGAACTGAGACATCTTGGCGTATTGTCTCGGAAGAAATCCTATCAATTTTGTTGTTGCGTAGCGATTCCGCAACACAACCTATGATTTCTTCTGTTGGAATTTAAACTGGTGTTGGTGCAAAATTCATACCTTTTGACAGAGGTATGACAGAGGTAATTGTCTTAAGAACACAATTAAACTTAACAAAAACACACGGTTTTTATGCAATTTTTCAAAACAGCGCAATTGCTTATGGATTGCCTCTCCGTAAAGGCTTACAATTTTAGATTTAAGACTATTTTCGCGGTTGTTATACATTAATTTAAACGATTAGGTGAGGCCTTGGCACTAACTAACAACTGCCTTAACACTGACTAACGAGGCCTCACCCTTGTCAAGTCTGGGCCTGGCCCTGGACCCTGGTGGATCGATGTGCTCTGAATACCATCAAATTATGATTCATGACGAGAGTTGTATAGCATAAGCTGTCGAAGTTTTAAACAAATCCATTTCAAGCATTACACAGAAACGGAATACCAATAAAAACACAAAGTCGAAAGGACGAAAGCAAGAATTCTTGTTTGTTCTGCCTACATGTGACAAATGAGATGCATTGTAGACCATTCATGTGGCATTATACACTCCCTTTTTTCATGTTTGTATTCAATCATATCAGCAATGCTCCACATTCCTGCAGATAAGTTGCACGAGGATTTGCTTAAGATCCCTATTCCCTACTTTCCTCTATATTGTTGTTGACAAAAAGCTTACTTAAATGTCAGTCTTAAATAAATGTAAAAAAAAAAACTAATTCACACACACACATTCGTGACTTGAACATTTGGAACCTTAATTTGCTGAAATCATGTTTGACACAAATTGGAGGAAAAAATTTGCTTATCCCTGGCGTTAGGAACCGAAGAAAAAAAAGGTTCGAGTCGTGATGCGATTACGATTACGTCTATAAGCCACAACTGCTCTCCCGGCATTCTCTTCATTTTTAATGGAGGCAGCAGAATGGGTTGTCATGTCAGTGTAAACGTGGTATTCTCCATTTGTTGGCAATAATGTAAGCCGACATTCGATGTTCCGTGTCACATCATGAAATTCAATTAATTAAAAGCTCGACATCAATTAAACTGCATCTGATGCTATTGTTGCTCGGTTCATTTGCTGTGAGTATGGTTTTGCATTTACCCATTGTTTTCGCGCAACACTCTTTCTGTGGCCCGAGCAGCCTCATAATTAAGTTGATTTATTTGTGATAAATGAGCAGCGGTCAGAGGAAAAGCGACTATATTTTAAATTTTATTTATTAATATAAAAAATTAAAATATGGAAATGAACTGCTGAAAATAAACAGTGGAGTGAACTGTTGAAGGCTGCGTGCGATAAATTGAGGACGATGATCTGCAACATTGACTTAGGTCCCAACATCAATCACACCGACGTTTTAATCAGAGGAATTAAATTAAATTAAATACGAAGAGGATATGAATACTACCTTTGCGAGGTAGCCCACCGAGCTGGTCAATACCGCGTTAAAGTCTAAGTCCTTGGCCATTGATTTTTCAACTTCAGTAAAATGTGATTTTTTTAGGATATAATCTTCATCAAAAATCGGAGCCTTCCTTTACAACGCGATTAAGTTGTCAAGGGAAAAGAGACTTATATTCGCTTAAGGAGAGATGTTATGAGGAGTATATTTTGGATTTGAAACCAGGACACTTCAACACATGTATGTACTTGTATAAGGATTGGGTTATATTCCCAGAGAAAGAAACCGATTCAGTTTCTAAACGCCTTAAGATAAAGAACACCATTACCCCTCCTTAGATGTAATTTGTCATAACTCTCCCCAATGGCCAAACTAAAGCTGTCCAGCAAGTTTCTAACTTTCATGCGGGAACATCCCGTACCACCTCTGATAACTTTCAATGGCGACTGGCATCAAGGCTATGTTATGTTGAGATGACAAGGCACGAGGGCTCCCCCAGACAAAACCCTCTTGAAACACCTCTCTAACAAACTGAAAGGAATGTTGCAAGATCTTAAAAATCGGGAGACCACTGAATACCTTGAAGGCTTGTCGGCGGATAGGAGCTCAAACTACTCGCTGTGGAAAGCAGTTAAGTCTATCAAGAAACCTATAATCCACTCGGCACCAATAAAAAAAGCTAACGGCGAATGGGCAAAAGAAGACAAAGAGAAAGCGAATTTGTTTGCTGAACATTTAGAAGAAACATTCAAGCCTTTCGACGGTCCGCCGTTGGCTGACGTTCTAAGCAACAACGCGGAACCTGATAGCTTTAGAATGAAAAAAGTTTTGTTAGTTGAACTCCGACAGACAATTAGCAAACTTAAAAATAATAAGGCCCCGGGTTACGACCTGATCACTGGCGAAATGTTGAAGGAGCTACCAAAAAAGGCACTAGTCAAGCTACTTTATATGATAAACGCTTCTCTTAGACTTCTATACGTTCTAAGACAATGGAAAGTTGCTAAAGTCATTATGGTTCCAAAACCGGGGAAATGCGCAAATGATAAAAAATCTTATAGGCCCATATCGCTTCTGCCGATAATATCGAAAGTATTCGAGAAACTTCTGCTGAAGCGATTACAAGCAACAATTGCAGAAAGACGCTTGATCCCGGATCATCAATTCGGTTTCAGACCTAACCATTCCACAATAGATCAAGTCTGCAGAATAACGCATGAAATTGAAAAAGCCTTAGAAGAAAAAAAAAAAATATGTTCAAGTGCTTTCCTCGACGTATCGCAAGCCTTCGGCAAGGTATGGCACGAAGGCTTGAAATATAAGCTACGGCAAAACTTGCCGGAAGACATGTTTAAAATATTGGAAAATTATCTTGAAAGCAGACTCTTTCGTGTTAGGTGTAGTAGTGAATACTCGAGTTTCAAGCAAATTCGGGCTGGCGTACCCCAGGGAAGCGTCCTCGGTCCGACCCTGTTCCTGCTCTACACAAGAGACACACCTCTAGATGACGAGACAGTCGTGGCCATGTTTGCGGACGATACGGCCATCCTGGCAACAGTTGAATCAGTCGAGTCATCAACGAGAAACCTCCAACGAGCATTGGACAGAATTTGTGTCTGGACGAAGACTTGGCGAATCGCTCTTAACGAGAACAAGTCTACGCATGTGAATTTCACTTACAGAAGGGTTCACAATTTACCTCTGTTCATAAATTCTGGACAAATACCTTATGCAAATGAAGCGAAGTATCTAGGGATGACACTGGACGCTAAACTAAGGTGGAAACCACACGTAAAGAAGAAGCGTGACGAGCTCGAGATTAGGCTCAGGCAAATGTATTGGCTTATCGGAAGATTTTCGAAATTAAGCATATATAACAAACTGCTCTTGTACAGGCAGGTGTTAAAGCCGTCCTGGACATACGGTATACAACTTTGGGGTTGTACTAAGCCGAGCAACATTTCCATGTTGCAGACTTTCCAAAACAGACACTAAGAGCAATTTTGAATGCTCCATGGTATATTAGGAATAGTGATATTCACAGAGATTTAGGAATAGCTACCGTGAGTGAAGAAGTAACAAACTTTGCTCGAAAGCTAAATGCTCGCCTTCATGTTCATTGCAACAATGAAACAATCCGTACTCTAAACGAGACTCTTAACGATGTAAACAACGAGCGACGACTACAAAGAATAAGACCCTTCGATCTAGCGACGTAGGGTGAAGCCGCATGAATTACGGGTTAGTAGGTGCATTCACTGGAAAGCAACCTATCCAATGCGATTAACACTACGGAAGCGTAAACTACTTGTTAAGTTAACTTAGTTGTAGTCAAGAAGTATTATGAGAGAGCGAAAATTTACTACTATGAAGTGCGTTCTGGCAGTTTCATAGTGTCTCTCATAAATGGGTGGTTTTTTTAGCACGTGGAAATCGGGCATAACCAATATCGGCTACTTCGGTATTATATACCTGCTATAGTGGGCGTATTGGTATTGAAAGATTTTGGAGTTTAAGCCTCCGTCCACCCTAGTTTTCAAAAAAAAAAATGTTAAGCTCATTACTTGCGAGTACACGAAATCTTGCGACCTATACAAGCTTGCGATAAGCAGTTTAAGGGAAGTTTGGCCTGGAGCAAAACTTGCGGTTGTAGCTAAGGAATACTTCCCTACCTGGTACCCTGGGTACCTGGATCCCAATTGAACCCCCCTCCGGACACGTAATCCTCGAATTCACTAGACTCTGCAATCCCTCACTTCCAACTTACGATTTTAAAGTCGCTTAGCTAGAAGAGTACAGATGTGCCTACAGATCTGCCATTGTAGTAATCAAGCAGGAATCACTTGCTCCTCTATCTGAGACCAAAGGCGTGATGAGATGTGGTTCGGATCAAATCACTCTCCGCGTTTACAAAAAAGATGAGTTCGAAACCGAAAAGTTGCTCCTCATCCCCTTGACGCGGCTCCTGCAAACCCTTTAAGTCACCCTTCCAACTTTGGAAAACGATGCCGCCGCGGAACACGTGCCTCCTACCCGGTTTTCCGCCTCTTACGCTGACACTCCTTCGGACATGGTTCCGTCTCCATGTCTGACGGAGTGTCAGAGCATCACCATCGTTTTCCATGCGGCATCGTTTTCCAAAGTTTAAAGGGTGACTGCAGTACCGGGGTTCGGTATGCTAAACTACTTAAACACGTTCTTCTGAGCGAAGACGATCTTCTGGGTTCGTTTTAGGAATCGGAAGACCTTAACAACGCTGGTTGTTTCTCTGCCTGACCGTAGCAATAATGCTGCAGTTAGTTCAGATTAACCTCCAGCACTCCAAGAAGGCCTCGGCCTCCCTTCTTTTTCGTCTGGCTCAAGATCAAGAAGATATTGTCTTGATCCAAGAACCATGGGTTGTTGACAACATGGTTTGCGTACTCAAGACTCCTGGTTACTATACGTACTGCATGAGACAGGTAAGGCTAGATCTTGCATCGTAGCGTAAAGTAGTCTTAATGTATTTTTGCTCCCTAACTTTAGCGACAGAAACATTACCGTGGGAAGACTAGAGACGGTCAAAGTTTGGCACTGGCTGGCGCCTGCCCACGACATGACGGGCAGTTCTCTTGGGAACATCCTAGAGAAAGCCATCAAGGAAGCTGAACGACGCACGTAACACTGGCTTCATTATTGGGTGCTATGAGCAAAGGCTCATCACTCTGCTGAGTTGCTTTTTGATTATATTCCGAGAATCAACCTTATTGTTTGCAATACGGCTAGCGAACTTTGATTCCATTAGTAGGAGTCGACAAGGGATTTTATATACTCTCTAATCTCTGATTCCATCGCTGAATTGATTGTAATTTGGAAAGTCTCATCGTGACATTTTTTCTCTTACCACAAATACATTCAATTCAATACAGTCTTTATGATGCTCGTCTCCGCCAATCAACCTCCAAAAACTACAGGAAGACGCATTGGCTTTCATACAGAGATTCACTCATACAGATTCACTTCCTGTGACACCATTGAGCTTGATCTTAAGATTCACCCTGGCCCTCAACAAAGCATTATATTCCTCCTGCCCCCTCATACTTAATAAGGAAAACCGGCTTTGGGGACTTCAGAACAGGGTTGTCTCAGATGGATGCAGAAAACTCTTAAAAACGTACAGATACAAACTGGAATGCCTACAAAACATCAAATTCTACAAAAAATAGCTGTAGAAATCAAAACGATTATCTTGGCAAAGCTGCTTCCGTAGCAAAATAGAAGAAACCTCCGAAGCCTCCAGGCTAAGGAAAATCCTCTTAACCAAATCCTACGATACCCAGCTGCCTCAAAAAGAAGATGGCTTCTGGATTTCTTCTAAAGAAGAATCGCTGAATCTGCTACTGGATACCCACTTTCCGGATAGCTCCGAAGATATAAACAGTGCAAACCTCAACAGGTCAATGCCACATATTACTAACAAATAGGATATGATAACTAGGGACTGCTTTGGGCACTAAACAGCTTCGAACCTTCAAAACTAAAAAAGACATGGGACACTATCCTCCCTGCACGGGAGATAATTCAGAAAAGTTGGGTAGAGCTGTTCACATTCCGCTGTTATGGAGAGAGGTGAAAGCAATTTTCATACCCAAAGCTGACTAACGCGAGATACTCCCGCGTTAATCCGAAAGAACTCAGACCCATCAGCCTATCCCAAACACCTTAAAAGATTTCCTACAAATGCTTTAAACAAGCTAACACGATGGGCTGACAGCTAGGGTCTAGGCGTCAACCCTCACAAAACTAAACTCTTCCTCTTCACCAGGAAAATAAAATCCCATATCAACGCCCCCTCAATCAAGGGCTCTAGCTTAATCCTTTCTGAGGATGGTAAATATCGGGTCGTCACTAAGACAGAAAGCTTAGCTGGAAATCTTATATACAGGAAAGGGTTGATAAAGCTACGGTAGCACTCTTTTCCTACAAAAAAGCCATCGGTTACAAGTGCGGACATCAACCCGGAATTACTGGCTATATATCTCAGTCGTAAGACCGATACTGACGTATGGAACGGTAGTCTGGCGGATCTCCTTGGATAGAGGGCAAAAACCTGACAAGCTGAGCAAGGTTGAAGAATTTCTTGCTTATGAATAAGCGCAACACTTCGCAACACTGCCTCAGCAGCACTGGACATCCTGTTCCATCAAATTAGATGGACAAACAGCTGCAGTCACGGCCACTCGCCTCAAAGTAACCTCTCAGTGAATCGATAGTGAGATAGGACACTCCGCTATACTGGACGCATTCAGGTTCCCTTCAAGAAACATAGACCATAGCTCAGCATGAGTTCGACAATAACTTCTATAGACAACCATCCCCCTAGGTCCTTTTGGGATGATGGTGCTCCTCTGGAATGTGAATCGATCCACTTCTACACCGATGAATCAAAGACAAATTATTAAATAGTCTCTCTTTCCGACTTCCGGATCGTTGGAGTCGGAAAGAGAGACTCTTTTTCAAGCTGATATTATGGCAATAAAGGAAGTCTTGTCCTGGTTTAAGAATAATTTTATATCTTCCAAGGATATACCAATCTTTTCTGACAGTCAGGTGGGCAGCAAGCGCCTGGAATCTCTATAAACTCTAAGGTAGCCCTAGACTGCCGATCGTCTTTAAAGGAGATGTCGGAGCAATTCAACTTTCACCTGTACTTTGTGCCTGGGCATAGCGATATCGTCTTTAAAGGACATGTCGGAGCAATTCAACTTTCACCTGCACTTTGTGCCTGGGCATAGCGACATTCCAGCTAACCGCAAGGCTGATGAACTCGCCAAGCTTGGTACTGCTCTCTCAATTTTGCCTGACAAAGACTCCTTAGGCATTCAAATCTCCACATGCAAACTCTAACTTAAACTGGTTGCAATAGAAAGAACACATCTCAGATGGACGGGTGGTAGCACCTGTCTAGTGACGAAACAGATATGGCCAAAGCTAGATCTTACACGCTCCGAAAGGTCGCTGTTAATTATCTATTAATGAGTGCTACAAAGGGTGTCATTACAGGACACTGTCTTACAGTTAAGACAGGCTTGGTGTATATTCCATCGACTTCTGAAGGAGCTGCATGGATGAGGAGAAAGAAGAGACCACGCTCCACCTTCTCTTGACATGCTCCGCTCTCTCTAAGAACCGAAATCTTCACCTGGAAGATTTCTTCGATAACGATCTTAGCGATCTAAGTATAGGTACTACCGATCCAAAACATTTCTCACGCTTCATCAATAGCTCAAAAAGGTTCAACGAGTAGAAGGAATCTCTAGATCAATGTGGTATCCCCATGGACCTAAATAGGTCTAAGTGTGTCGGTTTCTTTGCACCCGACTGTCAATTCAACCTAACCTAACCTAGGGTACTCAAACATTTGGCATACATCTAAAAGTTGTCCATTTTTTTTGCATGGACGAGAAAAAGGTGTTTCATATTCGGCCGATCCTTTACTGAATAACAGACGCCGACCAGGAAGCGGCTCATTTTGACTCAAACGTTCATTATAGGTGAGCGTTGCCTTATCTGCTACCAGGGGAGGCGCCCAATCAAGGACTAGCAACCCCAAAAGGGATGGTCTTTTTTTGAGTCCCTGATGCACATTCAATTCCACGGCAGCTTGGATTATGACCTCTAGCTCCGCCTAAAAAACCCTGTGGCTGTCGTTGATTTCTATTTTGCTTAATCCCAGAGCTTCACAGATGAAGTTTGCGCCTATTCCGACGTCCATCCTTGCCATGGGTGTAGGCGGTGATCTCGTTATCTTCTGCGAATGTCTCTCTCTCCCATTTGCGAGTTTAGTTTGCCCATAATCACCTTTCTAGATTGTTTAATCTCGGACAATGGCAAGTGGCTGGGGCGAATCCAAGCCATAATCTGCTTACCTCTAATTACAGTTTGTAAGGATTCCTGGGTTCTTGAATGTTGCTAGACCTATTGCCAAATGTTTGTGTCGCTGCTCAGCCCGAGCCAACTTGTTACAAAAGTTTTAGTTTAACTGTTTTTTCAAATTTTGCCTGGCCTTGGAGACTTAACGAACTTTTCAGAAAATCAAAAAAAAAAAATTGCCTAGACCTGCTTCTTTAAGTTTTCAAAACCATGTATCAATATTGTTCCGCAGAAATAGTTCTTAGCCGTCGTTTTTGTAAAGAAAGCCGTTTGGTTTAAAAGAAAGTGTTTACGCTGTCATATCAAGTTTTGTACAAAGGCTGGAACCCTGATGCCGAATGTGTTTTAAGAAAGGCTTAAGTTTGAAAGATGCAAACCTAACTCTGTAAATTTCATAAACGGCACCGCATACTCTGTAATTGAACATTTGGAATCGTCTCATAGTATTGACCTCTCTTTATCCACCCTATCGGTTGTGAAGATAATACGTATAATCAACGGAAGCTTTCAAAATGACTTCCTTATTGCTTCGCTGAAGGTACAAATACATTCGTGCACCTACTTAACTCTTACCCCTCAAATGATTATATTGCTGTTCACAAAACCAAAACATCACCGTAATTGAATTGCTTTGTGAATGGCCTGAGTTTATCTTTTATCTTACCACAGTAGACGTTATGGTTTATCCAAACCTGACTTGTAATAAGTCTATCGTTTTACTGCCTCAGGCTGTCACCATAATTAGGTGACTGCTTGCAAATAAAAAAGGTCTTTCAATTATGTATTTAATTTTTTTTTAGCAAATAATTCATTTTATAAGACTGACAGGACATTTTTCATTTCCCAGCTAATTACCGCCGTGAGACTGTAAACAGAAAATTAGTTTTATCTTTCCGTTGTACGTGTTTTATTTCAATCTAAAAAGGATACTAGAAAACGACACTCAGGGAGTACAGCGTGCGAAAAAAAAAAACTGAAAAGGAGAGAAAATAAATAATGAATAACACCGAAAGCATTTTCCGGCAAATTTTAATCATTATCCTTCTTAATCTGAAGTAAGTGACGAAAAGATTTTAAGTAGGTTTGAACCTGAATTAAGAAAATCAGTTTAAATCCAAGCGAAGAAAATTTTTTAAGTGAATGAATATTTTTACCTGCAGCTAGATGCATGAAATTAAAAAAAATTTTATGCTAATGTTGTTGGCCATGGCTTAGAAAAGTAATCGGGGTTGATTATGATTCGTGGATGCATCCTAACTATAATTCTTGTTAAACATCTAGTATCTTCACACCACATGCTTTCCTTTAAACTTTCTTACAGCTGTCCTTTTTCTTCCTGAAAATGTATAACCCTTATAGCATGAAAATGAAAACGCTTAACGTGAGCACCTGTCTTGGTCTGACGGTAGGCAATTCAACAAAGATGGTAAAAATGAGCGTTTACCCGCCCCATGATCAATCTATGTTCTATACAGCACAAGAAATCACCCAGCGCAATATTAAGTCACGTTATGGCATGAACTTCCTCCTTGCTAGAGCGGGCCTATCTTACACCTCTTCAGGTCTAAAAGCCTAGGAGCCCGGATACAGGACTACTAGACCCGCAAATGTTCCCGTAATAATAGGTTACCATATTCACCATGAAAGCCTGCTAGGAGGCCTACCCCTTTTGATCCTGGGCGCAGATAAATCAAAACCGACCTGGCTCATGGGCGCTCTGCCTCCCATTGTACCAGAATGGGAGGCAGAGCGCTCAATAAGCCCCGCGGGGCTTATTTCCCAAAAAACAGGAATTAAGCCCCGCGGGGCATCTTTCCTTTTCGAAAAGGAAATAAACACCGCGGGGCTTAATTCCTTTTGCTTGTGGGGCTTATTTCTTTATCGAAAAGGAAATAACTCCACGGGGCTTAATTCCATGTTTTTGGGAAATAAGCCCCGCGGGCTTATTTCCGTGGGGGTTCTTTCACTGCACCTATGTCTCCTCCTTTATCTCCCAGACGGTATAAAGTAAATTTTTTTAAACAAATATCGGGCATAGTTTATCTTTGTGAAAGTTTACACAAAACTAAAACAAACTGCAAAAATTCGAAGATTTGGCTCGAAAACGTAAAAACATTTGCGAAAACGGTTTTTTTAAAGATTTTTTGTCCCTTAACGGTTATGACGATCTTGAGCAAATTTGGCTGAAGTATGTAACGTTTAAAAGACAAGCTAACTGCATTAAAAACGTTTCAAATTGCCGTTTCCAACCTCAAGTTTTTAAGTATGTTTAACCAGACGACATAAAAAACAACATGATTTACCGTTTTCTCAGAATTTTAGCAAAGTGGCCACCGGAACGCAGCTGGTTGTAAAATTGAAAAAAAGCCTAACGGTGATTAAAAAAAAATCTTAACTGCTGTCTTATGGATTTAAAATTTTAAAAATGGTGAAAAAGGCCAAGAGCATATATTTCCTTCCACCTAGTTTTAAAACGGTAAAAGGCAAAAATTTGAAATGAATAACGAACGAAGTCTATCTTTTGAAATATAAAAAAATGAAGCATTTTTGAAAGAACTCCCCCCAACCTGGATACGCCACTGTGTCTGGTCAGTACTTGGTCGGTACTAGCAATAGTATGCAGTATGCAATATGGTGTGTCCGGCCGATCGAACTCTGGAAAGGGCTCAACCAAAATGGTTGATTTTGGAAATAGGTTTTTAAGGAAAAGAGGTTAGAAAACCCTGCAATAGGGCGAAGCTTTGCAAAAGTGACGATATTGCAGTGATCTGCAAGCTGTTGAGGACATAACACACCTACTGCTCAAGTGCGAGGCTATTTTGGGGGTGCAGTGAAATAACCCCCACGGAAATAAGCCCCGCGGGGCTCATTTTCCAAAAAAAAAGGAATTAAGCCCCGTGGGGGTTATTTGACAGATTTTTTCGTTAATTTAATAATTTTTTAACGCAGCTTGCTTTTTTTTATTTATTTTGTACTTTATCGAAATCTGAGGAAGATCGCTTTTACCGTTAAGATACAAGAAGATCTAAAAAAAATTGTTTTTGAAAATGCCTTTATGCTTTTGAGTTAAATGTTAGAGGGTTTTGAAACTTTGAAATTCGCTGTAATTTTCCTTAAAATGTTCGAAAATTTCTGATGGGTGTGAGTTTTTTTATATGATTTCTCTTAATAAAACATGTCTTTTCATGCATTTTTACGATTTTTTTTTTGCGAAAATGCTTCAAAACGGCTGTGTTTAAACTTTTTCTAAATATACGACGTAAGCACTTCGTGAACTTTGAGTTGCTTCATCGTGTGTTCAATAATGGCTTTGAGCATTAAGCGGTTCCTAAGTTTAAAAGCGCACATTAAATTTTGGCTTTCTACGACTTACCGTTCAAAAGTTATAACACGATCGAACAGACAGACGGGCGGACAACGTAGGGACACTATAAGAGGTCCTTTTTCCAATTTTGGACGGACCGCTAATACCTACATTGTCTGTATGGGAGTATAGTGGACCAGTTGTTGAATCTAAGTGTTTTTTACGATAGTAGTAGCCTCCATCAAAAAGAAAGTGTTAGATTAGGTTAAATAGGGGTGTGGTGAAAAGGGCCTCACAAACAACAGGCGCTAAAACGGGCCCATCGCAGAGACGATTTAAAATAAATCCCAAAGTGGCTCCACCGGCCAAATATAGGATTAATTTGACACGAGCACTCTTTTTCTGCCATTTTGACTCTCAAAAGGAAAATTTCATTAGAGAACGTATTAGTGACAAATTTGTCGTACAGGGACAGTTTGATATTATGTCTCCACCGGCAATTAAAAGAGGATTAGTGGGAGACTAATAAAAATAAACGAACACTCTGTTTCTGTCGTTTTGGCTCTCAAAAGAGAGTGCCAATGTCATTTCCCAGAAGCGAAAAACGATTTTCGCTGTAAAAATCACAATAGAAAACGTACTTGTGACATATCTGTCGTACAGGGACGGCTTTAGTTTCCTTTTTTGATTCTCAAACTGTTACAAAGGTGCAGAAAATAGGTTTGTGAATTAGCGATGTGAACCGATTAAAATTTTTTTCACCGGTTTTAACCGATTACTTCTTCCTGTTTTTGCAGGTTTTTCAATTTAAGTGTTAAATTTGTAAAAATTTTGTTTCAAATTTTTAGAAACTCCTCAAAATAAGAAAAAGAGAAGAAAAAAAGAATTTGTATTTTATTGGAGCAAATCGGAGTTTTGGTGGGTAAAACAGAGTTGGTCGACTGCATCATCGTGCAACCTGCTCCTTCTTGAGGTCAGGATATATCCCGATGTCGAAAACATACGCTCGGAAGGTACAGAAGTTGCTGGCACTGAAAGATACTTCAGAGCAATTTTATTCAACGGCGCCAAATGCTGATTGTTTTTCAGCTTCAACAGCTTCTGCGTCCTTTTCTCCTGGCCTAGGCTTAGTCTCCAAATACATCCGCAGTATATTGATGGCGCAGTATTTGATTGACGTGCCTAGTTTCATAAGGCAACAGTCTATTTCTCATGTTGCGCTTTACTTCGGAGAAAAACAGTTTACCTACTTCTGTTTCGAGCTTTTTTTCTATGCTTTTCAAATTTCATACAACCCACAAATCACAGGAATCACCAACAAGCTAGTCGGGTATTGGTCGCCACTCACCAATATAGTCGCTTCTTCAAATATTTTTAAAATATTAACTACATCATAATGCCAGTGCAGTATTTTCTATCTTAAATATTCTTATATATTTTCTATCTTAAATATCTTAATATTTTCTATCTTAAAAATTCCGCGTACGCCCGACGAATTAGATGAGGAGAGGGTCCTTCTTTCCGTAACTTTTGCTTGATGCGACTTTTATTTTTACTCGCAAAAAAAATAATCGGTTGAAGAAAAACAACCGGTACTTACCGGTTTTTCGAAAAACTGTTTTTTTTTAGGTTTTTTAAAAAGGGGTGAATGGGATTTATAAGAGGATTTTTTTTTAATCGCTTACCGAGAGGATTTAAATTTGTATGGGTAATCGCGTGATTTGTAGAGGATTTAATAGAGACTTATATTAATCGTGGATAAGTACCCGGTGGAGACATGGTATTAGTTTCCCTTTTTATTTATTCTCGAACTGTTACAAAGGTGTATAAAGTAGGTCTGTGAATAGGCTGAATGGGATTTATGAGAGCATTTATTTTTAATCGTTTGCCAAGAGGATTTAAATTTGTATGGTAAACTGCGTGATTTGTTTATATTAATCGCGGATTTGTGCCCAGTGGAGACATGGTAAAACGCTCATAATTCACAATGGGAAATAAGTTTATAACATAAACGCAAGTGTTTGTGTGCGTTACATTTTTATAAGATGGAATTCACCCCCTTACGTGATACAATATACCTATGGACAAGAATTGATTGATATTACCCTTGCTTCAAAAACGAATTGGTTAGAAAGCATGGTTGGAGAGCAGTAAACGAAGCGCCGATAACGGACCAGCGATTGATACGCTTCAAGTTTACCTTCAGTTCAGGGTTTAAAAGAAATTCCAGCAAGACCAAATGGGTAAAATTTTTAGAGGTTTTAAATACATACCAAGATACCCAATAGGTCACGTAGGCCTCGGCTTAAGGATTTTCCATATATCGGCTTTTAGCTACCGATTCTACACATCGGTTAGCCCTAAGAACTTCTGTGAGTACATGGAGCTATAGAAGCAAAGGGTTCTGGAAAGAAGCCTTGTCCGCGCGGCAAGATTGTTTCCACAAGTTAAAACCTTGCGAACAAACCTTTGGGCCATGTTATTAGCACTACACTCTAAGAATAATGTTTTTCTCAAATAACGAGGTGATTTGTAATAAATTTCCAAAATAAATATCCATCGCTGTAAATAAAAATTATTTCCAAATAAGTTATACAATTTGGATTTTAGATACCGGTATCCGATGTGTGTACCTACAGAGCGCTTCCATTCTGCGAATTTAACGACAGAAATAAGCTTTCCCCTGGGACTGCAAACACCATTCAGAAGCTACACTTTTTCTACCATTTTTGTCGGTAGGTATTCCAAATCCAAGTGCTTGCCATATTTAAATGGCAGATACCCTTACTGCCAGAAAGTCAAATGTAAACGACATTCAATACACCATTCTTTTCACTCGACAACTTTACTCCACGGTGCTGTGGTGTGCCCAGGCAATCGTGTGCCTCTGAATAAATCATGAACCGATTTTGCATTCAACGAGCGCCAAGTGTTTGCCATATTAGCAGCTAACCAACCAGCTTGACTCCATCTATCCAGAGAGCGCAGATACATGTCTATTGCCTAGATTCACGAGCCCAATACAGATTTAATAGAAAAATAAATCATGGGGGCTCCTCGGGGCAACCGAAAATTAATCACGGCGCCTACCTTAATGCATTTGGGCTTTGGGCCATTACAGAGATATTTTGAACGACCACCGCTTCGGACACGCATTATTGTATATTCAATCGTGAGCAGATTGAAGCACAAATGCAATCAATAGTCACCAGATAAATCCGAAGATCCAGTGTTGAATTTGCACCTGGCTGTTCAGGCTACACACCTTCTCCCGCAGCTCTTCCCAGGTTCAAACTTTCAATTTCGATTCAGGTTTTATGCATGAGATTGGATAATAAATTCAATTCTGGTATAGACGACGACGACGACACGTAACCGAGACACTGGCGTCAAAGATGAGTTGAGAGGAGCGTGTACCTTCTTCACGACACAAAAGTGTGGATGCGGAGGTAACGAAATTCACATAAGTTTTGCAAAAGTTTTATTATAACATCAAATGGCACGACAGATCACTACTTAAAGTGAGCTAAAGTGATGCCAAACGTTACGACCAGGCATAAGGATAAATATATTCAGATATAAATCCCTTTTGAATGCGAATGAAATTTGTCTGCATTCGGTTGTTGGGGGTCGTTTCATCCTACATCCTGCAAGGATTTTGCAGGATTTTCTCTTTATATAACACAAATTCCTCTGGGTGTGGGGGCATATATATTCATGGTTAGATGGTTAAGATGCTCTAAAATGGTTTCTGGAAGGATTGATGAATTGTGGAGCACGATTGTACCATACACTGTTAAATATAAGAGTCTCGGTGATGGGGAGGATTTTGAAAATCGAACGCTAGCAGGCAAGGATGTAAATGTCATGTAATCTTTTATTGAGACAACAAATGATTATTGACTGTAGGTTTAGAAAAGCTGGTGTTATGATAGTTTTGATCTATTTTATCATGTCGTACATTTTAGAACATACGCTTATGTTAGAAGACTTTAAGAACTACAATTCTACAATTCTCTTCCTTCTAAATGCTTTTTTTTTTGAGATCTGAACTTTGAGATCATGTCGCTTCTTACCATTGATATTCGGATCTCAGATTGTTTAGTTATTTGTTCTGCTATTAAGAATCCATGAACGAAATTTTCTTTTATGATTTTGTAAACTCAGCTCTTTCGGAAAGCTTATAGGAATAGCCTCAGAAAATTCAACAAACACTTCCGGTACAGCAAGGCTAGACCTATAAATAGAGTGGCGCAACAGCTCGAGGTGAACCAGGGCCAACTTCTCAACAATGTATGCTGGTGTGTTAATTTCTTTACATACAAGACCTAGGCTTGTATGTTAGCCCCTAGGCTAGACCTAGGCTTGTGGAATTTGGAACAGAAAGCTCACCTGCTCTTAGAAAGTACATTACTACCCCAGATGCTTTTAGCATTCAGCAAGTATTGCCTATTGTCGGCACAAAAATAGGGTGCCCACAAGGGAAAGTATTGTCATGGGGAGACGAGCTGAGGATAAACTACTTGAAACATAAACTAATCCAAGGCTTCGAATCTGAAAGCGCATTCAGGATGCCTCTCGACGATTTGCTTGCAGAATATATAGCTTCCAGAAAAAAATCCTCGTAGTGATCCTTCCACGAGATGAATGGAAAATATTCACGGACAACTGCCCCAGGCAGACTATTCCGTTCGAAATCTTTTCCATTTTTCAGGCGGAAGTCCTTGCCATCTTAGGACAAATCTAAGTTCTAGCCCAAGAGGAAGAACAATATCCATCTTCTCGGACAGCTAAGCATCTCTCAAGCTTGACTCAGCCTTCATAAACTCGAAACTTGTTCCAAAATAGTTATCGCCATTCAAGAAGCAAGAACTAGCTAAAAAGCAACCTTGCCATCCTTCACAGGACTCCAGCCGATGGCGGCTTTAACGAATAAGTAGACTGATTTAAGTTGAGTCTGGAGTTAGTAAGTAATGACTAGAAACGTAGCTTTAATCGAATCCAACGAAGTCCAGTAAATGTGATGAAGAGCTTAGGTGTTTGGCTCGTCAGCCACGTCAGCCTGACGTCAGTCACAACGTCAGCCCCAAAGATCCGCCACCTTATGCGAGCAAAGGCAGGACAACTACAAGGAAGTGTTCCGCTGTATAGTCGTCCTCTGCACAGACAGGACAGGTGGTGGTGGTAGATTTTCTTAAGCCTAACTCATTGAAGTGTTTAGCAAAATCTTGGTGGCCCTTAAAGACTCCTACAAGAAGTCTGCAGTCGATTCTCCTGAGATATAGAATGAAAAACGCAGACGCCTTAAAGTTTACTGGGCGTTGGCGTTTAGTCACGAGAAATCCAAGTATCAATGGCAGACGTGGCAACAGATGCAGGCAAACATAGCCCGGGTTCGGGTCCTGAGAAAACCTATTCTGACCCATGTCGAGCAAGCTCATTAGAGATTTCATTTCCCTTGATACCAGTATGACCTGGGACCCACACAAGATTCACTGTATTTAGCCTCCCGACTAAGTTCAACGCATTCTTGAGTTAAGCTCTGTCTTGAACGAGGTAAAAGGGTTGAGCAGCGGATTTAGAGCGGTTTTGCTTCTTCCCTCCATCTCCACGCGCCTGTTAGTCACAATACAACGCATATTCATAAGGATAGCGGAAACCTTTTACCTAAGGAGTAGCCGAGTCTAATGTTCTTTTTCCAGTACCAACCCCTGCCCGGTTTCGGCCCTATCTGACAATATGATGGCATTCTTTTCCTGGCTCAAAGTCTGGCCGAAGCCATTCCATTTCCTGAGGAAAGTCGACTTGGTGGTTTTGTCGCAAAAGGATTTCTGGGGTCATTGCGGCAGAGGGCATGTCAATAAAACGGGGGTCGAAGGACAATTCTCGCACAAGTTCTTCAAAATTTCAAGCGCGTGGTACCAAAGACCACCTCTCCTTAAGTGAAATATGGTTTTAAGTGTATACCCCTTAATATTTTTATCACGGGTTCATCAAAGCATCTAGAGCAGAGCCCGGTGTGCTAGGGAACAAACGTTCTTTGGAGTTTGTCAAGAGGGGCAGTAAAACGCAGTAGCACACAGTTCCGCGCTTGTTACACGAAACAACCAACGCGTATGAGAGAGGAGGTCTTCCGATGGCCGTATAGATCCAGAGGACCCTTGTCGGAGATAGGGTCCAAGTCTTGCCAAATGATAGTTTTGGATTCCATATGCTTTGACCCAATAAGTTTTCTATCAAGTATTACTCCCGAATATTTGTTCATCGGATATCGGGATAGTGACACCTTTAAGAACGAGCTAAGTCAGACTAGTTACATTCCTCTTTCTTATAAAAAGAACAACCGTAGTTTTAAGAAGATTCATTGAAAGTCCATTCCCAGTGCACCAATCCTCGATCAAGTCTAGGGATCTCTGCGAGGGCACACAGTCCCTAAGTTTGGTCACAGCTCCAGTATTCATAACCAGCGTACGGGCAGCTTCGAGCATTGGCGTGCTTCCTGGATATACTCACGGGAGAGCCCACGACGGGGTCCGGTTTTCATCTGTCAGTACAACTCTCAATAGGAGCAGACTTCACTTTTAAGCCCTGCGCGGGTAGACTAATTGGCCTTAGGGGGAGTTTATCTCATAGCGAGCTTGGGTTGATTCTTCTTGCTTTCTGGTTCAGCAGAACAGGAGGCAACCATGGAAACTGCCAAGGACCTGATTGAAGATGAAGTCTCTTCGTTCAGTTGTTTTCCTTTCTCCTTCTATCGGCCCTTAGTCAGACGCACCTCCGAGCCCGCCTCTTCCAAAGCCTGTTTAATCACCGGAGTATCCCGAGTCGTCACGTCAGAAGCAGTATGGTGGGTGGCAGCCTTACTCACGTTCAGATTACCGAGCAAGTCGGACACAGAACTACAAGAGTGGCTTGGTAGTTCAAAAATTAATGTTGGGGTCTCCAGAATCCGAGCCCTGGCCGTAGTCGAACACACTACGGGTGGTTTTTGGCCATGGTCAGTGCATAAAAACAAACTAGGGTCCGCGGGGTCGTCACACCGTCACCTCATATAAGTGAAGCGCCCTTGCGGGCATTAAACTTTCACGGCCAACATTTTCTTGACCATTCTTCTTAACATTGTCTTTTTTATAAATTCAGCATTTTTGGTAGAGACTTGAGATGCTCCAATTTGCTACTATATATTAGTCACAATTCGTTTGAGCATTTGTCAGATCCTCGCAGAGGAGAGAAAACAAGTCTAGCTTTTAGATAGAGAAAAACGGTTTCTGCACCCAGACTTAAATCAGTCCCGATGGTTAGGTTTGTTGGGTTTATAGATGTCCCTGCGACAACGGTGGTCACGGCTCACTAAAACCAGTAGATGCATTCATTTCGTCCGTTTGGGAACCTTCCGATCACCAGAAACAGAAACAAAGAAAAACCAATGTTAAAGGCTGAAAGTACCGTTCTCTTGGATCCATCTGGATTAGTGTACAAATCTAGTAGGTCCTTCAGATCCACATTGCTTAGATCTTCGAGCTCATTGAAGAAGTAATTGTCGAGAGAGTCTTTTTTCTTCTTTTCATTCAAGCCCGAGGTTATGGTCTGAATTTGGGGGGCATAACCCTCGCACTCCTACTGCGTATTCCTAACAGACAATGGTGCTTTTGTAGGGTGCGCTGATTGGACCTCAGAATATACCGATAGGCCACCCGTTCCATTTGTGCGATCCATGGATCTTTAGGCATTCCTTTCTTTCGCTATTATTTTGGAATGTTTGCCTTTGCCTTTTTGACAAGGTTCGTAGGATCTTCCCTTTGAACATGGCAATACCAACTGAGTCGGCCGTGCTTCATTTTTCTGGAGTAGGTTCCTTAACGTGGAGGCTTCCTCGGAAATTTGTTCTTGCAAAGTAACTGCCTAGGGTAAAAGGGTGCTGGGTAGGCACATCCAGCGTATCCTCGTGTGATGTGGTCCAGCCGCCATCAGTCTTCCTAAGCGAAGACATCGGTATCGACGCTTTGAAGAGCACTTTCCTCAGTCTAGACACTTTAGTTGTAATTTCAATTGCGAATGTTGGCGAATTTGATCCTTTTTTTAGGATTTTTACGCTCTCCTTGTAGGTCGTCCATTCGATGAGTCCTTCTTTCGCAAGGTTGTATTTAAATCTTGAGGTCTTAATGACCTCCTCAATCTTAGAATTCCACCAGCGAAGCGTTTCTTTCTCCTTTGATGCTGTTCAGGCTGGATTTTGCAAAGGAACTAAAGAGCATTCCGTTCGACTGTACCGTCGATCTCTTGTTCGTCGTTGATAAAAGACTTTACGCGTTCACACTGTACAACAGAAAATAGCCCTTATGCAATGTTGTAGACCCTAAGCCCCTGCTATTGGCGTTGTTCAGAAGATCTCCATTCTTGATGATCGTGCAAAAAATGCTGTGATTCTGCTGATGAATAGAGACTTTCAAGGAGTCGGGGAGTTGAGAGGAGAAAATCAACTCTCTGCAATTACTTTCGGGACTCTCGAGAGTGGCCTGAGAGCTACTCGCAGTAATTTTACTCTCATGTGGACGCGCGCCTTTAGGCTTAAACACAAATACTTTCACATCGTCAAGGTATGTTGAATTGGCCGGTCGAATCGTGGATCTTTTTCACCCAGATTAAATGGTCCATTCCGCTGGACAGCGGAATTCGTCATCGCTGTCAAATATCCTGAAAAAAATGTTTTTCCCAAGGCCTCAGCTCAGTTAAATTGGTCATCCTTACAACCTTTGGATCTGTACTTATATATGCCCTTGACAGGTTCTTTAACCATTTGATAAAACTTTAAAACCTTATTCCTATTTTATTCGAAATTTTTTTCTACCTTATGAGAAGCTGGTGTTCCTGATATTTTTTTTCTACACGTAGGGTATCGAGAGCCGTTCTCTTGCTTCTATGCAGAGCGGCCGTTTGTTTATTCCTCTTTGTTGTGGTGATCGTGTCAGAGGTGAGATCGGAGATGGTATCTCAATAGCCAATAATAATTTCGCCATTGGCTTTAAGTACATGATGCTTCCAGTATGGTCTTCGAAGAAAGTCCATCGCCTCAAGTTCGGACTTACGAGCCCTTAAGTATGCTAAAATAGTTATACATTAAAAGTAGGGTTGTGTCAACTTCTTCTTTTAGAGACATTGTTCCTTTTCACGATCTAAAAAAAGCCGACAGTTATTGCATCGGCAACGATGGAGAAATGAAATGAGCGCTATTAAGAGCTCCAAGTGCCGGCCTCCCATATTTGAAACGATTAGGAAGACTAAACCGCCGACTACCCGACGTAGGGATCTTCCATGACTTGGCGCCCTTTGAGTTTGTCTGCTTAAGCTTTGATTCTCGCATTGGCGCATTGAAAAGGACGGATCTTTCTGTCAATGCTATCGATGACCGCCTACTTTTATTTCCTTGTTGTCGTGAAGCACCTTTCAAACACCAGAGAGCAAAGAAGCAATTAACATTTCCCTTAATAATTCTTTATAGTCGGATGAAAATTTTGTCATCGAATTTAATTTAGAAAAAAAAAACTTTGGCACATGCCAATCTGATAGCAAAGACAAGTCCTTTGTTGAGGGAACTTTCTCTCGTTGTGTCTTATGGTGCACGCCGCACAGTTCTAGAGTGTCATTGAAATATTCATTATTCGAAATGAGTTCGAGGTGCTATTGTGCCGCCTGCCTCTCGCTGTTTAATCAATTATGCACAAAGGATATAAAGTGGACAAATCGCTGCTTTTGATAAAGAAATGGCAAAGAAACCATTACAGCCCGCCACAGCGTCATAAGCAGGTCAAGCTGTGGAAATGTGTGCGCTAGTTACACTTCAAAAGGATCCTCTTTTTGGTGCATGGGGTCTATTCAAAATAAAAAAGGTTACTTCCCGCTTGGTCGATTCCAAGATATTATCCGAAGGTGGAACAAACTGCATCGAGGTCACGACGTAAATTAATTTTCGTATCTTGCATAATATTTCCTTGGGTAGAAAATAAAAAATCGTTTTCGGCAAGAACCGGAGATCTTAAAAAAAATTATATTCCTTTTATGCACGCCACAACATTTGTGTACCTAGTTGAAATGTGGAAAGGACACGAAATCGTCGTTGTTCTCGTTCTCAGTGCGATTGTTCCCGATGAAGTTTGTTCCGGTGTGATGAATAGACTCGCTGGTGGCTGGTGGTACATATTTTATGCTAAAATATAATCAACAGTCTTTCCCACGAAGTCGTTACGCTTCTTAACCCCAATAATCACAACTTAACACAATCCAAAAGGGAGAAGGAACAAGTGCCTCTAATTGATATGTAAATTAAAAGTCAAATTCTTATACCTTTTTCGGATTGAGGATAAAGTGTGAAGAATGTGCCACAAGATGATGGGTTGAAGTTTGTTTTACGGATACGCATAATAATGAAATGATGCTAATGGAACTCAGTTAATATACATATCTTTGGAGTTGATCTGTTTGATAAACATGTTCAGGTCTTAATTTGTGTTCTCTACAAACCTAATAGCGTTGCGGGCGGTATCCACATAAACTTGGGTGCAATAAATGTGATAAGGAGTGACTCTGCCACGCATGGAAAATGTTTTCACATTTTAACACCAACTCACTAAAATCCAATTAGTCCAAGAATACATCAAACTTTTTTATTTTATTTTTGGGTATGGTATGTTGACCTTTAAAAGTTTGCGTAATAAATTGTCGAACAATAAAGAAGTAAAGACATAAGTTTTGTCACAACACAATCCTACGAGAGCTTTAAAGTCTTCTGAAATTGGTTTTCTTATTGAACCCAAAATCCTGAGTCGACGAATAGATGGTTTGATCTTTTTTTTCGACTCCAGACTAGGCTCTTCTTTAAACCTGACCCAGGGTTTATTATAATTTTAAAATATATATCTATATATATATATATAATTTTAAAATATAAATCGCCGTAGACCTTTAAGACCTTTTAGAGATATGATCGAGACCGACAGGTGCATTGAATAAGCCATTTGTCCATTTCTCCATTGAGGACCACAGCTCGGAATCCCTTAGGAGGACAGCTGTTTAAGCTGCCTTCCTGCTGCATTATATGTCCAAGGTTTAGTAGAACTTCCAGGACTGGGGTGGGTGTAGTCTTTAGGGGCCCATGTTATTCCCATGCAGCTTGCATGTTTAACCTTGGCAAGGTTAGAGAGATGACACTTTCTTACTGTAGCCTTCCACCATGCAACTGCACCGTAAGTTAGGATGGGTTTTACAACCTCGGTATACATCCAGTGTCCCATGTTTGGTTGCAGTCCTTATTATGCTGCCGAACGTTCTGCGGCAGGCGTATAATGCCACGTATGCCCGCTTCGCACGATCTTCTATATTATCCCTCGAGCTGAGTTAAGAGTCCAATATGACAGAATTCTTACGCTCTGCTTATAGGTCGTCCACTTGATGAGCCCATTTTTTGCAACGTCTCATCTAGATCGTGGAGTTCAGATCTATTCCTAGATCTTGAGCCCTTGATGAACTCCGCGATCTTGGAGTTCCACCAGGGAGGGCGTTTTTTCCCTCCAGCTCTGCTATTTGGCAGGATTTTTCGAAAGAACTAGAGAACACACTGTTAATTTATTCGACTGTATCGTAGATTTCATGTTCGGTAGTGAGGGATGGGGGATAGCCTTGTCGTGCTTGTGCGAGGGATGATAGTTCTCTGCAGTTACTTATTTAATTGACCTCACCCAGTTTGCTCTTATTGGGTTTTTGAAAACCTACCTAGCCTGAGAGCCTACCTGTATCGCGAAGAGTATCCCGCAGTGAACTGATAGCGATGTCTGCTTAGATGCTCTCCTGTTCTGTGCAAAAATGAGATAACATTAAGGTTTTTGTATGCATAAAAAATTTCGACCCTAATCCTTAAATCCTATTCTTTTTTCTGCTGCTCCTCGAGAGGCCCAGCTGTTCCCTCTCGAGCAGCAGCCTCAGGTTTGTTGTGGCAACCTTGCTATAATGAAGGTTTATTTGGACTTCCATCGTTATTATTTGTAGTCTCTACCACCATCACAGCGTCCGTTGCTGTTTCTGCCGAAGACTTGGTGTAGGAAGACACCAAGTCTTCGCAGTTCGCCTAAGCACCTTAAAGGTAACCTCGCTGGTTGCAAAGGCCAACAGTTACTGCTTTAACGCGTTAAGGTTCCCGGGTATCTCGCCGAAGGCGACAATATAGCCCTGGAGTCTTTTCTTGGTTCTTCCTAACTTATAATTTCCCAAACCTGCATCGTAACCTGCGGAGAATATCTTTCCCGTCCATAAAGTATTCCCATCTCTGAAATAGTTAGGCTACCCTTTGCCCTGTTTGCGACTTGGTCTATGCGGAGGTACTTGGACTTGGTCTATTAGGTACCGCACCATCCCACAGCTGTATTCCTTCCACTAATGATTGGCAAAGTTCGATACCTGGTCGTTGCAATCAATGTATGTGATGCCATTGGACCATCTCATTCTACCATAGGTAAGGGCACTAGTACCCGTTTTTTTTTTTCAGAATGAGGCTGATGATAGCTGCTCCGAGGGCTTGCTCAATCTTCCTGTCACACTCAACACTTAATTGTCCGCTTGGTTTCTTGGAGTCTACTATAGAAAGCTGAAGGGTATTCCTCGTCACCTCGCTGTTTTGGCAGGCCTGGCACGTAGGTGCCTTGGGACTTCCCAAGGTGATGGCACTGCATTTTACCTTCTTCGGTGTCCTTGAAGCGTCCTCGGAAGATCTTCGAGGCAAACGTTTCCCTTTTCTGCCTTTCGTCATTCGGTCTGTCACTGGGTCCTTTCCTTGGGTTGCAGTACCTCTTTTGGCAATAGGCCTTCTATTGGTTTCGAGGGATGTCCTAGTAGCGGCATCTTCCCTCGGCCTTCTAGACTTGCCCGGTTTGCCACACGTACCCTTAGCCTAAGGGTGAGGTTAAGTTGAAGTGGCGGTCGGGCCCAAAGGTAGTAGGTAGGTCCATTGTGATACCATATAGATCTAGAGATCCCTCCTCCTCGTTGAACCATTTTGAGCTATTGATGAAGCGTGAGAGATCTTTTGAGTCGGTGGTACTTAGATCGCTAAGATCAATATAGAAGAAAGCTCCCAGGTGAAGATTTAGGTTCTGAAAGGAACGGGGCATGTGCAGAGAAGTTGCAGAGTGGTCTCTTATTTCTCCTCATCCATGCAGCTCCTGCAGAAGTCGTTGAAATAGCCACCAAGTCTTGTTGCATGCCTACCTATCAGACAGTGTCCTGTAATGACACCGATTGTGGGACTCATGTGCAATCTATTCAGAGCGATCAAGCTTTTGGAACGTTTAAGATCTAGCTTTGGCCATATCTGTTTCGTCACAAGACAGGTGCTTAAACCCAACCATCTAAGATTTGTTCGTTATATTTCATTTATTTCAAGCAAAAATTTGCATGTAGTTTGTCAGCCTTGCAGTTACCCGGAATGTCGCTATGCCCAGGCACCCAGCACAGGTGAGTGCCGACATCTCCTTTAGATATGATTGGCAGTCTAGGACTTGTTTAGAGTGATAGACTGATAAGACTGATTCCAGGCACCTGATGGCCGCCTGATTGTCAGAAAAGATTCGTTTATCATTGGAAGATATGAGGTTATTCTTAAGCCAGGACAAGACTTCCTTTATCGCCATAATTTCTGCTTGGAAAACACTATAATGATCTGGAAGTCGGGAAGAGAGGCTAAGATTAAGTCGTTCTAAGAATGTGGTTAGGTATAATTTAATCAACTTATAGGTTTGAGGGTGAAAGTATGTGGGTAACTCAATCGAGACAATTTGTTGCGGTAGCTCTGACGGTCGGAAAGCGAGTGCCTCTTGCATGTATCGTCCTTCTTCCTCTTGTTTGTCTTTTGGTGGTGGGTTTGTTCGTCGTGGTATATCAATATCATAGTGAAAATTAAGGGTGATGCTTCATATATATGCTTGGCCTTCTTAAACAGCCTCTTGCGCTCCAGGCCGGGAATAACCTTCTGGATTTTCTGCCGTGCTTGGTCACCTTTTGTCGGCGGATTTCTCTTCAAAATCATCGGAATGTTCAGCGAGTAGCTGTTCCTCCCTTTCCATTGAAATATCGTCAGTTTCGATCAAACAGGCTGCTGGATCGCACGGAACCACAGGTTGTCATCCTTTTTTGACATTTAGCGTGCCCTCTGTCACATCCTTTATTGTTTTTTTTTTTGCTAAAGTCTAAAATGTTGTTCCTACGTGAATGGCCGGAAAGGGTATAGTCTGCCCTGGCAGAGCCGCCTTACCGGGATAAGGCTAAAGTGTGTCTACATGTCTTCGACTGGGCACCTGAGAGAGCTCATTAAGAACTGGTTTAACTCCCAGCATTGCATCCTTCGGCACGGTTTGCAATATGCTCACACCAGCACTGGAGTCCGGTTTGGCAGAACTTAGTTACTCGCTCCTCAGCCGAGCAATGCTGCTTGAAAATCCGCGACTTAAGCCCCCACACCGGCGTGATAGGAGATGACGCACGCGACAAGACGCTTGCCACGTGCGGGTGGAAACACCCTACAAGTTCCAAGTTCCATGTTATTCAATGAATGGAAAACTTGTGCGAGTACAAAACATAGTAAAAAATGTTTTATACAACACATAAGTTTTGAATTTGTCGTTTTATGTGTTTATCTATGCATTTAACCATAACGTGTTTAACAGTTACCCTGAGACTATGGTACCAATCGGTTTTAGAATAGCCCAACATCCTTGTGGCGTCGTAAAACTCTGAGGCAAGTTTTATTGCGATTCAGAAGTCGTAGCTTTCTTTCGACCAATAAACTTTAAACGACCGGTCACCGTAAAAATTATTTTCCGTGCCGTTTGTTTGCGCTCATCGAAATTCACTCTAAAGGCCAACATTTTGGCAATCCTGCCTATAACAGCAGCCAACATAAGCGTTTTTTAAAGGACTACGATGTTATCAGCCTCATTCTATCCACTTAAATAGGTCATGAAATCTTCTTTTTTTTTTTGTATCGCAAATATTCGCAACCCCAACATCATTCGAATTCGATCAACCCACTTTGATTTATTACTAAAAATCAAAGTGGGTTGATCGCTCTTTTGTTTTTCTTTTCATTTCAGGTAAGTCATTTACACCAGAAATTGAATTTTCAAAGAAAAGCCAACACCACCAACAAGTAAGTTCAAACAAAGATTCGATTTTGGGGAAACTTCTAATTCAGGGACCGAAATTCGATTTTAGGTTTCGTATATTAAAAACTTTTCGTGTGTGTTTGGAAAATATTGATCTAAGGGGGAAGTCTTCTCCTGTTTTTTTTTTTTTTAAATAATGTCGGAAGAAATAAAAATCAATTTTAAATCTACTGAAATATTTCCTGAATGAAGCGAGTGTCCTTTCTATTTATTTGTATAGCAAGAGAGTTTTTTTTTTGTATTCTGGTATCTTCTGATACTTGGGTCAGGGCAAGCCACACACACGGAAGCAAATGGACGCAGCCAGACAGTGCAGCAGAGGAAACTTTTCTCTGCATCCTCCTCATGGCTAGACATTGTGGGTTGGAAAATATCCTATTACGTCGTGTGTCCTCTTTTCTGGTTTCATTATACGACATCAAGGTAGGTAAGAGAATTGAGAAATCGTTAAGATAAAATAGTTTAAGGATCTAAAAATCTAGTACATTTAATGTGTGACTTACAGATTCAACAACGCGAATTATTACAATAACATGGGCCTCAAAAAAGACTCCACTACTCACCCAGGGAAGGAAAAACTGAGGTCCCGTAGACTCACTTGAAACTAGAGCTCTAAATATGATACTTGGAAGGAAAAATGGTTTTTTATCTTAGAAAAGTCACATTCGGATCTAAGCGAATTATTTATTTTTTCCTTGTCCTTTTTTTGGCATTTCCTTCTCTCTGTATGACTAAATATATAAAACAGGGATATAGGAAAAGGAAACCACTGCAGTAGGAAGACGGTTTCCATTTCGTTGATGGGAGCAGAGTTTCCTTTCACAGCAAAGCATTTGTGTGAGATGTGGTATGCTGGCTGGAGATGCACAAAATCTGTCCAGGATTTATTGTGGTTTCCTGGCTCGTTTATTCCTTTTTTGTGTTGTTCAACCATCTGGAAAAGGGTGTGGTGCAAATAGGTTATTCTCTATTTTCTTTTTTTCAACAGTTTAGAAAGAAATAAGAGCTTACTGGGTAATAATTTAAATTTGTGATGCTCTGTTCTTAGAAGGTACTTTTGTTGGGATATAATGTTCCTTAAAAGGAGAAATTTTTAAGCTGCCTAGAACGAATGTGAATAAAAAACATTAATCTCTTTTGAGATTTGCTCCTATCCATGAAAATTTACAATTTGCTTGACAGTAGTAAGCGTTGTAAATGATTTTCGGGCATATTTCTAAAGCTGTCAAATTGGCTGCCATTTATTGAGTCTGACTTAACGTTACATCTCTTGTTTCACACAGCAGAAGACTTGAGCCAAGAAATATTCTTATAGCGAACAACTGTCAAATTGCCTTCATTCAGGAGACGCATTTCAAAACTCAGGGGAATGTGGCTCTTGACTCTTATAGTTCCCTTCCGTGTCGCGGTTCGTCCTGCAGTGTTCGTGGCAATCAAGCTAGTATCGAGAGTTAGTAACCCCAAGCTAGTAACCCCATACAGGAACCTGCAGAGTTGGCTTAACTTAAACACTCCGTCGATTATAAACATCATAACTCCTCGAGGATAATCCTTTTTTGATTTCTTCTTGATATCGAGCCAAGAAGCTTCCCTCCTCGATATCTCTCTCTTCCCTCTTAATATCGAGCTTCACCTCATTAACAGCCATTGCGCAAATTTTTCTCTTCATACGCTTCCTACTTTAACGAAACATTCTCGTTAATGCTCCGAAACTTTTTCTCGACGGATAATGTTGCTGTCGATTTTGTGCCCGACTTCTAATTCGGATTTAGGAAAGGCACCTCTACTATGCATGCCTTGCTTAAGGTCATTTTAAAATCTCAGGTATAAAAAGTGCACGGTCGCGTGCTCTATTGATATGGAGATGGCATTTGACAGAGCTTGGAGAGTAGGGATAATCTATAAGCTTCTGCAACTCAACCTTTCTCAGCATCCGTTATACTTACAAGGCAGTTTCTACGGCGGAAAAAACTTTTTCATCCAGATGGGCGTGCTATCCTCTAACAATCATCCTTGTGACAGTCAGTGGAGTCCCCCAGGGCTCCAAATGCAGCAGTCATTTTATAATTGTAGAGAAGTGGGCCGGAGTTATTTGTCCACCGGTGTTCGGTTTGCCGATGACACTTTACTGTCACCCGTTACTAAAGTTACGGGTGTCAACTTCTCTAACCTTCTCAAATTTAATAAACACGTGAGAGACAATATCGCCAAAGTTATAAAGGTTTGATTCTCTTTTATGCAACTCCTCAGACATAAAAAGCGTACCAAAAGACGTTGAAAAACGTTCCACACTTCTGCTCTGCAAAACTTTCATTAGGCCCATAACGACCTACGCATTTCCAGTATGGTTTGCGATCTCAGCAGATGGCTTATCCTGACGTCACCTATTTGGAAAAATTGCTCATCAAGACTGCGTCTCACCATCCAGTCAATATATAATTTAAAAAGGAGAGGCGATAGAACAGAGCACTGGCAAAGTACAACGCATGCAGCAAAAGAATGGAGTTTTGAGTTTTTTTTTTGAGAAGGTGCTTTTTTTTAGAAGCTGTGTTCGGACGCCATTTGTCCGAACACAGCTTCTGCAGTTCCTATACAAAGAGTGAATGGCTCTCAGAAGAGGCTCACTCAGGGCACAGTCTTGCAAAACTCTCCAGAGTTTATCCCAAGAAACTCGGTCATAGGCCTTTTTCAACCCGGTTTCGGCCTCTGCCAGGCCGAAAACCGTATTGCTCTTCGCGCAACAAAGGCTCGATTACAGCTCTGGAACGCATTTCCAAGAGAGATATACCCCTATAGTTAGAGCCATCTCTCTTCTCCCCTTTTTTGAAAATAAGAACTATGCCTCCTGTTTGCCAATTGCTAGATGCTGTCCCGCTTTCCCAGGCCACTTTAATGACTCGTGTAAGACATTTAACACTGTCTTTACCCATTGCCTTGAGCATTTCTGGCCGGATTCCATCCACTCCAGCAAACTAAGTCAGTGACTTCATCTACCCTGGACTTCACATCCTTAAACCTGCTTGTTTTTCCGGGATAGCTTTTTCGATGTCGTCATTGCCTATTCGGTTCAGGAAAATACGTTCAAAAAGTTTTAGCCCAACGGTAGCTTTGTGGAGCATCTGCGGGTTTGCTTTGCTTGAGGAGCGGAATGATTTTTGATATCTTAAAGGCCTTAGGTAGCTCGGCGGATGACAGCACACTGGAAAAGGTCCGGGCAAGCCATCTTGTACTTTTGGACCAATATGTTTTAGAAATTCCGGGTATATTTATTCCATCTGCGCCGGCTGCAGTTCCGGTTTTTATTGAGGAGAGGGCAGTATTAACTTCCGCTATAGAGAATTGGTTTGAGTCAGTTGCATGTGGTGTTGTACTTCTTCGAAGTGTACCCTTTTTTTTAACTCCTCAAGTTGTGTACTTCGACGTGACGGACGCAACGGATTCATTGGGCTGAAGTCATTACTTCATGAGTCGAAGATTTCGACAACTTTGCTGACGGAGTTAGCTGTGCACTGAAAAACTGCTCGCTGGGGTAACTCCAGATTCGTTTTGTATCGGTACTAACAGATCTTGGTTTTAGCTGGGCTTAACTCAGTACTGCTGCCCTTAGTGCTCTAGCTCTATGATAACCCAGTCATGTCAACCCACTGATATAAGACTTGTGGGACAATTAAAGGATGTGCCATTTGCCCGCTATCAAGCTGCTCGTAGAACCTACTCTTTGCATGTAAAAAACGATGCTAAAGTTTCTTACTTAATTGTTGACATCTAAATCCTGTCAATTTTGAAGGCCTTGAAATAATTGCTAGCGATGAAAATTATCAAATTACTCTCTGTTCCTTATTTTAAAGTATAAACAGTGTTACCTAACACCAATGGGGATTTTATCAGTTCTCTGATTGCGTTTCTTTTTAAATGAATGTTTTTTTTTCACTATACATACAACCTTCGTAAATCACTTTTTATATTGTATGACTCATAGATGATAATGCCATTGGGAATTTGTCTTATCTGGTGGTAGTGACATTTATATCATGTGTTGATAAGAACTTCCTCTCTACTATTACTACCTTTTATTTATTCGAATAGTTGTGCTGTTAGCAAAAAATATTTTGTGTATTTATGGCTCGTCAAATGAGAGCAGGCAGCTTTCGTTTTAAGGGCGTATATCTGTATTTGAAGCTGGAAGAGTCCCAGTTTCAGTAGAAAAGATCTTAGGTGTTCTGCCACGTCAGCTTCATCTGATGCATGTAAAGGCAGGACAACAACAGAGGAAGTATTCCACGGCATAATATCGACGCCCTTTCCACAGGCTATCCACAGAACAAGTAGGCCTAACACATTTCACTAATTGGCACTTACAGTTCAGAAGAGCCCTAGCCTGATCTCTCTCTCTCTCTCTCTCGCCTTGCATGCTATGCTGTGTAAGCTCCAGGTGTTTTTATACACATATGGAAGCCACCTAGAATTCTTTTCCAATTCCGAACGGCGAATGGCGAGGATTCTTATGACAAATGATACCCTCAGAGAGCTTTTGCAGACCCTCGCGGAGGTGGGACCGTAAAAAACTTTTATTGCCACTGTCGCGATTTGAACCCGGGACCTCGTGCACAGTAGGCCTTCACACTAGCACCTTGATCAACATCAACCAGCAGCATAAACATTTACATCCACATTTCTCATGCTAAGTGTGATCACCTCAGAGCATTTAACTTTTTTGATAAGCGCAACCACATCCATTAGATGTATGGTTGTATGCACATTAGATGTATGCACAGCAGCACATACCGTTCTTCGCATTCCTTTCACGCCACACAAGAAACACAGACGAGTTGATAATACCTAGCTGTCGATAAAAGGCTTCTTTGATTTGTTTCGTCTGAAAAAGAACAGAACACGTAGAACTCTGTATGGTTTGATTTGAGAATTCATGTGTGGAAGAGATTAATTAAGCGATAAATTTTTAATCTCTTCGTGAAGAGATTCTAGTGATTTGAAGGGGATCTAAGAATGATTTGTCTTGATCTCGGATAAGTTTCCGGTGGAAACACCCTTTTTAGAGATAAAGGTTAAAGAGGTTAAACAAAAAGCTTTTGACGCTTTCGAAGCCGTAAAAAAAGTCATTAAAACAAAAAAAAAAAACCATAAGGATGTATTTATGTACAATTTTGAACAAGAAAGCGATTTTAGTAGGTCTGTTTTCTTCATGCTCGGTAATTTGAACATGACCGGGCTTGCTACCCACTATTCTTCTACTGATGCGGCGATTGGGTATACTCCATTGGTTGAACCGGGTCTTGAAAAGGTGAGCTCTGGAGGTGCACCTGAAGTGGTGGAATCTCCCTAGGACACGTGTGAAGCGCTGGTGCTGCCTGTGCACTGGTGATGGACGCTGGTGAACTTTTACGACGCTCAAGTCACTCAAGTCAATCTACAGCACAATGTAAAATTGCTACTACTCTTTTAAGCGAAAGGCTTTTGGCCTGAATGGAAGCATTGAAAACCGCAGAGCTTCCATTTAGGTGTCCTAGATGTGGAAAGGTGATATCTGTGGTCTTGGTGGATTAAAGGCTTTTTAAGACGTTCTTTACGATTAGCAGTCTGACAAACTCGGGACCTGGCTTATTGCATCGAAATCCCCAGGTGCATTTAACCGACCTACATTTATTACTGCCAAAAGACAGCAGGTAATTGACCTTACCATGTCCAACAGGTTTTTGAAAGTCATTACTAGAAGGTATCGTTTCCTTCAAGGATAGCACCATGTCAGATCGCATACACATCGAGTTTCCAATAAATTTTCAAGTTCTACCTTTCCACGAGAGGAGAAATCCGAGAAAAAAGAGTTGGGCACAGTTTAGAGAGGAGCTTGGCAACTCTGTTCAATTTCGATTCAAACTAAGGTCAAGACAAGAAGTAGAGATACCTGCTCAAGATCTAAACAGCGTCCTTACCCTTTGTTTTGAACTAGCGAGCCCGGGTACGAAAAACCGTCGCAGAAAACTGGTACTTTGAAAGGATCAGGAAGCTCTTGAATCGGTCCTTAATCAATCAGTAGAAGGCTATATCCATCGAGAAAAATTTTAAAAATTTTTGTGAGGAGGTAGCCACTGTAGAACCAACGAACACAACGCGGCTAAACTGGTTTATTGCAGGTCACTGATGACGCTATTAAATATGCAATTGCATATTTTGATAGTTTCAAGTCACCTGGTCCAGATGAATTATACCCAGTTATGCTGAAACGAAGTTTAAGTCAGCCCATGCTAAAAAAAATATTCACTGCAAGCCTCGCCTTGGCTTACATACCCACCATTTGGCGTATGGTTAAAGTCGTCGTCGTACTCATACCAAAGCTCGTGCCTATAGCAAAAAGCCTAGTGTCCACTAGTCTGTCTTCCTTGCTGCTGAAAACCTTGAAGAGACTGGTTGAGCTGCATGTGCGCAGGGTTGCTCTTCGATCGCAGCCTTATTCTGTGATACAAAACTATTATCAGCGCGCTTCAAAATTTTATTGATAGAATTGATGTACTCTTAAAGAGGAACGTGCTATGAGCGTTTTCTATCATATTGAGGGCGCTTTAAATAAGGCGACCGAACTCAGTCAGACAACACGGTGAAGATGAAATATTAGTTCAATGGATAAAGGCAATGTTAATGCACAGGACACTGATAATCTGTAGGCAGGCTGTGGCAAGTTGTGGCAAACAGGGGCTACCCGCAAGGTGAAATTCTATCTCTCCGTTTATTATAAATGGCCGAAACTTGCTCCTATCGGCTCTCATTTTTCCTGGAGGCTAAAAACAAGCGTACGCAGATGATTTCGCCCCTATTTCTGTGGGCTCAAGCCTAGAGACTGTCTGCTCTCGGGCGCAGAGATCCCTTGACTTGATCGTTGATTGGTGCACTAGAAATAGACTTTCAGTGAATCCTCTTAATACTACGGCTGCTCTCTTTACGAGAAGGAGGAAAGTCACTGGCCTGAATCAACTTATGCCATGTCACTAGTCAATTATTTGGGAGTAATCCTTGATAGAAAATTGCTTTGGTCAAAGTGTGTTGAATCTCCAAAAAAGATGGATTTTTTCGATTCAGCCCTGGATGCTAGAAAGTGGAGAAACTGTTTACTTTCTAGCAGCGTAGGGGCGCTTTTGGCAATACTTGGAACGTACCTCCAAAAAGAGTCTTCTGGATCAAACGGGCTCTCGCATGCGCATTGATTGTTTGTTGGAACATGCTTTCGCAAAATTGTATGACTACCTTTTTAGTTTTAGGGTTGTTTTGGCTGCACAGGGGCCTTCCCTAGCACGTTAGGCTCTGCTCTAGAAGCTATGATGAGCCCTTCCCCTTGATAACTATAATTACAATGAGGTGGCCGCTGAAAACCACTTTCGCTTAAAGAAAGGTGGCATTTAGTACCACATGTTTTGGAATTCTGAAGAACTTGTGCGAGAATTTTCCTTCGAGCCCTTTCTAATGGATTTTCCCTCCGACGCAAAAAATTCCTTTTCTTAGGCAATAGAATCGCTTCAAACTATAAGTGAGGGAAATAATGCCATCGTATTTTTCCTGATGGTCTGGTGCTGGAGTCTTTGTGGAAAGCGAGAACGTTAGACTCCATCCCCTTAAGTAAATATAGCTCTGTCTTCCAAGCGTGGGGAAAGAAGCACATGCACTTGCAGTGACAGCCAACGCGCACTTAAAGCGCTGCTCGAACTCAAGCTTTCGAGCATTTTCTTGGAGGCTAAATACAGTGAATCTTGTTTGGGCCCCAGGTCACACTGGTCCAGGGAAATGAGATCTCTCATTAGCTTGCTAGTTTAGTTTCAGAAGGGGTTTTTCTCAGGACTGGGTCTGACTGTATCTATCGTCATGCCTGATACACTGACGCTATTGCGTCGTTGGCGTGATTGCGACGGATGCAGACAGACTAAACGACTACGACCTGACACCTGCTGGGGGTCAGCGCCTTCCTTCTATGTCGTAGGAGAATCGAGTGCAGATATCTTGCAGGCGTCCTTACGGGTCAATATGTAGGGCGCAGTGGCTAAAAGGCCTACTATCGACTTTGTGGACTGAAATCCCATCAACAAATTTGTCGTTTGGTTCCTCTATTTTTTTTTTTGAGATATTTCGTTTCATAAATTTGATGGCAATTAAAAATACATTTATTTATTTTTGAATCAGATAGATTTTCCGAGTTGACCAGAAGCCGAAAACTATCTTTGAAAACTCACGTTTACAAAGAGATATGCAGACGCAGAGGACCTAACGACTAGACATTGCAATTTCACATGATAGTATTTGATTAGGAAATGTTGAAAATAAAGGCATACGTCAAGTTAATGTCCCTTTTTCCGGTGGAAACACTTTGGGATTAATTTTTAATCTTCCTATCAAATCAGATTTTATAAGTTTGAGTTTGATAGGGACCTTAGATAGGTTATAATGTGTATATTACTGTTACTTCATACCAGGCTTCCGGTATTTTACCATAGACCATCAGGTTACAGCTACACCCAGGGCAGGTCCTCTCTGTAGTTATCGTGGCGGAAACATTCCAACCTCTCCGGCTTCTTTGAATGGCTTCAGGTGCTTTGAAATTATTCTTGCTACTAATCAGCCGTTCCGCGTCGGCAGGCGGATCTGCTCATTGAGCGGCAAGATTTGTCATTTGAAGATCAATAATACTTAATCCAGGAAATTATATTTGAAGTACGAGTTAAAGTGGGTATTTTAAGCTATTTATTATAACTTCACACAACCGCAAGAATCATTCTTTTGTGTAAGGGTTGGTTGACCAGTCACCAGCTTTGTTAAAGAGTTTTATTAAATATCTATGCTTTTTGAAATCTTTGCTCCAATGCACAAGTTAACCTTTCGGGCTTCAGGGAACAGTTTTCCTCGAAGTCAATAAAAGAATAGATCTTATCAAGACTCGAGGTCTTTTTTCATTGAGTGTTTCTATTTGACTAGGGTTTTTGGGTAATTTTTGGAGGAGGCCAGTCAGTATTTCTATTTCCATTGTAAGTAACATAAGTGGGGTTGGGTAAAACCAACTTCAATTTTTTGTTTCTCAGCCATATGAGGTAACCAATCGAAAATGAAGTTATAAGATGGAGAAGTGGTTACAAATTATAAAATTCATATTTTTATTTTTACTATATATGTATATTGTATATATATTAGTTTATACATAAAATATTGTATATGATATTAAATATATATAAATATATTTATATACATGAAAGAATAAATATTGTTAATTTATATGTATGTAAAATATATAAAACGAAATATATATATAAAAAAAATATTTCAATTAACATTTTAATTATAAATTAAGTTATTTAGTTATAAAAATAGTGGTTTTTAAGATGACAAAAAGTCAAATAGGTATAGTTACGTCACATCTGGTGACACGAAATTTTGTTTACCGCGCAGTCTAAGCTAATAAAAGAGCAATCGGTTCTTCCTTTTAACTTAAAATAGGTTTTAAGTAACTGAATGTTAAGTTCTTTTGAATAATTAACTTTTGAATTTTTTGAATGTCAATGTTAAGTTTTTCTGGTTCCCCAGGAATCGCGATTCTCCCGTTTTGGTGCCTGGTGTAATCTAACCTAATCTAACTGGTTACAACTTCATATTCGATATGAAGAAATTTGTATAAAATTCATACTAAAGGCTATGAGTTCCTGCACATTACCAGGTAACCACACCTGCAACAAATAAATGTCCTTTTTGACCCTAACCGAAAGCGCTACAACTTCGACCGAAACTATACCGTGCTTACGGAAATTAAAAACCCCCTCCAGTGTTCACACCACATCTTAGTTTTGCGATAACTTTTGACACTAGGCTACCAGAAACCACATGAAACAACAGACACAAGTGTGCGTACTCTTTACCTGACTTGTAGGAAAAAGTTTTAGTTTTCTCGTTTTTACTCGAAGAAAATGAACCCTGCACTTGCAACCTTGCAAGTGCTGAAGGCACCAAACCAACCCGGTTGCAAAATCTATATCTATAGCGTGGCCCTCACGAGCGGGTTACAAACAATCCTAGCTGCATATTCACAGCCACAAATCTATAACATACAGTCTGCTAATTTTTTCTACGATGACAACAACGATGCCGCCGTCGACGACAAACCCAACTCGACTACGAGGACTGTGAAGGCAAAGACTAACTACTGCTTGCACTTCCTCCTGCCGCATCACTAGTACAAGTACCTATATACCTGAATAGCGACATAACATACCTCCAGTTATACAAGACTTCTCGATAATGATGGCTAACGAGACTTATCTGTGAGTTTGCAGACAAAATGGACGTTTGTAGGTTGTTTTAAGGATGCGGGGTGAATGGAATTACATCCTTACGTGACATGACGACGATATAGACGCAAATTTAAGATTACGTATACGTCATCCGCAGCACCATAAATTTCTACCACTCTCTTGAGCTTCCATTCACTTCCCAAGTCACTTGGCTGCTTTGTTCGAACCGAGGCAGTGGCAGGCGAGCAGGCAAGGCAAAGAATGGGGGAAAATAGAAGCCTCCTATAAAATAGCAGGAGCTAGGTTCGGCTCTTTTCTTGTAGCCGAAGATGAACCGAACCATTACTTCGGAAGACATCGGAAAATTTATCATTGGACAGAAAGCCGATTCGTAGCTCATCGGCCGTTGCCGAAGTATTTTTACGTGCCGCACACACCACCTTAATCGCACCAACTTTTGTGCATGTATGATGGCATGGATTGGTTATAGGAGTTTTGAGCAGCATTGCTGCCTGCTGGTACTGGATTCTCTTGCCATTAGATGAATGGCTGACATAAGCGGTTAAAAGTGTTGCCGAGACACCGCAACGTTTCATTGCGAGAAAAAAAGCGGAGCTAAGGATTGAGTAGCGATTACTCCTCGAGAAATGATTTATTGGTAGCCAAAAGCTTATTAATTCTCTTATTAAGCTGTTCTCTTTGGAAAAAAATAGAGCAGTGTCGCTTCCTGCTTCCTTTTTCTGCTAAATATTTTCTTTTACAAGGTGAGTACCACTGGTCAGAATGGCTGGTTAGGAAGCCTCCTAGATTTCTAACAACTTCTAAAGCCTTCTTTATAAAAGGGTGGAACTTTCATAAAGGAATTGGGATCAAGCTTCTATTTTTAATTATTCTAATAAAAATCCAAAATCTTTGACATCTTAGACAGATCCACAAAAAGTAGCTCTCCCTCCTATATACAAGAGATGGCCATTTTTTTGACAAAACACGCTTTCCAGGTTTTACACACTACGAATGTAACCAACTTATCCTAAACCTCAACTAATTACTTCAGAGCTTATAACAAGGGAAGCTTAGTTAAAGCGGGCAATTAGCTCCTTTGCTACAAGTTAAAGAAGACAATAGGCTCCTTTTGCACCTTTAAGTCTCCGGGTTTTCATGGCCTGTATCCTGTTATCATACCAGAAAATGATTAGCCGGCTGTCTGCAGCTTGGCCATGTTTACAAAGTCTGAAGGATGGTTAGAGTACGTATTCTGCATTCTTAAGGCATAGAAATCAAGACATTCCACTGCCAAGGACAATAAGCCACTCAGCCTACCATCTTTGTTGCCTTATGCTATAGAAAACCAACTGGATGTCACATCCACAAAAAATCGCCCAACACGCTTACACTTAAAGTGAGGGCTAAAACAGCCTAACACAAGGTAGTCAGCGTGATTGAAAAGTCACTTTATGGTAACCAATTTATCCTTGCAGTATTCCTAGACATTAAACGAGCTAACAAAATTGTCCAGAGCTATTCATTTAACCGAAGGAAATGGAAGAAAGGAAGAATTTCATGACCATAGATGAGGGTTGGAACGAACAAATAAATAAATAGAGTGGCGCAACAGCTTGAGGTGAACCAGGGCCAACTTCTCAACAATGTATGCTGGTGTGTTAATTTCTTTACATACAAGGGGACCTACAATTTTTTGCCGAATCCGAACGGCACTTTGAGAAGTTTTTCAAGACAAATGATACTCTCGGAAGGCTTGTCAGACCTTCGCGGAGGTGGGGGCCGTGAAAAAGAACAAGTCTTATTTTTCAGGTGACGATAGCAGGATACGAACCCAGACCTCCGGCGTAGTAAGCACACACACTAACCACTACGCAACGGCACCCCACAGGTTGGAACGCACACTGACCTAAAAATTCAGATATTTGCTTTCACTCCAAGCTCAGCTTTATTGATGACTGAATGGCACAGGTCCCTTACTATTGCTGCCCCCCTTCTTACAGGATAACTCAGTATCACTCCTTCCATCTTTCGTAAAAAAAAATCTCAAGATTTTATCCCGAGGAACCCGAAGGCCTTTTCCAAATCTACACAATACGCGTGGACCGGTTTGGCATATACCCAGGCCTTCTCCAGAATAACCTTAAGAGTAAAAAGCTGGTCGGTTGTGCCCCTGCCAGGCTGAAAGTCTCGAAATATTATGTAAGCGAAACAAATGAGTTATCGAGATGCGTTTGAATAAATGCCATAAGGTGGGAAATTTCCATTAAAAGAAAATGAAAGCATAAAGTCGCAAGTATACTAAACAACAATTTACCTATATGCAAATTAAGCAATAAATGTACGCTAAGCCTTCAAATAAAGCCGACGGACCACTCCATGTATGACTTCATACTAGACTTTTTTTTTAGACTTTTTTTAGTGTTCCCCACTGATGAGTATCATCCAAGATTGTCGATCGAAGCAGACCTGGCTACCGAAATAGGGTAAGGACCAATTTTTGATAAAGACGCATCTTGATTGCTCATTTGTTTCGCTTACATAGTAAAGGGTCCGCTAAGTAACTTTTTTTTTATAATGCTTTAAAAAAAAACTACAGAATATTTTCTCAAATTTCTTTTTTATTTGAAAGTGCAATCCTTCCAATTAAAAATGGAAAATAATTTCATTCAAAAGGCTGCACATTATCGATTGTGTGCAGCTGTATTTCAGCAATGCTTACTTACTTAAGGTGGCGCTACAGTCCGGGGTGGACCTGGGTCTCAGCCAACAAGCTTCACCAGCCAGCTCTTTCTCTAGCTAGCCGTCTCCAGTTTCGAACGCGAGGTTGGCTGAGGTCCCCTTCCACTTGCGTGCGCCACCTGAGTCTCGGTGCAATGGCTTCACGAATATTGTCCTTTAAAGCATCAATTGTCTTTGGCTTGTCGGCGTAACACTTATCTTTTACGGCACCCCACAAATAATAGTCAAACGGTGTCAAATTGCAGCTCCGAGGTGGCGAAACGACATCAGTTCTGCGGCTGATAATGCGATCTTCAAAAACAGGGCGCAAATCATCGAATGTAGCTTCGGCTGTGTAGCACGTAGCGCCGTCCTGTTGAAACCAAATGTTGCCAATATCCTCTTCTTCAATTCTTGTGAACAAAAATTCGTTCAATATGGCCTGATAACGATCGCCATTGACTGAAACGGCCACTCCTTGCTTATTTTCGAAGAAAAATTGCCCAATTATGCCTCTGTACCAAAATCCGCACCAAACAGTGACTGGTTTTGGGTGTACGGTGCTTCTCTTATTCCAAAATCCGTACGCAATTTTCGCACATATTCTGCAACATTACCATAATTTTCAAAGTAATGTCGCAACATTTCCCAGCGTGGTTCAGGCGTATACACGACCATTCGTTCAGCGGAAGGATAAAACTAATTATCTGTCAAATCAGACATGAGCTTAGTGTTACCATGAAATAAGCACTAGTCGAAAAAAAACGTTAGATGGCGGACCCTTTATTTAAAGAATATTTCGAGTGCAATTTTAAGAGAATATTTATGTATAAGATCTGTGTATACGAGTTATAAAATGCTGCCATTGCAGTGTAGTAAATAAAGGGGAGATTTTTAACTGTTTGCCCGGTATTCGGGTTTGAAATTCTTAAAATAGATATTTTTTCATTAATTTTACTCTTGGTGCTGTTAATATTATTTTACAAGTCTACTGTACTTATTTCAGCCGAATCTTAAGCTTAGGTAGGTACCCAAATTTTTATTGAAACGCGAGTGATTTCAATGATCATTTTTTTTTTTTAGTAAATAAAATAACAAACGGGCTTTTTTGTTTTCAATTTTTTTTCTATATTTGGCTTTCTACTCCAGTGGTTTGTGCCTGCATAAAACTAAGTTGATAAGATAGAAAATACTTAGGTATTATAGGCATTTTATAGCACTACTATTTTAGTAAATGAATTTAAATGATTTTAAGCGTATGTCAAAAACCACGCAATATTTCAGTCCCTCTATATTTTTCTTCCGAAACTCAAAAAATTGTCTATGCCTTATATTTTTTTTCGAAACGGTATATGTTACCGTCGAGATAGTGCGGGGGACACTCGGTTTTATAGTTTTTTTCTGCATTTTTTTTAATTAAAATTCATAGAACGTCTATTTTGAACCTTTTGTTGAATGTTGTTTTTTGTGTCTCTCATATACTTTGCGACAGCAAGGGTAACTTTATCCTTATACTCAGAGCACAGGTTATTTAGTTATCGGTTATAAAAACGTTATTTAATTTGTTTTTTTTTTAAACTGTTTCAGTAAATTTTAATTTCTAACTTAATTAAAACTTAATTAAACTTTCTTAAAACGCCAATTTTGAAAGGTCTTAAAAATTTTACAATTGGTTTAATACGTTTTATATACAAACGAAATTTCATTCTTATCGATACAACCGTTAGGAAAGGTACAAGAATATTTTGAAAAATGATTTTTGAAATGTTTTTGAAGTTTTCGAGCTAAATCTCAGAATCTGCTAAATATTCGAAATTTTCTATAGTTTTCCCGAAAATAACAAATATTTCATGATGTGCGTGATTTTTTTTTATCAAATCATTTGGCCGATGCTATATCGGAGATAGTGGTGGGGACAAAATTTTTTTTCACGATTTCGAAAATACGCCAAAACTACGGTTCTAGAAACGTTTAACTAAAATTAACTAACTTAGTCTGCGGCTTTTTTATATGTTAACCCAATATCGGCTTTTTAAATAAAGTGATGAAAAAGTTATGACCTTAAACACGTTCAAAATGTGTATCTATTTTCCATTCTTAATTTCTCAAAAACTTTTCAATATTTTGCAAAAGCTTGACTTTTTATGAAAATATTTTTTTAGTGCACGTTTTAATTCTCTTCTTTCATGGAGACTTTCTGGGAAAACGAATAATTAGGCAAAAACGATATTCTTAGGGAAAATGTTTTAAACGAAAGTTTATTGGTTTTTTTGCAAGGAATCCGAATCCACGACAAAAAATATGGATTAAAATATATAAGAATAAAAGGGTACCCCCTCAGAGCGGTGATCCTTCTGACCAAGTAACTTTTGTCTGAGGTATTTTATCCCTGAAGAAATAAAAGCATAGACAGATTAAAACGACTCACCCTTATAACAGAAAACTTTCTACAATACAATCAATTCAAGCCTTTGGCACAAATTACTGAATAACTAGGTATTCAACTTGCGTCCCTCTTACCCTCCAACACCCATTTGTTTACGTTTTTTATAAAGCATTTAAAGTTTTTTTAAAGCTCTAAGTTTCCGTGTCGGTGAATACGTGTAAGAAGATGCAACAACAATTTAACAACAACATGCAAAACGAAATTGCATGGAAATGACGAATTCATGAATGTACTCACATTTGTAAACAAATGTCGGAGAATGGGTAAATTCATCAATTTCAGCCTGTGGGCAAAGCTTTTACGTGTCCGAAGTTGAATATCTAGTTATTCAGTGATTTATGCCTTTGGGAAGAACTCCATAATGAGGCACACAAAAAACTGTCAATTGCACCGCATGACGTAATGTACTTATCTACGACTACAAAATGCCAAGAGCAAGTTTCCGCCAATTGTTCAAGTATACATATTTCACCATATAGAAATTTTACGTTTTTTCTTACAATAGTTAGTTCTATCAGTACTTTTACATTTCGATCCAATGGCAACACTCCTAGTTCTTTTCACAAATATCCGCAACCTTCCTCACCAACAAACCGTCGTTAACACCAGTCCACCAGCTGTAGAGAGACTTCTCATGGATACAAAACACCACACACAATACAGCTATGTTTGTATCTCCCTGTCAGAGTATCTGTGTATCTTATCCAACAGCATTTTTTGTTTCTTTTCCTTTTGCTGTTTTCTTCTACTACGTGCTCCCATTCACAGATACAAATGATTCAGTTTCGCTCTACCTGTCGACACGAAAACTTCGTTATACGGACGGTTTGAACAAAAACGGTTATTTTTTCAGTTTTGCGTTTTTGGTTTTTACGTTAATTTTCCACTCATCTCGCGGTACAGCAACAACAAAACCACATCATTCTGCTGTCCATCGTATACAATTCACTGGATAGATACATTTACGTTTCTAATTCATCCATACAAATGTAAATTTTTTCGAATCTAATTTGTTTGCAAAATTAAGCGAAAAAAAAACTTTGTGTTGTCCTACAACGATTTTCTCAGCAGATACAAAATTATTTCACATCTGTGCGGCGTTATTTTGACGATTTGAATTTGAACCGCGTTTAATAGAAAAAAAAATCGCATCAGTTTGGGCAAAAAAAAATCGAGCATCTGCGCCGGGTGTGCGCGAATACAGGCAACAATCTACTCCATACACCATCAGCAGATCCTTTTGTTGTCGTCCTTTAGCGCATACACAAACTCTCAGATACATAAGTGAAGGATGTAATGCAAAAAGTATCTGCGAAATGATTTAAATGTGCAAAGTTTTGTGGCAGCCGATTTGTTATTGTTAATCTGGCAACATAATCGAGATACCTACTGTTTGTTGTTGTGTTTGTTTTATTTTTTTGTTGTTAAAAAATACATAATCGTATCTACGACGAGGCCTTAAAAAGTATTAAAAAGCATTTCAAATTGGTGATTACCCGCATTCAAGATAATACTTTGAATGTTCTCCTATAGATGAATCAAAAATTACTATCTCAGGCGCCACCACCGGCACCAAAGTGTATCTAGAAAAAAATATCTGTGTTTTGTAAATTTGTTGATAATTACACCGTAGGTGTAGATTTACCTGGTTATTATTCTGATTGATAAATCTGAGTCACTGTTGCGATGTTACATCGTTTACCGATCACTTTGTTGGATTAGAACGTGTTGATAAGCCCCGAAGAGGAAACATCTGTTCGAGGTAAGCGTCAAGATATTTTTCTGCATTCAATATGACATTTTATCAGGGAATGTAATGATGGTTTGGTCCAAGCAACGTACCTGAGAACCTTCTCCTTTCAGAGATACCGACTCACCTTGAGAAAGTGTGAATAAAAGTACTGACATGATTGACTCTTTTTATGCATAATGGAAAACGTGTGAAAGGAAACATAAATTTAAACTTTAACAACCCTTTTTTTTTATGGAATATTTTGTATTCATATCCTATTCTGTCAAGGAAAATAACGACTTAAGCATTGTATTTCCGCCTACGATATGTTAATGCATCAATAAACAGGTCCAAGTAAGCGTTGTTGAGTGTGACTTTTAAAGGCATTTTTTTAGTTATCGAAACAATATGGAACAACTTGTAAAGTTGTGGGATACATTTGCGCCTCTGTGATGGCTTGAAACGATCGTTTTATGCAAATCAATTGATATTATTGTAATAATAATTGTTACCGGGCAATTAATTGTACAGAAAAGGAGGCAACAGGCTTATGAATATGTATATTCAATTGAAGCTTCTTGCATGGATCAGCAAAAAAGTACGTACCTACCTAACAAATTACGCTAGGATTACACCATTATCCGGGATGGTAGTGCCATGAGGCAGTACAGGGAAGATGGGACGTTTTCTTTTCACCTTGCCTTAATAACTTCTATAAATTTGTCCCTCTTTAAACTTCTTTAAGGGCTTCTTTTGACTAGATTAGATTGTTAGTCAGGAGAACCTTCCAGGGGCTCTGGCACTGCGGGTTTATAAAAAGGGGCCTATTGTGCCTCTCTTCGACTTAAATTAGTGACAGTTCCGAAGGAATGTGGTACTCACTTGTTATAATAATCAAGCAATTGGTGATTTATTTCGAGTGCAAAGAAATTTAAAGTCTGCCAAACGAAGTCTGCGGCTCTGTGGTATTTGATCACCCACAGAGCCGAAGGCTCTATTTTTAATTTCGTAAGATGGTCAACGTCTATCGGCTTTTAGAATAGCCTTGAAATAAGGTGTGCCTGTCGTAAGAGCCGACTAAAATCCACTGGAAGAAGTAGTCTACAGGCATAAGTGATGCTGTCAGGAGGAAGTATACACTTCTGGTAGGGCCACCCTTTGCAGTAAAGTTATAACTAAACTTGAAGGTTTAAACAAAATCCAGCAGCGTCTGATACATACTCGTATTCTGATCCAGTACTCAGTATCTAATCCCAGAGTGGTGGCTGAAATTCAAATGACATAACTCCAGTCGCAACTGTCTCGGGATGAGCGGCTTTCTGGTTGGCGTCTCTTGTCCGGGTTAGTAGCGAACGAATTTAAACCTGGCAGCTAGGTTTAAAATTTTAGCGACAGTATTCCTTCTGCCACCGAGGCGAAAACCAAGATTGGTGACCCGCATATGGTGGGAAAGGTTACAGGATGCTGACTCTGCCTTCAGACAGCGTTTTGCACAACACGTTTCGGAGAAGTTTGAACAAATTCCAACTGACGTTTTAAATGTAGAGGAGGAATGACAGCTGTTTCTTTTGGCAGTCATTTCCTTTGAAGGAAATGTTTGTGGAGTGAAGCGGTCTGGGGTAGCGGCTGGTTAAAAACGTCTCATCAAAGAGAAGAACAGAGCCTTCATTGTGTAGATCCAATGTAAAACCTCATCTTCTCGAGCCCGGTACAGCGACGCGCAAAGAACTTCAAATCTCACAGTTAGAACAGGCATGAAAAAAGTTCGGCCAGAGGTTGGAGCACGATAACAAATCAGCAAACAAAATATTTTGGCACACTATTCGCCGGCTCAGAAGAAAGAATTTAAATATATCATTCAAGGGATTAAATCCAGAGACGGTACACTTCTTTCAAATGAGAGCGATGTTTTGGGCAGATGGAGAGAGCACTTTTCGGAGTTGCTTAACCCTCAGTTGGGCAGCAAAGAAGACAATCCCATTGCTGCGAGATTAGGGCGGAGAAAAGTACTAAAGAAGATGACGTCGCGGGTGCAATAAGAAAGCTTAAAGTTGGCAAGTCTGTTGGAGTTAATGAAATGCGGCCAGAAATGCTCAAGGCAATGGGTGAAGAAGGTGTTAAATGGCTAACACTTGTCATTAAGGTGGCCTGGGGAAAGCAAGAGGGATTGCTCTAACTATAAGGGTATCCTTAAGTCTTCCGGGAAAAGTCTTCGCAAAGGTGTTGCAAGCAAGAGAGATTGCTCTAACTATAAGGGTACTCTTAAGTCTTCCGGGAAAAGTATTCGCAAAGGTGTTGGAAGCACGTTCCAGAGCTGTAATGGAGTCTTTGTTGCGAAAAGAGCAATGCGGCTTTCGGCCTGGCAGAGGCACAAACGAACAGCTTTTTATTTTCTTGAGAAGGCCTGGGAATTCGGCAAACCGGTCTACTCGCGTTTTGAAGATTCGAAAAAGGCTTATGACCGGGTTCCTCGGGATAAACTGTGGAGAGTTTTGCAGGACTATGCACTTAGTGGGCCTCTTCTGAAACCATTCAGTCTTTGTATGGGAACTGCAGAAGCTGTGTTCGAATAAATGGCATCAAATCCGATCCTTTTGATGTGTGCCTTGGACTTCGCTAGGGCTGTGTTCTATCGCCTATCCTTTTTATATTATATAACTGACTATGGACTGGATCGTGAACCGCAGTCTTGGTGAGAGATCTTTCGAAATGGTTGGTGTCAGGATAAGCCATCTGCTTTTCGCAGCTGATGAAGCTCTTTATAACTTCAACAAATCGATGTTTTCAAATGACAGTATACTTCTGTTGAATATTTTTTTTTTGTTGATAACCAAAATTGTTTTTTTTTTTTCTGATGAAGCAACAAAAGCTTCTTTTTAAGTCTTATTTTTTTGATGAAGCAACAAAAGCTTCTCTAAATTTATGGTGTCATTTCAACAAAAGTTTGTCAATATAAAAAATGTAATTTTGTCAGTTTGCTTCAAGTAACTTCTTAACATGATGGGTACAACTTTTTGGAGCAACCACGGCCATGTTTAAAAAACTCACAGTGGTGTGCAAAATAAAAGGTGTAGTTTTTGGAAAAATCGTTTTATACAAAACAAAATATCTATGAATTTTATTATGAAAAGCTCTTTCCGAAATAAAATTTTAGTGGAATATATGTCATACCTTTCACAATCAGGAGATGGTTTCTGAGAAGTCAAGCTGCCGGCAGCAGTTGACTTCTTACCTATTATTCACAAACCAAAAATACGCCTATTATTTTGCACACCACATTTTGTTGCTTACTTTTCATAGTTAAAGGTTTGCCTAAACACGCAGTGACACTGATGATATCCAAGAGAATTTAATAGAAGAATCAGAATTTTCAAATTCCACTTTAACGTGACGCGAATGACGAAATAAATAAAAAATGGTTGAAGAAAGTATTTCTTTTAAATATTTCTTTTTGCGCAATTTTTAACGTTGTATGAGAGCTCGCGAATATGGTTCTGAAAATGCAATCATTGCGGCGAAGACAGACACCTTTGGTATAAATTTTTGTAGCGGTTAAAATAATCTCCTTTTTTGAAGTTTCCAAATTGATCCTCAGTAAAAGAGGGTATACAGATAGAGGGCCTATGGATAGAGGAAAGAAGCAAGAGGGTTTTAGGATCTTGGGTTAAAAGAATACGATTTAGAAAAGCAAATAAATTAAGGGACATCTTATTGCAACATTCAAAAATTCGGCTCAGAAACATAATCATAATTATTGTTGGTAAATTATGTAAGATATGTTTGGTTCCTAAATTTAAATTCTTACGTTTTGTTCAATTATCTTGCAATTCTACAGCAGGAAGATATACTTTAAAGATCTCTGTGTGTAAATTTCGCTGTAGCACACCATATTAAAATATGAATACTAAAGTCTTGGGAGTTTGATATTTAAAACAAATCAAAACGTCAGCTTCCTTAACATCAATAATCTTTTCAGTTTGTCCTACCTACCTGCCTATGTGTGAAATTTTGTCACTAAATGAGGTCTGTTGTCATTTCGAAAACACCGCACCACTTTGTTATTAGTTCTCACCACATAATCAACCAATCATAATTATTTCTGATCTTTAGCATTATGGTAAGCACTGACATAAAGACTAGCAGTAGAAATGAGCTCCTTTTCCTTTCTCACGTTGTGTCTACAAATAGATGATTTGTAACACTTTTGAATTCATTCATAACTCATTCAGAACTTTAACACATCCGCCATTACCTCCTACCCAAAGGGGTATACAGTACACCTACCAGAAATTGAGACTCACAGATCAAATAGGAGAGCATCATCATCATTAGTGTCATCACCAGAATAGCAACCGCATTAATATTCTATCTTATTCTCATTTGGGATGCAAACAGTCGCAATTACGAGAACGCTTGCGTTTAATAATATCACTGTCTGCTCAGCCCCAGCCTCAGCCTCCAAGACCTCGACACAACCACAGAATCCGCACTAATTATTATTGTCGACGGCGGCGACACATCATAGTCGTTCTGGTTAGGATCATGGTCTCATCACTGGCGTTCAGCATGTCAGACAAATCGTGTTGTTTGGCACACGTTTAGCACATCAGATCATCATGCTCGAGGAACTTGCATCCAACAGATATCTACAAGGCAAAGAAATACTTCCGCTAATGACATAAATTATGCATTTCAGTCAGCTATTTGTTGTGTGCATTTTTTTTCACCTATAAAATTTCGTCTTGTATTTTCAAGTCTTCTGTTTAAACAAAAATTCCATTGGGCACTGACTGGCCTGGCCAGCCAGCCAGTTTGACGAGAAAAATGTAAAAGAGGAAATATGTCAAAATCTCGTAGTGCGACATTCGCGCGAATACAATTCGCGCTAACTTGTTTATCGCTGCGGAGAATTTCTTTTCCAACGTTCGCGTCGTCATCGTCGTCGTCGTCGCTCCTGTGCAGTTAAGATTTTCTCACGTAAATCCAGTGGCGGTTGGTTGCAGCTTGTGCTTGACAACTGCAGCTTGAGTCTGACTATAGCTCTTATTGTTGGTTATGTGTCGCGTACTCGAACTCCACTTGCGCACACGAACATACTTTGGAGGCAAATAGCTTGCTAGGCACCTATAATGGCCATAATGTGCATTTCGTGTCCAAGGGGATCGAGGGGAGGAAGTGCGCGAGAATCCAGCTTAATTGCAGATAGCTATTTAAATTAAAATCCAGTTAACACTGTTAGTGGTAGCCAACCGCGAAGGAAGGAATCAGTTAAATATTTTGAACGATCTAGGGTCATGAATAAGCATCTCAATGAACACCTGTAGTATTCACTGTTTATACTCCGAACTTTAAAAAACACGTCTCATTTACTTAAAACTGAAAACCTGAGTTTTGAAAAATTATCTCCTGCTGATGTTAAAAATGCGTGACAAATCTTATTATCATCACCAATAATAACTATGCTTATTTCTGACAATCTTACACGTGGTCTTCAATTTGCGTTTATCATGGCAAGACAATTTCGACCCTTTCTCAGTGCAGCGTGTCTGTTTTATAAGCTATAGGGTGTTTCCACTAGACACTAATCTGCGATTAAGACAAATCATCCTTAAATCCCCTCTAAATCACGAGATTCACCATAGTTACGAATATTAATCTCTTCGAGGAGATTTTGCAAGAATTCTTAAATCAAACCTTACAGAATTCTACGAGTTCTGTGCGTTTTCTGACGAACCAAAACAAACACACCTTTTATTGACAACTGTGTATCATCAACTCAGCGTTTCTTGTGTAGTGTAAAGAGATGCACAGAACGGCTTATGTTGCTGTTGATGTGCATGTGGTTGTTTCTGTCAAAAAAGTTAAATGCAATACAGCTTTTAACATTTTGACGTCTACTGGTATTTCGAGTGCAGGTTGTCAAAGTTCCATTTTATAGTTATGGAAAACGAAAAAAAAATGCACTTGAACGTAAATTACTTTTTTAAAATTGTAACCCTGTGTTTTGATGAACGAGAAAGTTGTAGACTCGATCAGCCGTCATAAGGCTAAAAATATAATAATTATAAAACACGGAAAGGATTAGAAAAGTGTGGTTTGTGTTGTAGAAACGTTGTAGATTCAAGGAGATCACATCTTTTAAAAAATTTTCGATACTTTCCATTTGTTTTATTAATAATTTTTGGGTCAATTTAAATAACGGAAAAAGCACAATAATTTTTCTTCTTATCGGCACACTCTAGGTTGAGTAGTTTATTAATAATTCGTCCTTCAACAGAAACTATTGAATTTTTTCATATAAAAACGCGATTTGCTTGGAATTCCACGGTCGGAAAATGTGAAAGACGTCCGATTTTGACAGCCGTGATAAAAGGTCTATAAGGTGTGCACACTGCAAAATAATGATCGATGTTAATTTTGATACTGCTGGGTGATGTTGATCAAGTTGGTCTACTATCGACTTTTTGGATCGAAATCCTAACATTTTATTTGACGTTTCCCTTTTCTATTTTTGGGTTATTTCGTTTGAAGATTAAAAAAATCGGTTGCAATCAAAAATGAATTTTATTATATCTAAATCTGAGCTGCCCCAAAGATAAAAAAAAATCACATTTACAAGGAGATGTGCAGATGATGTGATGTCATTGAGCATATGTGATGTCAAAAAAAAAGCATAACTATGTCAAGTTAATCTCCCATATTCCGGTGAAAACACTTTGGAATTAACTTTTTATCTTCCTACGTTAATCTCTGTAGTTAAATCATGCGTGGTGGAAACACCCTATTAATGTCTCTAATTATTGTATTGTACATGAAATTAATTAGTCTTCGCCCTTGCAAAATGGTTTTATACGGTCGATTGCAACCGAGTATGGTTTTCCTGCTTTGAGTATTATTATATTGTTTTCTTAGTTTTCGTATGACCTTGAAAGGCACTTCGTATGGACAGTCTAAACATTTTTTTGTTCGGTCTACCCTAATCAAGACGTGGTTGCAAGTATTCAGTACTTTTGCGAGATGTATTGACGTTTTTGTTAGTCTTGTTTTATGTGTCTTATTTGGGATGTCTTTAAAGAAAAACTGTAACCTTTTTACAAAACCGAACTCGTCTAATATTTCATCTGGTGAAATATGAAATAATCTTAGAGGAACGTTTATATTTTCACCTTATAAGAGAACATTAAGCACCTCTCCTCTCGGGGTGTGCTTAATGTTTCAGAGAGGTGTGGAAACCGAGGAGGATTAAGAGCTCACTTTGGCTGTTGTTACTCTAATTGACGCTTTCAGCTGGCGGTGAAACCTTTCCACCATGCCATTGGCCTTTGAGTCGTAGGTATGCCGATACTCGTATTCGGGTTGTGCCTAGGAACTTGGTTAGTTCCTTGAAAAGTTTTGCTTCAAATTGTGAGCCCTGGTCTGTGGCTATTTTTTAGGGCGCGCCAAAACGCGATACGTGCTCTAAGACATATTTTTGCGCTACAGTTTCTGCGGCGATATCGCGAATTGGATAAGCCTCCGGCCAGCTAGAGTAACGATCCACTATAGTAAGAATGCACTTTTTTCCAACTATATCCGAGTGGATATGTTGAAACCTGCCTGCGGGGATTTTGATCTGTTCTAGTGGTGGATTGACGTGCTTATGAACCTTTTCTTTTTGGCATTGACCGCTAGGCCTAGACCTAGCATCCTTACCTTATTCATGCTTGGCCATGAAGTATATACTCGACATTTCCTTGCGGGTATCCTTAATACCCGGGTGAGAAAGGCAGTGAACGTTTTTGAAAACAGTTTTTCTGAAACTTTTTGAGACGTATGGACGCGTGGTTTCTGAGGATGTTTCGCACCACAAAGATATATTGCAGGCTGGAACTTTGACTGGGTCCATTTTCGCAATTTGTCGGGAGCTAACTCTTGCATCCCTGGTAACATAAAGTCTAAAGTGTCAGCATATTGTCGGGACAAAATGTCTGTCACTACATTCAAAGAATCTTTAACGTATTTAACGTCATTTGTAAACTCGAATATAAAATCGAAATGGCGCTCGTGTCTCGGTCTGCGCTTGGTTTTTTGCCGTTAAGGTTGACGTGAGGGGTTTAAAGTCGGTTACGCTAACATCTTGACCCTCGACAAAATTTTGAAAATGCTGAATTGCTAAGTTAACTGCCAAGAGCTCTCGACCAAAGGCTGAGTACAGACAATTGTGTTGGCAAAAGCTTCTTGCTGTAATAGGCGATTGGCTCCCAGCTACCGTCTGTAAATTGCTGTAAAACCGTCCCAACGGCTGTGTCAGATGCATCTGTAGTGGTGCTTAATTTAGCATTCGCTTCTGGATGATCTTAAAGAGAAGCTTTGGCAAGTGCAAGCTTTGCCTGTTCGAAAGCTTGTTGCCCGCTGAGGGCCATATGAAGTATTTTTGATTTATTTTGCCTACTGTGCTTAGTGGTTGTATAAGGGCGTAAAAATGTGAGCTACGCGCGGAATGAACCGGTGATAAACAGTTCACCATACCTAAAAATCTCTGCGCAGTTTTAATTGAATGTGGTATTGAAAATTTTGTGATGGCCTCGACTCGGAACGTTGTATGCCATCTTTGCTGATGTCTAAACCCAAGAATTATAGAGTAGGAACTCTGAAAATGCATTTGGACACCTTGATTTGCCGACCATAATCTGAGAGTCGCTGAAATAGGACTCTGAAGTGTTTCTCGTGGTCCTCCTCCAACTTGCTGGAAATAAAGATGTCTTCGATGTAGACTCTTGTGAAATCCAACCCTTTTTAAACCTGATGCATAAACCTTTGAAACGTTTGGGCCGCGTTTCAACTCAAAGAGTCCGAAAGTGGTCGTTACTGCGGTTTTATGGACATCGTCTGCAGCTACCCGAATGTGATGCTTGACGCGCACCAGATCAACTTTTGAAAACACCGTGCAACCCTGGAGATTGTAAGTTACGTCGCGTCGTGCGTGATTGTGTGGCAATTGATACTTATCAGGGGTTGTAATTGCGTTAACCATCTTGTAATCCACACACGGCCTCCAGGCTTTCGCTTCGTGGTGGTCACAAATAGTTATTTGTGTTTTTGAAATCGCAAGGCTTGGAGCATTTTAAAGCATCTCTTCCAAATTTAAAGTGAAACCTTTACGAGAAGAGTGTTGAGCGTTCAGGTTGAACTGTGAAAGCATTTGTGAATTTCCACCTGTAAGCTTTTGTTCACACTAGTTAGTTCACTTATAGTTTTGGCGAAGGATAAAACTCAGAGGGCTTTCTATCACCCATTTCTTCGCTTCAAATCTAATTATGCTCCCCGTGTGTGTGAACTTCGAAGTTAGAAATATGAGTGCCAATTGTCAAAATATTTCGAATCGAATCAACTGATGTCATGTCGAGTCAATCGGTTGATAAGTGTCGAAGTATGTGAGCTTCCCCACTGAACTTATCATGGATGCTTGTTGGATGTTTCTCATATAACTACTTCCCATTTTATAAGATTTCACCGAAATTGTTAAAAGTTTCCCATACTCGTGAAGAATAAAAGGATTCAGTTAAGTTTGAAAGACTTTTGACTTCGCTCTATCGAAATCTGTAAGATCTTTATCACCAGGACTCTAAGTGATTTGCTTTAAATCAATTTATATGTTGCCTACAATTTCACAAAATTATTCAATGTTTACATTTCGACAAAAAGGATGGTGTGCACTCGATAAATCGCAAAAATCCACACTCTTTTTTTCACTAAAAGCACAAACCAATCGATTTGTACTGAACGATCGAATGAAACCAAACGCAGACTTATCTACTCCTAATTTATCACATTGACGTTAACAAAACTTTAAAGTTTTCAACTTGCAAAAAAAAAAACAGCATTTGTCCATCACCCCAACTTGTTTTCCAAAAATTCAATTCTATACACCGGAAAACCACTTCTTAATTGCGTATAGACGAGACGTACACGTAAACATAATTTCATTAAGCTATAAAGTCGACATTTCAACAGCTGTTTTTATTTTTGCTGTGCGCAATCAAACTTAAAAAGTATCTAACAAAAAAAAAAATCCAAACACATGTTTTTTTTTTTAATTCAAATAAAAAAAATGCGTGTGTGTCTCACGAATTTGGGGTTTTATGGTGCTGAGGGAATATTGAAGACATTAATTTAACACACAATAATAAATTATGGGTGTTAATAGTTTTCGGTTTTCCCTTGTTGATATGGTTACCGCCCATTTGGCGCCCACACATGGCTTTAAAGGTTCATTCGCTTGGTTCTATAGAATTTTTAAGTAAAGTTCATGGGCTCAATATTTCCAAGCTGGAATTTACATTTGTGAAGGCGTGGAAGGTGAATTATTTGCAAAAAAAATTACTAGCAATTTTCCGATTCGAATTTGGAATCATCAAGAGGATGAATATGATGAATCGATGACACTGCACATGGCCAGTTTAAAAAAAAAAGTCTCAATCTGCGGAAGATGTCAGTCTGCGAAAGATACGAAGTAATCTCAGTTCTCAAGTCTATGTAACGGTTAAACTCAAACTATGATAATGTCGATATACCGTGGGAATTACATAACATTTTTAAAGCTTATTTTTATTACTTAAAAAAAATGCGAGCCTTGTCTTCTGTGTTAAATTATAGGTAAAAATATGCCTCAAGCTAAACTTACTATTGTTTAATTAAGTTCGAAGAAGCTGCCTACAGACGAACACTCACAAAAACTAATGGCAGGTCCGTTGTGTTACCACAATGGTATAAAGTGTAAATCAATAGTCGATCTTAGGCGACTATTATGGTTGAATCTTAAGGGGTGGGATAGCCAATTTCGCTGGGAACACCGTTTTTAGAAAAGGTTATAACGACTGACTTTTCTATGTTCCCACTTTATTGCCACTAAACAGTTTTCACGCGCGCTGTTGAAACCTATCCAGTAGATGCAGTGTAGTTTTTGGAGTAGGTACCTCTCTGAAGTTGGCAGGACCATTTTAACGTATCGATGATTTCACAAAATATTTTTTTTCAAAAATTTCGTGACAAATTATTTTTTTTGTGGGATCGTCTACGGTTAATTTACGGCTAATTATAGGCTATATTTGAAGTCTCTACGAGCTTTGGTTCACGAGATATGACTTTGGCACTGCTAACTTCACGTGAAGTTAGCAGTTATGTGGATAATTTTTTAAAAAATGTCGCGGAAAATTTTTTGATTTCACGGATAATTTACGGTTAATTTACGGCTAATTATCCACTTGTGAAATCATCGATACGTTAAAATGGTCCTGCCAACTTCAGAGAGGTGGAGTAGGTACCTACCTACTTAGACATGGTAGTTGTTTTCCATGTCTGAGTATGTGTTCCATAGTATATTCAACTTAGCGTGAATGTATTCCTTGTGTAAAAAAACCAAATCAATATAGGTAAAACATTTCACCTTTTAAGAACACGTAGGGAATTTGCGGTGTTCTCGACAATCTCAAACTTGTGGTCATTCCAACATAAGTTTTTATTGACACAAATACCGAAACCGAGGATTCAAAGCTTTTGGTTTCATCGATGCAAGCGCATCGATTCGTACATTACGGTTCGGTATCGCGGTTTTGGATCCAATAGTGCTTTATAGCTTAGATCGCATTTTTAAAGGGCGCCCTATCTTTATCAAAAACAGTTGATGGAAAACAATGACTTATCCTCAATCTGTACTAAAGAACTTGCCGCATTTCTACGATCGTTTTTCGTTAATACAAAAGAATTTATGGTTTCGAATCGATTTAAAATAATTTTAGAAAGTATTTCGCAATACCCAGTACTTATTGGATGAACGTTTGTTTGCCAAAACTCTCGCAAAGGAAGTTTATTTTCAATATTAGCACCGCATATATATCACATGAAAAACCATCTAAACTTGTATGTCTCCGAAACAAATTTAAATGAAATGTTCGAATAGCAGTAAGCAGGCAAGAGACCGTTTATGTAAACTAAAAAGATAGTCGGAGACAAAACAGAGCCCTGGGTGACCAGACTCAGACTTCTGCAGACTCAGACTTCAAACCATCCAAAACAATTTGGCACCCAAACACCCACCCTTAACATCCCAATTTAAAGGCTTTGAAGGTTGAATCTTAATGAGGGAAGCTTAAAAAAAGAACAAAGCCTTTACTAGCTGTTAAATAGATGAAAAATAACAATAAACTACAATGTCCAATACTAGTTCTCTTCCTAACGTCTTAATTGAGGTTAAAGTCGGGTAATATGGCACCCTTTGTTGTTTAAAAATAAATCGTTGGCTTGTAAACCACACAAATAGATTTAAACATGGGATCTATATGTAAGAATGAAAATTTTTGTCGGGTTTTACCGACAAAAATATTCTCTTTACATTTATTTGTGGTCATATTATCCTCCATTTATTTTGAATAGATTTGGATTTTTATTTTTGGGGAAAATATGACTGCTATATTTTTGCTTTTGAGTTAATTTCAAAATAAGCATTGTCTTCTATTGCGCTCGTTGTATCTTTACATTTTAATAAAACAAAGTGATTGGGGGATATTGTATTTAATAATGTTAATTTTTTTATTTGTTTGAAAGGTCCATATTGATGCCATTAGTAAAAAATATAGTTTAAATGTCCGCCGCGTAAGTTTCGTCACTCTGGCACATAAATCGGGCTGAATGAGAGCCGCTGTCGTTTGATGGCTTGTTCGCATAGACCTGAGGTAGGATATTACAAGTAAAATCGCACGTCAGATGACCATGCCCTCGAATCTTGTGTAAAGTAATCAGTTGAGCGTCGCCGCTGCGTCCTTGTCCATATGTCATTGGTGTCCATTTAACCCAATTCAGGCCAAAACAAGTTGGTATTCATCCCACCGTTTAAGGAGGCCGCCGGTTAAGGTGTGACCAATGTTGTTCTCAAAAAAATATTGAAGCCGATGATGTTACCGGTCTTAAAGCTGCCTGTTTTTTTTCTGAATGCATTAAAAATCATGTGGATTGGAATATTGGAATAAAACGAATATCTGGTTCTGGAGTGATCCGAGGCTCTTTGACAAGTTCTTATTCAATGCAGTTTCTCCTTTTTATACCCCATATGATAGGAGGTACATAAAGTTTGATTCATAGCTTGTAATAAAGAGAAATAATCACCGTAAACCACCAAGTCCTTAAGGGCATATGATCGAAATCGAATTGTAAGACGAATGAGACATGTCCATTCGTACGTCTGTCTGACGGTATTTTTTAGGACTTAAATTTTGAGCTAGGAACGTGAAACCTTATTTTTGAGTTTTTCGGGTCCCAAAGCAGTACAAGTGTAAACATTTCTGAAATCCGCCCACTGAATCGCCCACTTTACTTAACTAATTGCATGAAAAATTAAAATTGTCGTAGGACGCGCTGAAATTCGTCACGCAGTATCCTTGCGTAAGTGTATTGTGATTGGCATTTAAAAAAAAGCGAAAAACGCCCAATTTTGGTCTGGCCGCATTTATTTTGCCGTTTTACAAGCCTTATTTGTATGCTTGTAATCGAGAAATTCTTGCTTAATATGCTAACATATATCTGCATACAAGCAATTTGCTGGAAAAATTTTTACCACGCCCACTTTTGGGGGCATACTTGAATAAAAGCCTAGTTTTTGGTTAAAAATGCATTTAACACATGCAAAACTCATCTGGACAATATATTTCAACAATATATTCAACAAACTACAATGCTTTGAAAAGGGGTCGACGCCACGCTCCTTTTTTAATCGAAGGAGATTGGCGTTGGTGATTTGGAGCTTGACATGGGACAATTGGGAGGGGTATCCAAGGATTCGCCTTAGCGAATTGTAACCCACCCACTAGTTTTCTATGCAATGCAATTTTTCTTATATAAAAATGGAAAGTCATATACTTCCATTACCTCCATTTTCTTTGAATGAAGTTTTTACGGCTTTTTTATGAGATTTTATAGGGGAAAATATGACTGTAAATATGACAAAATTTATTTTTCTAGTTAATAAAAAAAACTAGCTAGCCCTTACTTGTAGGCTTGTAGCTCAGAGGAGTCATCGCCTGATCTGTCACAACCATGCGGGTTGTACTTATGCGTTGCAAGTTTTCCTAATAACAAAACATAAGTATGGGCCTACAGGTTTTTGCTGATTCCGTCCGGCTGTTTGAGAGATCTCTTATGACCAAGGATACTGTCGGAGGGTTTGTCAAACCTCCCGGAAAGAAATCCGTGTCGTTCTCAAAGAAATACTGACTATTGACGCTGCCAGCCAAGATTTTTCATCGGGATGTATTGGGCAGCTTTGAATCACAGGTGTATTCGAATGGAGCTTGTTGGCGAACCCAATCATCTTAAATTGCGCCTCTTCGCTCAATATAGTATTTCGACTAAAATTTAATTTTAAGCAATTAAAAATCCAACAGCTTTGGTCTAAGCAATTTTATTATGTCCACATGTGTTGAACGAGCTAAAACTCGTCTATTTGTTAAGTTGGCAAAACAGACTGAATAAAACAGAGCTAATTTGACAAATGTAGATTCAACAACAAGACCGCTATCAACTGTCAAAGTTCGTTAGTCTTTATTGAAAAACTTTCGAGATCTATTTTTATTTTATGTAAAAATATGTTATGTCTTTTTGAGTTATGATAAAAAACTAAAATGGTTGCCACATTCCCCGACTTTACCCTTTTTCTTATAATAAAACTTATATTTGGAATAACCTGAAGCTGTTTGGACAGCTTTTGGTACCATACAATTGTCGCTACAGTTCGACGAGAATCTGAGCCTTAGCCAACAACTTACGTGTTCATATCACCTGGTCTTTGACTAACTGTGTTCAGCGGCGTAATATAAAAAAGTTTAGATCAACATCCAATTGAGCGGCTTAGTAGCTCCCTGTTCCCTCGCCGCCGCTTGATGTAAGGGCATTCCAATACTATGCACAATGCATACCTAACTAGCAAAGAAAATTCTGAATTCGCAATTAAAATAAAGTATAGATAGAAATTGTACCTTTAATTGTGTGCTTTTAAAGGTTCTACATATTTTGCGCGCGGTTTTTTTTGGAAGGAAATTTTAAGTTTGCATAACCCAACAGCATAGAAATTAGTGCCTACCTTGAAACAATTCCAAATATGTAAATCACCTTCAGAGTAATTCCTGTTTACACCACAGAGACAAACCTTTGGCACACGATATTAAGTGATCAGAGTCTTTGCTATTTTTTTTTTTTTTTTTTTTAATTTTAATTCGTGAGCTCTAGTCGCAATAAATTACTAATAATAATGCAGTGCGCATTCTGCCATCATATATCATAATAACATGGCAGCCGATTCCATTGCCGCAGCAACTCACGAAAAGCGACTATTTAGAGTCTGCAGATACGACTTGTGCAAATTTTTCATACAAACCTCTGTACACAAATAAGAATGTGTTTATAAAATATTCGCAATGAATCCAAGGGAAACACCACCATGCATATTGTGCACTTACGAATACCAGCAATAAAGATTGCATAACGTCGTGTTATACAGACCAATAAATCGGTTTAGCTTAAAGGCGCCAATTTTTGCATCGCTCGTATCTTTCGTTCTTATACAGGCAGTATCTATCCAATGCATGAAGTACATCACTTCTAAGCAATATTGATAATAATTACAGATCTCTCTTTGACAAAGACTAGTTTTAAACCCCTTTATACACAGGCATTGACTTAAGGAAAGGCTTTAATTATTGTCTACTACTACCTGTGCTGGTATTTGTGAGTTATACGCAGTATATTTGAATGCGGTCATTTTGAGTTGATTGTTTTTGTCATGCGAACGACGCTGATTCGAATCTGTTCGCCACAATTTTGCGGAGGCATTTGTGGCACAAGTGAGAAATTAATTTGGCATATTGCCCCTAACACGTCAAATTAATGGGGAGGGCGGCGACGTTATAATGAGGGACGTACACCGTACACACTTGATTCACTCTGCAGTATGCTGAATCGTATTCGAATTTAGTTCTTGCAATAAATTTGTTTTCTATTTCATTCGGGGAAAATGCTAAACAATTTAAAATTCAACCAGGCGTTTTCAATTCTGATAGAAATTTTGAATGCTGTTCGCTTTATTGAATTCCGATCTTCTGATATTTCCCTGCTTGACAACGGCTCTTGAGAACTTTTTTAAAATAATAATTTTCGAATAAGCCGCGTTTTTAATTTTTATGAGCACAATTCTGAAACTCACCCCGGACGTTTCTTTTCTCTTGAGAAGTCTATGGTGTTACAAAGCAGAGTCTTTCAACCAAGAGATCAATGTTATGGGCTTGTTTGTCTGTTCTGGGTTAAATAATACAAGTCGTGTTCAGATGTTGGAGCTGTGTATTTCATCGTTTGACGCACGTTAAGCTTTGTTAATGAAGCGACCACTTAGAATGCTAAGTCCTCCCAAAAGGACAATATGAATCTATTAAAGTAAGTATATATTTTTGCACCCTTTAAAATTGAAAATTGGTTTTAGTCCACAAATATTAAGTGCATAAAATTAGCTAGCAACTTCATGCTCATCGGTATCATTGAGAAATCCTTTGACAGTTAGGATTACACTCACTTTGCTACCTATCTCTGGTTATTTGGACAAGGTATGTTGTCTCCTACAATAAGACTTAAACGCAAGATTCCAAGCAGAAATGCCTCGGAGTCGGGTGAACTCTTTAACTAATCTGCAGTAGACTTCTGATGCATAGACGGATCAAAAATAGCGTTTGAAATTGATGTCTGCATTCTGATACGATTGCCCGATTTCACTAATACCATGTTTCCACCGGGCACTAATCCACGACTAATATAAATCTTCATTAAATCCTCTTCAAATTACGCAATTAACCATACAAATTTAAATCCTCTCGGCAAGCAATTAAAAATAAATCCCCTCATTAATCTCATTCGCCCTTTTCACGAACCGCTTTCAACCCTTTTTGAACACCATTTAAACTGTTTGAGAATCGAAAAAAGATACTGAAAGTGTCCACGTATGGCAGATCTGTCAGACGCTCAATAACGATAGAAAAAGCGTGCTAATGTCAAATTAATCCTGTAGGTATTTGTTTGGTGGAACCGCTTTGGGATTTATTTTTAATTGTCTCCCGCTAATACTCGTATTATTGCCGGGGGAAACATAGTATAAGACACCGAAGCCTTCCTCAACGTCAAAAAAGAAGTGGGACGTCATCGGGCACGTGTCAATCACTTCCAAACAAACCCAGCCTGAACAGGATTGTAGACAAACAAGAACACTCGAAGACAAGATGGCCTTCCTTAAAATAAGAATATGGTTGGGGCCTAACAAATCACTAGCTGGAAGATTGAAGAGGGGCCAGTTAGCCATCTTAAAGCCCCCCTACAACGATTTCTGCAGAAGTTTCGTAGACGGATAATAAGAAGAACCCATGGTACTTATGTATTAATTAAAGTATCTAAAAGTTCCTTTCCTAAAAAAATTTATATCATATTGTGACAACTTTGATGGAAACTTCCCTGCAACGCACATCCTGATTTGCTGCAAGGCCATATAAACCTTACTACATCTCAATTTCATTTCCATACAGTAATCAAAATCTTCCTACTGTAATATGCGCATCATCGTTATTGTTTAGCAGAATTGTTAGCACCCCAAGTTGTTGTCCTTGATGACGTAATGCCACTCTGTTATCCCCACATTCACGTTTACTTGTTATGCGATTCACAGGGATATCATCTTACGCCATAGAATTTACGTATTATGTTTCGCATATACATTTATGTCTATATATGCGTGCGTACCTTTTTCCTTCTTGACTGTAGGTAGGTAGCATGAATGAATTTGTTATATCCTTCACAATCTGAAACGCTCGTGCCGTAAACATAATGCATAGCGGAAGGCAAAGGCAAGGCAGCCAGTGATGTCTTGGTTTTGTCCGCAAGGTAAAATAATCCAACATACCCCCGACACAGGCGAGTGTGAACCAGAAAGAGACCAAAACAAGCAGCCAAGTAGGAAATACACGTTATCCTTAATTTGATTTACTACCGTATGTTTGGAGTTGTTTGTTCTAAACTTTTTTTATTTATGTAATTTTTTTCGTTCTTTCTTGAGAGGATGCACGAGTATGTGTGTATATACGTAAAATAAATTACGTATTAGGAAAAAATGAGTGAAGCAGCGCCATGTTATTATGTATCTTCATCATTCCCCATGATGAAGTTTATAATAAAATTTTTTGACACGTACACAATATTGCAGTTAGGATGTGTTTATTTCTCACATGACATTGCGAGTTTTCGTTTAATGACTTTAATGAACCTTCAAACGGAATGTAGAAGAAGAAGACGTTTTTCAAATTCAATAACATCTTTTTTGTATCAACATTGTAGACTTCTGAAAGTTAGTGAATATGTTATAAGGTAAGTACTTTCAATCCCCGAAATTATGAGTGTCAAGCTTTTTAGGTATATTTTATTTATTTGTTTCTGAAGAAAAGTTAGTAGGCTTACTCAACATTATTGGCTATACTTAAGCTCAAGCAAAAACAGATAAAGAAGTCGGTGCTTCTGAAACTTTTGCGAGATATTTTTGTGTGTGTCCGAAACACAAATTTACACAAACGTCTCATGACACTATTTATGAAAGGCTTTAAGATCTGCTCGGAATAAAGGCGAAATTCAAGGTATTTAAACAAAGAAGAAATCTCTCGCCAGGGTAAACATTTTCGGTGCAATCCCGTACCTCAGGCGACTCAAGTGAAAATTTACCTGGGGAATAAGGGAGGCAGAAATAGCCCGTTCGACGCTAGAATTGAGGCCGCATCAAACCACTTCTGTGGACAAAACCCTGGAACTTTTCAGGTTTTGTAGGTGAACCACAATTGAGCTGCCGAATGAGATACCGGGCTAGGCGCTAGGGTAAACAGTTCCGATGAAAACATATGCCGACATTTAGGCGTTTAACCTATTTGAGCCGGATATAAAATTAATTATCTTCTTTAAGTCGACTCTGGCTAGATCGTTTAGATCTTCGAAGCGGTATAAACCTAGGGTTTTCCTTAGTAAGGCTGATAGCGAGGTTACAGCTACACAGAATATGAACCATCGTTTCTTACTTATCTTAATCCTTTATCCTTTTGCCACAAAACTACCACGTCGACATTCCTTAGGCAAAGGTAAGGCTTCGGTAAGACTCTGAACCAGGCAAAGAGAGCCATCGGACAGGGGTCTGGTGCTGGAGTCTTTGTGAAAAGCGAGAACATTAGACTCCATTGCCCTTTAGGTAAACATGCGTCTGTCTTTTAAGCGGAGATTCAAGCGGCAGGAAGCATATGCGTTTGCAATAACAGCCAAGCCACTCTAAATGCGTTGCTCAACCCTCTTACCTTGTCCAAGATAGTGCTTGAACTCAAGAATTCGTTGAACTTAGTCGGAAGGCTAAATACTGTGAATTTTTGTAAGTTCCAGGTCTCGCTATCCAGGGTATCCAGGGAAGTGCGATCTCGGATTACCTTGTTCGAAAAGTTTTAGAAGTGGTGGTACTTGGATTTCTCGTGAACACAAGGCTCGTTGGCGTGACTGCGATGGGTAAGTCAGGCAGACTAAACGACTACGCCCGGACATCTGTAAGGCGTCTGCGTCTTTCCTTCTATCTCTCAGGAGAATCGACTGCAGGCTTCTCGTAGGCGTCCTTACGGGCCACCGAGCTTTTGCTAAACACTGTGTGTTAGGCTTGAGCAAAACCACCACCACCACCTGTCCTTTGCTCGCATAAGGTGGCGGATCTTTAGGGCTGACGTGGTGAATGCCGAAAACCTAAACTCTTCACAACTGAAGCTCCTTCTCGTTTTCTTCGGGTAAACTTAATATATTTAAGTATGGACCAGCAGTTGTGTCTGAGTCGGATAGTAGCAGCCTCCAAAAAAAACTCCTCCTTATCTCTGCAACTTCTGCAGAAATCATTGAAGGGAATCCCAAGCATATTAGCATGCCTTCCTGCTAGACGGTTAGCTCGAAAATGAATCACTTGCTGATGTTGTTCTAGCTGATGGTTGCCATTTTTTATGGCTACGGAGTCCTGGTGAAAACACTTCATCGCTGCGGAAAGAAAATCCGAGAGCTACTCTTCATCTTTTAGTTTTCTCAATATTTCCGCCAATTTTTTTGCCGACTTCTTTAGTCAATCGTTCACTAACCTGGCCCTTCATGCAGATTACCAATACCTTCGATGTATAAACGAGTGTCCCCAAACGTCTCTTGTCATTTTAAAAATAGCTTTCACCTTAGTCACGGATAAAATACGTAGCTTAATTGATGACTTCATCTTCGGTCCTGCCCGCCATAGTCTTGAAAAATTACCCTATTGCCTCGTTTTCTTATTCGATTTTATATGGAGTCTTTCCACGGCGATCCACAAAAAAACAGGAAAGAATGAAGGCTCCAATTATCGCCCAAGTGCCAAACTTTTCTGAATGCCCAAACTTTTTGAGAGCACCATCTACGATACAATATCATTTCATTGCAAACCAATCTTCTTTACAAGCCTACATGGTTTTCTAAGAGGTCGATTGACCACAACTAATCTCATCATATTTGTGTTGTATTTATTGTGTGCCCTTGAGGATGGCTTCCTTCCTTGTCGACAATTGTCCCCACCGACTTCGCAAGACCACCGACTTCAGCAAGGCGAATCGCACACCATTCTAAAGTACATATACGTTCCCCTTGATTTCCGCCTTGGTTTTATCTTATGCCTCAAATCATATCTTGAGATCAACAACATATTGCTATCTTCGGGTCTTCTTTGTATGCCACCTTAAGAGTTCCCCTAGAAAGCCTTCCTGGCCCACTGACACATATCCTAACAATAGATTATATCTACTGTGTCATCGAGCACTCTCTGCTTTCGATATACGTAGATGATATGAAAATTGTGAAAGATGTATGTATAGTGGACTTCTCCTGTCGGTTCCCTCTCTCTTTAATCCGACTTAAATAGCTTGGTTATTTGATTTCAAAAAACAATTCCTTAAGCTTTATTTCAGCAAATTCCAAGCTCAACCTGTCAGATCCTATGCTATTGGTACCAAAATTTTTCCCACAGTTGACTCCTTGGTCGGCTTAGGGGTAATCTGAAGCCGAGAACTTAACTTTCGTCTTCATATCGACAACATAAACGAACATGCCAACTTGGCGCTGCTCCAAGGAATTCTCTAATTTCTACGTTACCAAGTCCTTTTATATTACCTTCGTTTGGCTGCTTTTTGAGAACGCTAGCCAAGTCTCCTCCCCTGCTACAACATTCAGGCTTTACGTATTGAGGCAGTTCAACGCAGTTTTTTTCGTTTCGTCCTTCGTGATCTTCCCAGGACTAATAATTGTGACCTACCTTGAGCTTAAGTTTAGAGTTGTAAATTTAGATAAGTTTGGATTGTTTAAGGTAGAATTAAGTTATATTAAGGCGTGTGTTAAGGTAATAAAAAGCCCCCGTGGAGGGCGTCAAAACCTATCGGAACTTCAACGATTTTATGAGTGCTGCTGATTACGGTTCATTGTTAGTTGGATGGGCATAAGCTAGTTCGGCAGCTCTGCCATTGGCTGGAATAACCCTGTGGCTTGGAATCCAGCACATGGATATGTGGCATCTGACAGCAATCTCGTTGACAGATTCGCTTTACCAACCGTTTCTATAGAAAACAAAAATGCTGCAGCCCTTTGATTTTCTTTAATTTCAGGCCGCGGCTTTTCGAAATGCTGTGAAATACACTGATCTGATCTGACAAGTTTTTGGAGTTCAAAGGGTACAAGAAAATGGAAGTCAAAGGGTACAAGAAAAGACTCCTCGTTTCCTGCTTCGGATCTCGGTCTTGAAAATGCGAAAACCCAGTCCAAAATACTAGGGATAGTTACTTGGTTGCATGGGTCATACAGCACTATTGCATGAGCCAGCTGCAAGGATTTCCAATGTCATTGTTGGATCCAACAATGTCAACATAGACTTTTACTTTTAAGCACTCTTTAGCCTTAAAAATGATGATAATACTCAAACTTGTCAGTTGCCTCTGTACACCGAGCTGCTTGCTGGTAAGGTCCACAGCTCAGCATGGACGAACCCACTTTAAGCATTTGCTCGATGAACTGACAAAGATAGTTGTCAATCTCCGGCGTTCGTAATACAGCCGTTCTGAGATTATTTAAAGCTTCTTGAAAATTAAGAGCGAAATTCTAATTTTCGAAGGATTTTTCAAGGATACTCAGCAGCAAGTGTAGATCCGTCTCTAGCGATTTTCCCTTGCTGTATGCACGTTGGGAAACCGATAAAAGACTTCTGTCGATTTGTTCTAATGTCAGTGTCGATCAGTCTCTGGCAGGGTCATTAACGGGAAGGCTGCTCCATGATGTAGGTGTGTAACCGAATTTCGAACAACCCTCCAAGACATTGTGAAGCCAAGGACTCGTGCTATACTAATGCCATCGAATCCATGTAATTTGTACGGGAGGAAGCTGTGCACTACGTCCACTGTCATCCGGCTGTAAATTGTACAAAAGTTTGAAACCTTAGGTCTTGTTAGTTATGATAACCCACTTTCTTGATGGCAGCAGAACTGAGGCAACACAATTTGAAGAAAGCCATAAGATAGTTTAATTTACTGTGGTCGAAGGCGCTTTTTACAAATTTTTCTAAAAGATTCATCGAAAAAATTTTAACTACAGATTTTGAGATCACGTTTTAGTTGGAGGATTAAAGATTAATTAAATGCAAAGAGTTCAGTTGTAAGGTTTTTTGCAGCTTAGTCCATTTTGATGGAATTGTTTTAAGATGTACAGTTGCTTTAGGTGGGTGTAGTTCAGTTAACCAGTCTTAAATTTGTTTCATATACTTTTAACAACTAAAGAAAGTTGCTTGCAGCAGTTTAGTTTTGTAGTGCTTAAAGATTCATGCTTAAACACAACCTTTGATACAAATATCGAACTTGTTTGACACGTATCACGATTAGATGTTTTTAAAGTTCACAAATTTGTCAATCGGCATAAGTTGCGAGGAGTAAAATAAAAAACTTAACCATGTTTCTCGTCTAAATTAAATATGCATAATCTTCCACTTGCGAAGGCGGCGCGGCGCGCAGCGACCATTAAAACCTGTATTTAGCTTTATTAATGAAAACAAAACTGGAAATCAAATAAAATACGTAACACAAGAGTTTTGTGGCAAACTTGATGTTCAAATAAACTTGATGTTTTCCCCCATTTGTTTCACAAATAACTTTCGGATACATCCACATGTTTCTTTGACTTAAAATACCCACTTTCATCATTTTGTTTTGGAATTTCAAATTCGTTTAGCTTATAATTTTAGATTTGAATATTAACAAGTGCTAAAAGAAAATTCCAACTAACTCATCACATCACAAACAAGACACGAAATACTCAAATGTGAAAATATCTGAAAAATGCGCATCAGTGCTCTGCTCAGTGACTATATAGCTAAACTGATGGAGCTGAATTAAAGTATCTTTTACACATTTATAATTATCGTGACAAAATTGACTAACAAATGATCGGACGATTAATTTATGCGCGCGGGACTTGGGACTGTTTTTTTTTTTTACCAGCTTGACCGCACTCTAGGGGGGAGCATGAAAAATATGTCAGCGTATACAGACAGCTCTGGTGTAGATCTTGTCGTGATTTCCCTCCAGAAGATTAAAAAGGGTGCGACCGAGGTGATATAGGAATTATTTATGATAATCAGTCATTCAGTTGTTTTTTAAGTTTTTTTTTTAGTTTTTTAATTTTTTAAATGTTTATCTAATAAGAAACGAAATGTGTAAGAGAATATTAATCGTCATAATTAAGTCGTTAGTTTTATCGAATGTGAATGGCACTTTGCAGTCGTAGGTTAGCTATTTTTATATTTTGTGCGACAGGGTTGATTGTCTTATGATTCATTAACAAAATGTTCATGCTTTGTTTTGAAGGTGTTATTTTTTGGACTGTCACTCTGTCTTTTAGTTAAAGGAATCAATTTTTATAAGCCACACCCACAAAGGTGGGTGGAGACATAAAGCATACATGCAAAAAACCTAGCATTTTTTCACGTTTTCATATAAACTTATTGAAAAAAAAAATTTTTCTGCTAAGATTCAATTAAAAGAAGGTTTTAGGTCTTCAGAAGAGAAGCTAGAGAAAGGGTCTGGTCTTCAAAATCAAGCTAATCTTGGTACACGGCTTGGATCTTCTGCTGCAAAGTGTGAAACTTGGCTTAAAACGTCAACGGCTTCACCCACTACTGGCTTCAATGTGAGACAACCTCTATTTTACATTTTCTTTCAAAATGACTTTTGGTCAAGTTAGACAAGTCAAAGGAACTTAAATTTTGATACTGAGCAATATCGGCCGAAGGCGAAAATTGGACCGCCCACAATATCGACCATGCCCACCCAATAAAACCCCGATTCTTCGGAAAGTTGACTTCAAATCAATCCAAAATATTTGCAAAGTTTGGTCCATACAAAGTTTTGAGCTCCGCCCACTTTTAGGGGGCGTTTTTAGGAAAAAACTGTTTATTTTTTCCGATATAATTTTCTAACGAAATAACAATTAATTGATTTAAGTTTTTAGCCCAGACCCACTTTTGGAGGCTTGGCCTATGCAAATTATATATTAATTCAGGACAAAAAATTTTAAGATATGTTGTTACACGGTATATGGTCGGGTATATAGATGTTTGGCACAAACGAACTCTTGCACTTAATCACTTGTTTATACTAAAAACCTAAACTTAAGAACTTTTTTTAAAAAATAATGTTTTTAAATAGTCGTGAAAAGGACGAATGGCTAGCTTTTCATGGTCTTTTCACAAGTCTAGTGAAATGTATCAAAGAAAGGCTAAAAGTTGCCATCAGGGCAAAATTGTGACGAGCTTTTTAAAACCTCCAAAAGTATAATCAAATGGTCCTCAAAATGGAGGTTCGGTCTTCCTGGACGTTGAACGGGGGCTTGGATTCGAAGACCCTCTTGGCTGGAGCGTTGTTGCCCATCCGCTTGATGTGATCGATGGCCACAACGGTCCACATTTTTTTTTTTTTTTTTCCGTGGGTAGGTAAAAACCTTCATAGGCACTATGAGAATCGAACGCGCGTGCTCATAGTAGTGTGAGATTCTTACTCACTAAAAAACCACCCAATCTTTGTAAGACTACGACTAAGTTTCCTTAACAAGTAGTTCATGCTTCTGTATAGTAATCGCGTTTGGCAGGCTACCTTCCAACGAAAGCACCTGCAATACCGTCATTATGTGCGGTTTCCTCTTACGACGCTAGATCCAACGGTCTTGTTCGTTGTAGTCGGCGTGCAAGATTTGTCTGATCCAGAGTTCGGATTATTTCGTGGTTGCAACGGCCGTGAAGGCGAGTGTGAAGTTTGCCAGCAAAGTTACTTCGTCGGTCACGGTTGCGATGCCTAGATCTCGATGTAAATCGCTATTTCTTATATACCATGGAGCATTTACGATTGCTCTTAGTGTCTTATTCTGAAAAGTTTCTAAAATAGATATGTTGCTTGGTTTGGTACAACCCCAAAGTTGTATACCGTACGTCCAAGATGGTTTTAGCACTTGCTTATACAATAGCAATTTGTTATATACGCTTAGTTTTGAATAACGTCCGATAAGCCAATTCATTTCTCGTAGCTTGATTTCAAGCTCATCGCGTTTTTTTTTTAACGTGTGGCTTCCACTTAAGTTTTGCGTCTAGGGTCATGCCTAAATATTTCGCCTCGTTTGCGTACGGAATTTGTACCGAGTTTATAAATAGAGGTAAGTTGATTACCCTCTTGTAAGTAAAATTAACATGCGTTGATTTTGTCTCATTTAGGAGGATTCGCCAGGCCTTTGTCCATTCGCATATTTTATTCAAAGCGCGTTGGAGTTTTCCCGTTGATAGTTCGACTGTCTTATCCGTAGCGAGGATAGCCGTGTCGTCAGCGAACATGGCTACAGTCGTTGTCTCTACTTGAGGTATATCTCTTGTAAAAAGTAAAAACAGTGTTGGACCGAGGACGCTACCTTGTGGAACGCCGGCTTGTATTTCTTTGAATTCTGAGTATTCGCTCCCGTATCTCACTCGAAATAGTCTGTTGTCAAGATAAGACTCTAAGAGTTCATACATTTTTTCCGGCAAAACTTTCCGTAGCTTATATTTTAGGCCTTCATGCCAAACTTTATCAAAGGCTTGGGATACGTCAAGAAAAGCGGTAGAACATATCATTTTCGCTTCTAAGGCTTTCTCAATTTCATTAGTTATTCGATAGACCTGGTCAATTGTTGAATGTTTGACCCTAAAGCCGAATTGGTGATCCGGAATCAATCGTCTTTCTTCAATTATTGGTTGCAGTCGTTTGAGCACAAGTTTCTCGAAGACTTTAGATATAATCGGCAGAAGCGAAATCGGTCTATATGATTTTTTGTCGTTCGGGCATTTCCCTGGTTTCGGAACCATTATTACCTCTGCGACTTTCCATTGCCGTGGAACGTATGAAATTCTCATTGATGCGTTTATGATGTAGAGAAGCTTGACTAACGCTCTTTTCGGTAGCTCCTTCAAAATTTCCCCAGTAATTAGGTCATAGCCTGGAGCTTTGTTATTCTTCAACCGGTCCACATTTTGGTCCACAGTACAAAGAATTCGCTGTTGTATCTTCCTCTTGGCAGACAGCAACAGGACTATGCATTCGCCGTAGAATTTTTCTCTAGAGAGAGCCGTGTCGTCCAACACTCGGCGCCATAAATCAGAATTGGCAGAATAAGTTTTTTTTAGAGTTTAAACTTTGTTCTTCCTGAGAACAAAGTGGTGATCATTTGTTTTGCCAAACCGAAACAGCAGCGGTTTCCTAAGGTCACTTGTTCCCCTCTCATACCTAAACCTTTTTTACGTGGCCGGGAAGTTATCCCCAGAGGTACGACCCCCGAACTTAGAAGGCGAGGTCCATATTTAAACCCTATAGAACAGCGGGCCTGCTGCACCAGAGTAAGTAACCCATTGTGGGGATATGAGAGCTGCCGTTGACCCACTTAGGGACTCATATGCCAGCATGTCTGTTCCAGTACCCTGACTAGTACTGGAAATCCTTCCTGACCTTAGGCCCAACAAAGTTGACAGCCCTTATATAAGGCAATTGTTGTCCCGACTGTTGCATTCACCGTTGATACTTATTTGTGTATTCCTCTGCTGCATGTCCTGCTTCTAAGGCCTTCAAAATTAACTTCTGAGACTCCATCAGACAGCCATTTTGGAAAATTACAGTTTTCCAAAATGACATTTTCTCTTCTTCCTTAACACTCGCATAGCAGAGTTATACGAGCATTATGAGTTCATTAAGTCAAATCCAAGGGTAGACATGGCCAGTACCTGATAGTTACCATGCGAAGGCATCATATAGGCATTTCATGTGCAGTAGCATTTAGAACACTAGGCGTCACCAGGTTGACGCCGATCAGTGTCTACCCTGTTCCTACAACACCCAGCCACCAACACAAAGCCTGTGCCGAAGGATTTTTCCTTGAGAAGTATGGAGGACCGGGTTAAGCTTATTAGCTGCAAGCCACTGCCTATAAAATATGAGTGCAAAAAGCTACTTTCTTAAATGAGAAGCAAAGTTATAGACCTTTGGGATTTAGGGATAGAATTTAGGGATAGAAAAAGTAGTGGGTTGGGTATCAAGCTGCAGTACGAATCTGTACGAAAAAGGACATATTGCGGGAGGAGGCAACCGTTTTCGGTGTGAACCCCTGCCAACAGCGGGACAGGTACACACAGAAGATGATTACAGTTTCTTCCTCTTCATATGGTCTCGGAAGTTTCTGCAAAAATCGTTGAAGAGGACACCAAGTCTTTCAGCATGTCCTCCAGGCAGTGACCCATCACCCATAAGTTAGCCCCAACTATCTTCCTTAGATACTGCAAATAAATGCGTCTCTTGTTTTCTGACTTCTCGAACAGTTGTGACGTATGCTTGACTATAGGGTTTTTCTACAGCGATCGAGTAGTCACAGAAATCTCAAATCAAGTAACTACACTTACAATAGCCCCTACCCAAGTCCTGAACACTGTTTTTAAACCATCAGAAAACAGATTTCTTTTCGTTTGAGAGGCCACTCCCAAACCTTCTGTTTTAAATCTTGGTTCTGTATGGTTCCTTGGTTCCTTGCATGAGACATATTGTCACGAGACTGTTCCACGGGTTCCCTAAGCCTCACAGCTGAGGCTTCGCCCCCATCAGCTTTCAGAAGGTGTAAACGGAAGGGAAGTAAAGCATTCTTTTTAGAACAGCTGTAGATAAAACAATAATCTTTAAAATTTTTCCAATATTGCAAAATTGCTAATACTGTTTGTCCACTGTCGATGTTTAGGGCTAAAAGGTCTTAAGAACGCATCAGGGTTAAACAAAACCTTTTGAAAACCTATTTAAAAACCTATTAAAAAATTAAATAGCAATTACGCCACCTTTTCGAAGCCCCTTGTGGCTTCCAAAGGGGTTCGTAAAAGCGTAAAGCTCTCATTAACAATTTTACGCGCAGATGATGGAATTATGACAGAAGCGTAAATATATTTTTGAACCGGTGTACACGATTGACTTAAAAGTGAAAATTTTGGCATCGTCAACCAAATGCTCGATAACGTACCTAATCTTAAAAAGAGCCAACCGTCAACCACGCAAATGACCTGTTTACCCACCCGATTGACATATTTTTCTTCAAATCAAATTGACCATTTGCTGACGTTTTCTGCCATAAGTACCAAATGTTCAATTGACGTAATTTAAAAAAAAGAATCAACCGTTAACCTCGCAAGTCAAATCAAATTGATCATTGGTTGACGTTTAGTGCCATAAGTATCAAATAAGTTTTGGTATTGTCTTTGGTCGTCATTTGGGTCGTGTTTCCTTCGATTACCGATAAATAATTTTTGCCCAAATTGGCTTAAGAGTAATGTTCCCTAATTTTTTTTCGAAAAAGAAAATTCCGCAAAAAGCAAAAAGTGCTAAAAAAATTTCCGTAAATTTTTTAAGATTATCTTGACGTTTGGCAAAATGTGTGCCTAGCATCGTTGATTTGTCCATTTCGCTTTACATTCTGGAACGCCATATCGATTAAGAGCACTGACATGTAATCTGTCACTTTTCCCGCGCAACTTGGGTTGAAGCTAGAGATTTCCAACCATTGGTTGGCGCAATCGCGTTGTCTATTGGCGGATGTATTCCCAAAAGGCACGCTTACACGATTGAAATTAACACATAAAGTTTGATTGACACAAATCTGTAGGACAATCTGGGTGTGAACAAAATTGGCGGAGATTGATGTAAGTAAACTGTGCCTCAACACGATTGATGTCAATTGATTGTCGAAGAAGCGTAAATATTGATGCTAACCGTCAATCGTGTAGCATTACACATCCTTAAAAGAGTCCTTAAATGAAGAAATCCTAAATCCTAAATGAGGCTGTATACGTGTGGGAGTTGGTAGTCAAAAGGAAATCAAATAGGTTACTCACCTCATCGAGAGACCTATTCGCTGCCTTCAACGTAATATCCCACCCAGGGTCTCTTATCAAGTGCCTTATATCTCAATTATCACAATATAACTAATCTCTACACACATTCTTCAATCAAAGAACTTAAGAGCCATTTCTAATGTTGCAGTCTTGACCAAGCCATCATCAACCCAAAGTTAAGTCATCGTTCGCCTCATAAAATCTTATATCTAATAAAAACATCCTTTTCTTTTCGTTCTCTTTTTTTAGGATTGAGTGGCAAAGCGGAGACACAGTGAAAAAAAGTAATAAAACCGCTTAACCCCGGAAAGTCATAATTAGATGACAACGCGAAAACCATTAGTGATTAGAGTCATTATCCGTTTGATCTACTCACAGTGATTTCAACTAAATAAGTGGTAATCCGAAGGCGGAAAATAGCATTTGTATCTACGTAACAAAAAAAAAGTGAATGAGATTAAATATAAGAGAAAAAGTCAGTTGTACAGTTGTTATATTGTTAATTCGTAATAGTATATTCTCTGTCTCTTCCCTTTGTGCCTAATTCGACTTTAAGTCGGAAAGAAAAGATAAAAGAAATAATAATTCCCACAACGTATACCAGAGAAACAAAATGCATAATCTTCGTCGTGAAAATTCTTCATAAACGAAACTGAGTAAATTTTTATGGATTTATTTAATGAGCTCTACAAAGAGAAGGACAAAAAGGACACAACATGTGGATTAAATTTGGATTACCAGTTTATAAATGTTTGTATTTTTTTTTAAATACTTTTCTTTATTTATCGCTTTTAAAGTAGTTTTATGTATAAAATTATGAAATGTAGATACGGACATGACATATGGCGAGGGAGCATACAATATCAGAGCCATCGTATTATGTGCACTTTCCGTACATGTATCCTGGTGGACCTGGCCCTCTAACCTTCAAAACCGTTGGCTCTGATGCAGTATGTACTAACTTTCCGGCCACATAAAAAAGACTAGTTAAAACTTAAAAGAGGGGAAAAAGAATCCTCAAGCCGTTCGGACGCACACTCTCATAGTACATGAAATTTGGAGATTAAAATAGTACTTTGTGTATCGGACTCCGGAGTTCGATACAAGCGAAGGCAAGTCCGAAGACAAGCCCTGTCGAAAACCCGAATCCTTTCCATCCTACTTGCCCCTATGTTAAACCACCCGGGACAACCATATGCGAGCATGGGCCGGATAAGGGCCATGTAGCAGATAACCTTTACCCTCGCATCTTGTTGGCTGCTATAAAACAGTCTCTTTGTTACGGCAAAGGCACCCCAGGCTCTGGATAAAGCAACATCTACATGTTTGTTAAAAAATAGATATTGGTCTAGCCAGAGTCCAAGGTATTTGACTACATTTTTACACGCAAGTGGAAGCCCGTGCTGTCCAACGATAGAAAACTTTCGCCAGTTCATTTTTGGTATCCCTAGAGGCCGGAGGCAACGGTCTGAACAGAATGGTTTCCGACTTCTGGAAATTTATCCTCAATTTCCAGTCGTCGCAACATTGCTGATTTTTGTCGAAGTCACGCTGCAATAATGCTACAATGACCTCGGATCTTAGGCCCTGATCTGTACGCGATCAAATCGTCGGCATACGCTATCGCAAAATTAAGAGATCCTATCAGATCAGCCGTGTGTAAATATTGAAGAGAATCGGCGAATTGACCGCTCCCTGTTGCAGACCGTTTTTAATATTGAACACTTCAGTAGAAGTCACATTGCCGTGTTTAACGACGATTTTTTTACCAGAGAGCATATTAAGCAACATGTATAGAAGAGGTTTGCTGATGCCTAACCTATTCAACTTGGAAAAGAGTCCTTCTAATTATAAGGTATCGAAGGCCTTCTCCAAGTCAATTAGGCAAGCACCCGTGCATAGGTTCTTGCTTTTGTATCTGACATGAGTTTAGATGCGGCATGTTAAGTATCATGTCCCGCCTTGAAACCGAACTGTTTATTCTGAACTATTTTATTGTCCTCAACCCACTTAGTTAAGGCTCTATTGATCACTTTTTCGAATACCTTCCTGATATTCGGAAGAAAACAAATGGCGTATTCTTTTGAACACCGAACTGCCACACTGAGCTGTGAAATAACAGTCGGTGTTTGCGGCGTGGTGTACACTCGGTTCTATTGTGAACAGAACGAAAATTACTGAATCGGTGTAGTCATCACGTTAAGCGTCAAATGGCTTTGCCTTCATTTTGTTTATACTTTTTTTTTGCATTTCGTAGTGTGATTTTGTTGGCGTCGGTTTTTTATACTTTTAACATAAAATGAAATTTGTTAGCTTGAGTGTGTGATACTTATTAACTTTTTATCGATTTCATACAATTAAAGTCGCGTTGTAAGAAATAACAAAATCAAAGCTAAACCCAGCCTCCACCGTCAAATACGACGAAGATCGTTCGAAGCAGGTTCGCTATCAACAACTTCAAAGTCCTTACCTCGGCGCTTTGTCTGTCAGTAAACCGTCTATACAAGTTTTTAAGTCTTGTAAGCAGTCTAATTTTTGTTCCTGTAGTGCGTCGATTGTTGCATTGCGGTAACTGTTATTGGATGGTCGATACCGAGGTATTGTACTGTCCATTGTATGTTTAATTGTTTCATCCATTTGCCGTAGGTATGTGTCAATCTCCTCGTTCGACAGATTCCTATTCGACGGTGTATAAAGCGAGTTCGAGGAGAGTGCTGTTGTCAGGTTTCGGGCGAAGCGAGTCCAACGTGTCCTACCGTAGTTGTAGGAGTACGTTTGGACAACTCGTCCAATTCCGCAATTTCGTTAGGAATAGTTATTTCGGCACTTAGTCCGCAATGGTCACTGTCATACACAAACGTGCGCAGATAGTTTATCGTTTGTCGGTCCACGTCAGTCAAGTGTAAACGTTCGTCAAACAGCAGTAGATCCAGATAGGAGCCGCACCTAGGATACGATGGACTATCTGTCGCTTTCAAATCGAGCCGAAGTGCGACACTGTGGTGGCCCCAGCAATTTAATAGTGCGTTTCACCTATGATTAGGTGTTTGGTTTCCCCAATCTCTATGTTTGGCGTTTAGATCTCCGGCCATGAGGAGTTCTCCCCCAACTCGAAACAATGTTTCGAGCTCTGACGTAAAAACAGTAGATTGAACAGCTCTAGGAGCATAAAGCGACACCACATACAACTTCCTTCCACTACGGAGAGGAATGTATGCAATGCATGTTCTATTTCCCGGAACCTTCGCACTTTACCTCTATACATGGCCTTAATGCCTAAGTTCTTTACGAATGAAGGTCGCAACACCACTTCCTCGAATGGAGTTGGGTCGGTCTCTCCGTACTACGTTGTTATAATCTTTGTGCTTTAATTTTCTTTTTCGAGTTAGTTTTGTTTCGCTAACCAGACAAACATCAGGGCTTTGGTCATCAAGCAACTTAAAGAAGGTTTCTTTTCGTTCGATCTTCAAGGACCTGCTAGGATCTTCAAGGGGCTTTCATTCGCGGACGTACCTAGTACCTATTACGTTTTGTTGTGTGTTAGGCTAGACAGAAGCGCGTAGAGCCTGTCCAGACGAGTCGCCTGCTCATTTAATTGGCGCTGCATCTGCACCATCTGCCCCTGGACTTGGAGCAAAAGGGACAGTATGTCATCTTGCACCTCCGGCGCCTTAGGCCCTGATACTCAGGTCAAGCCCTATAACTAGCCGAGTGTCCTGTACCTCTAAAAAGTACACACGAAGGCTGGCTCTTTTTAGTTTTATCTTTGCCCAGCAGATATTCCTCCGCCTTGTGGTTTTTAGCACATTTGACGCCTCTAGGCAGCTAAACGCGGCGTGTCCGAACCTTTTCCAACGAGCACATTGAATAATGGTCTCGCTGCGTGTTAATTTATCCCAGGTGAAAGACTGGTAGTCTAGGAATTTGATAGACCTCAGATCATCCAGCTTGCTATCGGGAGACAGCTGAGCCAGGAAGATCGGCAGTTTCCTATTCTCCCTCTTGCCCTTGCTGAGGGAGAATAGGTAAGCCCGTCGCAATTTGTTTCCTGGAGCATCTTAAAGACCTCATCCGGCTCGGTAGATGTATCCAGCCCTTTCAGAAGCACAGTTTGCAACTTTTCTGTCGAGTCCCTTAATAATTTTTTTATTGTATTATAATGCTCCACAGTACTGCACTGTATGGAGTGCCTGATATCGGAAAACCTTTTAATAGTGAAATTGTTGCCTATGGGCGACTTACATAGTTCCTTGAGCTCCATTTTGTAGGTATTGAATAATCGTCGGTCATTGGTGCTACTATCTGCACCAGAGCGCACTTCCATCTCGGGTATCCAAATAGCCTCTGCATAAATAATGCACTTAAACCAAAAACATGTAAAACAAATTATTCTTGGCGGCCCGTCCAAAAATTGATTAAAGGACCTTTATTTTAATCTAGGATCGAGTAACCTCGAATTAAGTCACAGTAGGTGAATTCCGACCTGCAAAACTAAAATAGGTCAGCACGGAAAGTCTTTTAACTGATGATGACATAAAACAAGTCTGTCTCGATAAAACAATCCCCTAACTAATTACAGATACCTACTCGTGCTATACATGGTAATCAAATTGTCAACTTTGTTTAAGTAAATAAATTAAGTGTGACACAATAAAAGAATCATGCTCAGTGTCAATAATTTTGTTCCATTGATTCCTAATGATTGATAGTAGTTGTTGCCCCCAGGGTAGCGACAGTGAGTGCTAATGGCAAGAACTCATCTGTCATGTCTCATTTAAAATATTAATAGAAAATATTGACATAGCAGGTAAATTAAAAATTTATTGACACCGTGTACAACCGTAATTTGATATACCAACTTTTAAAGAGGACATAAAGCCAGGAGTTCAGTTCAGTTTCCTGAGGAAGCAATAGGTTCACATTATGGGTTTACTTTATTGAAAAAGATAAAAATATATGTATGGTACCTATATCTCCTGTGTGTAGTTTTCAAAGTGAATAAAAAAAAGATCAATTTCCAATTGCAGGCAATAAAAAGCGAGGATACAAAATTCTTTTTCACACAACGCAAAACACACCAGTATGGGAAGGATATGGTTGTCGGTTTCAGATGAAACAAAACGAAAGTTTTGCCAGTGCTCTCAGCCAAAGGAATCCCTAAAGAGCATTTGCCAATTGGTATAGAGATAAGACTGTAAAATTATACAACACGATAGAGTGAATGTGCGATGTGGTGGTATGTTTTTGTTCAAATCCTTTTGGTTTCGTTACTTATTTTCTTTTGCTTTATTGAAGAAAAAATGGTAATCTGCTCGGAGTCCAACAAGCATAAAAAAGAATAGGTACCCTTCATACATACTTTTTCAGAATAAAGGAGAGATGTTTTAGGAACTGTAGGTAGGACCAGTGTGGTTAGTGTGTGTGCTTAACACAAGTTCGAGGGAGGTGTTGGTTCTATACCCAGTTTCAATCATCTGAAAACACCCCTGAAGAACTTAACGAATTTTCCCAAAGTGACGTGAAATTCATTCAACAAAAATTGGCCCCTACTTACGGTGGGATCCTTGTTAGAACTATACCTACATCCGCATAATTTTAATCAAGCTCAAGTTAATGGTTTTGGATTTCAATCAAATGTGGAATATTTTTTTCCGCTATACGAAACCAATAAAGGATCAATTCAAAATTAACCTTTTACCTCACATCACTGAACATTCATATAATTTTTAAGGAGGTTAAATAGAAAATTGGGCCTAGAGAAGAGTAAAAACCCTTTTGTAGGTAGAGCAAGCCATATTTTACGGAACATCTATGTTCTACTTCACTGCGTAGATAAGGAGCCTGGCGTTTTTAGAAAACATTGTTAGTGTTGCTATGCTTAATACTCAAGCTTGTTACCTTGCGAAGTTAATTTTAGCACTTGATGTGCTTAAACGTCGATCAGTCATCAGTACCTAACGTACCCTATAGTGCAGCTATAGCTTTCAAAAAAGAACTGTAATACGCAGCATTTAAAAACACTCGGCCGATTATCCCATAATTCTCTAAAGAGTAGCCCTTGAAAAAGGCTCATCAACATCTAATTTCGACAGCAGTCTCCCCACCAACTTCCAAAATGCTGAGGCCAGATGCACACTTGCGCCATTTTTTAAGCTGCGTAATTATTCTAAACCCTATTTAAAACAAATGCGTCTACAGATGACGACGAACAGTGGGGTACGATTTTAATTTTTGGTTGCAAAAAACATAACCTTTGAACTTTTCAAGATATTTGGTTTAATTTTTATGCGCCATCCCATAGGATAGGATATATATTAGGTTTTCACGTAGTTTGTAACACGGTAAAATAAAAATGCTAGACCCCCAAGACCTTCAGGGCATATGATCGAGACCGAATTCTGAATTGATGAATTGAATAAGCCATGTCCGTCCGTCCGGCCTTAAATTTTGAGCTAGGGAGCTGAAATTTCGTCCGTAAGCTCTAAGGTTTTTAAAATCCGCCCACAGACACGCCCACAATCGGTCTAATTGTGCAACTACCTCCAGTCCTTTCAAGACTGTAAGGCGTATTTAAAGCTGAAATTTGAAATTTAGCATCTCCTGTAATGTAAGACACACAAAAGAAAAATTTTATTGTTTCCTCCAGTGGGCGTTTCTATTTTTAAGGGTTAATTTTCAAATGCATTTTATGCAATATATTTGCTCCAAATTGAAAAAATGTTACTTAATAATATAATATTATAAATAATATTATATTATATATATAATATTTTGTGTAAAAAACACTTAGTTCTTCATTTTGTTCATACAAGGCTTTTGACCAAACCCACATTTGAAAGCAGAATTGTAGAAAAACCTAAAATTTTCCAGAAATAGGTAATTTCGACTGGTAATTTCAAGCTTAATTTAGAAAAGAATAATACAAAAAATTAGCAGGAAAGGTAAACGATATTTCATTCCAGATTTCGTTCGCACAAAGTTTTTAGCCACGCCCCCTATTAGGAGTCGATTTTTCAAAAATATTGAATTTGGACCAACAAATTGCATTTTTACGTAACTTGGAAATATCTGTGTTAATATTGATAGTTTGTAACAAGGGGCAGTTGGACCACGTCCCTTTTCGAAGTTTGCACTACTTATAAAATGTCAAAAAATAACAATAACATCAGTATTTTACAATGTGGGATAGGATGGGCTGGTCCGTTTTACGGACTGTAACTTCTACGTATACACTATTGCACGTACTCACTGATTTTTTTAAATGAAGGTGAATCTATCAACCTTGTGAATTTAAAAAAAAAAATTGTCCACAGGGTGCTTCGGAATTTGGTATTGAAATGTGGTTTTTTAATAAGTAATTTTGTTGATTATAATTTGCAATGAAAACAGCGGAAATTCTCTTGTGTGTCTTAAAAACGACACAGAAGTCGAAATGTTAAAGAAATTGAGGGTTTAGCACTGAGGTTTAGAAAAGGTTTCTAAACTGAGGGTTTATATTACAATAAAACCAGTAAGTGATTTTTGTGTCTTCATTTTATTAACAGTTTTAAATACTTGCTTAAGTTGCATAACCTTTAAAAACAGTAATTTCGATTTTGAACAGTGCCACTGAAAAGTCGACGAATCAAAAAATACAATATTTTTCAGCAAACTGCCAGAATTTCTTTTAATGCCTATTTATAATTAAAGCTTAAGACGTTAAAGCTTTAGAAGTAATCAAAAAAAGATCCATTATCGTAAAATATTTATAAAATCTGGTTGATATTACATTTTTATAAGTAAAAATTATATTTTTACACCCACTTGCAGATTTATAATAGTAAAAAAATAAAAAAACAAGTGAGAAATGCAGTAGTACGTATAAAAAATTCAATACACCTCTAACGGGGTTGAAAAATCCTGCCCTTTCTAAAAAATAATTACCACGCCTACCAAAAGTAGGTGGGACTAAAAATGTAATTTTTACATGCCTTTTGCGAGATGGTTAGATACATTTTTGACTGAAAACTCAGAATTTTAGCTAAAAAATCACTTTTTTTATCCACGCCCACTTTTGTGGTCCTTTTTACAAACGAAAATTGTGATAAGTTGTTTAGGTATGGACAAACTTCAAGCTTCCGAAAATCATTAAATTTTCCACCGCAAAAGAAAAATTAAAATTTTTCTCGAATGGAGGCTGGCCCTGGAAGGGTCATCGACTTGGTTCAGCCACCTATATCTAGCCTTTCTTCTATTTCGCCATTCATGGTCCGTGTAATACCGCAACAACGTTCAAACCGCCAAATCAATTAGCCGAGGTTTGTTTTAAAAATTATAGCCATTTTGGCGTAAGCTTGTTTTTTTTAATGTTAACAGTTTGAATAAAGGTTAGCGGGGGATTTTTTGCCTAAGACCAAAATTTTACGATTTCGCTATTATATCGGATGTTGATTTAATTATCACTTTTTTTTATTATTTGTCCAGTAAATTGATTCGATCGGACGTGTGTGTGACATTTTTAGTGTCTACATTGTTGTTATGTTATTTCCTTATCAGTACAGTTAGTTAATAGCCATACATATTTGTTTATAGATAAGGTCTATGGAGCAATTGATAACGAAAATGTTTTACAAAGGCAATTGTCGGACTACAACTTAAGGTACCAAGGCCTAATAGTCTTTGTAATTCACGCCTACTACGCACGATAGTATTTCCTAAGATGTTAGGACGTGTGTTTTTATACCCCATCCCATAGGATAGGAGGTATACGAAGTTGGTCACATAGTTTGTAACACGGTGGAATAATAATGGTAGACCCCAAGACCTTAAGGGCATATGATCGAGACCGAATTCTGAATCGAATGAGCCATGTTCGTCAGTCCGTCCGACCGACCGTCCGTCCATCCGTCTGTATGTCACATTTTTAGGCCTTAAATTTTGAGATAGGGTGCTGAAATCCTTACGTATATTCGTACGTAAGGTCCACGTCATGCGAAGCAGTACAAGTGTAAAAATATTTGAAATCCACCGAAAGACACGCCCACAATCGGTCTAAATGTGCAACTACCTTCATAGTTTTCAAAACTGTAAGACGTTCTAAAAGGCTGAAATTTGACACTTCGCAACTAATGAATGTAAGACACAAAAAAGACAAATTTAATTGGTAAACATCATCCAGTGGGCGTGGCACATATTTTAAGGGTAAAGTTTCAAATGCAGTTTACTCAATATTTATGCTCGAAATTGAAAAAAATTTGCTTAATATTTTATGTAGAAAACGTTACGTTCTAAATTTTGTTCGTACAAGACTTTGGGCCACGCCCACATTTGGAGGCAGAATTGAAGAAAAACCTAAAATCTTCCAGAAAAACTTAATTTCGACTGGCCTTGAGCCTAATTTAGGAAAGCATGAAACAAAAAAGTAGCAAGTTAGGTAAACGAGACTTCAGTCCAGATTTCGTTCATATAAACTTTTTAGCCACGCCCCCTTTTAGGGGTCGATTTTTTAAAAACATTGAATTTGAACCAAAAAATTGCATTTTAACGTACATTTAAGTGTAACTTGGAAATATCTGTGGAAGTATCTTATAATTAATAGTTTGTAATTAGGGGCGGTTGGACCACGCCCCTTTTTGAAGTTTGCATTACTTATAAAATGTCAAAAAATAACTGCCATCAGCATTTTACAATGTGGGATGGGATGGGGTATTCAACGGTCCGTTTTACGGATTGTAACTTCTGCGACACACTGTAGCACTTACTCACTGGTTTCAATTGCATGTTGTTTTGCATGCGTATAACATCCATGCAGATGACAGACGAATGCAAATTTACTCTAAAAAAATGGGAAATGTTAATGCTTGCTTGCATGTATCTAAAATTTCGCAATGACAATTTTTCAGTCATAATGAAAAAAATTTGTTATTTGCTTGCGGTTTTGGGATAAATAGCAGAAAAATTTTATAAAGAAAATTTTTTGTTGGAATGCTATTCAACACCCTTGTGTTTGCGAACTAAAGCTCGCTCACTTCTACGGTTCATTGCTCAAACAATGAATACCTTTTGAACAGTCTAATAGAGGTTTCACACACCTCTTTCAACTATGCAAATTCGGAGAATGCTCGTCAAGCGCACTTTAAGAACCGGAATTTGCATTTAGTTTCGATTTGAAATATTACCATGATATGTATTTCGTCTCGCTTCGAGAAATTTAAGTAATAGATATCTACATAGAAATAATATCCCCCTGCAAGACCCTTGTATACTGTGATGAATTTTAAACGAAAAGGGAATTTTTTCGATACCCATCCGCCCTGTTTTAAAACAATGTGTAAGAATGTAGAGAGCCTCCTGAACGAACCTCGTTTACCATGAAATTACAACAAAAGCAGGTGTCACCAATCCCCTAAGGCTGATTTAACAGAACGATGATGACTACTATCTGCCACCAGGATACTCTTTCCTGTTATTATCTTTTGTCGAGGGGACAACCGACAACGCATGTTTTACACATTGTGGCCGGCGCGTTGCGGCACCGAACAGCAGGTACCGAACATCACAAAATTTACTTTTAACTTTTCGGGTACTTATATATACGAAATTCACACAAACAAAGGTAAGACCCACAGAAACAGTCGTCCTTTCTGGAGATGCCAATTATTTTATTATCACGGATAATTTGCATTTAAAACCCGAAGAGGCAAGTATCCCTACAAAGGTTCCGAGTCAATACAGGTGCATTTTGTGTCGGTTTGCAGCAGTTGTTTGGTCTTTGGCGGAACATTTGCTACCTTTCTTCGTTTCGGCTAATGAGGTCCTGTAGCGGGCATTGAAAATTAGACGCAGGCACACTTAACAACAACAGAAGATGCAATTTAATTTTGCAGCCGCAACAGATATCCGTGTGGTGCGGTGCTTATCAAGTGTTTTTCGTTGGAAGCGTTTTTTTTTTTGTGGGTTTTGTCTGGTCTGGCAATGCGGGCTTAGGGTAATTAGAAGGGCATTTTAGATTAACTTTTTAAGTTGGCAAACAGTATGCAAGGTGTTCAAGGGTCCTGAACGAAAACTAGAAAAAAGTCATTTATACAAGGGTCATATAAAGGGCAAAATGTGTAAATCCTTTTGGCGATAACTATGTGGTGCAACGGCAACCAGGGTGTAATAATTTTCGGCTTCATATTTGTAGCGTGTTAAATATTCTTGGAAGACCTGTGGGACAATTTAAAAAATCATCGAGCTAAATGTTCGTCCGCATGACGTCGGCGTCGTTCCATGAATTTTGCTAGAGAGTTGAAAATTGGCAGCCCAGCCAGGATGCCTTATCGGACTTAAAATTACTGCAGTATACATAAATTTATGTAAAATAGTTAATGCTGACGGATTAATGATGGATTTGAAAAAATTTAATTAAAAAACAAGTGGGAAACTGCAACAGTGCGTATGTAAAAACTTCAGTCAGTCTGTGAAGGATTGCAAAATAATCTACCCTACCAAAAAAGGAAACTGTCACGCCTCCAAAAAGTGGGGGGTATATAAAAATAAAACTGTTGAATGCTTTTTACTAGGTGGCTGCATTAATTTCGTGCTAAAACTCCACCTTTTTAAGTAGAAAACATGACCTTTTTTAACAGGCTTGAAGTGGGCGTGTCTGTTTGGGCGGATTCAACTTATTTTCAAACTTGATCTAAAAGACTGGACTTCCAGTCAGGTTTAGCAATTACTCTAACGTTTCCGAGTTAGAGTAGGGTTTGAAACTCCTTCTTGGGTTGCTGTCTCCAATGATGGTGGAGACAAAAACGTTCGCCAGATACCGTCGAGCAAAACTAGAAACAAACCAAAAAACCAGAAATCGCGACAGAGTTAATCTTAACCAATTAGCTTAATAGTGTGTTTCCATCGGATACGAATCCGCGTTTAAGACAAATCATCCTTTAATCCCCTCTAAATCACGAGATTTACCATACGAATATTAATCTCTTCACGACGAGATGAAAAATTAATCGCGTAATTAATCTCTTCCACGCAAGAATTCTTAAATCAAACCGAACAGAATCTTATGTCTTTGGTGCAATTTCTGTCGAAACAAAGCAAACACACCTTTTATTGATAGCTAGGTATAGCAGTGTTCTTTGTGTGGTGTAAAGGGATGCGCAGAACGACTGCATACGTCAAGTTAATCTCCTCTACTCCGGTGGAAACACATTGGGACTAACTTTTAATCTTTCCACGTGGATATCCTGTAATATGTGCGGTGGAAACACCCTTTAAAGCAAGGATCCAAATAATGGATCCTGTATTCTGGGTCGAATGATTTCAGGTCGAATGCTGTGAACGGGCCTTCAGACTCAATGAAGTTGCGGACGACTCTGAACTAGGCGAGAAAATAGTTTTGTTGTTTCGTTAAGAACTTAGAAGTTCGGAAATTAATTAATTAATTTCGGAAAGAAACGTTAATATTGACTAAGGGTTTCATGTAGAAAGCACAGAATAACCAATGTAAGGATATCCTAAAACCCGAAAAGCATCTCACTTTGAATAAGCAATGTGATTCTTTTAATCCAAACAAAATAATGTATTCCCATTTACTTCAATGCCATCTGTCAAAACGGTGTGCTCTATGTGTATAGGTAGGCCTTAATTATTTAACTTCATCACTCGGTCACAGGGCAAAATGAAAATTCCAATGGAAACAGGAATAAGCAGAAACCCCAAAGTACTCGCTTTATGTAGACAGTCTGAAAAAAAGTCTGTCCTTTCCTGTATATACTACTCACAACAGAAAAAAGAAATCAGTTGGAATATGTGCTAAAAACAATTACGAAGGTTTAAATATGCAATTTCAGGGGACGCAGAAAAACCTCAAGGGAATTGACATTCATCCGTCCTCTTTAGCTCCACCGTCTGTCATTACCGTGGTCGTCACCGACAAGCGGACACTCTGCACTCAAATGTCCAGCCATAAGTCGACAGTCGGTTTGGCTTACAATGCAAAACGACCAGTCACGGGAACTGAGTCCACTCTCCACGTATGCAAGGTGTTTACCGAACAAGGTAAAAGAATTATGAATGCTGTTTCCCCCCTGCTCTTAGCGACCATCCTTATTGTTCGTCGTCGTTATTATTATCGTCGACGCGTATGCCATTTGCTAGCCCTCAAGGAAGATTTCTCCTGTAGATCTTTCCAAATTCACACACAAGTGAAGTGAGTTCTTTTTCAGCTGCTTGTCTTACTGAGCACAGCACAGCACTGCGTCTGGGAATCAAGCCGCAATACTCCCGAGAAAGACTCAAAAGAATAAAAGCGGATGCACTTCTGTGTTTTGTGTTTCTGGTAATAGTGTTGATATTGGCAGCAAGGGCTCGCGGCAAAATGTGGCCTGGTGTATTTCCACAGATGATATGTGTGGAATTACTCGGCGGAAAGAAACAGATTCGTCTCATACCCCCCATGTACGTAATGTAGACAGGTTTGGCTTTATGTACTCTTCTTTCTTTTTGCATGACTTGTCTCATGGAAAATTACTTTTCGTTTACTTGAAAACTTGCTTTGTTCGACGATGAACAGTTCTTCAACGACAGTTTTCATCAAAATTGCGATTCCACATGGAAACTTAATGTTCATGTGCTGAGTATCCATGCTTACGGCAGAAGATTGTGCAGTTTTTTCCCGCACGGTTTTCTGTGGTCATGTGTCTCATCCAAGAATTTCTAAAAAAAATTTTACCTATGATCTAGCATGGGTGATCAATGAAAAAGATCTCGCCGTGCTTACGAACGCTTTCCTGTCAGAGTGTCAAGTTTAGGGGCCTTGCACCTTGCAAAGCATGGGCCATGCACCTTGCAAACTTAACTTAGCATTTCCATCCAAAACAATTCCGCCCGCAGACACAAATTTATCCAGAATGAACTCGAGTAGGACCAAAAATTGTTTTAAGCTACCAAAAACAAAATTCAATAGATAAACCAATAAACTAGGTAAGAACATTTTTTGGATGTTTTCCGAACTTTGGGCCTGATAGAATTTAAACACTTTTTCAACACCATTTTTGACACTTTTAGAGGGCTTAAAAACGGGCAAAATCCTTTTTCTTCTTATTTTTTACGCAAAGCTCACTTCACTATGTTGCAAACAAGAAAAAAATAAAATGACGCTCCCCCCTAACGTGCATGAGAAGGACTTTTGAACCTCTTATTTTAATTTGTACCGTTAAAAAGCTATTGACTTGTAAGTGTAAATCTCCAAAAATAAATATGAACTTGCACTTATCTATCACCCCTCATCAACAAGTAAAATTTACTCCAGCACCTACACTTACTCCACCTTAAACTAGGCCCTAGGTAATGCCCTGACTTGCGACCAGCGAACTGGCGAACTAATGACTTTACCCCAAAATTCTATTTTAAAATGAATCAAATTCATTTCAAAATGAAAATCGCAGCACGAAAATCTTTTAAGGATCAAATATTCTATAACTTGTCACTTTTACAAAATCAATTTAAACTATGTCTCCACCGGCAATTAAAAGGAGATTAGCGGAAGACGATTAAAAACTAATCCCCAAGTGGCTCCACCGGACAAATATAGGACTTATTTGACACGAACACTCTGTTTCTTTCTCTTTTTGGCTCTTAAAAGAGAGTGGCGATGTCATTTCCCAGGAGCGAAAAACGATTTCTGCGTAAAAATCACAATAGAAAACGTACTTGTGACAGATCTGTCGTACAGGGACAGTTTCCGTTTCCTTTTTTTTATTCTTAAACTGTTACATAGATGCAGAAAATAGGTTTGTGAATAGGGTGAATGGGATTAATAAGAGGATTTTTTTTAATCGCTTGCCGAGAGGATAAAAATTTGTATGGTAAATCGCGTAATTTGTAGAGGATTTGATAAAGATTTATATTAATCGCTGATTAGTGCCCGTTAAAGACATGGTATTACACAAGTTCTGTCAAGATATTCGCAGTTCGCTGATTTCAAAACGAATTCGCAGCTTGTGCGAGTTACTTAGCGAATTGTAAATATCTTCACAAGGCTTTTGAAAATGAAGGATTTGTAGTTGCCAAATTATAGAAATCAGGATTCTTGTTAGTTTTCTATTTGACAAATTTCAGTTTTAAGCGATTCCATAGAGCAATGTCCAATTAAGCGCCAGTTTGCAAGTCGCAGTTCGCCGGCTGTGAAAGTACTTTTACAATCCGGTTAAGCGAATCGTTGGATACCTCACCCCAATTGACCACTGTCAAGCTCTGAATTGCGTCATAAGTCTTGGTTGTTAGGTTTTAGTGTCCATTAACTTTGATTTTATTAAGAATGTGTCAGTTAGGAATATCCTTCCCTAAAAAAGGGGCGTGGCAACCCCTTTTCAATAACATCGTTATTTATAATCAGAAATTATACCCGTGTTGATTGCATTTTTATATAAGAAACTTGGTTTATACTTAAAAACGCCCCAAAAGTCGCCGTGGCAAAAATTTATATATTTGAGAAATTTATATATTAAAGTGCAATATTTTTGGATTTAAAGCAAATATATTGAATAAAAACCGTTTATTGTAACCGTTTATGCATTCTATGCAAATTAAATGTGACCACGCCCACATGGGAGTGGTTTTAGTTCTTTTTTTTTTTGAAATGCCAACCACAAAACTCTTAAGCGAGGATATTGCATACCATATTTCACCTTTCGACGACGACTTTGATTTTTAATGCATCATAAGTAAAGTGGGCGTGTCAGTGGGTGGATTTCAAAATATTTTACACTTGTACTGCTTCGGGACCCAGAAAGAACACATATCATGTTTCAAGTTCCTAGCTCAAAATTTAAGGCCTAAAAACTACCGACACACGGACGGACGGACGGACAAGGCTCATTCGACTTTTAATTCGATCTCGATCATATGCCCTTAAGGTCTTGGGGGTCTACGGTGATTATTTCTCTATGTTACGAACTATGAATCAAACTTAACATACCTCCTATCCTATGGGATGAGGTATAAAAAGTAATAAATAGGGGTGTGTAATTTTTTAGGGGAGTGTAACTTTGGAGTGTATTTTTTTTAATGAATTGTAAGTTCGTAATTTTGAAATGAATGGTAATGTAAAAGTTACAATTGTAATGTCATTTTTATCCCCACTGAGCATTCGAGTTCGGCATCTCGTAAACAGTAGCCCAACACACCACTAAGGCCACCACAATTCAAGGACAATGGGTAAACCTATAAATGCAATTTTCATTAAGAGAATATTCTACCATTGACCTCAATTGCAGCAATAAATAAATAATGGTAGTTACTCACTGCCTCGAGTCCAGAACGAACTTTTTAGCCTTGTGGTGACTCGCCATCGCCCCCCTCTCCAAAAACTCACCATCACAATTTGAACTTTCAGCGGGATTCATAACCAGTGGCATTGTAAATATTTGCATAAATAATTTATGTTTTTTTTGCGGAAATATCATTTTTGCAAATTTGAATAGTAATGGTGTCAATTCCACAATTCGATTCATGTTTATCGATTTTTCATGCGCGCATGCAAATTGGATATCTATACTCTTCGATAGCATGTCGCCTTAGAAAGTCTCTACGGGTGTTTTGTTCTTCTGGCAACCGCCGGCGTTGAATAAATGCGGCAGCGACACACCCTTTAACTAAATAATTGAATAGTAATTAATTCGAAAGTCATTAGCAAAATGGGTTTAAATATTTAAAAAAGAGTTCTAATCTGTCTTTAAAGAAAACGCTGTTATTAAACTTGAATTCTCGTAGAACTACTGCAGAGACTTAGCTGCAAATTTTATCAAAAGGCTTGTGTAAAAAAATGCAAAGATAAATGAAAAAATTTTGCTTATGAAATCCTTAAAATAATCTCCACAAAAAGGTTGATATAGCAGGGGTCAACGAGTTGATAAGGATCATAAAGGTGTTAAAACGAAAACCATTGTTTCTGGATTGTAATCGTAAAATAGATGCCTTGAAAAAATTTTGTCAGGATGACTATATTTCAGCACTTTTCTCAGTAGAAAGAAGGACAATTCATTTTGTGTTAAGTCAGAAGATTTGAGGCGGAAAAAGCTTCTATTTGCCCCAATTTGGTCTCTCTAAGCTAGGTCAAGCTTAATAGTCGGTTGGAAGTAACCTTTTACGATATACATGCCTTTCTTATAGTTGGCAGTTTGTTAACTTGTTATACGTGCCACTGCAAGTTAAATATTTATTAAAAAAAACCTCAACACCTCCCTCTGCAATAAACTAAAATTTATTCCTATCTCTGGTCTGAATGGAAACTTTCCAATTTTTTATGAATGCAAATTTATTTGAATGTCTGTTTTATTATTCATATCTGTTCCGTCATTAAACTTATTTACACCTTCAGTAGGTGATTCACCTATCGATGGGTCTTCAAAAAACAGCACGTAAATCAATTAATAATTTAATCACAAAAAACAGTAAAGTCCAACTTTGAATATAGGAAGCGATAAACATATGTTCTCAAAAGACCCTCTGCGCCCATTCAAAGGCTTGTCTAAAACAAAAATTTTGTTGAGGAGCGAAAAAAAGTCGAAAATATTCAAAAGTATATAAACTGTCATTTATTCTATTCAGTTGATCAGCCAATAACCCGAGTTTTGTTTTTTACTCCTTTGTAGGTGATTAAAAAAAAAAACAGAAAAGAAAATATTCCGTCCACGCATTTATAGTCTCATTATTAATGACCCTCACATAATTCGACTTGGAGCTCTTTGATGTTTATCTGTTACCCGTTTAACTAGTGTTACTTCCAGTTTTTGTTGCTCAATCAGCGACTCTGGGTATCTTTACCATAATAATCTTCGGTTTTTTTTTCGTAGTTTTTGAATAGGAATTATCGAATTTTTATGGTCGCTTTTGGCATTTGCTTAATGCTAGTTTCGTTTAAAACACAGGGTGATACCTCATTTTAATTAAGAACTTTAGAGTGGTTTTTTTGCAATCGTTTTGTTATGTCAAGTGTAAACATGCCAAAGACTTAGGGCAGATAACAAGCTGAAATATAAATAAATTAAATAAACTAGTTCTAATATTATTGATTTATTGTACACAACGGTAAATCGATTAAGTGTAAGTTCGATTCTAGTGGGTACCAGAACATTATGTCTGCGAAGTTCTAGGACATTAAGGAGTCTATCCAATAACAGAAGACAATACCCAAAAGTGTCCGGGAATTTTTTTTCTCTTAGAAAAAATTTTATGAAATTGAAATTCGTAATCCTTGCTTAATCCTTCTAAGAGCCCCAGCAGATCAGCAGATTTTGGGAGTGATTATATCACTAAAAAAGTTGTATATCCCTGGAAAGGTCTATTTCAGGCGATGTCAAATTGCAGAGCCTGGCGTCATTTTTTTCAGCCGTGACAAGTAGTGTGAACTTAAGAAGGGTACTTTGTTATTAAGGGTGTAACCACTTCAAAGTAGACTTGAAATAAAAAAAAACCATCAGGACAGATTGCAAATATCAAAGTATCAGAGTTTTTTTACAGTTCAGACTTTTTAGCCTTTCCTCTGGTATTCCATTATTCCATTCCACCACCATTTAAAGATAGCTTTTTCCATTCTTAGCGGTTCTTTCAAAAATAAAAAAAATACCTCTTATGGGGTATCACTACGTTGTCCTTCCGTTCAATCGCGTTGTAATTTCTGAACGTTAAGGCTTAGGAAGACAACATTTTCTTTGCTTTTGAACTGCGGAAATAGTCAAAAAACGCATACCAGAGCAACTTTTTTTTACACACAACAGTTATTTACACTTACACTACAATTTCATAAAAGATTGCTTTAAATTTTTTCAGTTTTTATTTTATGAATTTTTGCAGGCAAGAACTAGAAAACGAAGCTTATTTTAAGTAAATACTGAATTTTTATGAAAAAAAATCACTGAAAATATTGAAATATAGATGTCTGTTTTTACTGTGTTTGAGGCCATAACTTTTGCGCACAGAACCGAGATACGCCTCCAAAAAGTGGGCGGGATATGAAAATATAACTGTTGAATGCTTAATACTAGGTGGTTGCATTCGTTTCGGCCTAAAACTCGGCCTTTTTAAATAAAAAAATAACTTTTTTTAACGCCACGCCCACAAAAGTGCTACAAAAATACTACATATACATAAAAGTTCGAAAGAGTTAAAGACTTAAAATTAGGTTGTAACTCAGTGAAATAATCAGCGTAGACCCCTAAGGCCGACAGGTGAATCGATTAAGCCATCCGTAAGTAATTAAGCCGTAATTAAGCCATGTCCACCCGTCCGTCTGTCCGTATGTGTGAAGTTTTTAGGTCTTTAAAATTGAGCTAGGACGCTCAAACTTGGAGTGTATCTTGGTTCTTATTTTGTACAGACAAAGTGTGAAGATTTGTTAAATCCGCCAACGGCCACGCCCACTTCTGGATTCAACGTAAGACAGCTTCTATTTAAAATTCTCTTTTAAAATGCCTTTTGGTCAAGTTAGGCAAGGCCTAGGAACTCAAATTTTGGTATAGAGCATAAATGGCCCAAAACTTTAAGAAGGCGAAAACTTGACCGCCCACAATATCGACCATGCCCGCTTTTAACACGTTAGATCTTTAAAAACCTGATTTTTCAGTTCAGTTCACTCCAAATCGAAAAATAATTTTATAACAAATATTATAGATATTGCTATTTGCTAAGTTTGTTTCATACAAAGTTTTGCGCTCCGCCCGCTTTAAGGGGGCGTTTTTACGAAAAAACTTTTTTTTTGCAAAATAAGTTTCGGTTTTAACGCTATTTGTCATGATTCCAACGAAATTGATTTTAATTTTTAGCCCAAGTTTATTGATTTTAATTTAAAGCCCAGGCCTGGTTTTTGGGGGCGTGGCCTATACAAATAGTATATGAATACGGGACAAAAAAAACTTAAATATTTGATGTTACACGGATAGAAGTTTGCCACGGACGAACTTTTGCTTTTACTCACTTGTTTTCAAATCATTTGGCTTTATAGCTAAACATTCGAGGGATTTATTTTCTTGCAGTGTACATTTATTCCTTAGATTAGGTTAGGTTGATGGATGCTCTTGTGACAACAGTTGCGCCTTACTTAGACCAACAGTTGGGTCCATTGTGTCCATTTGAGAACCTTCTTTACACCTGAAGCAAAAAACAGTCTAAACCGCACTGTTAATAGCTCAAAGCCCAGGTCTGTTGGAGCCATAAGGATTCGTATAGAAATCTTAGGGGGTCTTTAGGTTAGATTGGGTTGATGGATGCCCTTGTAACAATAGTCACTTCTTACCGGTATATCGGTGTGACTTTGCACCCAACACAGAGGTACAGTCTTGACAAGTGAGATCTGGTCTTTCCTGTATGATTTCACAGCCCTTGACTTCACTAATCTTTTGACTCCATGGCTTTAATGGCCGGGTAGATGGTAATGCTCTTGATTTCCTGCCTGTGTTTCTCAGCTCAGTGGCAGCTTGGGTTATTGCTGCCAATTCCGCCTGAAAAATACTGCAGTCGTCGTTGATCTGTTATGATTTTCTTAATTTGCCAGAGCTTTGCAGAAGATGCCTGCGGATTAAATTCCTGGCTTAAAATAAAATAAGTTTTACTACGAGTTTGTATGTGTTAAGATATCCACTTGCCGGCTTTTACGTACATATGAAAAGTGTAAAGTGATTACAAAGTGTTGGCAACTCTGGGCGATGCGGTTAAAATAGGCTCACCACTTACTTAAGCTCACAGCAGGCTTGTTCTATACGTTAAATTGATATTTTAAAAGTATGTAAGAAAATAATGTTTGCGAGTAAGATATAATCCATGCCGGAAGTTCCGAGCATCATTTACACACCTTTAGTAGCCAGCAAGATTGCTGACAATAACGCTTAGCTGGACCTGACAATTTGCCTTTAAAGCTGGACCCTTTACCGGCGCTGTTATATTCCAGCTCCCAACTATTTAAGCTTTGAAAAAATTTCCTTGTCTTGAAACATGAGGCTTGAGAATCAACTTTGGAAGGCTTCCTTGGTTCACATTGACTATTTTTAAAATATGTAAATTCGAACTGAATTTAGGCTATTCCAGACTAGACTATTTTCATTGCACGAGTGTCTACCGTTTCCTGTCCTGAAAATAATAATTTGCCCCTTTTCCAGGTTGGCGGTCATGGAATTTAGGTTAACATTTTTCTGCTTTTCTGACAGCTTACTACTAGTTTCGTTGCATCCTGTATTGGTGGATTTTTAGCAACATAGCAGTTTTTTTTAAATGTGCCCTTAACAGCGGGAGTCTTTTTATGTCGCTGTATTCCGTACTCTACCATTTGGTAACCGTTCACCGATTATGCAAATACAAATGAAACTCAATCTATTCTTCTCGACGCATGTATCTCTCCAAACACTGATGTCTTTTGTTATAATCTTCCGCCGTAGTGTCTTGTGCGTCGTTTATCACACCAAAATATTTGGTGTTTTTTGCCCCTTCAAGGTAGTTCATCATCGAAAGGCGCGCGGTAGGTAAAATCGCGGGAGGTCTGTCGTTAGGGTTCGTTTCAGATGTGTCTATTTAGGTGACACACTAAAACTGGTGGACAAAGGAGGGTCTGCATTTCAAACTCTTTGATGTTCTCGGGCTTATCGTGATTTTCAATTTAAACCTTTTTTTGGTCAGCAGTTTTTGAAAAGTATCCAAACAAATTTTTGTTTGTCTGAGTCATGGTTAGCGCCTCGCACAGTCGTGGTTCTTAAAGAACAAAACGCCTTGTGGATTGCAGCAGCAGATAGACAAATTGTTAAAAGGATTGGTTATAAAACTTTTTGAAGGTGTGCTTTGTTATGCAAATACGGATTCCCAGCACGAAAAATGCTTAGAGAATATTTAAGTAAATATTTATATATCTTTTAACGCATAGATGTTCAGTGTGCAAATTGTTGACGTCGGCAAATACAATTTCTCGTCTGAGTGAATTTTATGGAAAGTAAATAAAATTGTCCTATTTGCTATTCCTATTTTGAACATACAAACGGGTCGATTGACAACCAAAGAACGTAAAAACGTTATTTGATAATTTTATTGACAAAGTTTTGACTCCTCACAGGTTTTAAGGTTTCTTCATATTTAGCAATCTCACAAGTTTTAAGCGCAATTAAAATCATCTATGAACGTAATCATCCAATCAAAATAGAGCTGGATGTAACTCAGTAAGGATGTGCAAGTCCTTTTTGAACAACATTAAATACGATAATGCCGTCCGCCGAACTGAAAACATTATCCTATCATGTTTCAAGGATTCATTTAAATAGCCTTTACTCTCTTAAGTAAATACTAATTAGTATTATTTTCCGCAACCATACTTAGTTGGTTCCATAATCTAAACCATATAAGCCACTCAGCTAAATCGCATTTAAAACGTAAACCTAACATTTGAAATTCGAGTTCATTTAGATAGGAGGAGGACAATACAAAGCCGTTATTACCAAACCTATGCGCCCTTTAGAAATCTCTACCGCAGTGCCTTTTACTCTTTTATTTCCCGCAGAATAGCACGATTCATGGCCTCTTTTCACTGACCTCTTCAACCTTTCTACATGCACACTACCCTGTATACAGAAGTGAGCACTAAATTCATAAGTGTTGGCAGAGATTAACACAAATAAAAATAAAAAAAGCACATGTTTTTTCACACATGGCGGCCATGTAAAAACAGGAGCAAGTAAAAATCGGAGGCGAATATGTTTTCCACCCACCAAAAGTGGTGGCGCTGAAGTGCCGTTTAATTTATATTTTCCGGCTAACATTGTGGATACTCGTACGTGGAAAACACAATTTTTATTTCTTTCTCGATGGCGAAAATAGTTTTACTGTAGGGTTATAGTCGTGATAGGTGGTCCAGGGGGGATGGGCTATGGTTTTGGTTGTCCCGTCGACCAGAAAGTAATCCGCTTATTTTATTGTTAAGGAGGGCTATGCGCGGCGGCTGAAAAAGGGATGAAAAGGATGTAGTTATTCCATTTAAGTAGCTTCTGTTCAAGGTCCGCACTTTTAAACGTTATCCAGTACAAAGTAACTGAGCTTCTTTCCCCTAGGGTTTATACCTACCGGCTACTTAACCTACCACTAACCCCGAGTGATCAACTTTGCATGGCAATTTTGAGTAGACTTCCCGGTCTTAGTTGCATAGCTGTTTTTAGAAGGGCGAAAGGGTCCAGTTTTTTTTTTGTACGATCAAGTCCATCACTCGGAATGAAATCCCAACACAATTAAAATCATATCTCTTCTGTGTTCCTTTCGTTTGCAGTTCCGCATCTATGCTTTCACATCGATTTGCGATCCCTAGGTGAACAGAGAACATGCAGCAAACATAAATTTCCAATACGTATTGCCTGCTGCATCACTACTGCAACAGACATTCAACAAGCGTACAACTCTCGTAACGTTGGCCCGCACATCGTGACCATAAAAATCCAAAGTATCTTGTTAAATTCGAGACCAAAATCAGATGAAGCTGCAACAGCCGAACCGCGCTACCTCACAGAAAGAGTCATTCCATTTCATTTTCATTGGATGCTGATGATGGTGACCGAGCGGAGCATGGCCGGTGGTGGTGTTGTTAGCTCGGTGCAGCAGCTAAGCCATGAGTTCTTCGTCTTTCGCTTCGGACATGCCACCGTGATCATGGTCTATTGCATATGCATAAGATCCTGTTCACGTCCGCAGCCACTATGGTGGATTTAGTTTGATTTTTCTTGGTCTTGTTTGTGTTCGTGTAACTTTTCACTCCGTGCATCCCGTGAAAATTGGCACAAAAAAGAGCGGAACACAACCAAAACTTTCTCCTTTCACTTACCGAGTGCTAAACTTGAAATTTACTATCTTGACAACATAGCGTCAGGTTTTTTATTTGATAAGATGAACTCAATCGATGGGACGCGCAAATGTGAGTAAGCTTATAGCAGCAGTAAAGGACGGCTTAGAGGATACGTAAAACAAGTCACACAAGACATCCTGCTAAGGGAAAGTTTTGCCGTTTCCTTAATATTAAATTAAATGTTCAGCAAATAGTTTTGAGCTTTTGCAAAATGTAAAGGAATAAGGAGGTTTTTTTAAGGTGTTTTATACATACCTACAGAAAACATTATGAAACTCACAGGGGGTATAGGTGAAAACTGGAAATTTATATAAGACGCTAGTACTCCGTATCATAGTGCAAGTTAATTCGGTCATTTTTTGACGCAAAAAATGCAAAAAGTCATCGATGTCTTGATACTTAAACATCAGTTTTTGCAGGCATAACAATTGCCTTTGCCCTTGTTTAAGTGATAACCACCATTTTCTTTTCAATGTCCTTTAGATAAGTGTCAGATCAGAAGATCCAAAAACCATTTTAATTTGACTGTTCAAAATGAGGAAAGCAGCTATTAAATTACGTTTGAAATTTTCAATATAGCAGATGTGGACACACAGAATGGGAATACCCAAGGCTGGAAGGCTAACAGAAAAATCAGGTGATATGGCGCAGCGGGAAAATTGGCGCACTTGGAGTCGAAAATGGAAAACAAACAGCCATTTAGTTACACATAAAATCTTCAGTATTGTAGATGTGAACGCTTAGCATGTTAGATGTGGACGCATAGCATGTAATACCCAAGGCCGCAAGATTGACAGTAAAGTCGGGTGATATGGCGCAGCAGGGAAATTGGTGCACTTGCAGTCAAAAATGCAAAAACAAACACTTATGAAATTACACCTAAAATTTTCTGTAATGTAGATGTGGACGCATGGCATGTTATACCCAAAACTGCAAGATTGACAGACAAGTCGGGTGATATGGCGCAGTAGGGAAATTGGTGCTCTTGCAGTCAAAAATGCAAAAGCAAACTTTTATAAAGTTACATATAAAATTTTCAACATTGTAGATGTGGGACGTGTCGGGTGCCGTGGTGCCGTGGGCCGTGGGTGTGTGCTTACTACGCCGGAGGTATGGGTTCGAGTCCTGCCACCGTCACCTGAAAAAAAAGACTTGCTCTTTTTCACGGCCCCCACCTCCGCGAGGGTCTGACAAGCCCTCCAAGAGTACCATTTGTCTTGAAAAACTTCTCAAAGTGCCGTTCGGATTCGGCAAAAAATTGTAGGTCCCCTTGTATGTAAAGAAATTAACACACCAGCATACATTGTTGCGAAGTTGGCCCTGGTTCACCTCGAGCCGTTGCCCCACTCTATTTATTTATTTATTTATAGATTCGGGATGCATAGCATGTAATACCCAAAGCTGAAAAGCTGACAAGACAAAGTCGGGTAATATAGCGCAGGGCAGACAGCGAAGCCTCATATTGTCGACAGCAGGTTGTCCTGAATAAAATTTTCTTGTGTTACAAAGACGGACGCGTTTTTCAACAAAAGCTTTGACTGGTAGCCATTCTTTTGAATCAATGTGCAAATGGCAACGAAAACCACGATAAGTTCAATGAAATCGTCATCGTTCATGCTATGCTCGAAAGGCGTGGACGGTGAATTTGTGTGAGGGTGATGTGGCTGCCGACCAACTCTACTTACGTTGTTTTGCATGAACTAAGCACAGGTTTGATCATTATATTTCACTACCGCCAAAACAGTGCAAATGGTTAAAAATGATTTAAACAGATTTAGTTAGTGCTCTAACTCGAGCTTTGTTTAGTGCTCTGCTCTGAGCTAAACAAAGTAAAACGCCCAATATTTATCCCAAAATGTGCTCAAAAGCGTTACAAAATCAGAACAGAGTACGCTAAGCACACCCGGTTCATAGAACCTTTAGAGTGCTCGAGCTTTGTTAAGTGCTCTGCTCTGAGTTAAAAAAACGCCTGATATTGAGCCCAAAAGTGTGCTCAAAAGCGTTATAAGATCAGAACAGAGTACTCTAAGCGCACCCGATGCATAGAACATTAAAAGTGCTCGAGCTTTATTAATTGCTCTACTCTGAGCTAAAAAAGAAAACCGCCCAATATTTAGCCCAAAAATGTGCTCAAAAGCGTTACAAAATCAGGACAGAGTACTCTTAGCACGCTCGGTTCATAGAACCTTCAGAGTGCTCGAGCTTTGTTAATTTCTCTACTCTGAGCTAAAAAAGAAAAACGCCCAAAAATGTGCTCAAAAGCGTTACAAAATTAGAACAGAGTACTTTAAGCGCACACGGTTCAGAGAGCCTTCTGAGTGCTCGAGCTTTGTTAATTGCTCTACTCTGAGCTAAAAAAGAAAAATGGCCAATATTCAGCCAAAATTTAGAATATCAAATCCCAAGTCCAGCGATATAAATAAAAAATAATCAACCTGAGTTCTAATTTCAAAAGTAAAAATCGAGCAGCAAAAGGCAAATCAATAAATAGCTTATAAAGCTTAAAGTAAGACTCTCTTGGGCCTACCCAAAATTGTATACAAATCTTAGGGGGTCCTTTAGATTTACTTTGCTTCTTAGATCTTGGAGTTGATTGAAGAACTTTAACAAAGGTTAATTCTTCTCAAGGATTCAGTTTCTACATCGAACTTTCTTTCTTGCAAGCTTGGCCGCTTCTTCTTTTCCCGGTATAGGATATCAGAGTGACCCGACACCCAGCACAGAGTTACAGTATTGGCAGTTTATAGCTCGACTAGAACTAGTTTTCGAGGCTGTGCGTCTTCAGTTCCGGCTGTGCGTCAACGTATTTGTGACAGATCTATCACACAAGGGCAGTTGTAGTTTCCTTTTTCGAGTCTGAAACTGTTATAAAGGTGTGTCAAAAGGGTTAAAAGTGGCATAAAAGAGGTTTGTGAAAACGGTGAATAAGATTTGCTAAGAGAATTCGTTTTTAATTACTTGGAAAGAAGCTTTACATTTGCAGGGTAAATCTTTTGCTTAGGAGGGGATAAGTTGTAAATCTATGTAAATCGCGGATAAGTGTTCTGCCCATCTGTATGTCACCACTGTTAAGTCCTCTTATCTCGTGCTAGGGCGCTAAAATTTTCATGGAATCCGAGGCAATACAAGCATATCTACACATTTCCTGAATCCGCTCGCAGACACGCTCCCGATCGGTGTAAGTGTTCACCTACCTCTGGTGTTTTCAATATTTAGCAATCCTCTGTCTTTGGGCGTGGCATTTATAAAAATATAAATTTTTCCAATGCTTTGTTGTAATGGTTTTTCTCCAAGTAGAAAAAAAATACATGCTAAATATGTAGAAAATTATTTATTTCAAAGTTTTCTTCATACAAAGTCAAAGGCCACGCCTGCATTTTGAAACAGATTACTAGAAAGGAATCTTGAATTTTCCCCCAAAAATGTAAACTTGGCTTTGTACGGGCCTTAGTCTAATTTAGCCTATAATTTATGAAAGAATAATAAAATTCTTCATTTTAGGAAATCCACAGTTCATTCTAGATTTAGTTAACTAACAGAAAATTTTTGGCCACGCCCCTTGTTACTGGTAGACTTTACAAAAACATTGAACTTTAACCAAATACCTATGTTTACATTTTTAGTTTAAGCCTTTCTTGGATTTCATGTAAAATTGAAGTTGGCTGTTGTACTTTATTTTGCCAAAGATTCATCCCTACTCTAAGTAAAAAGGCTTTTCTTTTGTGACGCATTTCCATTCGAAGCTTTTATTAAAAACTGAGCTCCTCCATGCAATATGTCCGCCCACCACTTTTCTGAAGCTCGCAAAAATTTCGCAATCTTTTACGTCACTTAAGGTAGCTAGGGTGTAACATTCCATCCCCTTAACGTATACTATCAATGAAATTGACAGGTGGCATCTACGGAAGGGAATGGAAAAAAGAGTAGCGTGCTGTGCCCACTGGAAAATATTCACAAAAAAACGCCGCGCATTTACGTCAATGGTTTATTGGTGTTAGTCAATTCAATTGAGTGGGTTTGATTAGTATTATTTTTGCCCCAAAAGTATACATATTTCGGTTGCAAATGGTTTCATTACGAAATTAGGATGTAATGACAAACAGGCGTTATGGAAGTAATCAAATTAAATGATTATAGTCGCATTAATGTGTCATAAGCGATTGTTTAGTTTGGGCACACAATATTATTTAGTTATTTGTATTTTATTCATAATCTGAAGCAAACCGCAAGTTTTAAAAGGACTATTATTACTTTGTGACACAGCATATAAGGCGGCTATGTAACCAGAGATTGATTTAGATTCATAGCCTTATCAATACTCTTTCTAATGACAATAGCATTCCAATGCTGTCATAAAATATCAACAGCATAAGGACACCTCCCAGTAGCTGGTGTGCCTCCAGGAAGTCGGCCTCCCCCTAAAAGGAATGTAAAGTTACTTGGTGTCATTGTTCAAGACAGTGCGCATAACTTCTGTCGACGACGGCGGAAATAAACCCAAGACAATGGCTTCCTCGTCGCACACAAAAGGAAGTGTCGCAGAGTGTTTTTTGCGCGCCTTCCAAATAAACCTCTGAAAATAAGTTGGTAAACGTAATCTGCCTTTTCTTCCTCCGATACCCATCGATATCTCTTATCTCCTCTGGGCCTATCGCGGAAGTAAATTAAATTTAAGTTAGGCATTATTCCCTAGTCCTTTTATGTAATTTTAAGATTATAATTGAATTCTATACAAAACCTCTGGGGTATTGTTAAGAGGGCCAAATCTCTACCTTTGCACTGAGTTCGATTGAATTTTTTCTTTCTAGCACAAGTTCTTGGCTAAGATTCAATTTTTGGTATTAATTTTAATATGACTATGCGTAGCGCAGATTCAAAGACAATAAAAAGTAAATAAATCTTTTTACTTGCACAACAGCACTTGGCATTATCGGGCATAAGATCTTACAATGCAATAACACTGGGAAGGTATTGTTTTACTGTGTGCACCTTCTGTGAGCTGAAACAGACATCCCAGCAACGCAAAAAAGACGGGGGAACGAAGCCGTCACAAAGCCATATTTCATCTTTCGATACTGGTAAACTTTTATCGGTGGATTGTTTATTTTCGCCGTGTCGTGTAAGTAACCTTTCAATGGGATTAATAGAGAGGCAGAGCCTTATTGCTAACTAGTGGTAGATGGAAGTGAAGAGAAGGCAGTCAAGTGTGCTGGGCTTTGACTTTTGACAACTGTCAAAAATGAAATTATGCAGTCGTTGACATTGTTTGTAATTTTGAGAGATATAAACGTTCGCTTAGTAGGTATAGAGCCATGACGGCTTGGAACCATGCGACCTGATCTTGAAGGGGCCTACATAATTCTTCTACTTTATTACGTTACGTTTTCATAAGCTTTAAATTTCAAAGAACCTAGGAAACTTCGAGTGCAAAACTGGAGTTGGCCGGCTAGATATAGAGCCATACAGCGAGGTTTGTTGGCTTAGGCCTAGGTCCACCACGGATTTAGGCCTAAACCGAACTTAAACGAATCTCTAGCTCTACAAAAAGAGAAAAGGAAAAGGAAACAAAGTCCTTTCGCAAGCCTCGTCAAGCTATGTCACTTTTTCTTTTTCTTCTTCTTTTCCATTTAGGCGCGAGGCGCGATGGATCATAACCCTCCAACCCTACTGCATTCCTAATGGTCCGCTTGTGGGGTACGCCGATTTGACCTCAGAATATACCAGCAGGCCACCCGGTTTTGGATCTTTTCGTCACTGAGGCCAAATAAATGCTGTTGTCGTTGCATTTGTGTGATCCATGAATGTTTAGGCCTTCCTCTCCTTCGCGATTGCGCTGGAATGTTGATTGACACTGGCTTTTTGATGGGGTTCGTAGGATCTCTCTTTTGAACGTGGCAATTCCAACTGAGCCGGTCGTGCACTATTTTTTTGGAGATAGGTTCTTTTACATGGAGGCTCCCTAAGATCTTCGTTCTTCTAATTCTATCTCGCTTTGTTACTCCTGCTGTCATGCGGGGCGTCTTTATCTTAGCTGCCGTTAATTTGCTCTCATGATTTCTTATACGCTGTCCAACATTGTGAACCATATGTAAGCGCCGGACGCACAACTACGGTGTAGAGCCTTCCTTTCAGCTTAGGGGGAAGTTCCTAAAGATTTTAAGGCATAGAAAAGAAAAATGAAGTTGGTAGACCCTTCCTACCTCCTACCTCTTACTTAGTTGGCGTGGCATCAATTTATATAGTAATTTTGCACGTAAATTTCATTCAATTTTATGTTCCAAATCGAAAAAAATGTTGGTCAATGTTTGATTTGAGAAAACTCTAAGCTTTGAAATTTGCTCATATCAGGTTGCGGGCCACGCCCACATTTGGAGGAAGCATTAAAAAAAACCCTTTAGTTTGCTAGAAAACATAGATTTTGACTGCCCTTAAGTTTAATTTATAAAAGAATAAGAAATAAAATTTAGCACATAAGGTACCCGAACTTCATCCTTAGTTTGATTGGACAAAGATTTTGGCCACGCGTATTTTTAGGGGTGGATTTTACAAAATTATTGAATTTGAACCAAAAAACTAAATGTTTGATAACATTTTTAGCTGAAAGGTTGTATATTACTATGCTCATATTAATTTTAGTTATAGCAGCTGATAATGCCACTCCCCTTTTATAAAATAAACCTTTAAATAGTTGTGGACAAAATCTAAAATCTTATGTGCTTAATTCAAGCACAGTTAGTTAGTTTTTCTGACAAACTAGAGGTTTTTCTTAAATATTTTCCTTCAAATGTGGGCGTGGCCCAAAACCTGATAAGAACAAAATGTAGAACCTTGTGTTTTTTTGCATGAAATTTTCAATAAAATTTTTTCGATTTGAACCAAAACTAGTGGGAGGTTACAACGCGCTTAGGCGAATCGTTGGATACCCCATCTCTATTGACCACTGTCAAGCTCCGAATTGCGTTATAAATCTTGGATGTAAAATTTTAGGTTCTAATAACTTTAATTCGGTTTCGAATTTGTCATAGTTAAGAACCTCTTTTCTTAAAAAAGGGGCGGGCCATCAACCCCTTTTCAGTAACATCGTTTTCTTTGTTCATATTTTTTATCAGAAGTGGTATATATGTAGTACGTGTTGATTGCATTTTCATATTAAAAATTTGGTTTAAACTTACTTAAAACGCCCCCAAAAGTGGGCGTGGCAAAAACTTATTTATTTTAGTTGATAGCTTACGCACATATCTGAACATTTTATAATGCCAGTTAAGAATGCAAATTAAATATGACCACGCCCACATGGGGGCGGTTTTCGCTTTTTTTTTAAATATAAATAAATAAATAAATAGAGTGGCGCAACAGCTCGAGGTGAACCAGGGCCAACTTCTCAACAATGTATGCTGGTGTGTTAGTTTCTTTATTTTTCACCAAATTTCAGCATCCTATGACAATTTTCTACATTGTTTTTGAGTTCGTGTAAGGGCGGCGAATATATATTCTGCCAAAAATAAACCTTCTATTTTTTCTGTACAGATTAGTAAAACGCAGAGCAATGGCGCAAAAAATTAGCAACTAAAGCAAAATATGTAGAATGCAACTCTGTACATATTTTTGACAATTAAGATTGGAAAATTTTAAGAATTAAGAAAATGTTTTCAAGAATTTTTATTGCTGTCAGTGCTGGAAATAAAGCAAATTAAATTATGTAGGTATGGCACATAGCGCTGCTAAATTTAGTAATTGGAGTACATAGAAAACAATTTTTTTTATGTGCAGGTACCATAGTACTTTTCCAGACCCGTTTTCCAAAGGATTAACAATGTATAACTAAGTGACAGCAAGTTTTTTTAAGCTCTTAAATTATGTTCTCTTTATTTTCCCTTTCAAGGCAGGCATCTGGTCACACCAGATTAGGCTTCTCCTAAAAGAATAAACATCGTAATATTCCCACGGAAAGGGTGCAAAGATAAACGATCCCGTCAATCATCAAGTGGGAAACACGACGAGACCACCTCATAAAACTCCCCATAAGATGATCCAATTAGAGCGCCTTCGTACCAAGACGTTTCACCGGCCATAAACTCTTTCGGCTTCTTTCTTACCTTCCCGCGTTTCGCTCGACTTCTTCTAATACGATTTACCGAAAGGAATTAATGGAATACCTTCGCATCCTTTAGCAGTGCGGCAGCCCAGTAGTTATGATGCTTCTTTATGCTGCGTGGTTGCTGTCCTGCGATGTCTATACCGCCTCTACCACACAAATTCCCCGGTCACACAGAGCATGGAATGGTATAGATACTGACTCGTACAAGCATCTCTTTCAATGGTGAAACATAACTTTCAATCGTGCGCATTCCGAATGCAGCAGTGCTGATCGCCTGTGGCGGTCTCTCTTTGCGACAAAGAAAAAAGTGTGCGGGATTGACTGATGGTCTAGCTAGACGATTAACTACACACACAAAGTGCAAATACTCATAGATACATTTGTATCTATGATTTTTTTTATATTAAATTGAAATCACATCACGTATCGAATTCGTGTATACTGATGGCAGTCGCCACTTTAGTATTCACGGCGATCATCTACTTTGGCTAAGTTGGACTTCGACGAGGCTGTAGATACCAAAACCGAAGCTGCTTACCACGAGACGCCCAGTGATTGTGGTGATCGCTTAGACGCACGCCTTATAATTTAGATTTCTTGATAAAATGCCAATGCCACAGATATCGAGCCGCTGTGGTTTTATCTGGATGCCGGCAAAACCATAATTATTGGCAATTAAAACCGCTCGTCAAGCCGCTTTACCGGGCAAACAGAGAGAGACGAAGGCGGCCAGTGTTGATGGCGTGCGATTGTGTCAATTGGCTCCGAATACCTGTACGAAAAGCGCATTGCAATGAGTTCTATTGCGCGTATCTCTATAGATTTTGTGCATCGAAATTTTTCTAATGTTCATATAAGCTTGTTTAAACCTCGCACGTATAGTACTTTGCATTGCCTGGGTTAATGAGTAAATTGCTTAGAATATGGCAAGTGGGCTGGTTTCCATATTTGGAGTGGAGGGTTATGAGAGCGCTGCGTGCCTCCTCAAGTAATGTTGTAGCACGAGATGGTGAGAATTGCGTGTGAAGAATGTAAATGGATTGTGCTGTGCTTGGAGGTTTGAAATTGACGGTAAAAGTAAGTAATGATGACAGATGTTTGATAACATAAAAGAGCGTGAAATGTGAATAATGATTGACTACAATCCTGATGCGAGTTTATTTTCAAAAATGTTCTTCTATAGTGAGTGGCCGTATTAGGTGTGTAGGAATAAAAAATTTGTATTCAAACTCGGCAAGCATGAGGCAGAGTATCATCCAAAGCATGTTTTATTCTTATTTTAGAATTGCAGATTTTTTTTGTATTGTTAGTTTTTGCATTTTAGCAAGATTAATAATAAGTTTACTAAAATTAAACGTAAGAAAGGTCTCTCAATTTTCAACAACCGGTTTGTTCTTTTTTTGCCTATTCTACTTGGCCTAAAAGATTAAGAAGTTGTGGTTGCTCATGCCTATGATGTCGTTTTTAATTAGCAAATTACTTGGGTGCCTCAGGGCTACACTTGAGCGCCCTGAGGAGCCTAGTGGAGGCACCAAACAAAGTGCAAGTTTCACCGGGCTTTTGTCTGCGCTTTATCAAACACTGAACTAATAAAAAAAGTCGGTCCATATGGTGAACTAGGGCTCTCACCGAATCAGCATTTTTTTCGTATCGAGTTTAGACGGTTGAGAAGCAGGCATGACCAAGAACTACCTCCGTATCCTTGTTGAATTCAAGAAGCTTCTTAGGCAAAGGATTTCCTAAGAAATAATCACTTGACCCATCTCTCAAGCTTGGATTCTTAAAAGAAAGTGGATGGGAGAGAGTGCGCTAAGACAGATTTCTTCCACTAAGACGAAACAGCAGCACATAACCATATAAGCACATAAGACCGATTTCTTCCACTAAGACGAAGCAACAGCACATAACCCTCAAATAATTCGAAAAAGGGTTTTAATATAGATAACGTCCTACTAATGGGGGCATGCACCTCTGGACGATGATAGCTGGTGGCGAAATTGACCAAAGAGTTCGAGATCTCCTGGAAATCTGATTTGTTTCTAACTTGGGAGTAGGACTTTTCTGCGGCTTCTGTGGCAAGAAGGTGCAGCTTGCGGCACCCTTCATGTGTTTTCTATTTGCGTACAGTTGCCTCCTTCATGATCCTGCTTCGTTAATTCTTTAAGCCGAAATGGTCTTCTGTTATTCTATCTTGATAAACTCCATTCTATTGCGTTATGAGACATAAAAAGTCCCAAGCTTTTGTGTTTGAGCAACTATCAGCCACCTAATAAGCCAGGCACAATGTGTGTCTCTGTCTGTCGCCGTGATTCGCCTTATTTTCACCTAAAATCAGAGACACACCGAGATACGCATTGTGTTGCTATATACGTATTCCCGTATGCTGAACTGCGTTACACAGACACAGATAGTCATTGTGGCCCAGCTATTAGCCTTAAATGGTTTTCCCAACTTTTTTGTGGCTCGTTTTTTGTTTTGAGCAACTTTTTTAAATAAACAATAAAGTGTAACGACTCGCACATGCCTTATTCTGACCAATTTTCTGCAATCCCATCAATTCTCAATTCTCGAATGTCCTTGTTCCTCTCAATACACAGTTGCGGTGGTTAAGAGGACAATGTTTAACCTAAACGCTGTTAATTTCTTAGCCGCTTCGAACGTCAGCAACTCATAATAAGACGGATGCCGCCATGAAGTGGAGATCAGCTCCTCCTTTCTTCACCCCATAGACTGGTGAAAAGAGTTCTACATTAGTCCACCGCAACAATTCGTACATTAGATGTACCCTAGAAACAATTCGTACACAAGATTCTACAAGGCATTGATTGCGACCACGTAATGTATTGTATTCGTGCGGTCATATAAGTTCAAACACTTTTCGGTGTTCGACTATTTTAACAGCGCCACTTTGCAGTGCTTGAAAAAGAAACCGCAAACACCGCAGTTACACTACTTCAACAGCTACTGATACCATAACAGTCTCTCTTATTAGAGGTCATCGTTTAATACCGATGATTAAATGGTTTGACGTGATTCCGATTGGCATGCAGATATCCAAAATTCTTTTGTTGTTGTCACTGTGGCTGCTAAGTCAATGATCGCCCCTTAGCAAGAGTATTTCCTTTCGCTTTCCTGTTAGCATTAATTTGACAACCTCATATTAAAGTTATCCTCTCTTTTTTCATGGAAACATTTAGTTTCCAAATATATTTTTTTTTTTAGTAAACAAATAGAGTGACGCAACAGCTCGAGGTGAACCAGGGTTAACTACTCAACCATGTATGCTGTGTGCTTTGATTTCTTCACATTTAGTTTGTTTGTGAGAAGCAAACATGCATGATTCCGATTGGCATGCAGATATCCAAAATTCTTTTGTTGTTGTCACTGTGGCTGCTAAGTCAATGATCGCCCCTTAGCAAGAGTATTTCCTTTCGCTTTCCTGTTAGCATTAATTTGACAACCTCATATTAAAGTTATCCTCTCTTTTTTCATGGAAACATTTAGTTTCCAAATATATTTTTTTTTTTAGTAAACAAATAGAGTGACGCAACAGCTCGAGGTGAACCAGGGTTAACTACTCAACCATGTATGCTGTGTGCTTTGATTTCTTCACATTTAGTTTGTTTGTGAGAAGCAAAAAGGTGGTTGCTGATAGTTGTTAATTAAAAAGCTAACCGAACGTATCGTTGCTTATAATGGGGAGCGGCCCCTATGGCAAAGCCATACAAAATTAAACTTAATATTGAAAAGTGAAAAACTACAACAATTCACACTTCTACAAACATTATAATAATTATTGTTTCCTGTTTTTGTTTTTTGAAAAGGAACAACTTTTGTTTGAGGAACATTTATGTTGCAAGGCAAAAAGACTGGTATATGCAGGACGAAAAATTCGTAAACAATCCAAGAAAGGTAAAACAGGCACTTGAGGAATAGTGTTACAGTTCTGGTTTTCTGGTAACATACTGGCTTCGCCGGGTTGACAAGAACCAGCAGTGCACACCCTCAATCATTAAGTGCCTGTCCCTAACCTGCTTCGGGATTAATACGCCATATTGGAACAACAAATCTTATCACCAGATGTGTTGGAAGGGTGTCTTGTCCTTCGTTAATTTTCAACTATTTTTTTAGATATCGAAATTTTTGGTTTTACTGTGTTCTTTTCTCATTCACGTTTTCAATTTATAATTTTCTATTCGTTTTGTAATAAAGACAACACTCAAAAAACTTCAAAAGTTTTCTTTTGTAAAACTTTTTCTTTATGGGTTGAATTCTGTTTTGTACATCTTAAGAAGGGGGAAACCTTAACGTCACTAAATAATTCCGCTGGTATTTTTTTTATTCCGCCCGCAACTTTTTTATGAGAAAAATTAATTTAAAGCCAAGTGAATAAATGAACTTTGAAGATGAATATTTATTGGAGTTTAAGTTTTAACACGCTATAATAAAGCCGAAGCCAACTATATGTTCGGTTATCTGTTAAAGTTCTCTATGGTTGACAATTCCCCTTATCCATTTTGTTCGATACTTCAGCTGAGGTTTCTTTCGAAGAGACTTAAATAGATTCCCTTGAACAGGAGCTATGTTATACTCGTACTTATGTAGTAAGAAAAATATTTTTTCATTTTCCGTCATGAACAAAACAGAAACTTGAAAAAAGCTTGTATAAAGTTAAACTTAATCATTTTCTATTAAGAATATAAGAAAATATCCTTATTATACCCGCCCGAGGGTATATTAATTTTAATGCATAGTTTGTAACACAAGGAATTAATCATCGTAGACCCTAAGACCTTTTAGAGATATGAATGGGTCCGACAGAAGAATCGATTAAGCCATATCCGTCCGTCCGTCCGTATGTAAACAATTTTTAGTCCTTAAATTTTTAGCTAGAGACCTGAAAGTTGGCGAGCTTTAGATCAAGCTTGAAAATTAGCTAAATTCGCCTTCAGACACGCCCACTATACCCTCTATGTGCGACCATCTCTAATGTTTACAAATGCTATTTTCAAATTTTAGCTTTGTTGCAATGGTGCTAGCGCACTAATTTTTGGTATATAACATGCCCTTGTAATTGTCTTTGAGGTAGTAGAAAAAGTTTGGCCTTTTCATTGACCAAGGCCACTTTTTTAAGGGATTTTAGCTTAAAATGACGGTTTTTCAATAAATGTATACAAAATTTGACTAAAAATTATATAACAAAAGGTGTAGACATTAGCATTTTCTAACTTTTTTGTACAGTATGTGCCTTCGCCAACTTTTGTGGGCGTGGCGTGAAAAAAGTGAGTTTTTGAGTTAAAAAGGCGGAATTTTAGGCCGAAATGTATGCAACCATCTAGAATAAAGCATTCAACAATTATATTTTTATATCCCGCCGAGTTTCCGAGTTTTTTGGTAGGGAACGGAATTTTGTAGTCCGTCACAGACGGACTGAAGTATTCACATACGCCCTGTTGCACTTTCCTATTTGTTTTTATTTGTTTTTTCTTAAAAATGAACTGTTATAAGCTTATTATTTTTATTTTCAAAAATAATAAGCTTATGGTTGGGTGATATAAAATAAGTGGTCCAGAAGTTCTCAAACGATGGAAAACCTATGTCTGTTATTTATTTCGAAGTTATACTTTATACCGTTTAAAAGATAGAGTCGTCGAAATAGCTTTTTCTGACCTTTTTATATTTTTTTTTTCAAATTTCAAATCCATAAAACAATTATTTTGAATTTTTTTCACTCCCCTTTAGATTTTTATTCAATAGCGTAACTACCTGCGCTAGTATTGGATATCTTTCTTTTATGGCCACCAGGTTTTGCGTGTAAAACAAGCTCCTTATTTTCGTTTTTTAAATAGGCTTCGAAAAACTTGGATTCGAAATGGCAATAAAAATTTGTTAACGCAGCTTGCTTTCTTTTTGTTCACTTTGTACCTTAACTCATTTCAAAATATTTTGACATTAGCTAATGTTAATGTTAATGTAAATAAATCAACCCAAGCCAAAACATAGGCTTAAGTAAAATTATGGTGATAATATTTTGAAAAAAAAAAACGCGTGTCTCCCCTTTTCACCTCCTACGGAATTCACACAAATCATTTGGAAAGATTCCAAAGTCGTGTCGCAAATTATATAGAGCTTTTAGCAGTTTGACGTCTACTGCTATTTTTGATTGCGGGATGCCAAACAAACTACTAAAAACTTTTTATATGGAAAACGAACAAAAATTACACATTAACTTAAATAACTATTTAAATAATAAAACTGTGTTTCGATGAACGGGAAAGTTGGAGACTTAGTCAGATAAGTCCTTTCCTGTAAATAAAATAAATAGAGTGGCGCAACAGCTCGAGGTGAACCAGGGCCAACTTCTCAACAATGTATGCTGGTGTGTTAATTTCTTTACATACAAGGGGACCTACAATTTTTTGCCGAATCCGAACGGCACTTTGAGAAGTTTTTTCAAGTCAATCAAACCCTCGCGGAGGTGGGGACCGTGAAAAAGAACAATTTTTTTTTTTTCAGGTGACGATGGCAAGTCCTTTCCTAGATAATGCTAAAAACATTTTCATTATAAAACATGAAAAGGATTAGAAAAGTATTTTTTGTGTTGTAGAAACAGTGTATACGACCACAAAAGGGTACACGGATTCAAGGAGATTACATCTTCGGAATACTTTTTCGATACTTTCCACTCATTTTATAAAAATAACTTTTGAGTCAATTTAAAGAACGGAATAAGCACAATAACTTTTTACCTTATCGGCGCACTCTAGGTTTAGTAGTTTGTTAATAATTCGCACTTTTTCAGAAACTCGCAATTTTTCTATAAAAACGCGATTTGCTTGGCATCCCGCGGTCGAAAAATGTGAAAGACGTCAGATTTTGACAACCTTAGTCTATAGGTATGTGTCCTACAATGTAAATACGATTTTTAAAAGTTTCTTGACTCTTAACGGGGATGAAGAACCTGTTTATTTAAATCTATTTAAGGCTTTATTTACAGCAATACCATTCCGCAAGACATAGAAAATTCCTTGGGGACGTATTATTTAACTCGCCCAATTTGGGAAGGTAGATGCGGATGCATCTCTCGAAAACAAATCAATTTTAAGTGACAAATGTTCTGGGTGTTTCTGTACAAAATTACATTTGAGCAAAATCTATAGAACAAGTCGAAATTCTTTGACTTTTTTTCCTATGAGAAGTGACACTTGCAAGAGTCCATCATTTTAAGAGTTGAAGATTGCGACCTCAAACTTTATTGACGGACGGAGTTATCGTGTACTTGGACACTGAAAAACCACACTCGCTGGGCTAACTCCAGACTCGTTTTGTTCAGGGAATAACGCAGATCTTGGTTTAACTCGGGATTAACCTGAATGCACCTCTGGAGAACAGTTTTTAGCGTTTTTGACTTCAGTGTAAAATATGGAAAATTTCATTCGAGAAGAATATACTAAACAACTCGAAATTCTTCGCCCATTTTTCCGATGAGAAGTGACACCTGGAAGAAGTCGTATTCGAAAATGCAAATAACATTATTTCAGTTTCAATGGAATATTCCGGATAAACCATTTTTGTGTTTTCTTATTCATTCCGGATTGTATTCTTTTTGTACCTAGTGAAGAGAAGGAATGAAAGAAATAATCTTTTGTTAAACTTATATGTAGTCGTTCAAAAGTAAACAACGTTCGTATTTATCCTTATTTCGAAAACTAAAAATGGAGCTACAAGGACACAAGCAAATGTGAGCGAAAGGTTTTTTATTTGCTGCATTCTGGATAAAAATCGGAATATTTTCTGTCTGTTCTATTTTATATCCAGAAAAAATAAAGAAACACACCAAGTATGTCAATGATTGGAAAGTATTCTACGCCTAGATATCGACGAAAATTTAACGGCAGAGATGCTGGCGATTGTTGATTCAGTGTTCCAGGTTTTTTTTTTAGCCTTGCAAGACACCTAACATTTTAATTCTCCTCAGAGTAGGTACCTATCTTTACCAGCTTGTCAGCTCAAATAATATTTTGAAAAAAGGATATCAGCAAATTCCTTGCGTACATCGTTGACTATTTCAAGATTCGTTTTAAAAAATGTAATAAAAAATCTATGCTGCTTCCCTCGCCATATGCAAAACTATAACTTAAGTCCGCGACAACCTCCAATCAAATTGCTGTGACGCTTGTATTCTCTAATTGTAGATTGCCTTCTTGACGCCACGACTTGAAAAATGAAAAAATTCAGTCTATAGCGAAAGCTTCCCATTAGTCGCCGTACAAAATAGAAGAGCACTCAAGATCCTCGACTGTGAAATCGATAAAAAAAAATGAAATACTGCTGTGAAATTTGCGAAAATTATGAAACCTTTCGCCGGCACCTACCGACAAAAGCGATTAAATCCGAAAGCAAAGCTCCTTCAGCTGGAATCCTCGCAGTACCAGGAGCATTGACGACTCCGGCATTAACAAAAAACACGGTTACCCGGTCGAATCGTTTACCGAGCAATTACTGCAACAGCCGAAGCATCAGCCACAAAATGCCACCTCAGCGGAGTTCAAGTGTCGGCAGCACCGGGAGCAGTACATGTGAAACACTGTCGACTGTGTCGTCATTATCGCCAACAGCAAGTGTCCTGTCCGCATCATCGTCGCTGTCATCTTTGTCGTCAGGTTCGTCGCCGTTGCTGTTGGCGTATCCCTCACTAGCAGGAGGTACAGGCATGGATGGTATGGGAACTGATGATGGTTTCCCACTGAGTAGAAGCACAGGAGCAGTCGACACTGTTCCGTACGACAGGGTTCCTGCTGCTGGTAGTGCAATGACTGCCAATTTGGCACAGTCGTTCACCCTATTGCATCATCCCCAACTACACCATCATCCGATGCATCATTTTCGTGAAATGCTGTATGCAGCACATCTATTGGGTCGAGGTAAATGTTCCTTTTTTTGTTGTTGTGCTCTGCTTTTGAAAGCTCTACAATATTTGGCATCTGCTTTGATGACTTCTTGTGCAAATAGAAACGGTAATAGGGGTTTTTGCATTCATGCTCGAGCCTGCCAAAATAACGTGTATGTATGCAACAATTACATAAACTCGCTGACTAATGGTGGGTGTTTCCGGGTGCTTGGGTGGAGTGAATTTGGCTTATTTCTTGCGTCATTATGTGCATAAGGAATTGGGGTTTTCATATAGTCACAAACGTAGAAACATATCATACCATCTCATCTTTGAAAAAGTTTTCATTTCATTTTCAGTTTATTTTGTCTTATATTTTGAAACATAATCATTTTCAACAATTTAATAATGATTATTATTATCCGCCCCAAGAAAGGGGCGTGGCTTAAACATTTTTCTTATAAAATTGAATATTTTTTGAAGAAAGTTATCATGTTTCGTTTCAAGCATATGAATGTGCTAATGTGCTGAAATTTTTTTCAGCCGGGCTTGCAACTTGTTTTTTATCAAGCTTGGAAAGGAAATAAATTTTTTGTGTCAAGAGCTTCAAAATAAATAAAACTTGCTTCAAAACACATGTATCTCAGTGATAAAAAAGCCGATTATTAGATTTTCTGAAGAGCCTTTCTAAAATTTCTTTTACTTATTTAAAACAACGGTAACTGTCCAGATTTCGAAATGTACAATTTTTCGCCATGTGGAACTAAAATTAATGTATTCTTCAGACCAGAAATCCGTTTCTCTTACCCTTAATTCGCAAGCAAAATTTTCGTTTTTATGTGTTTGTTTTTTTTTTTACTAGGGTGCTTTGGAGCTTGACGATGGTTAACATAAGATACTTCTGGCATAACTTTCCCCATGGGTATTTCAGGACCATCGTAAGATTAACAAGTCAAAAAAAGAACAAGCAAACCTTACACAATAATTACTTCCATTCTTACAACCGATTTTGGCTCTCACCTTTTTGTGGAAAACGTCTGCATGGAAGTCGAACATCAATTGCTGTGAAGAACCGTGACTGCAGCCCTCCCCATCACATAATTTGTTATTGTGTTTCTACCCAAAAGTGTTCGCACAAAGAGAACATAATTATTTAAATAGATTTTGCAACTGTTTATTGTGATTTTTATACGTGCTCGGTTCCTGTACCAAAAGCGACATGAATAACATTTGCAAAAGTTCCGGGAGGTGAGGGATATAATTACCTCTGAAATATTATCATTTGAAGAAAAGAGGGGTGAAATTCGTACGGCAAGTAGAAAAAAGGCACTCACAGCACCTTTTAACTTGAACTCGTGTGCAAAATTCTTTGAGATTTTGTAAATGTGTCGTGAAGTGTTTCAGAAGATTGGTGGACTGGTGGACCTAAAACTTCTTTTCTCACATCATGTAAAAAAATGTATGAATTACTAAAATTTACAATTTACATATTCCTCTCAGCTATCAGATGTTACGACGACCCACAAAGACCACCGAATGACAAAGATTGCGATTCTTAAAAAGGGACCACTTAGAATCTGAAAACCCATTCAGCATACCCCGCGACGATAGATATGCTAGCAGAAAATGGCTTCCATAAAAAATTATTCTTAATAATTCTTCCAAGGAATGAAAGGCAAAGATTCGAACCAACTCGTTCTCGGTTTGACCTTGCCTGGTATTCACACGGTTGTAAAATGATGACCGGGAGCGGGTTAGCTTGCACCGGGCTCGTCTGGGTTGAAACATCTGGACAGCCTTGTTCCAAATAATTCTTTCCTAGATTCTCCCCCAGGAAGTCTAACACACTGACCAACCAGGACCACGCTAATTTAAGAATCCTCACTCGAATTTTCAGCGGCGATTGCAAACTTAAAAATCATCCATCGCTCGGCCTTTCACCGGACGCAATATGCAAACTCTATCTAGAGAAAGATGAGTACTCTACACAAAATCATGGAATGTCCGGCCTATTGCGTGTGAGGAAGAATATCGTCGGCGAAGAAATTCTTTCTTCGGCAAACGTTGCCGATATTCTTGCCTTCTCGACTGCCACCGGAGTGAAAAGATGGCTCTAGAATTTCATCAGGGAAAGCACAAAATACTCCTTTTTAAGAGACCGCAGTGCCAGAGCCCCAGGAAGGCTCTTTCTAATCTAATCCAATCAGGTGTAAAGAAACTTGGTCTCTTCGAATATTTGGCGGAAGTTGGATCGAATCCTGAATAGCTTCCTTGTTTAATAGTGGTAAATTCCATGTGCTGAGTCCATAAATCAGTATAGACTTGACATTCCCCCCGGGCAGTCGCAGCTTAATGTTTAAACTGACGAAGTTGTTTCTGCATACTTTGGGCAACATACCAAATGCCGACTTGGCTTTCTAGTCCGTTTGACAATGTCAAAATTAGAAAAAATCGAAAGCCTTCGAGTGTTCTACCCGTTGTCCAGTCGCCTTTTTATGCTTCCAAGTCGAGATAGTTGTAGTGATCATTTTACTTATTGTATCATTGATTTTCTCATTGATTTTGTCTCTATCTATTTATCTATTTGCTCTCTTCTGATAGAAGTCTTTTATCAATGTGGCAGCAACCACGCATCGTCTGCGTAGTGAAGATGTTTTCACGAACTTGTAAGAGTCCTTCGGAACTCTCCGTTTCCAAATGAACTACGCGAAATGCATCAAACATAACTCATCACCAGCTAGAAAGGTATTCGTGAGAGGATACTGCCTTGTCTTACACTGCTTTGAATTTCAAATCACTCCGACAACTTCCCGCTTTGCGAAACGCAACACTTCGATAACCAATAGCCATATTGATAAGGCATATATAAACTCTCTGCTGTCAATGTCAAAAGTTTTTACAAAGTCCATGAATAGCACAAGAAGTGGTGATCTGCAATCAACAAAAGGATGATCTACTACGGATGGTGCCGTGACATTGTGTGAAATCTCCAAATTTGGCCTAAAGTCATTTTGAGAAAGTGTCATAAGACCAAATTTTATCATTTGGCAGTATGACACATTTTAGAGCCCCAAAATGTCATAGGACCAAATTGTTTAGTATACAAAAGTGGAATATGTATGGGGAATGCTAGATTTTAATTTTACCTTTCCTTGGGTCCTAAGGTCAAAAGTAAGTATAAATAAATAAAAAAAAATAGAGTGGCGCAACAGCTCGAGGTGAACCAGGGCCAACTTCTCCACAATGTATGCTGGTGTGTTAATTTCTTTACATACAAGGGGACCTACAATTTTTTGCCGAATCCGAACGGCACTTTGAGAAGTTTTTCAAGACAATTGATACTCTCGGAGGGCTTGTCAGACCCTCGCGGAGGTGGGGGCCGTGAAAAAGAACAAGTCTTTTTTTCAGGTGACGATGGCAGGATTCGAACCCAGACCTCCGGCGTAGTAAGCACACACACTAACCACTACGCCACGGCACCACAAAAGTAAGTAACATACTGCCAAATTGGCCTTATGACACTTTACCTAGGCGGCCATATTAGACCTAGTGTCACTTTCAAAAGCGTCAGTACACCAATTTTTTAAATTTTGCTCAATGTCCAGGCATCACTACAGATACATGCTTCCTTTTCAGTGTGCCTTCAGGCTGGTTTTTTAAACTGTGTTAAATAATTTTTGAGTGTGGGGTGCCGAGACGTAGTGGTTACGGTGTGAGCTTACAACGCTGGAGGTCTAGGTTCTGGTTCCTTTCACGATCTCCACTTCCGCGAGGATCTGATAAACCCACCGAGATTTTCATTTTTTTTGAAAAAAGTCCCGTTTGGATTCAGCAAAAAATTTTAAGTCACTTTGTATATGAAGAAATTAACACACGCAGCATACATTGTTGAAAATTTGGCCCTGGTTCACCTCGAGCTGTTGCGCCACTCTATTTCTTAAATAATTTTCAGCACTAAATTATTTTGAACACTTAGAGCTTTATTGAGCCTTAATTTAATTTTTAATTTCATGCAACAGAGGGACTCAGACTTACTTCTGCCTAAGTCCGAAGAAGCTGCTATGCGAGCTTTGAGTTCTGTTAGATTGATGATACACTGACAGGTATCTTCTGTCAGCCTCGTACTATGCCTTCGTTGTGACCGGCCAACAATTCGATCTGTGCACAAAACTTTCGCCATTGCCATTCCAGTGGCCAAGTTTGTGCTCAAGAGAGTGCTTTGCTACTCAATTGCCTTCTTAGCCCAAAGAAACAGCGACTGGCAAGAGTTATCTTTCGTTTGATCTCAGCGCTGGTGTCATTGCCTGAATTTATAACGAAACCCAAGTAGACAAAGCCCCTAACTACCTCAAAGTTATAGCTGTCGATGATGATGTTTTGCCGAGACGTCGATGTTGGGTGTCTTTTTTTGATGACGGCATATATTTGGTTTTGCCCTCGTTGACTGCTAAACCCATATTCGACATCCCAATACTCACGAAGGCTACAGTGACATCACGCTTTGTTCTTCCGATTACGTCAATGTCGAACTTTTGTTTGAAAGATTGCACCTCTTGTGTTGGCACGGGAGTTCTGCACTATTCTCTCAAGTATGATGTTAAAGAAGTCGCATGACAGCGCGTCGCCTTGTCTAAATCCTTTTTTGACATCAAACGGGTCGGTGAGGACGTACGTCGGTGAGAACCTACCTTGGCGAAACAGCCTTAGTTTTCTATCGTCATCTTGCACAAACTGACGAGTTTGGCAGGGATGCCAAAACTAGACATTGCGATATATAGATTGTCTCTATAAATGCTTTCATACTCGGTCTTGCAATCGATAAAAAGGTGGTTAGTATCGATTTTGGATTCCTGGGTTTTCTCCAAGATCTGCCGCAGTGTGGATATTTGATCGATGGTGGACTTACCTGGCCTAAAGCCACACTGAAATGGGCCTATCAGATTGTTGACAACGGTCTTAGGCGTTCACCCAGCGGATTTGAAAGCTAGGCCGCCAGCTCCGGCTGCCTTGTTGACCTGTCGTCATCCAGGTCGGATGGGTGGTTTCGTTCATATGCTACGTCGGTAACTTCTTCGCCCGATTTGAATGGTTTGTTCTACCTGACAGTGGGATTCGGTTCGTTTTCGGCGTTATGCAGTCTGCAGAAATGGTTTTGCCAAATCCTCAACACCAACTTAGATTCCAATATGTTACTACCTTGATGGCCCTTGCGCGCTTTAGTTCGAACTTAATACCCTTGGTAGGTCCTTCTGATCCTTTGAAAGAACTTTGAACCCTCAATCCTGTTCTAGCATCTCACTATCTCTTCAACCGCACGTTTCTTCAGCGAGATGGATCATCATATTTTATGAAAATTCAAAGTTATGTAAATTATTTTGAAAGGATGGTTTAGAAAATATGTATGCTCTGAAAAATGTTTTGAAGAACATGTGGCAGTCAAAATTGACTCGGGTTTTTCAGTGTCCTTTTCATGTGTAAATGCAGTTGGTTCTAAAGCAGGAGTTGAACATTTGATTCTAGGACGAACAGACTGGGCGAAAGCCTCAATCGCTGTCCGTGTCCAATTCACTACAATTACATAATATTCAACCCACAGACCTTAAATCGCAACCTTTAATTGGCAAAAAATCAACTCCAGCTCCATTCATCATTAATCAATGCGAAAAAATTGCCGGCAATCAATGTTATTATCGATGATATATCGTTTTGATAGTTTTCTTCAAGCGCCATTCTCACTCGCATTCTTTATCGTCCCTAATTTGTTGTGGATGTTGGATGTCTACAAGAATTATGTTTATGTATGCCATGACTCTATCTTGTTCTTCATTTAAAGCCCTTGGCTTGCAATGTCTCAAGCAAACTCATTCATGCCTAACTCCGCCCACATAATAGGACTCATGGGCTCTTTTCTGTATTCCGGTCCCTATCCCTTGGCTTTCTTTCTGTTTTTGTTTTTTAATAGGGTTCGTCTGCCTATTACCTGTCAATAATTTGTCACGCATCACAGCAACACGATTGTCACATGGTGTGTCGCACGAAATTCGTTTCGATTACCCACGACACAGGATGGAGTGAGTGAGTGGAGGAAGACCTAAGAACACCAATCACTCTGACTCTGAATTCTCACGTTGTTCGCTACGTTTGGCTTGGTTAGCTGAGCTAGCCAGTCAGTCAGTCAGACAGACAGTCAATCAACGCAGACAGATTTGAATATTTATGTACCTTGAAAGCTGACGAACACCAAGAGGGGGAGTGAATTGTCAATTGGACGTTCGTTGTGGTCCTGTTTAAAGTCATGTATACGTAGGTGTGTGGCGACTTGTGAGAACAAATGCACCCGGTGTGACGCGCCATCAATGAAGTGACAGGAATCCTTCTACCTAAATCTAACTTTTTTCACGTTCTGCATTAGTATTCTGAAGAGGAGTCGGAGAGTTAATCGGCTCGTCGACCAAAGTTATGACTTATGAATTTGTCATCGCACTCCATCAGACAAGGAGTTATAATTTATGTTATTATAGCCTAAAGTATTTCGCTAAATGGCTTCGTTGATTTTTATATCACGACATTCGTGAATAAGGGTAATAATAGCCCTGTAAGGGGGTGACAAGGAGTTTATTTTGACACTTAAATTTTCTGTCTGATTTGTTATTCAGCGTCAAATATAATCTCAGTTTTATGTTGCAAAAATATGGTAAATAGAAAGAATACTGCGGGTTAAATAAGACCATTGATTTTAATAACATGAAAGTTTTACGAGCTCGTTTGTCATGTTTTTACTCATTCAGATCACGTACCAGCAGATCTGTGCTAAAAAACTCAAATCTTTTGTTCCTTGATTAGAAATGACTGGTAGTAGTTTTTGCCAATTGCAATCATTCACATCATTAGAATGGGAATAACTCCAAATGTCCTGTAAAATATTTTGTATGTCACTGAAAGATGAAGATTTCGTCAAACAGAAGTTATAAGTTGCTGTCATGGACATAAAAAACTTTATGACTAGGTGGCTCAGGGATGCTGGTAATAACTAAAGCCACAAACCTTCGTTGGCCTTTTATCCTAAACGAAAAAGTTCTCAGTACCTAATACGGTCTTAATACTCTCCAAGACAAATGCACATCAGCTTCGAATTATGTCATTAAAAACTGTTTTTTTCGGACGAACTGTCAAATTTTTAAGTTTCATAGTTCATTTCAAAGTTCTTAGGCAGCAAACAAGAGTTTATGTATCTTTTGATTTTTTAAAAGCAATTTTTTTTTTTTAATTTTTTAAAATCCCCGACTCCCGTCAATAAACTGACTTAAGAATAATGTTTTAGTTTACAAGATAAGATTGTTAAAAATTATTTTGATTACCTGGTGGACGTAATCGAAAGATTGTGTTTGATCCTTGCAAGTGGTGGTGTTGAAAAATGGTTAAATAATTTTTAAATTATGCTTATAAATATATTGTATATTGTTATTAAATTTTTGTTTTTGTTTTTTTATTTCCAGGTAAGTGTGAAGCGTTGTCGAACTGGTGTGAATTCAATTCTAGAGAATATGGTAAGCTGTTTAACTTGTAACAACAGTTAGATATCAACTTTGCACAACAGTTTTAAAATTCTACTTGGTTCCTTTTTATAAATTCAATTTAAAGCAATCCGCCGTCTTTAGAACATATGTATATAATTTTTTCGTGAAGGTATAACACTTGCGGGATTATGTTCTGACCTTGCCGCGCAGTGTTCGTGTTGCATCTGGTACCCATAATATGTGAACTGTTTATGCATGTAACGGTGTAATTACTAATCCGTTTTCTAGTCATAATCCCGAAAAGTTGAACTGCCAGAAAGTACAGAAAGCCGATATTCGTGCAAATATTGAAAATCATACTTTCCTTTTTTTAAATTGTCGTGGAGTAAGAAATTTTAAGATTGACTGAATTAAAGAAGTTTTGATATTGTTCGAAAACTTGCTTAGAATTCTTAGTAACCGATTAAAGCGAACCCGGCTTAAGACAACTTTCGGTGAAATCGAACCACCGTCATCGAACCTACGACCCCAATCAGTGCCCCATGAGAAATGTGTATGTACACGCACACGCACATGCATATATTGAACTTCCTTATAAAGAATACTTTTTGTGCATCAAATTAAAAGAAAATTGATTACAACGAACCGAAAATCTGTCGCTTTACATTTTATAAGAGCTGTAGATATTGCTGCACGTTGTGCCAATCACCCCAAACGTCAAAACTGTGCCCTTCAATAATTTTTTTTCATTGACTCGCTCAGTCGTTCATTCAGATTTTCCCAAGTTTTCAGGTCTTTCTCGAGAACTCTATATACGAAGCTGGGTTTTATTAACATGCCCGAACGTCAAAATTGTGCCTTATGACATTAATTGTTGAGTACTTTCCCAAGTTACGTTAAGTTTTCAAACAAAAGCAGCAGAAATTACATTAGTTCCTTAGTGTACCTAAATAAATAAATAGAGTGGCGCAACAGCTCGAGGTGAACCAGGGCCAACTTCTCAACAATGTATGCTGGTGTGTTAATTTCTTTACATACAAGGGGACCTATAATTTTTTGCCGAATCCGAACGGCACTTTGAGATGTTTTTCAAGACAATTAATACTCTCGGAGGGCTTGTCAAACCCTCGCGGAGGTGGGGACCGTGAAAAAAAACAAGTCTTTTTTTTCAGGTGACGATGGTAGGATTCGAACCCAGACCTCCGGCGTAGTAAGCACACACACTAACCACTACGCCACGACACCCCACCCTTAGTGTACCTATACAAGTTTTATTTAAAACGCACTTCGCTATAACAGTAAACCAATTTGATCGGTCCCGTTGCGTTCGTTTTAAAACTCTTAAATAGGTACAAGTTACTCTTAAATAGGTAAAAGCCGTTAATTAAATGGAGACATATAATCAGAGTTAAGAACAGGAAAGGAGTTAACACAACAGAAAAAACCAGTTAAACGATGCATGGAAAACTCAACACTTTCTAATCTTGCTAACATTTCAGAACGAAAAACTCACATGTCTGGGCAGGTGCACCTATTCTTGTTATTTATATTTTAAAGATTTGTAAAGAAGTTGCTACATAAAGCGAAAAAAGAGAGTATTAAATTATTTAATAAGTCAATGTAGTGTTTATACCCAGGCAAACAAGCCTATAGTGAACTAACTTAATTGTACCGTAATATAGCTTAAGTATTCCTCTGCACCCAAAGCAATGCTCGGAAGTCGGAAGATCACTTCTGCATCAGGACTGGCTTCGGTTATAGTTTCAGCCATAAGAGGCTGCCCACAGGGAACTTGCTATGACCCCTGCTTAAGGCCTTACTTAGGCCTGAACATACACAATTGGCTAAGCGGATGACCTAGTTTTCATCATTAGGGGTGAAGAGTCAAAAAAACGACCAAGACAGTCCTTTAATGGTGTACTAAAGATAAACACTGAATAAACCCAAGTAAGGCTGCCATAGATTCTTTCTTCTTATCTTTGATGTCAAAAAAGGATTTAGACAAGGCGACGCACCGTCATGTGACTTCTTTAACATCATACCTGAGAGAATTGTGCAGAACCCCCGCGCCAACACCAGAGGCACAATCTTTCAAAAGTCCGTTCAACTACTCACATACGCAAACGGCATTGACATAATCGGAAGAACAAAGCGTGATGTCAGTGAAGCCCTCGTGGGTATTGGGGTGGAAGCGGTGAATATGGGTTTAGCAGTCAACGAGAACGAGGGCAGAACCAAGTATATATTGTCATCAAGAAAAGACACCCAACACCGACGTCTTGGACAAAACATCACCCTCGTATAATATTGAACGTATAATATTGAACTGTATGGGCTGTACAGCGACACCGACCTAGCCAGAAGAGTCAAAATACAACCGCTACGATGGCTGGGCCATCTAGAGCGGATGGACACTAACGCCTCGGCCCGGAAAATCTTCAAATCCATGCCGCAGGGACGGCGCAATAGAGGAACACCGAGAGTTAGGGCGCACGCAAGTGGAAGGGGACCTTAGTCAACTTCTCGTGCGAACCTGAAGACGCCTAGCTGGAGACAGAGCTGGTTGGCGAAGCTTGTTGGCTGAGGCCCAGGTCCACCCCGGTAAGTTAGTAAGTAAGATATTTGCGTTCACTCCAAGCTCAGCTTTCCCGATGACCGGCCGGCGCAGTTCCTTCACTATTGCTCCAGCTTAGCCAATTCTACAGGAAAACTCAGTATCACTCCTCCCATCTTTCGTGAAAAAGACCCCGAAATACTTAAACTTCTCTGTGTACTTAAACTGTACAGGATATCGGTAAACAACCATCACTTTCGATTTGTTCATGATTACCTTCATTCCAGCATCACCACGAACGGCTGTAAACCTATCCAGTGCTCGCTGAAGTTCCTCCTTGGATGGCGAAAAGCGTATGGCTCATCTTGATGCCAGCCCAGTCGAAACATTGTTCGCCAAGACTGCGCTTCACCATCCAGTCCATATATGCTATGAAAAGGAGCGGCGACAAAACACAGCCCTGGTGAAGCCCAACGTACACATCAGAAGAACGGGATTTGACTCCATTTATACGTATACAGGCCTTGCAGTTTCCATACAAAGACTGAATGGCTCTCAGAAGACTCGGTCATAAGCCTTTTCCAGATCTACAAAACATGCATAGACCGGTTTGGTATATTCGCAGGCCTTCTTAAGAATATCCTTCAGAGTAAAAAGCTGGTCGGTTGTGCCTCTGCCAGACCGAAAAAAGCAATGCTCCTTCCGTAATACATGCTCGATTACAGCTCTGGAACGCGTTTCCAACACCTTCGTGAACACTTTTCACGGAAGACTTAAGAGAGGTGTATGCCCCTATAGTTGGAGCAATTCCTCCTGATGTTCCCTTTTTCGAAAATAGGCACTTAAACTCCTGTTTGCCAATCGCTAGGTGCTTCCTGCTGTCCCATCAGGCCACCTTAATGACACACGTTAGCCATTTAACACCTTCCTTACCTATTTCCTTGAGCATTTCTGGACTTGGCAACTTTAAGCGATTTAATCGCTTCAGTGACTTCTTTCTTCTGTGGGCCTATTCTCCACCCTAATCTGCGGGAATGCCATCTTCAGTGCCCTCTTTGGCGTTGAGCAACTCCGAAAAGTGCCCTCTCCATCTGCACATCGCTCTCATTTGAAAGACGTTTACTGTTCTTGGGTCTAAACCCTTAAACGATATTCAACTTCCTTCCTCTGAGCCGGCGAATATTCTGCACAAAAGTCTTGTTTGTAGATCTGTAATCGTGCTCTAATCTCTCGCCGTACTTTTTATATGCCTTTTCCTCGGCTGTTCTGACTGCCAGATTGAAAGTTCTTCGCGCCTCATTGTACCGTGCTCGAGAAGTTGAGTTTCTACATGGGCCGCATGATTCCACAAACATTTCTTGCAGAGGCAATGACTGCCGATAGAAACAGCTGCCATTCTTCCTCTTCATTCAACAGGTTAGTTGAAATTTGTTCAACCTAAAATGTTATTTTTTTATTAACACATAGGTTTAACCTACAAAGACCTAGAACTCATTTGAAGTGCCCCCAGTACCAATAAAGAGGATGACAGGATAGAAAAGAAAAGAAACTAGGCATACTACTTTTACGCGTAATTTTTCTATTATGTGCTTTTTTCTTTAGAATATTTTAAAAGCCTTTTTCAAGTGACTTATAGATCCTGTGCAACCAACCCATGCCATGTTTCGGTGCTATAAGACTTAAATTGGTAAAAACAACTTTCTCAATTTTGAATCCTTATAGACGTAAAAAAAAACACGGTTACGGTTCGAACTGAATGTGAGTTAAAGAAAGCTACCTCATAGTTAGATTCCTTCATTTACGTCGTTATCGTTCGCCTTTATTCAGGTAAACTCAGCGTGCTTGCAATGAAGTATGTGCGATTGAGTGTGTAGATGCCCCAATTACTAAGGAGCTCTGGCCAGGCACAGCCTTTCCATCCTCTGTCACCTCATTGTAACAGGCATCGGGCACTCAATTGGAATTCCCCACATAGCCACCGGTTGGAGGCATGTACGCTCACCTCACTGTCGTTACCGCGCCACCCCAAAGGCAGACACATGGGTGGCACCTGAATAAAATTTATCTCCACACTGGTACGTACTACCTTTATATATTGATGCAATGACTGGATGCTGTGCATGTGCAGTTTGCGTCTATAGTTGCTGTTATACAAACCAGAAATTGCCTTCTTTTAAACGCGTCCTACTCCCAGTAAATGAGGGGAGATGAGGAGCCCCGCAAGCCACATATTTTTTTGCTTATAAGTTCCATGTGAAGGTATTTTTTTTTTTAAATCCATAGCATTTTGCCTTGGGTGCAAATTGAAACCGTTCAACCTGTAATCTGATTATTTTTCACCTACTTCGGATTCATGTCCTGCATTGAACTCGCAAACGGCCCTATAACAAGAAGGAACTCCTTAAACCTCATACTCTGTCCACATATTTCCATTGAACATTGGGATTGTGAGTTAGTTAGTGACTGACCGGTTGCAAATCTCTTAAGGACTGTGAGCTTAAGAATGTAAACTACTTTGGTCTCTATTCATTCTTGAATAAAGTGAATTCCAGGAGTACCCACGATAAATTGAAGGCAGGCCAAATACACGGCAATTAAGAGGAATTTTTCTTTGAATATTTGTTTAAAGATAATCTTAAACAATGCAAATAATGATTTTTGTTTTATTTGAAAAATGAAAAACTTTATTTTTAATAATCCTATTCCCTATCCCTACGATTGCGTCATCGGATACCTAAACGGTGTTCTAGTCCCTCTGTTTACATTCCCACTGTGCGAACAATGTGCAATCATTTCCGTGATTCCATTACCGATTTACGCGGCGATACGGCCGACCAGATATACGTTGCCAATATTTGAGATGTACCCGCTTACATGCAGGCATGTCGTCCCACTCCTTGTTAGAGAGCAAACCAACTTCAATGCAATAATGATCGCACTTTCGAGGATCTCTCTTGCAGGCATCACACGCCGCTCCATTAGGAACTGCACAGTCAAGTCAGTACTGAAGCGAACATAATCCATGGAAGCCAGCCTCGGTCTCGCATCGACGCAGCCGTCGGTCGTCGCCAGGGTCGTTGTCCAATGTGTGAGCAAATAAATCGCGGTCCATTAGCATAAGAAAATAGACACTTCCGCAATTGAATTGATTTATTTGAAAACGTGGTGGATACATGTTATTAGCGTGCTGCACTGAAATCAATAGCTGAGAGGTGTGCTTGTGTCCATTCCAGAGTGACTGCTTTTTAAAAGTAGTCCTTTGCAGGCAGCATAAATCTTGGAAAGTGATCGATGCCATGGAGCTTATGTACAAACATGGTGTGTCTAGTCTATGCCAAAGCCAATCCTGTTAATCCTCTTTCATAAGGGATATTCTCTTTTAAGTTCATACATAGAGTCCGAATTCGTGTATATGTAAGTGCATGGATAAAATATTTTTTTTTCTACAATTTACAATTCCGTGAACTGTAAAGAACAAACAACCCAAAAGGCTTTTTTTTTTGGAAATACCATAATCAAAAGAAACAGGTAGGTGCGATACTCGTTTATAGCATGATGTTCTGAACCGAAGTTGATTTCCATGTTTTGTTAAACCCTCCTCTTTACACAATAGGGCATACCTAGTCAGTAGTTTCGCAAGCTGTTACATTGTCCGCAAAAATTCGATTCAAGGAAAAAACTCAGGCTATTTTTACAAAACAGTCGCCTTCAGTTGCAAAAAACCTCATATAACATTCGGTCTTATGAGAGCAACAGACCCAGGAAATAATTGTTCGTGTAAGGGTTGTAACGACTCAGTGCCCGATGTGCACATACACCCGATTACGTCACAGGTGCTCTTAGAACAACCCGTTGACTTATTCGGTAAAGTGATGGCAGCGAAATCAGCACTTAGGCTTAGGGAATCCTGGAATCCTCGCAACTGACTCGTGATGACATGGGACATGCTAGCATCCTGAATGGCCACGACACCATCCTTGATAACTCGGATTACCTTGTCCCATACCTCAACTTCAATGTCAAATTCAAGACCAAATTGCCAAGCAGAGCCACCTGAGAGTCAGTTGAGGTCTTGAATGCATCTGCAATAGAAATCTACACAGACGGATCGAAAACAGCCCTCGGAGTAGGGTCAGGAGTCTTTACCATTGCTCTTGACCTATTTTTCTCCAAGCGTCTACCACTGTAGTGTGTTTCAAGCAGAAATTACAGCCGTTCATGAAGCCACGGCCGGGTTTTCAATTAACTCAATAGACTGCAGCGCTATTATTGTCTATATAGACAGCCAAGGTGCAATAAAAGCCTTGGAATCGCCAACGATACGATCCAAGTTGGGAAAGCAATGCCGCGAATCTCTCGACGAGATTGCTGTCAGGTGCGACGTATCCCTGTGCTGGGATCCCTGTGCTTTTAGGCTGCAGGCGTATTCCAGGCGACTGCAGAGCCAACTAGCTAGTGAAGGTGCTAATGCTAACCCGACAACGGAACCGGCAGCAAACTCGATAAAGTTCCACCTGGACATCGAAGCTATCACAATGGCAAACAATAGGTGGAATAACATCAGCACATGTCTCTCCTCCAAACAAATCTGGCCTGAGCTTGATCGTAGGAAAACAAAGGGACTCATCTCCTTCAATAGGCTGAATCTTAGAAAGATAATTGTGGCCCATACAGGCAACTGCCTGGTAGGGCGACATAGGCCAGAAAACTTGGCGCTCCCTTCAACAATTCCTGCAGAAGTTGCAGGGACGAGGAGGAAGAAGAGACCATGGTCCATCTTCTGTGCAACTGTCACACCCTATCGACATTGAGAAGGAAAACTTTAGGTGAATACTTCTTTGACGATCTAAATGATCTAGCACGACTCTATATAAAGAGGATAATTAACTTTACCTCCGGGTCAATTAGGCTAAACGCCTAAGGCCCATTTCACACATACCTGGCAGCCGGCTTACCGGCACCGGTTACCCGGTGTGGGCTTATACCGCTTGGGTTGGCCTCACCTCCCCACCCCCCGGAATCAAAATCACATATATCCCACTGGTACGGGTTCATACTGTTTCGGTTACTCTTACCTTCCTGGTCCACGTCCCCTTCCACCCAATTTTAAAGTGAGTCGCCTGTAGTACGGGCTTACACCGAAGACGGTTACCCTACGCCAGCTTCTTGCGTTAGTATTTCCCCCCTGCAAGGGTTTAAAACGAATTCGGTCCTGCCGGGCTTTTCTCACATAGAAACCATTCCTCGTTGACCGCATCAAGTCCGCCCCTTCCATCCTCAAGCAAAATTACCATCTGGAGTTCAACAGTTATGATACCACCTTTCTTTCAGGAAGTCTCCCACTGGCCCCCCTCAACCCTGCTGACATTGGTTCACACAGTAACGGTTACCCCCAGCCCCCATTACCCTCGGGTAAGTCTTCAACCAATCAATAATTGATTGGTGACCTACGGTGCAGGTTTAAACAAATGGACCGAGGCCGGACCCGGACCTGTTTCTTGGCCTCCTTGGCTTACATGACCTGTCTAGGAAGCCTGTCGGGGCGTATGCGAACAACGTGTCAGAACCATCTGCCCAACGTTAAGATTCCTGCGAATACTGCCGTTTCTCACTCTTACCCTAAGAGTAACACCAGCAACGCACCTCAGAAATCTCATTTCGGCAGCTTGTACCCGCGATCTAGTTCTTTCGGTCATTATCCAAATTTCATGACCATAGATGGTCACGAACATACTAAATTGAAAACTTTGATCTTTGCTTTCACTCCAGGTTCAGCTTTCCTGATGATTTGCCAGCGCAGTTCCTTTACTATTGCTCCAGCTTGTCCAAAACCTACAGGACAACTCAGTATCAAACCTCCCATCTTTCAGGAGGTGTGATACTGAGTCAGGAGTTCAGGAAACAACCATCACTTCCGATTTGTTCACGTTAACTTTCATCCCAACATCACCGCAAATGGCGGCCAACCCATCCAGTGCTTGCTTAAGTTCTCCCTCAGACGATTCCAAGATAGCTAAATCATCTGCGAAAAGCAAATGGCTTATCCTGACGCCGGCCATTTCGAAAGATTCCTCACCAAGACTGCGCCTTACCATCCAGTCCATCTATACTATGAAAAGGAGAGGCGATATTGCACAACCCTGGCGAAGTCCAACGCACACCTCAAAAGGATGGAATTTAACGGCATTTAACCGAACATAGCTTCTGCAGTTCCCATACAAAGACTGAATCGCTCTCAGAAGAGGCCCACTCAGTACATAGTCCTGCAAAACTCTCCAGAGTTTATCCCGAGGTACCTGGTCATAGGCCTTTTCCAAATCAACAAAACACGCGTAGACCGGTCTGGCATATTGCCAGAATAATCTTCAGAGTAAAAAGCTGTCTGATGTGCCTTTGCCAAGCCGAAAGCCGCATTACTCTTCCCGCTAAAATGGCTCCATCACAGCTCTGGAACGCGCCTCCAACACCTTCGCGGGAGACTTAAGAAAGATAAACTCCTATAGTAAGAGCAATCTCTCTTGTCACCTCCTATGAAAATGGGCACTATAACTGCTGTTTGCCAATCGCTAGGTGCTTTCCCGTTATCTTAGGCCACCTTAGGCTTGAGACGTGTTTTAGTTCAGTTTTACTCACGTAGTCTGCCAAAATATCTTGTTTGCAGATCTGTGTGCTCCAACCTCTCGCCGAGCTTTTTGCATGCCTGTTCTTTGGCTTTTCTCACGGCCGGATTAGAAGTTCTTTGCGCCTCATTGTACCGGGCTCGAGAAGTTAAGTCTCTACATTTGATTCTACATTGATTCCACACAATATAGACTCTTTTATTCTCTCTGATGGCTTCTTGCACTCCAGGAGTCTTAAACCGCGCAGTTCTTTTCTCACCAACATCCGCCACACCAAACCGCTTCACTCCTCAAAAGTTTTGGGAAGAAACAACGACTGCCGATGAAAATGGTTGCCATTCCTCCTCTACTTTTTAAAGGTCAGTTGGAATTTGTTCGAACTTCTTCGAAACGTGCCGTGCAAATCTTTCTATGTAGTCGGTGTCAGCATCCTATTACCTTTCCTACCGTATGCGTGTTATACTATGTTTCTACCGGCAATAGTACGAGGATTAGCTGAAGACGATTAATAATAAATCCCAAAGTGGTTTCACCATTCCATATTTGTCATATAAGATTAATTTGATTTGCGAAATCTTTTCTCACATTTTCTCTCAAAAGCTCTCAAAAGAGAGTGCCGATGTCATTTTCCAGGACCAAAAAAAGATTTCCGTTGTGAATATCGCCATAGAAATTGTAATTCTTACAGATCTGTCATATGTTTTAGTATCCTTCTTTGATTCTCAAACTGTTAAAAAGTTGTGCGAAAAGAGCTGAAAGTGGTTCGTGAAAAGGGTCAATGAGATTTATGAGGAGTTTCGTTTTTAATCGTTTGCCGAGAGGATTTATAGTTTGTAGAGGATTTAATGAAGATTTATCTCAACTGCGGATTAGTACCCAGTGGAAACATGGTATTATCAATCTTGGTTTTCGCTTGGTTGGCAAAGGAATACTGACGCTAAAGCGTAATTTGCACAACACTAGGTGGTGATCAGTTGACAGCTCAGTTCCTCTCACAACGCTAACATCACAAATCATTTTTATACCCCATCCCATAGGATAGGGTATAGGATAGGGTATAAAAATACCTTAATATACCTCATATTAAGTTTGTCACATAGTTTGTAACACGGTGAAATAATAATGGTAGACCCCCAAGACCTTAAGGGCATATGATCGAGACCGAATTGAATCGAATGAACCATGTCCGTCCGTCTGTATGTCACATGTTTTTAGGCCTTAAATTTTGAGTTAGGGTGCTGAAACTTCGTTTGTGAGGTCTACGTCATGCGAAGCAGTACAAGTGTAAACATTTTTAAAATCCGCCCTAAGACACGCCCACAATCGGTCTAAATGTGCAACTACCTCCAGAGTTTTCAAAACTGTAAGACGTTCTAAAAGGCTGAAATTTGACGTTTAGCATCTCTTGATGAATGTAAGATACAAAAAAGACAAATTAAATTGGTAAACCTCCTCTAGTGGGCGTGGCATCTATTTTCAAGGTAACTTTTCAAATGCAGTTTACTCAATATTTTTGCCCGAAAAGTCTAACAAATTCCCTTCTTTCCTGTTTTGATCCGGGTCACCATGCCTCCCAATCACACTTCTCAAGTTCTGTTATCCGTACCCACTTGAGCATTGAAGGCACTTAACACGAGAAAGAAGTCCATTTCTACCACTCTCTCCAGGGCAGCATCAGCTTCGTTCAAGAACGCCGCATACTCTGACTCTCAATTAGATGCATACACATGCATTGGAGCCAAAGTCGATCGCTCATGCTTAAGCCTTAAGATCAAAACCCTCCCTCACAATGGAGTAAACTCAAATACGTTTTCCGAAAGCCGGGGATGTGAGTTTCCCTACACCCACCCGTGCAGTCATGTTACGTGGGATGCAAGGCCAGAAAAGCCACCCATCAGCGAAGCCTCTGGTTCCGGAAGCTTTCCACTAAGTTGGGGAGATGCCAGTACCATCGAGCTGATACTTTTTAGCCTCCTCAACCACTTCAAGCTCCTTCTCCGTTAGCGATGAGACATTTCATGTGCTAATTTTAAGTCGATTTTATTACTTAATCACACAAATACTTAAATTAAGTAATAAAAACGGCTTTTATAGTTGCTTAAGAAAATGTAAGCCTTATGTCGGTGTTTTTTTTTTGTTTTTCGACTTGGGTTTAGTTTTAAAATAAAAATTTTAATTGAAGTCGCTGTAAGCGAATCTTTATTTTTTACAACTCGTCTGTATTATGTTTTTAAACTCATATATATTTTTTTTCATTCGAATCTTTGATCTCTAGTTGAATTAAAAAAAAAATTGGTTCAATCAATAAATCAGTCAATGTAATGCCAGTGTTTTCCGATATGTAATTTTTAATGCAACACTTTGTTACAACAAAGACGAGTTGAGTGACCAACCATTCAACTCTGTAAAAACATTTTCCAGTGCCAGTGTAAAGACGAAGAGAAAGTTTAATGCGAAAATAGCGTACCTATCACAAAACAAAGCAAATGTTCTTTGTTGCTAGACAACATGAAGCTTTCGTGCAAATGAATCTTGTAACTACCACAGTTTTTTTTTGTTTTTTCTTCCTTGCAGTTTTCATTTAATCTTATTCGCTCTTTGTCCCCATTTTTTGTTCCTGCTCATTTATTTAAACAGTTACAACAGTGTTTATCGCTTTACTGCAAGTTCATTTATCCAAATTACCCGTTTATTTTGCGTTTAAAAAAAAGACACACAGGCACAGCTTCGTTTCGACCACCTAAAGCCTTTCTCATTTTAGGCATTTCTGTTGCACCTTATAGCTGAAGCTGATTACTTTTTTGCTCCATGATGTTTTCAGTTTTGTTTTGGAGATTGTCCTGCTGCAGAGGAGCATCCTCCTCTTGCGAATGCTCCAAGACGGCCAGGTGGTACTGAATTTCTTTTTTTGTGGTTTTGGATTATTTTGTTTGGTAACCAACCGCAGCGTTTGCATGCTTATATCGGTCGCTTTATATACTGATGCGGAAGACACAATTGCGACTTTTTTTTTATCATTGCATAATCTGAAGCTGAACTGTGTGTCAACACAAGGATTTTCATGTTCAATCTGTATAACTAAAAACCAACAACAAGGTGCCTTACTGAATTAAATAAAAATTGTTCAGTTTAGCCAAAGTTTTTAGCTTCAATCTTGGCCCCGTAAAACTTTATTAGCCATGTTTTTTGCGAAACGTAACTAACAATTTTTTTATTTATAAAATTTAATTAGTTCACTTTTCGTTGAATCGAGTACAATAAGTTTACTTCCCGAATCCAAGCTACCTCCGTACGAGCGCTCTCACAGCTCACGTTCGATCGGCTCGATTAATTTTCACTCTTTGAAAAACGTTGTCAGTTAGACAACGTTAGACAACAAACTACAGGGCCGCACTGTGCAAGCGATCCTTCGTTCATATTAGATCCGTCGGTGTATATACCTCTTTGCTACTTCGTTCCTCTTCCATTCAGCCTTGGCAGGAAACTCTTCGAGGAAGCCTTTCTTGAAGTTTAATTTGGGTAAGATGTAGTCCGTTAGGAACGGAACCACGCCGTTTGGTAACGAGTCTAGGAAGTTGCTGTGGCCGTACGACCTTAAAGTCCAGCACCCAGATTCCCTGAGTCTTACTGCACTGCAAAGTGCGGTGTCTTTTATGTGCTGATCGAGGGGCAGAAAATGCAGGAGCACAGTAAGGGCGTCCTTTGGGGTAGACCTTAGTGCAACCGTGGTGCTGGCTGTTGTTAGCAGTCTTTTAAGGCTTCGTGAGGTAATAACCTATACTAAACGCAGGCCACCATACAAGTGATCCATAGGTGAGAATCGGACGTACTACAGCTCAAACATCCACGCAGTCATATTTGGTTGAAGTTCCACACCTTTTCAAAGGTTTTGCTACATGCATGATAGCGACACATACTTTTCTAATTTTGTGTTAGATGTTTTGTTTCCATTTTTTGCGGGACTATGCGCTGAGTGGGCCTCTTCTGAGAGCCATCCAGTCTTTGTATGGAAACTGCAGAAGCTGTGTACGTAATCCCGTCCTTTTGATGTGCGTGTTGAACTTCGCCAGGGCTGAGTTCTATCGCCGCTCCTTTTCATAGCATATATGGACTGGATGGTGAAGCGCAGTCTTGGCGAGCAATATTTCGAATTGGCTGGCATCAGGATGAGCCATCTGCTTTTCGCAGATGATTTGGCCATCCTTGCATCATCCAAAGAGGAACTTCAACGAGCACTGGATAGGTTTGCAGCCGTCTGTGGTGATGCTGGGATGAAAGTAAACGTGAACAAATCGGAAGCGATGGTTGTTTCCCGAACTCCTGTGCAGTGTACCGTGCACATAAATGGAGTTCCATTAAAACAGGTGGATAAGTTTAAGTATCTCGGGGTCTTTTTCACGAAAGATGGGAGGAGTGATACTGAGTTGTCCTGTAGAATTGGCCAAGCTGGAACAATAGTAAAGGAACCACGCTGGCCGGTAATCAGGAAAGCTGAGCTTGGAGTAAAAGCAAAGATCTCATTTTTTAATTCAGTGTTCGCTCCAACCCTCATCTATGGTCATGAAATTTGGGTAATGACCGAAAGAATTAGATCGCGGGTACAAGCTGCCAAAATTAGATTCCTGAGGTGCGTTGCTGGTGTTACTCTAAGGGATAGAGTGAGAAACGTCAGTATTCGTTTGAATCTTAATGTTAAGCAGCTACTTCTCCGAGTGGAGCGATTGATTCTTCGATGGTTTGGACACGTTGTTCGTATGCCCCCTGACAGACTTCCTAGACAGGTCATGCTAGCCGAGATTCGAGCGCGTCGCCCCCCTGGTAGGCCAAGAAACAGGTGGTGGGATCAGGTAAAGAACCTCTCTGAGTCCCGCCTGGGGATTGCGCCGGAGAAAGATGGTGTAGGTGCTTACCTTATCTAGGCAGCGTCCATTATTTCAGAAGGTAGCTTCCCTGATACTACAATTGTTGCCACAAAATCCTCATACACGACAACCTTGACCCGTTGCATGTCAAATTTAACGAGAATTTTGTGCATAACCATTAGCCATAGTAGGGGAGAAATTGTGCCACCTTGTAGCGTTCCTAATGGCAGGCAAATGACGTAACCCAATGTTGCCTGGATAGTGTTTGTTACGAGCATAGTGGCTATCCATTGGGTAATAGATTCCTCAATACTCAGCTTATTCAGTGATTCAAGAACAACATCAGTGCGCAATTTGTTGAAAGCTCCCTCAAAGATAAGGTGTATAAATGGAGGAAACATGGAAGGAAACATAATCGGCCTGAAGTCCCTTTTCTGATTCGTTATCGCGTTTGTTTAATTTTGGTATAAATACTACTCTAAAGCGCGTCTCCAAGAGTGCTTAAGTAGATAGACATCTTCGAAAGATTGAGAGCCAAGATACTGTTAAGTTTTGCGTCCTTGGTGGCATTGCAGACAGTGTACAGTTGTGCAGGTCTTGTCGAGACTGCAACCGAGGAAGTGTGTGCTTAATAGTAGTTCCAGGATAGAATAAACTACCTCGACAAAATACCTTGAAGTATTTTGCTAAGCCAAGCAGAGTCCTTATGGGTTTCTAATGGAAGTAATACATCCAAGCCCCCGTCTTAGATGCATTTATGGCATTCTTTTACAGATTTATACAGTTCCCATAAAGTTTTCAAAAGTTCTGTGTGTGGAAGATACTGAAAATTGTTCTTGTCATCTTCCCAAAATTGAAGAGATCTTCGTTCCACCTTGGGGGAAGTGTTTTCTTGCTGCGTTTAAATGAGCACTAGGTTTTGTTTTGAGGATAAAGGCTTCGAAAGTTTCAACCTTTGCCTCGAGTTTCTTTATTGCTGCTGTGTTTGTTTCGGGTTTGTTTTTGCATTTTGTCGAAGGATTTGGACAAATTTGGTCCAATAAACTCTGTTGGGTTCTCTAATTGGTTTAGTGGCCTCGGTCTTGATACTCAAGTCGTAGAGGATACATCTATCTTGAGAATTGAGATTTATCTTATCTATTTTCGGTCCTGAAGCTAACATTGCTAACATTCTACTTCCCCTTGCGTCTTAATGACTACTAAGGTTTTCTTCACTATTTTGAAGTCTTCCTCACAGCTTAATATTATGTTGGATTTAATGATTAGAAAACAATAAAAAATTATCACAATATTGAATCTAAGCTAATTAAAACTGTTGTGCATTGTCTTATCTCTGTAAGTACAAAATAAAATGGTCTTTGTGATCAAAAAAGCTTTAATATTTTTTTAATTAATCTTTTCTAGCAATTATAACACAAGACACTTTAATGTAACGCCTAAAAACTTATTTTATTTTTTATTGTTTTTTTTCATCAGGCTATTACCAACCGGCTGGTCCATTAATTTCACCACACGTTCTACCGCCAGTAGGTGCAGGACCACCTCCATCGTCACAGCAACAACAAATAAAGGGCAAACAAGTTCCCACACCACTTGACTCCGATCCGGAGCGAGGACAATTGCAACCGCCTCCATCTTCCACATCGACGGTGGAAAGTTCCGACAGTGATGTCCTTATAACCGGTGGTGATTTGGCAACATTCCGCTATCCGTCTCAACAGCAAGGAAGCCAGCAGTCGATGCACGTTGCCTCACAGCAACAAAGCCAACAACAGCAACAACAGCAATTGCATCAACAAGCCGCCGCCGCGGCAGCAGCAGCAGCAGCGGCCGCAGCCGCCGCAGCAGCTCATCAGGGTGCACCGCCATATTCACGATCAATGCATCAAATGCACTACACGTCGGCATATCCACCCAATTATTATTCTCCCTACCCTGGCGATGCGATGTGCTATTCGCCACCGTATCAACCATATTTCCCAGCCAAAGTATATCAAAGTGCTCCGCCACCGCCGTCGTACAGACGTTATCCGCCGTATTATCAGCCAGGGCCGCCTACGGGACCACCACCTCCATCTGATATTTACGAGCAGTCACCACCAAGTGGTGGTCAACCACCACCCTCAGGGCCTCCCTCGGGTACGCAACTAGTACCGGCTGGTCCAGGAGCAGCACACACACAGCATTTGGAACACTATCCGGGACCGCCTGGTTATTACTCAGGCTACAGTCCGGGCGGCGGGGGTCAATGCTACACCCGCAGCCCGTATATGGGTAAGGAAAAGTATGGTTGTCCGCATACATTTAGACTTTGTATGGTTTCTCTTATACCAAATTTATACACATATTAATTTTTTTCCATTACAAACGACTTTTCAGGTGAACTTTTTCTTTTTTTAACAGAATTTTCTGTATTTATTTAAAAAAGATTTATCAGGTCAGGACAAGTTTAGTTAAAGTTTATGATTTTGGTGCTAAAGTAAAGAAAACCCAATTCAATTTGAAAAAACCCAACTCAAAGTGAAAAAAAAAATCAGTTTGAAAAAAAAAACCATTCCAACCTGAAAAAAATACGAACTTAAAGTGAAAATATCTATATATGTATCGCTTTTGATGAATTATAACTGTTACTATGAAGGCGTAACAACTTCTGTGTACTTGATGTGACGGACGCAACGGATTCATTGGGCTGAAAGCTTATGTCAGCCAACGGCATCTGTTGTTTCATAGGCTTTTGAAGTGGTCTTGTCCTATGACAGTCCTTTGAGTAAAATTTATTGACAAAAGGAAAAGTCAAAATGCGATACCAGGTGGATAACAGAAAAATTCGTTGACATATTTGTCTCTATGCGATGCAATGTATTGTGTTTTTCTCCTTAAAATTCGTTTCGCCAGAATCCTGGGGTAACAGAGTGGTGTTTTAACAAACACAGAAATTCCTGGTTAGGAACAGAAGTGATAATAACATATTTCTTATGCCAGCGCACTGCCGATAGCCGCCAAATTCAGCTGGACACCAGCCTTAAAACTTCCTTATTCATTATTTTTATTGCATACACCTAGGAAGAATTTCGTAACCACTTTTGAGCACAAAATAAAGTCGCTAAACGTATCGATTGGGCGTGGCGTCTATCTAAAAGGTATTTTTTAAAATACAATTAATTCAACATTTTTGTTCCAAATCGAAGAAAAAATTACTACACATATTATGCAGACAGAAACCAATTCTTCATTTTGTTTATACAAAGTGCACATTAAGAAGCGGAATTGAAGAAAAAGCTTTATTGACGAAAAAATAAGAAAAAAATCGACTCATAGGGTAGGCCAGACTCTAGTCTAAATTTCGTTTATACGAAGTTTTCGGCCGCCCTTTTAGTTATTTATTTAACAAAAAAAAATGTTATAAATATGATTGGTTGCCATTTTCTAGATGATGCGTTCAGAAAACAGTAAAGATTAAACATTCAAGCGGGATAGTTGCCATGCTTTGGCCAACATTATCAATCCCGGATTTGTAGAGATGAAGCGGACAAAATCAGCTGACTTAATAATCAGTATCTATCACTATCGCCTATATTTTTTTTTTCTTATAATTTATAAGTTCACCTGAAAATTCAACTGCTTAGAAAAAATGTTGTAACTTTTTATTGCAAATGTCGTTCTAGAATATCCACCACAATGTCCATGCCCAATGCAACAGTCGTGTCCAAAAAACGTCCATACTGGGCCTCATATTGGTAGCAACACCAGCAGCGGCAGCAACAACACCAGCAGCAGCAACAGCAATACAGCAGCACCAATAACTACCAACAGCACCAACAGCAGCAATCCTACAGTTGCAACATCAGCAGCGATGGCACCAGCAGCTTCAGCGAATATAGCCACCTCGGCCAACAATGCGATCAGCAAGTCGAGTGTGACGCCGAATTCGATGAACAACAACAGCAGCAACAATATGCTGCCAGTGTCAGCTATGCTAAACAGCAGTGGAACTGTGAACGCTAACAGCAGTAGTAATCAACAACAACCGTTGAATATCAGTAGAGGCCCAGTTACAAATAACAATAACACAATGCACCAACAGCAGCAGCATTTGATGGTGGCAGATGGAGTCGTCGGCGTTGACGCCGGCACCCATCATTACATGCACCATGCGCACCATCATCCGCACCTGCATCATCATCACGTACAGGCTTGCGATGAAATTGAACTCATCAAACCGCTTAAATCGGAGCTTAAGTCCGAAGAAATAGATGTCGACTCAAAGAGCAGTCAGTACGAGGAGGATGTAATCCAGCCACTTACACCGCCTCTGAGCTACGAAAAGTCCAAGGAACAAGTGGAATTACAGATGCGGGAGCAGGAGAAAACGCCGGCGATGAATGCTTCAAGCAACTGCCCGGTAGAGGCTTTCGATTTAACTATATCGATACCTTCCCCTCCGACACAGACTCCTGTGGCACTTGTGGGGAGAAAAGCACGCATAGGCAAGACCATGGCCCGCGAGATGGTTTACGCGGGAGCGGCGGCGATACATAACCCTGCCCGAATGCAGCAAATGCAAGTCGCTGTCCAGCAAGCTCAACAGCAAATCGCGCCACAACAACATGCCATTTTGCATTCTCCTAGTCACCTGAGTTCTAATAACAACAAAACCAGCACAGATCACAACTGTGATCTGACCATGGCCATTATGCTGAAAACTAAAATCAAAGCCGAACAAATAAAGACCGAGAAAGATGAAGATGTGTCGATAGTGTTGCCCATTATTGGCGACAACAAGGAAAAGCTGAACAAAATCAAACTGGAACCCGATGTGATGGACGAAATAAAAGCATCTACCAGCAGCCGCGACCTTGCAGCCGATGATGTGGTCGAGATCAGCAGTCCGTCTGCAGATGGGCCAAAGCAACGCATCAAAATCCTCGAGTTTCACAAGAACCAGTGCAAAAAGTCTCCACCCAACAGTTACAAGAGCCTCATCAAACAAGCAGAACCAAAATCCTACCTGTGCCTCAGCCGAAAGATAGAAAAACGAAGTCGTTTCGGCAAGTTCAACAAATCCTCGAAGAGTAGCGGCATTCGAAAGCGCCAACTCGTTCTCACCGATCAGCAAAAGAAAAGCCTACGCATTCGAAAGAAAAAGCTGGCCGCTCTTGAAAGAAGAAAAGAGGAGATTAAGGAAAAGAGGCGAATCGCGGCTGCAACGAAACGACTGGAGAAACGACAAGCAGCAAAGCGAGAAAAACTTAAACAGGCGATACTGCTCAACAACGGCCAGTCGATGGCACCGCCACTCGAAGTGACCATTGATTTAGTTTCCAGAGGCTATTTCTCCGAACCTGAAACACGCTGTTTAGCCTTATGCCCCACAACTGGACGCAAAGTAAGAAAATCAAAAGTAGCCGAAGCACGCTCCAAGTCAGAAACTAAGAAGCCACCCTCGACAGAACGTTGGCTCTCAGCGACATCACCTACCTCAACCAAAGCCAGCCGAAGCTCGGCCACATCAACGAGTGTGGAAAAATCTAGAGCTCATAAGAAATCCAAGACATCTACCGCCAGCTTGAGAAAGGGCAGCAAAACAAAAACTCACTGCAATAACTCAGCGGCTGCCCAAGGAGAAACCGCAACAAACGCTCCGGTGTCACCAGACTCGTCCGACTGCGAGTGTATCGATCAGAAACAATTGACAGACATCTCAGGTGAGCCAGTAACGAATAACAACCACTTTTCGGAAGCAAACAACAATGATTGCTTAAAAACGCAACATGCTACAACGAGTTCGTCATCTTTGATGGAGGCTACAACGGATGTAATTCCACTGAGTTCAAATGGCGCTAGTACGACTGTACAACCTTCTGAGTTTGTATTCCTGCGACCGGCAATACCGAGGTTCATTAGGCATCACGGACCGATGAAGAGGATACGATCGCGCTCGAAATTCGGCTGTCGAAAGAGACAAAAACATAAACATTCCATTTCGATTGAGGTCGATGAAACCATTCAACCAACGAGACCTGATGTAGTGCCGAAGTGGAATAACGGCTGGCGATGGGAGGGTGAACCATTCCAGGGTGCTGTTTTTCTTAATGTAAGTATCCAACAGATCTTTAGATCTTTTTCAAAAAAAAAGCTCGTTGTTCTATGCTCAACAATAATTTTGTGGATTTTTTTTTTTTTTGATAATGGTGGGATCTTGGCTTAATCTTAACCCTAAAACACACACCCTTGTACAGGTACCCGTTCAAGTTTCAACCGCTATATCCATTGAACTAGCCATCTTTTTAGTATTTATATTTCAGATCTAGGAGGTTTCAACAATTTTGAGCATTTTTTAATTCATTTCGAAAATTTGGATGAAATGAAACTTAAAAGTTGAGACCTACGAAAACACACACCCGAGGTACCCGTGTACCCACCTCTCTTTTGTACTGAAATTATAATTTTCAACGTAGTGTTTTCTTGTTTTTCTAAGTTTCTTTTACTATTTTTAGTTTTTGTAACTGATAATTTAAAAGACCATCACCAAAACGTTGTTTAAATATCTTACTTGATTTTATTGCATAACTAGCTATGAACCGCGACTTCGTCCGCGTTGAATTTGAAAAAAAAATTCTACTACATTTTAAATATTATTTGGATTAAAACAGATAGAGAAACTATTGAGAGACTATAGAGAGACTAATGTTGCGCGTTGCTGCGTGCGTTCGATGACAAGCAGAGTAGAAACAAGGGCGCAATATGGGTCAAAACCAAATGTTACTTCAAAACTTCACCCCGCGTTTGACCGTAAATATCGTAGACACATCTACAATGCAAAAGTAGATTTACTTTCTACTTTACTTTTTACTTTTCTGCGTGCGTTGAACAACCACATGCTCATTCGTTGTTTGGTGAGTGAGTCACACACAATGTATTCATTTCATTGTTCGTCACACATTTGACGTCAAATACTGATTTGACATTGAAATTTACATTGGTTAATATTTGTTATTGCAGTAAAATTATTATGTATGTTATTGCATCGGACATAAAATCAAAAAATGTTTTTAATCTGAACCGTGCTCTCTATACATGTAAATTCTTCCGTCTCATTTAATAAAAAAACATTCCCCGAAGAAGGCAGCAACCCCTGCCGAAACGTCAGAAAAAACTATGAAATAATCTTTTCATTGAACTTTCACATTGACCGAAGAAACCAAAGAGGAAACATCCTCAAAACACACAACTCGAATAACCAAATCGGTCGAACATCGAGTAGAGAGGTTTGAGTAGAGAATGTGATGTTTTTCGGTTTTATTTCTGTTTTGAGTTTTTCGCGACAACTCGCAATGTGTTGGTTTTTAGTATGCACAAAGACACAAATGCTTTGGATATATTTGTAATCGAATAAACAGAAATAATTTTGGTTTCATTGCTAGGCAACTTGGTTCGTTTTTAAAAAGCATCTGTTCTGCTCTTTCTTTTCAAAATATCTTTAAAAAAAAAATTTCAACCAAAATTGAATGTGTTTGAGCAGATACTTTCCGAATTCCTACCCCAAAACGCAAAGCTGCATTTCGTTTTGCAAATTTGTTAATTGCGTACTTTGACGTACGTAAAGTTTTGGAAAAGTATGGCAACGCACATTAACGTACGCACGCAGCACTGCGATTCTAGCTTAACTCGCAGCGCTCTTGACTGCCACTAGCTTCGTTTATATGCAAAGTTGATGATTTGAGTTGAGTTGGGTTGGAATATCGACCTAAGTTTTGCAGCACATGACGAAGAGGGTTGAGTTGAGTCGAAAAGTTAAAATAACAGAAATGAAAAATTGAAACTGAAGCAATTTAGTACCTTTTTTGCATATTGAAGCTGCAACTGTTTGCATATTGAAGCTGCAACAAGTACCAAAGAAATGGCAAATCATGCAGATTTAAAGCTTAATGCTGTGGTTGTAATTTCAACCTAGGTATATCAGCAACATTTTGACTCAACCCCATAGAGTGAGTGCGATGGAGTCGACTCGACTCAACTCCAACTCGATCCGCGTTTATATGAGGTCGAACCTGGCTTGAAACTGGCTTGAACTCTGCATATGAACAAAGCTACTGAAGCCTGTAGCCGTCACGTTAAAGTACACAACTGACAACTAATGGCGTGTTCTTTTCAACATCGAATCGTAAAACTGGTGTGGAACACAGAAAAAAACTGTTCTCTTCTCGCACACCTGAACGGAATCGTGCTCATGAAAATGCTCTTTTGAACTCCGAATTAGTTCGGAAAACCGAACTCGAATTTTCGCCACTGTCGTATTTGACGGTGGAGGCTGGGTGCAGCTTTGATTGTGTATGTGAAGTGAATTTCGACTCAATTTTCACTCGTTATTTTTTACAGCGCGACTGAAGTTGTATGAAATCGATTATATTAATATTCAACTTGCGTCGATAAAAAAAATACCAAATATAAAAAACACAAAGCTAACCGAATTCATTTTAAGTAAAAAGTACAAAAAAACCGACGCTACTAAAATCACGCTACGAAATAGAAAAAAAGTAAACAAAATAAAGTCAAAACAATTTGTCTTTTAACGAGATGACTGCACCGGTGAAGGATTTGTCGTTATGTACACAATGAAACCGAGTGTACACCACGCTGGAACTGTCGCGAACTCGGAATATTAATTGACAGCTCAGTGTGGCACTTCGGTGTTCAAAAGAATACGCCATAAGTTAAATACACACGTTTTTATGGGATGCGGCCCATAGAAGAAGTGTGTGACGTTCGTCGCTTTCCATAAGGACGTGTGTAATTCACTGAACTGTCAGTTGTGTACTTCGACGTAAGGGACGCAACCGATTTATTGGACTGAAGGTATTAATTTTGTTGAGACAAAGATTAATTCCAGTTAGGCCCGGTTTTTCAGTGCTGAGTTGAGCACAGCTTAAACCAAGATCTGTTAATCCAGTAACAAATCGAATCTGGACTTAACTCAGCGAGCAGTTCTTCAGTGCAGAATTAACTCCATCAGCAAAGTTGTCAAAATCTTCGACTCTCGAAATTATTAACTCTCCCTTCACATTGAAAAACAAGAAAAGACGTTCAAGTTGTTATCGGATGCCATTTTTCATACAAACACCAAAATCAAATGCCGTTCTACACCGAAAAAACATTCAAAGAAGTTCATACTGTTCTCCAGAGACGATCCGAGATTAACTCGACAAATTTGGCGAGTTAAGCCGAGATCAAACCCAGATCTTAGTTCACTGAAAAACTCATTTCTGGGGTTATTCTCAGTTTAACTCGGAAACTCGGATGATCTCGCACTGAAAAACAGACCCTTTAGCGGACGAATATTGTTTCAACTTTGCCTTTTAGTGTTGACATTATGGTGGATGGGGGATATGATACCACTTGCGATTGCAACCCTCCTGCTTGGACGTACTGTTGGATTTGGGGTAGGTGCGAGATAAAAAATTGGTAACATTTTTTTTTTAAATGCATAAATTTCCAGTGCGACTTATTGCTTTCAACGTATTGAAGCAAGTCCCGTAAGTGAAAAGCAAGGCCACAGCTTTTGTTTCCATTTCGAAAACGTGTCTGTTTTGAGCTGCTTAAAAGCGGAACTTTTCACCCACAATCATTCATCGTCTAACGATATTTAGCGATATAGCACGGGCCCGTGCTTTGTTATCTCAGTGTTATTCCTCGTTTAAATCTTATATTTTTTTTACAGAGTGATGATCCTCATGTTATTCGAACTTGTTATCCGGCTATGCGACACTCAGAAGGAGACATCATCCGACCGAGAGATTGTGTATTGCTTAAAGCCAACGAGGATAATGAATTGCCATATGTTGCTAAAGTTGCCCATTTATGGGAGAACCCAGAAGATGGTAAAAAAAGAATGAAAAATCAATTCAAATCAAATTACCACATTTATTTGACCATTTTAGGGGAAATGATGATGTCACTGTTATGGTACTATCGGCCAGAACATACTGAACAGGGCCGTCAACGAAACGATTGCCCCGATGAAGTATACGCATCCCGCCATCGTGATCACAACTCGGTGGCTTGCATAGAGGACAAGTGCTATGTATTGGTGTTCCGAGAATATTGCAGGTAAATATAGTACATTATTTCTAGTTACTACCTTTTTTGTTAGTTAGATAGATGAAAATGATATCTAGTATCTTTTATCGATAGATTATGAAATTATAATAATAACTAGGGAAAATAGTGGTATTTTGTTTCAGACTTAAAAACACGTGAGTTAATAATCAAGTAATAACCCTCATTAAATAAATGACTTAGTAAAATTTGAGTAAATGCAATGAGATAACCAAAAAAGAAAAGCAAGCTACATCAGAAAATAGTTATTAATGCTTTCACGTTAGCTTGAACACTTGTTGATAAATAATTATTGTTTTTAAAACATTGGAGTTCATTGTTTTTCTTTGTTTACAAACGCCAGTTAACAATTTTGCGATTAGTGTCAAAGTGACTGAAATGTCAACCAAAAGTTTGGTCGTGTTCAGTGTGAATGACTCAATGAGTTTTCGTAAACTTTTTTTCCGCGCTTTCGTTGCGGTGTGAAAAGGATATTAAAAACATTAAGTTTTTCCTATTCATTTTGAAATGTGTTAAATTAGAGAGAACGAAAATAGCCTTTGCTATAGGCGTTTATGTCTTTCTCTTTTCTTTGAAAGTGTAACTTTTTTTCTTGTATCCGTAGTGTTCTCTAAGCCTATTCCGGACAAAGAAGCACACAAAAAAAAATTGAAATTTAGTTATACTCTTTCACCATTTTTTTTTTTTTCGAAAGTTTAGAAGACATCATAATTATTTAACTTGCAGATTGCAGTTCTTAATGTCCCTCATGAATGTGTGGAAAATAAGAAGAATACGATCATTAGTTTCTAAGATTTTGCTGTTTGACGAAAAGCAGATTTTTGCTACTTTTGTCAAACAGAGCTAGTCCAATTTTATTTATGTGTAGATGATGATGATTTTATTGTATAGCCCAGGCTGCGAGATTAACTATAACGTAGCACCCTATTACTCGCAATTTATTTTTTTTTATAACAAAAATACATAAAAACAAAAATTAACATCATCGTTTGTATAATTATAGATATCGCCGCAGATTACGTGCCGCCGAAGAAGACATTGAGGACGTATCGATTGTACCGAAACGGCCGAATTACATCAACCCCCGCGTAGTACCAGAAAACACAAATCCAGAACTGGTAATGTTCTGTCGACGAGCATACGAGTTCCGCACAAAACGTTTGCTAAAAATGCCAAATAAGCATGATAATGTCACAAGGAGTAGTAATTAAGTTGTATAATTTACCTTTTTCTTCATTATTTACTTACTATACTATTATTTTGTATGTATTAAGCTTAGAATAAAGTGTTTAGGGTAAATTAAAGCAAAACAAACAAACAAAACTCTTAAAAAAAACTACTAACTTTAGAACTATACCAGAACCAAACTAAGAAAACGGAAGATAAAAAAAATCAAAATTATTTAACAACTTATTAGACAACTACATATATACATATGATATCCAAAAGAAAAATTGACCAAATTCTTTACATATTTTTTTTTATTTAATTTAGCTGTATGATCTGGGTGGGATATTACATATCTTTTTTATATGAAAACAATTATACATAGAATGATGAAATTTACAAAAACAAAAAATGTATCAACGCATAAAAATGAGAATTATCCAAAAATATTATCACAGAGTGAACATACATATATGATTTATTTTATATATATTTTTTTATTATGATTATTATCACATTTTAATTTAATTTCTTTTTTAATATATATTATATATGTTTTCGTTTGAATATTTAATATATATTTATTTATAATTGTTGAAATTTATTGTTTTATTTTTTTGTTTCGATGATATTCGAAATACTTAAAAATTCGATGATATTTTCAGTGCATTTTTTGAGGTTATTTATTTCTCAAAATTTGATCATAACTCAATTAAAACAAGACAGTGAGGAGTACTTTCTCATTGTTTTAAGCCAGATTTCAAGTGAGCCAATTTTGTCATATCTATGAGTTAAGCAATGATACAAAAGTAGGGATTTTACTTATTTATTCACACTGCTGTTTGTAGAAACAAGTTTAACTTTAAGTTCATTCCCTTTCCAAAAATGTATATGGCTGTTATTTCATTTTTACATTCACTAAATGAAATGGGGAAAGAGACCACTCGTTAAAATCATTTGATGAAAATCAAAAACCTCCATAAAATAAAAAATCCTTAAATTCAAATTAGAAATAGTTTATATTTAAGATATTTTTTTAACATTCTATTTGGTGATAAATATATTTTATTACCTATACTTTTTTAAAAAGTTTTTATAATAAAAAAGCTAACCGAAATCATTGCTTGTCAAAATCCTGTGGCAAAACTATGTATGTCAAATTCTATTTTATATTTTGCCATATAAAAATTAACCGCGAGAATAGCAATAAAAAAATGCGTAGAATAAAAACAATAAATGATAATTTACGCGTCAAAAACTTTAGGTACAGTTTTTGACGCGTACAGAGGCACAATGTGGTAAAGACAATGAGCAAAAATAAAGCAAACAATTATTGTAGAAACGAAAAGGGAACCAGCTGGATTCTTGAATTCAGCAGAAAGAAAAGCTTCTCCAGTTTATTTCAGGGCCTTAAGAAAAACAGGTGTGTTAAGAACACCATTTTCTAAAATTAGAAAAATAAAGAGTTCGTGCGACAATTTTTGGTAAATACTTAAAAACATCGTCAAGTATGAAATCATACACGGAACGGTCCGTCGGCTTTGATTGAAGGTCAAGCTCATCTTTGCTATGCAGTTTGTGTAAAATACTTTTTGATTATTAAAATTAATGCTTCATATATTTTGCATTCTTTTGCGCACTTTTTTCTTAATTTAAAGTCTGCTGGGCTTATATTGGGTGATTTATAAGTTTAATTTAGAGTAAATCGTTTCAAAAAGAGGGTGGCAACAAATGTTTTTAGTTTGTTGTAAAAAAAAACTGTTAGAAGTTGATATATTCTTCTTTTGAAAACTTAATATACAGTCTTGACTTTCATGTCGTTTGTGCTTCAGTTAAATTTGGTCGACGTAGTGTAAATGACCTAAGAGCTATGATAATTTTACTGGCAACATCATTTCAGTCAGTCGACTCAAGCGGTTTTAAGTACATCTCGAAAAGGATTTTCTATTTCAGCCCACTTTAGTTGTCGTCGAAATTTCAGAAGATGAACCATGTCCGTTATTTATTTAAAATTACATACCTGTTATCATTTTGGAGGCAAAAGGGGAATCTAACGTTTTGTTAACTTTTTCACATTTTTGGCGGTCCGTCCAAAAATGGAAAAAGAACCTCTATGGTATCACTTCGGTGTTCGTCTGCTAGTCCCTTCAATCGCGTGATAACTTCTGAATAGTAAGTCGTAGAAAGACATTTGGTGTACTTTTGAACTGCGGAAAAAGTCAGACAACCCAACAAGGGCAATGTTTTCAAAGCACAAATAGCGGTTTAATTACAGCTTCAAGTTTCATGAGAAAATGGATTTAATATTTTTCAATCCTTTTTTTAAGAGGTTAAGTGGGCAAGAATTAGAAAAACGAAACTTAAATTAAGTAAATACTGAATTTAACAAAAAAATCATTTTGGAAATATTGAAGTTTTTGAGAAATGAAGAGTTGAAAATGGATGACGTTTTCGGAGTGTTTGAGGCTATGACTTTTAAACCGCTTAGTGCACAAAGTCAACGTACAAAACAAATCAAGGTAAACGAAGTGCTAGAATCATATTTTTCAGAAAAAGTCTTAGTACTGCCGTTTTGACGCATTTGCGAAAAAATTCGCAAAAAATGCATGAACAAACGTTTGTTCCCGCCACCTTATCTCCAGTGTTGTTTAGACAAATCATGTGAAGAAAATCACACGTCTCAGAAGAACGTGTGTCTCCGCTCTGTCTCCAAAACGGTATAAAGTATTATTTTCAAATAAATAACGGGCATATCCTCGGACTTCACATACCAAGCTTTAGCAAACTGCCAATATTCAATTACATTGCCGATTCGACTTAAAAACGTAAAAGTATTTTTGTAAACGATTTTTTAAAGATTTGTAGTCCCTTAACTTATGAAGATCTGCATATAATTTGGCTGAACTATGTAACATTAAAAAGTGGGAAAGTGCAACAGTGGGTATGCAAAAGCTTCAATCCATCTACGACGGATTGAAAAATACCCGACCATACCAAAAAGAAAACTGCCACGCCTCCAAAAAGTGGGCGGGATACAAAAATATTACTGTTGACTGCTTTACACTAGGTGGTTGCATACATTTCGGCCTAAAACTCCGCGTTTTTAACTAAAAAAATCACTTTTTTAACGCCACGCCCACAAAAGTGGGCGGAGGCACATACAATATATACATAAAAGTTAGAAAATGCTAATATCTACAGCTTTTGCACATAATTTTTTGTCGAATTTCATATATATTTATTGAAAAACAGTCATTTTAAGCTAAAATCCCTTAAAAAGTGGGCGTGGTCAATAAAAAAGCTAATATTTTTTGACTACCTTAAAGACAATTATAAGGCAATGTTACGTACCAAAAATGAATGCGCTAGCGCCATTTTAACATAGCTAAAATTTGCAAAATGTATTTTTTTAAATGAGAGATGGTCGCACACACAGGCCTGTAGTGGGCGTGTCTGAGGGCGGATTCAGCTTATTTTCAAACTTGATCTGAAGGACTGTACTTCCAATCAACCCACAAAATTTCAGCTCTCTGCCTTAAAATTTAAGGCCTAAAAGTTGTTTACATACGGACGGACGGACGGACGGACGGACGGACGGACATGGCTTAATCGATTCTCCTGTCGGTCCCATTCATATCTCTAAAGGTCTTAGGGGTCTACCGTGATTATTTTACTGCGTTACAAACTATACATCAAACTTAATATACCCTGGGTCGGGTATAAAAAGGCAAGCTAACTGCATTAAAAACGTTTCAAAATTGCCGTTTCTAACCTCAAGTTTTTAAGCCCATTTAAACATACGATATAAAAACGTCATGTTTTATCGTTTTCTGAGAAACCCATGTCCGCAGAATTTAAGAAGAGTGGTCTAAAAGTCTAAATTGCTCGAAATTGCAAAAAAATAAACTTATAACAGTTTTTCTTAAGAAAAAATATAGAAAAAATTAAAGGAACAATTTTTCGCCAGCCTTCATTCTAGATTAACGAAACTACATTATCACCAAATATAAGAACAGTAGACAGCACTACAAAAAAAAGTATACAGCAGATTGTAAGATATATGTATATAGAAATAATTTTAACAATGATATTAGAACTACACAAACTGTGCAATATAGGTGAGCCTACGGACCGGCGTATGTCTTCAAAAATTGACGGTCTTTTTTTGTTTTTTTACGTTGCTCATTTTATAAGAAGCAGTATACATTTTTGTATCTTACAAGAAAAAATTTTGGGTTCCTGTTTCACGTGTCTTGTGACAAAGCGGCTTTACCCGTTTACCAGGGTAACTACCCGGGTACCATAATAACCATGAAGTTTCGGTACTCGCCATAGTTTGAGTACCTGCTTTGTTCGGGTACCCGCGTAATTTTTCCTGTATCAAAACTAAACCATAAATAAAACAACTAAAGCCGCGTTGTCACAAGCAACGTAAAACAGGAACAGAAACAGAAACTCATACATAAGCAACTCAAACCTAAATTCGCTGAATGCTTTTTTTCCCTTTTTCACTTATTCAAAACGAAGCGAAGAAGAATAGAAAAAGTCTCTTCATTAAGAAATGTTTTATGTATATTTATTTTAATATGGAGTTCTAAAAATGTTTGATACCATTTTAAAAATGTCGTCAAATTTACGTTTCTGGCAAAGGGGAACATCGCTTTGGTGTAACAATGTTTCCTGCAGTGAAGAAACAACGTTCCGAACATACCCATTTCGCTAGTATGCATATAGCAATGCCAGATTTGGGTGTTTCGTACAATTAATTTGCCTCCATTTTAATGGGTCGCGAACATTATGGTTAAGCTGTGGTTAACGTAGATACATGTCAAACTCACTAAGGGTGATACCATCCGACATGACTTCCACCAATAAAAAATCCATGGAACTGCATTTTTAAGTTATGGCGTATCTATTCTTTTGAACACCGAATCGTGAAGCTGGTGTAGAATTACAGCAAAAAATTGTTGTTTTCTCGTACACCTGAACGGAATCGTGCTCATGTAAATGTATTTTTGAACTCCGAATTGAATTCGTTCGGTGTCGACACCGATTTCGAAAAGTCGCCATCGACCTATTTGACGGTGGAGGCTAGGTGTAGCTCTGATTGCTTATGTGAAGTGACGTTTTGACTCAATTTTTATTCGTGATTTTATTTGAAAAAAAAGATAAGATTAGAAAATTCGCAATAATAAATTTGCTTTACAATTTAAAAATTAAAATAAAGTCAAAGCAATTTGACAACGTGAAGGCTGCACCGGTGCAGCATTTGTAGCTTGCAGAATGAAAACAGTTGTGCGCTACGCTGAAATTGTCGCGAACACCGAGTATTATTTGACAGCTCGGTATGACAGTTCGGTGTTCAAAAGAATACGCCATTACAGTCACAACTTCTCTACTTTCGATGGACAAAGAGTTTTCCATTTCTACCAGGTTCCTCACATGATTTCTTACAACATCTCTTACTTCTTCAACTTCAATTTTTTAGTTCTCATGCCTTGGGTCCAAGAAAGAATGAAACTTGTTCCGTAAAAACTTGTTCAAACTCCCGCCTATCCATTTTGAACCAGCGCTGCAGGCTTTCTTTCATGATTTGCATAAAGCTGATAATATTTTCATCATCTCCGATGTTTGTTTTCAAGTTCTTATTAAGTAAGCGAGAGATTATGGGTCGTAGAATAGATATTGTTACGCTTTCTTCGCAGAGTATCGTAGTTGCAACTTCGAATTGCTTCAGGATTCTAAAAATTTCTTTTATTTGTATTAATTCTCTTTCGTTTGCTGCACGTATCATGATGGAAGATGTAATGTTTCTATCTGTCAAAACTGCGATTTGTTAATAGCTTTTCGCACATTATGTAAGATGTATTTCATGCCCATCTTGTAGGATAACTTTGAATAAGTTTTAGCTCCTGCAAGCCTAACTGTCGCTGTTTTCGACGTTAAAGCGGAAGCTACAATATTGGAGTGATGGAAAGTATTTACTAAAGTGCTTATTCTTTTTAGTACAACGGAGTATGGTTCAACTGATTGCAAGGCATTCTTCAGACAAATTTGTAGCCTGGTGTTCTGCACAGCAAATGCTCTGAACATCTTCAACATATCGTACTGATGATGACGACCTTTGCAGCATTATCTGAACCAACTGCATGCATTTTTTATTGTAGGTCCCACTCTGCTAAAAAAAAAAAGCTGTAAAAAAAAGCTAAGTTTTCGGCAGTATGCTCCATGTATTCAACACACAATGTATAATTTTTAGTTGTTTAGTTGCTAGTCAGGATGAATATAATGTAGGTAGTGTAGGGTTACTGCTATATAAAAGAGTCCTGAGCTCTGAACGACTAACCATCTCTTGTTAAAACAACGACGGACACGAAACTTAGTGCATTTTCAGTTTTGACATGAACCTGGTTATACAGGGTGTTTCAGTTAAGGTGTGACAAAAAGCTAGGGCGTATAGGTTGGGTCGAGGCAAGAAAAAAATTGTATGGGAGAGGGGGAGTCTATTCCCCCCGTTTAGCCGGGAAGGGCGATTTTCTAAAAATATGACTTAAAACAGAAAAAATATATTAAAAAACAATGGTAACACTGACATTTTCAAGATATACTTTTTTTTAAAGCCAGAAATCCCTTCTTTAATTTTGCTTTTAAATAAAGCTGTTTTAGTGTACAGTTTTTGAAAAATTAATTTTTAAACTCAACATTTTAAAGAAAAAAATGAAAATTTCTGACATGTCCACACGTGTGATTATTTTTATATAACTTGTCCAAACAGCATTGGAGGCAAAAGAAAGGGGCTCATTTTTTTCACGCCTTTTTGTTATTTCGTTATTCCGTAGAAGGAATTGAAAATGTGGAATACGAACTTGGAATATTCCGATCGTTCTAATTCGTACTACCTCGGGAGACAGTATAGAATAGTCTGAAAAAATACAGAAATGCAAAACGGAATAATTGGAATATTAATAAAGAAACGCGCCCTTTGTCTTGCTACGCCTTGTTGCACAGAAGTTACAACGGGATCAAACGGGCGGACTTAAAACGTAGGGATACTACGTAGCGATACTACTTTTCCATGGTTTAACAAGTTTTGGCCAAAAAATCCTTGATATATTCGGCACCTTTTATGCCTATATAGGAGTGCCTGCAGCTTTCTCGTGATATCGGGGATCGTTTTCCAGGTACTGCACTCACGCTGCAAGTAGTGCAGACTCGATATCTTAACCGATTAGAGTAGAATTCAAGCTTAGAGTACCTGTTCATTTATACTTTGGACAACATAACGAACGCAGTTTGCGTTGTTAGAGTTAGTTTTGCTGATTCGGTTGGCAACGTCAGTTTCTGTTCCATCATCAGTAGACAATATGCTACTAAAATACTGGAAACTTTCGAGTTCCTGTACTAATTGTCCAGCTAGGCTACGCGTTTTTGTTGCACTAGTAATTTTACTTTTTGTGGCACCGGTTTTTAAACCCACTGAGTTTATTTCTCTACGTTTGCCTTTCATTCGCTTGAGATCTACGATACTATTTGACAGTTAACACACGTTGAGGTTTAGAAGTCAATATGTTTAAAGTTGTTAAGGTCCATTGAATTCCTCCATTTTCGAGGGAGAACGGTGCGTGGAGTACATAGATACTCACCAGCAGGAAAATTACTGGTGAAACGTGAAAGCATGCAGCCTTGTGTTATACCTCCGTCAATTTTTCTCTATGCAAAACGCAACACTTTGACACATTGTAGGTACCCATAATGACTTCTGTAGGCTTTTGGAAATTGCCCAAAAAGTCGTCATTGTTTGATTTATTCGCAAATCAAAATTATCCAATTTCAACAGGATTAAATATGATTGCCCTCGCACATCGTAATTGGTATCAGCCCCTGGTGTTATAAAACCAGAAAGTCTGGGCGAGATAGTTTCTTTTTTTAAATGGATGCAGTGGCGCCAGATCTTCTTTCTTGCGATAACTGTCTCTAGATTTTCAAATGTCTGTAACAGGTCTGCTTCTCTAAACTTTCCTCACATTTCCTTACTATGAGTTCTTCCTTCAAAAAGTTAGCAGCTTCCTTGCCCTTGTTGCTAAATTTTTTGTGAAAAAAGTGAGCTCCTACAAAAGTGTGTTTGCCGGATTAACTCACCAAATTTGGCGAATTAAGCCGAGATTAATCCTGTATCAATATTCACTAGAAAAATTATTTCTGGGATTACTCTCAGTTTAACTCGGAAACGCGGATGATCTGGCACTGAAAAACCAAACCTGTTTAAAATTTAAAGGACTTTGAAACAGGCAGCTAGGATTGCAACGCGATAAACTGATCCAAAAAAAGAACACGGAAACGAACCTCTTAGTGCACTGCACCTACAAGCAATATGCGCTGTCAAGGCAAGCTCAGTGCTCAGATCATTAGACACTCAGTTGAGATGCAAACACTCACGTGGTTAATGCTCTGATCTTTGCAGCTCGAGAAACGTATTTCTCTGCTTGGCACTAGTTCCTTTACTCCCCTACTTCGCTTGAGACTCCTACCTCTCACCTCAGGTAGCCGACAGATATCATAGCAAGCAATGAAAATCGTTGAAAATTCCCTTTTCAAATATCGTCTCCATCAAAGCCTGGAAGTATGCAATTTCTTTTTTTAACGTTTTTTTTCAATTTTTTCTGTCGAAAATTCTATTTTTTTGTTCCTATGCGTGTTTACTCGGTTCAATACGAAATCAACTTTCCAACAAAGCCGAGTTTTGGCGTACATTCCGACATAATTGCGTTACATAGATTATATCTATAATATAGACCTTAAATTCGCATTGTATTATCAAGTGATCAATCAAATCCAGTCAAATAGAAAAATGGCAAGAACTCATGTCGTGACCATTTCTTCATCCTGTCGATGATTGCCTACGGTCTGATTGGATTGGACTGTATGCCAAGAGGCATTTTTTCTATGAGGCTAATCATCACACTTATCATCAACCTGTCAAAAAAGAGAAAAGGCCAGCGTTTTTGAACAACTTGAAAAATGCCAACTTATCGAATATTTCAGGAACTAACAGAATCTCGTTGCCAACAAACGCCTGAATGACCCTCGCAAAGAAAAAGAACGGCCTAGCATTTTGATGTTAATATTCACACATATATTCACATTGACGTATTTTTGAATAAAAATTTAGGCCCGACTTAATTGTCACCATAATATGTTATAATTTACTTGAAAAGAGATGTGTTGGCAAAAATAAAAAAATAAATGTTTTGACCTAGCATTGAACCAAGGACCTTCCGATTGTCAGTTGGAGGTGCTATCGTCTACACCAAAGCCCCACTTCCAAATCGGGAGCTTTAAAAGCCTGTTTATTATAATTAATGCAACAAAGCCAATAACAGTTCAATACATATTGGTTATCCCTAAATCATATCTACTGCCTTACACTTTCGAGAAACTTCTAAAATCAATCTTGAAAGGCGTGAGATATTTCAGTAAAGAATTCCAGAGCTCTCGCGAAGAGAATGTGTCTCTTAAGCTGTTTAGTTGAGACCGTTTAAAATTTAAGCTGTCTTTAAGCAACGTGGCTTAAACCCTCATTCATAATTTATTTTTTATTGCTGGTAGGCACATCTTTGGTGTTTTAGGGTAAATGTTAAAAAAAAAACAACATTAATGATTACAAACACGCTCATATTTTTAATTTTATGTAAATAAGAAAAGATGTCCTAGTCATTTTAAATAAAATTTTACGTTTTCGAAATATGTTTAATTTATTATTTTACAATGTATATTTTTAATGATTTCTTATTAAAGTTTTTTAAAAACAATTTAACAGAAAATCTTAGCGCTTTAAAACAAATCAAATAAATTTTATCGTTTTTTTTGCAAAAGTCTTAAAACTAAAAATATATATGAAAACCATAAACCAAATCAACACTGGGTATCGCAGTGATATATCCATTTAAACATGAACAGTAGTAAATATTAAAATAAAGAAGTAGGCAATGGCTGACAATTTTTAAACAAAACTGAAATGAAAAACGTAAACACAAACTTAACAGTGAAAAAGGACATTCGAATGCACAATGCAACAAAACACAGTGTTTTATGCAAGAAAAATAAACCTGTGACATAAAGCTGGGTAAAAATGACAAGCCTAAAATTACTGTTAAACTATATTAAATAAAGAAAAACTTTATATTTCTATAATGAAATAAAATAACTAAACAAATGAAGTCATATACATACAAAGCAAAGAGCAGCATATAAACTGTAAAATAGATTTTAACTACATGAATAATATTTATATTATATAAATAAAGAAAAATATTATAAACAATTATGTCATTTGTGTTTTGAAAAGCATAGTAATAATTATTGCTGTTTATTACAAAAGGTTACACAATTCAAAGTGTGCCCCTTGATGTAATCGATTTATTGTTTATAATAATTATATACTATATTGACAAATAAAAAAAATATATAATTTATTAGAGAAAAAAATAAAAAATACAGTTTTAATGGATGCGTAGCAACTAGCTTTTCGAAGAAAGGACTCTACATAAAGGATTGCAACCTTCCTAGGAATTGATTCTGTATGGGTCTCACTGTTTATGCACTTTAAGCGTAAACGTTAATACTGTGTTGTTGCGACAAGACGTAAAAAAAACATGAATGAGTCGCTGAATGCACCCGTCGATTCACTTTCCAAACACGCCCGCTCGATTACTAAACTAATACACCTTACTGTAATTCCACTTAGCTGACAGCAAACTGAGGTTCAAAGTTCAAATTTTGATATCGATTTCCCCTCCAATTGAAAAGTGCCAGTGTAAAATTACCAAAGGGGAAATATAGAAAATGCTAGAGAGTCTTTGTATAAACACACGGATAGCAGACTCAATCGAGGCAGTTATACAGGGTGCTTCCTAATTCGTTGCCAATACTTTGGGATATGATTTTTTCGCATAATTGAAGAAAAAAATCGTTCCACAGTATGGGCCATCTCTAATTTTGATATCGTTTATTGGGAATTTAAGAAAACACCTACTTTGAGGTACCTTGACCCATACTAACACAAATATCTCCGCTAATAAAAATATCAGCAACTTAATTTAGGCTTTAAATTTAAAAAAAATAGTACTTGTTTTAATTGTTTTAAAATAAAATCTATGGTTTTTTAAACTTTCCAGATATTTGCTCTTAAGTCAGATCCTTTTTTCCTGCCCATAACATTTTTTTGACTTTCAAGTCCCTTTTTTCAAAAAAATACGTTATAAACATATCGGTAATTTTTTTTGGTGAACCTAATAATATTTAACAAAAATTGCTGCAACGAGTAACCTGAAAAACATACAGATTTTACGATACTTAGGAAAAGCCGTAGCAGGTAAAATTAAGAAAAATTATTTTCACCAAGCCGCGGTAGGTATAAGTTGAAAATATAATTTGATACCTACTTTTATAACCGCAGTTGACAATAAGAACGATCTTTTGACAAGGTATTTAGTATTTACGAAGTTTTTAGAGAAAGCATTTTTATAAAACTGTAATTCCCTTACCGTTTTCTGTTAAATCTCAAAAAAAAAAATTAAGTTTGGTATGGGCGCCTAGTTTGAAAATTCACCTAACGAAAATTGTTAAAAAGTTAGAAAACAAAATTAAATCCATCAGTTTAATTTTTGAAGCCGAGGTTACAAAACAGTTGTTAAGAAACCCTACTTGAAATGGCATCTTTTACAAACGAAGAATACGCGGATATTATCTACGTTTATGGAATGTGCAACGGGAGTTCTAGTAGAGCACGGCAAAGATACCATGAGCTTTATCCTAACCGAAGAATACCTAATCCCCGTGTATTTAGAAATTTCGTTTCGAAGGCTTCGGGAAACGGGATCTGTTTCAACAAGACGACCTAACGCAGGAGCCTCACCAGGAAGAGTTGCGGTTGATGAAAGAATACTGGAAGCTGTTACAAATAATGCATCAATCAGCGTCAGGAGCTTATCTTTGCGATTAACCTTTAACACATAAAAGTTTTCGTCTCTTGCATACGGAAAATTTGTATCCATACCACCATACACCTGTGCAGGAGCTGCTTCCGAATGAATTGGAGCCGGGACTTGAGTTTTGTAACTGGTTGTTAGAGCGGAGCTTCAATGACAACGGTTTTATTAGCAAAAACCTTTGGACGGGCGAATCTCAATTCTTTAGGGATGGGATCACAAATTTTCACAATCTACACACACGGGCTGAGGCAAGCCCACACACAAGGAGAGAGTCATCATTTCCACACAAATTTAGCATCAATTTGTGGGCAGGTGTAATTGGGAACAACTTAATCGGTCCCTTCAAACTGCCACCCACACTGAATTTTACAAACTATCTGGAGTTTTTGCGCAATGCTTTAACAGATCTATTGGAAGATGTTCCACTTACTCAACGAATTTCGTCATATTTTCAACAGGATGGAGCCCCAGCCCACTACGGTCGCATAGTTAAGAATTGGCTACACGAAAAGTACGGTGGTCGTTGGACCAGTTCATTGGCCTGCAAGATCTCCGGACCTTACTATTATGGATTTCTTTGTGTGGGGGAGAATAAAAGAACTTGTTTACTCTACCGAAATATCAACTTTAAATGATTTAGAAGAGCGTATTCTCCAAGCCTCGTCACAAGTGAGGCAGCAGTTAGCTTCAATAAACGTTGACAGCGCAATCCAAAAACGGGCTCTAGCATGCATACAAAATGGAGGGGGACACTTTGAGCACCTGATTTCATTCCTTGGTCACCTTAATAAAAAAAAAAATTATAAACCAAACACAGCATTTTTATTCCGGATAATGGAAATTGAAAACTATGAATCGACTTTTTCTTTATTTTCCCTACTAAGGCTTTTCCCATGTATCGTCAAATCTGTGCGTTTTTCAGGTACCTTGTTGCAGCAATTTTTGTTAAGTATTGTTAGGTTCACCACAAAAAAAAATTACCGATATGTTTATAACGTATTTTTTGCAAAAAACGTATTTGTGACTTGAAAGTCAAAAAAATGTAATGGGTAGGGAAAAAGGATCCGGCTTAGGAGCAAATATCTGGAAAGTTGAAAAAGCCATCAATCTTCTTTTGACACAGTTAAGAGAAATACTGTTTCTTCTAATTGAAATCCTAAATTAAGTTTCTGTTGTAAGTATTAGCGGAGATATTTGTGTAAGTATGGGTCAAAGTGCCTCAAAGTAGATGTTTTCTTAAATTCCCAATAAATGATATCAAAATTAGAGATGGGCCCAAGAATCATATCCCAAAGTATTGGCATCGAATTAGGCAACACCCTGTATCTTAAACGTTGAATTGTAGTAAAGTAAAAAGTGATTGAACTAATATAGTGTTAAATTCTAAGTAGCTAAGTCGTGTTATGTGGCGACAAGAAATAAAACAACACGCAGGAGTCGCTGAATGCACCCATCGAGTCACTCTACGAACGCACCCACTCGATTCACTAAACGAACATACCCAACTGTCATTCCAGTCATCTGACAGCAGCTGTTATATTCGAAGTTCGAATTTCGATTTCCCCTCCTTGGAATTCAGCGGAAGAATACCAATGGAAAATTACCAAAGGGGAACTATGGAACGTACTAGAAGGTGCTTAATTTTGTATAAATACACGGGTGACAGGCTCGTACGGGACAGTTATATTTTGAACGTTGACTTGTGAAATTCGGCAATAAATTAAAAAGTGATTAAAGCGAAATAAAGTGTTCAATTCTAAGTAGTAAAGTTGAATAACAGTGTGATTTGAATTTAAATAAGTTTGTTTGATAAATAAAGTGTTTAACTGGGAAATTATAAAAGTGAAATTGAGTTTTATTCGACGAACCCCAGGCAAAAACATTACAGTTGAATTAAGTGTGGTTTGAATTTAAATCAGATTTGTTTGATAAATAAAGTGTTTCATTGTGTAATTATAAAATTTGAAATTGAGTTTTATTCGACGAATCCCAGAAAGAACAAAAGAAGGCTATCGAATGCAAGTTTTACGAAAAATAGAATGCTTCGCAAACGCAACTTCATGAACAAAAGAATGCACTTGAAAGTGCACTCGATTCCAAGAAAGCGTATTTTAAGGAAAAGTTCCAAACAATAGATAAAAAATTCGAAAGCGTGGAGGAAAAATTTACTGAAGTTAAATCGGAAGTAGAACAACTGGCTAAGGAACTGGAGTTGGTTAAGAAATGGAAAGTTCGAGTATGTTTGTCCGACGGTCTACGGTGTAAAGACATACAGCCTCCTGTTTTTGATGGTCAAACGTCACGGCCAATTTATAAGAGGCAAATTGAACTGCCGCGATGACGAACAATTAGGACAACGAAGAGTAAGTCGATTTCCTTGACGCTTACGCGCTGAGGAATAACGGCCGAGTTGCTGCAGACTATTCCTGAAAAAATGGATTATGATGCCATGGTGACGGCCATCTAGATAAGGTTTGGCGAGCGATTGGCGAATTTGTCCCATCCCAACACCAGCAGGGAAATTATGAATGAGTTGGCAACCGATGCGTTTACTGAACAGTTGCCATTGCAGATGGAAAGCTTCAAATGGCTGTGAGAATGGCAGGAAAGAAGACACTCGCTGAAGCACTAGCATTTGCCCTGACGGCATAAGTTTACCGTAGGTCCAAGAAATGTATTGGATTTTTTTATCTTAATATATGGATTTGGGTGTCCTGATTCCGAATATGCTATTGAAAATTGTCGGTCTTGATTAGCTTAAAAGTTATAAGCCAAATAAGTTCAACAAGAGTGCAACTTTACCATACCCATAGGCGCCTGCCAGACAACTGGCACCTTCTCTAAGCGGAGCTACGAAGTCGCGTGAGCGGCTAAACCTTGCGAAAAAGGAAGTTGAAATCCTTTAAACCCGCGAAGCTGGCCACCCAAACACTGTTGTCCCCAAAAAGCAAATTTATTTTACAGTAAATCGTGTCAGATTTCTATAGCATACTCTTAGGCAGAAATTAAAAGTCGACGATGAGGTGCTTTGTATGGAAAAATTGAAACTTTGAATAGCTATAACTTTTAAACTAAATGAGACCGACAATTTTTAACAACATATTCTTAATCAGGATACTGAAATACATATATAAGCATAAAAATAAGAACTAAATTCCACTTGGACCTACGGTTAACTTGTTCCGCCCTGACAATGGAAGCAGCAGCCCAAGCTTCCCAAGCTAGCCATCGCACAAGGTAAATGGCTAGAGTGCTCATGTCAACGCATCCACATCGAAAGACGAAACACGAGCACCGTTCGGGGACAAATGTGATCATCCATCACCAATTGTGATCAAAATGTGATCACCATCGACACAATTTTTTTTTTTTTTTTTTTGAATACTAGGGTGGACCCATTTATGAGAGACACTATGAAACTGCCAGAACGCACTTCATAGTAAATAGTAAATTTTCGCTCTCTCATAATACTTCTTGACTACAACTAAGTTGACTTAACAAGTAGTTTACGCTTCCGTGGTGTTTATCGCATTGGGTAGGTTGCTATCCAGTGAAAGCACCTACTAAGCCGTTCATTCGTGCGGCTTCACCCCAAGTCGCTATATCGAAGGGTCTTGTTCTTTGTAGTCGTCGTTTATTGTTTACATCGTTAAGAGTCTCGTTGAGAGTACGGATCATCGCATTGTTGCAGTGAACATAAAGGCGAGCATTTAGCTTTCGAGCAAAGTTTGTTACTTCTTCGCTCACGGTAGCAATTCCTAAATCTTTGTGAATATCACTATTCCTAATATACTGTTATGTGGCGACAAGAAATAAAACAACTCGCAGGAGTCCCTGAATGCACCCATCGATTCACTCTACAAACGCACCCGCTCGATTCACTAAACGAACATACCCAACTGTCATTCCAGTCATCTGACAACAGCTGTCATATCCGAAGTTCGAATTTCGATTCCCCCTCCTTGGAATTCAGCGGAGGAGTACCAATGGAAAATTACCAAAGGGGGTATGGAACGTACTAGAAGGTGCTTAATTTTGTATAAATACACGGGTGGCAGGCTCGTACGACACAGTTACATTTTAAACGTGGACTTGTGAAAATCGGTAATAAAGTAAAAAGTGATTGAGTTGAAATAAAGTGTTGAATTCTAAATAGTAAAGTTGAATAACAGTGTGATCTGAGTTTAAATAAGTTTGTTTGATAAATAAAGTGTTTCATTGTGTGATTGATGATCCGGGATCAAGCGTCTTTCTGCAATTATTGGTTGTAATCGCTTCAGCAGAAGTTTCTCGAATACTTTCGATATTATCGGCAGAAGCGATATGGGCCTATAAGATTTTTTTATCATTTGCGCATTTCCCCGGTTTTGGAACCATAATGACTTCAGCAACTTTCCATTGTCTTGGAACGTATAGAAGTCTAAGAGAAGCGTTTATCATATAAAGTAGCTTGACTAATGCCTTTTTTGGTAGCTCTTTTAATATTTCGCCAGTGATCAGGTCGTAACACGGGGCCTTATTATTTTTAAGTTTGCTAATTGTCTGTCGGAGTTCAACTAACGAAACTTTTTTCATTCTAAAGCTATCAGGTTCCGCGTTGTTGTTTAGAACGTCAGCCAACGGCGGACCTTGGAAAGGCTTGAATGTGTCTTCTAAATGTTCAGCAAATAAATTCGCTTTCTCTTTGTCTTCTCTTGCCCATTCGCCGTTAGCTTTTTTTATTGGTGCCGAGTGGTTTATAGGATTCTTGATAGACTTAACTGCTAGACTTGACTGTAGTTTGAGCTCCTATCCGCCGACAAGCCTTCAAGGTATTCAGTGGTCTCACGATTTTTAAGATCTTGCAATACCTTTCAGTTTGTTAGAGAGGTGGTTCAAGAGGGTTTTGTCTGGGGCAGCCCTCGTGCCTTGCCATCTCCTACGCGCTCTTCTCTTTTCACGAATCAATTTTTCGATTTCGAGCGGATATGTTTTACGTACATGCCCGTCGGTGCTAACTGCGTTCTTTTGGGACGAATTGTTGTTCCAAGCAGCGCTCTGAATTGCTTCAATGAATTTGTCAACTGCGGTTTCTAATTCGAAAGGAGTTTTCAATGGTACATTCAAGCCAACACCCTCCTTACAGTCCTTCCTGAAAGCGTCCCAGTTCATTTTTTTGCTAGCTAATCTAGGAGCTCTTTCTATTTTCGCCAGTCTTCCACCCATCTTCAAGATAACTCCTGAGTGGTCTGAGCAAAGATCATTACACTCTTCAATTCGCGTAAGGTATTTGGGGTACCCTTTAGCGATGAAAAAGTCGACAAGGTCAGGCTTTGTATATCGGTTGGCCAATATGTTGGCCGGTAAAAAGCCCATCGCCGCGCTTCATACTGTTTTTGTACAGCAATCTGCCTCTTGTTGAATTGCATCGTGAGCCCCAAAAAGTATGCCCCAATTTTTACAGAAACTGAACTGATCTGCATAGAGTCTAGCTCAACTTCTGTGTTCTTGAAGTGCTTTATGCAGTTCTAAATATAGAGGGAGCAACCTCCTCACGAATTTTGCAAAGGGTGATGTGCGTGATAGTCATTGTAACCTTTAAGTTTGAGTCTAGACCCATTTTTAAGGTGAGTTTCCGTAATCATGCAAACATCAATATTATTTTTCCGTAGAAATACTTCTAGTTCGTCTATTTTATTCAGAAGGCCATTTGCATTCCATGTTAGTATTTTAAATAACTGTTTCATATTCATGTTCTCTTGTAATTTTTTCGAGGCTTAAACTCGAGCTTGCTCAGTTTGTCAAATATAACTTCGTTGATTTTAGTCTGATCCTCAAGTTTCTCCAAGATTACAGCGAGGATCTGAGACACTGCATCTGTTGTGGGCGATCTTGCCTTGTTTTCGTTTGCCGCAACCTGTGCGTATGATTTCGGTCCGACCAGTTTCCTTAAGAGGTTCTCGTCCCTTTTGCAGCTCTATGGCTACTTCGCATCCTCGATAGTTTGCGGGGTGGTTTCCGTGGCAATTAGCGCAAACTGCTGGAGCCTTTATGTCAACTTTGCACTCTGTTCAGAGGTGTTTTCCGGCACATTTCACGCAACGTGGTTCTATTTGGCAGTAGGCACTTGTGTGCCTGAATTCTTGGCGCCGCTTACACTGTGGTATCAGTCTATTGCCCTTTCGCATGGGTTCGATTTTAACCCTGATGTTGAGTATCATTTTCATTTTATAAGTATCGTTTATGCTCTCAGTTCTTTCAAAGGAGAGCATAAAAAGTGGAAGGCCGCGTCTGATCACAGTGTCTCTTTTTACGTCTCTCTTTTTACGTCTTTTACAACGTCTTCTTTTGTGCATGATGGGTGGAGCCCCCTTACAATGACTCGCAGTGGTTTTTCGTACTTATTTTGATAAGTATACCACTCTATTCTTTCTGCATCGACACAAGTGCCATAGCATTCATCATCCGAAGATACCTTTTTCACACGTCCTGGCTACATAACACCAGCTGATGCAGTCTGATGAAAGCTGGAGGTTCTTCTGCAGATACAACTAGATGGATTGAACTCTCAAATGCATTCTTGGTAGCCGACATATGCGATGAATGCATCATTGGAGTAGACTTCATGAAGGAACACAAGGTAATTCTAGACTTTTGAGTGCAGGTGGTAAGCTACCCAGCCGTCGATATCCCTATGCTATAAGGAAACGACAACGCAATGAATCCTCGGGCTATACTTAGAAGGGATGGCGAGTTTTGCGGCCATTATCAGAGACAGTGATTTGGACACGTTTAGAACAAAGCGTGATGACAGTGAAGCCTTCGTGAGTATTGGGACGGAAAAGACACCCAACACCGACGTCTTGGACAAAACATCACCATCGACAGCTATAACTTTGAGGTAGTTAAGGACTTTGTCTACCTCGGTTCCGCTATAAATTCAGACAATGACACCAGCGCTGGAATCAAACGAAGGATAACTCTTGCCAATCACTGTTTTTTTGGGCTAAGAAGGCAATTGAGTAGCAAAGCCCTCTCTCGAGCAACTAAAGTGCCCATGTATAAGACCCTCATCATCTCAGTCCTGCTTTACGGTGCAGAAGCATGGACCGAGAGGAAAATTCTTCGGACGATTTACGGTCCCGTCTGCAAACTGTATGCGAACTGTACGGGCTGTACAGCGACACCGATCTAGCTAGAAGAGGCAAAACACAATGTCTACGATGGCTGGGTCATCTAGAGCGGATGGACACCAACGCCCCGGCCTTGAAAATCTTCGAACACACCCCGCAGGCACGGCGCAGTAGAGGAGCATTGAGACTCAGGTGGCGCACGCTAGTGGAAGGGGACCTTAGCCAACTTCGCGTGTGAAACTGTAGACGGATAGCTAGAGACAGAGCTGGCTGGCGAAGCTTGTTGGCTGAGGCCCAGGTCCACCCCGGACTGTAGCGCTACCTTAAGTAAGTTTGGACACGTTTGGAGGATCTTGGGAAACACCGATTTTATTTCGTCGAGCCAGATAATGACAGGGAACTTAAAATTTACATCTTTGGATAAATACTTTCAGAATCAAAGCTCGGTTTGATCGAAAGCTCGAAAAGTCCGTGCACATGCGTCGCCTGTTGTTCATATAATTACATACATACACATATTTTCTGAAAGCCGCTTATCCTCTACAAGGGTCGCGGAGTCAGGGTGGCTTAATAGTCTTCCCATCGTTTCCGATCCTCCGCCACCAATTTAAGAGACTCGCCTGTTGTACTGGTGAAAAAGAAGGATGGCGGCACTCGATTTCACGTGGATTACCGGAGGCTTAATGATGTCACGAAGAAGGACAGCTACTGTTAACCTCGAATTGATGACCGATTGGACACACTCTAGGGAGAAAAATGGTTTTACACCCTTGATCTGAAAAGTGGCTACTGGCAGATACAGAGATCCATCCAGGAGACAAAGAGAAGACCACTTTCAAAACTGGCAATGGACTATGGCAGTTTACATAACGCCATTTAGTCTGTGTAACGCTCCGGCCACTCTTGATAGTCTTAAGGAACGTGTCTTGCATGGTCTGACGTGGAACACCTGCCTGGCATACTTGCATGACGTTCGCTGAACATCGCGACAGCTTGAGGGAGGTGTTCACACGACTTCGAGCAGCACACTCGAAGCACAATCCAAGAAAGTGGGCGATTCTTTAAGTATCTGGGGCATGTGATATCGTCAGATGGAGTGAAGACGGATCCAGAAAAAATCGATGCTGTGAGAAGTTAGCCGATGCCGTGAGAAGTTTGCAAAGAGACCAGTTAAGGAACTTTCTCGGTGCTGTTTCGTACTACAGGAGGTTCGTCAAGGGATCGCCGAATGCTGCTCTGACCAAATTCGTACCTTAAAGACATCTGGACGCAGTGGGATGTTCTCCATATACAAAGTCCACATCCAGGGTTGACGGTCCAGGAGATTCTACAGGAAAGTATCTGGCGAGCACTTAAGAATCAAAAGGACAGTGAAAAAGGTAAGGGAACGCTTTTTTTTTAGCTAAGTGTAAGAGATGATATTGAGAGCTGGTGTCGGAAGTGTACCAACGTGTGCTGATAGCTAGGGACCCAAAGTCAAAACCAGAGGTAAAATGTACCAGTATAACGTAAACGTAGGTGTTCCCTTCGAATGGATCGCCGTCGACATCGCAGGGCCGGTTCCGAAAACTTAAAACGGTAATCATTACATTCTTGTAATTGCCGATTACTTCAGCAAGTGTCCCGAGGCATTTGCGATCCCAAATCAAGAAGCGGAAGCCGTTGTGACCAGATAGTGGACCATTGGGTGTGCAGGTTCGGAGTGCCAATAGAATAACATTTCGGCCAAGGAAGAAAGACTTTCCAACGAGATTGGGATCAGCGAATACCTTTATTCCTTATGGCCTGCCGGAATGGGGTTTAGTTTCAGTGTACAACTGAGGTGGAATCGCGGCTAAGGTGATCTATGATAAGTGATGTCACAAATCACAAAAATTCGCCTGCGTAAACTGTGATCATCACAATTTTCTTGTGACAGCTCTCGATCAATCACCATCAAAATCAGCTGGTCCCCAGTTTTTAAACTTTCTGGTTAGTTGTTGTTTTTGTCTGCACTAAGGATGACTTTCAGCATGCACGAATAAAACAATGTATTCTTACATCACAAGCCTAAATAAAGCAAAGATTCGGAACAATATTTTTTTGATCGCATTACGCAGACGGATTATTTTGTTTGATCACATTGACTGACAATGATGTCGTCTTCGGGACGAAAAAAACTAAGAGGGGGGCAATGTGATGTGGCAACAAGTCGTAAAAGCACTTGCAGGAGTCGTTGAATGCACCCACTTTAAGAGCGCTTGATTGACTAATCGAACACACCTGTCATTCCAGTCAGCTGAGAGCAAACTGAAAGTCAAGTTCGAATTTCGTTATCGAATACCCGTCCAATGAATTTATACCAGTGAAAAATTACCAAAAGGAAATACAGAAAGTGCTACATAAGATCCTGAATTTGTATAAATACACGGATGACAGCCTCGTACGGAACAGTTATAAAGGGTGGTTAAATTTTTAAAGGGCCGATGTTGATTTTGAATAAAACACAAATTATTAAGGAAATTATTGTCATTTCTTTTTATTATGATGTTATTGGTATGGTTCAAATATGTATGGTACAAATTATCGGGCAAATGGCTGCCGCAACCTTGGCGGCACACCTCCATCCGATGGTGCAAATTTTCGATGACGCTGAAGCATAATTGGGGTTCTATGCTGTCAATGTGCCGAATTATCTCATCCTTTAGATAAAAAAAATCACGATATGCATTTTGATTTGAACGCTTATTTCCATAATAAGCCTGAATAACTTTAACGCATTGCTCGATTGTGTATCTTTCCATGGTTCAAATTGAGTTAGTCTGAAATTGAGAAATGTCAAATGAAATTCAGAAAAGAACTTGACGTTTAGGTGTGGTTCTTAATCAACATCGGCCCTTAAAATTCAACCACCCTTTGTAAAACGTTGACTTGTGAAATTCGAGAGTAAAATAGAAAGCGGAAATGTTTTTATTTTTTAATTGTAGGTTAATTTTATTTTAATGTCCAGGACTGAAACGTGAAGGTGTAGATTTACGCACAGTTTTATTTAAATAATAGGGTGGACGGAGGCTAAAACTCCAAAATCTTTCAAAGATACCAATACGCCCACTATAAGGTATATAATACCGAAGTAGCCGATATTGGTTATGCCCGATTTCCACGTGCTAAAAAAACCACCCATTTATGAGAGACACTATGAAACTGCCAGAACGCACTTCATAGTAAATAGTAAATTTTCGCTCTCTCATAATACTTCTTGACTACAACTAAGTTGACTTAACAAGTAGTTTACGCTTCCGTAGTGTTTATCGCATTTGGGTAGGTTGCTATCCAGTGAATGCACCTACTAAGCCGTTCATTCGTGCGGCTTCACCCCAAGTCGCTAGATCGAAGGGTCTTGTTCTTTGTAGTCGTCGTTTATTGTTTACATCGTTAAGAGTCTCGTTGAGAGTACGGATCATCGCATTGTTGCAGTGAACATAAAGGCGAGCATTTAGCTTTCGAGCAAAGTTTGTTACTTCTTCGCTCACGGTAGCTATTCCTAATCTTTGTGAATATCACTATTCCTAATATACCATGGAGCATTCACAATTGCTCTTAACGTCTTGTTTTGCAAAGTCTGCAACATGGACATATTGCTCGGCTTGGTACAACCCCAAAATTGTATACCGTATGTCCAGGACGGCTTTAACACCTGCCTGTACAAGAGCAGTTTGTTATATATGCTTAGTTTCGAAAATCTTTCGATAAGCCAATACATTTCCCTGAGCCTAATCTCGAGCTCGTCACGCTTCTTCTTTACGTGTGGTTTCCACCTTAGTTTAGCGTCCAGTGTCATCCCTAGATATTTCGCTTCATTTGCATAAGGTATTTGTGCAGAATTTATGAACAGAGGTAAATTGTTAACCCTTCTGTAAAAGAAATTCACATGCGTAGACTTGTTCTCGTTAAGAGCGATTCGCCCAGTCTTCGTCCAGACACAAATTCTGTCCAATGCTCGTTGGAGGTTTCTCGTTGATGACTCGACTGATTCACCTGTTGCCAGGATGGCCGTATCGTCCGCAAACATGGCCACGACTATCTCGTCATCTAGAGGTGTGTCTCTTGTGTAGAGCAGGAACATGGTCGGACCGAGGACGCTTCCCTGGGGTACGCCAGCACGAATATGTTTGAAACTCGAGTATTCACTACTACACCTAACACGAAAGAGTTTTCCTTCAAGATAGGTTTCCGGCAAGTTTTGCCGTAGCTTATATTTCAAGCCTTCGTACCATACCTTGTCGAAGGCTTGCGATACGTCCAGGAAAGCACTTGAACATATTTTTTTCCTACTAAGGCTTTTTCAATTTCATGCGTTATTCTGTAGACTTGATCTATTGTGGAATGGTTAGGTCTGAAACCGAATTGATGATCCGGGATCAAGCGTCTTTCTGCAATTATTGGTTGTAATCGCTTCAGCAGAAGTTTCTCGAATACTTTCGATATTATCGGCAGAAGCTTTATGGGCCTATAAGATTTTTTATCATTTGCACATTTCCACGGTTTTGGAACCATAATGACTTCAGCAACTTTTCATTGCCTTGGAACGTATAAAAGTCTAAGAGAAGCGTTTATCATATAAAGTAGCTTGACTAGTGCCTTTTTTGGTAGTTCTTTCAATATTTCGCCAGTGATCAGGACGTAACCCGGGGCCTTTTTATTTTTAAGTTTGCTTATTGTCTGTCGGAGTTCAACTAACGAAACTTTTTTCATTCTAAAGCTATCAGGTTCCGCGTTGTTGTTTAGAACGTCAGCCAACGGCGGACCTTGGAAAGGCTTGAATGTGTCTTCTAAATGTTCAGCAAACAAATTCGCTTTCTCTTTGTCTTCTCTTGCCCATTCGCCGTTAGCTTTTTTTATTGGTGCCGAGTGGTTTATAGGTTTCTTGATAGACTTAACTGCTCTCCACAGCGAGTAGTTTTTTTTTTTTGAATACTAGGATGGACAAAGGCTAAAACTCCAAAATCTTTCAAAGATACCAATACGCCCTCTATAGCAGGTACATAATACCGAAGTAGCCGATATTGGTTATGCCCGATTTCCACGTGCTAAAAAACCACCCATTTATGAGAGACACTATGAAACTGCCAGAACGCACTTCATAGTAGTAAATTTTCGCTCTCTCATAATACTTCTTGACTACAACTAAGTTAACTTAACAAGTAGTTTACGCTTCCATAGTGTTAATCGCATTGTATAGGTTGCTTTCCAGTGAATGCTCCTACTAAGCCGTTCATTCATGCGGCTTCACCCTACGTCGCTAGATCGAAGGGTCTTGTTCTTTGTAGTCGTCGCTCGTTGTTAACATCGTTAAGAGTCTCGTTTAGAGTACGGATCATTTCATTGTTGCGATGAACATGAAGGCGAGCATTTAGCTTTCGAGCGAAGTTTGTTACTTCTTCGCCCACGGTAGCTATTCCTAAATCTCTGTGAATATCGCTATTCCTAATATACCATGGAGCATTCACAATTGCTCTTAGTGTCTTGTTTTGGAAAGTCTGCAACATGGACATGTTGCTCGGCTTGGTACAACCCCAAAGTTGTATACCGTATGTCCAGGACGGCTTTAACACCTGCCTGTACAAGAGCAGTTTGTTATATGTGCTTAATTTCGAAAATCTTCCAATAAGCCAATACATTTCCCTGAGCCTAATCTCGAGCTCGTCACGCTTCTTCTTTACGTGTGGTTTCCACCTTAGTTTAGCGTCCAGTGTCATCCCTAGATATTTCGCTTCATTTGCATAAGGTATTTGTGCAGAATTTATGAACAGAGGTAAATTGTGAACCCTTCTGTAAGTGAAATTCACATGCGTAGACTTGTTCTCGTTAAGAGCGATTGGCCAAGTCTTCGTCCAGACACAAATTCTGTCCAATGCTCGTTGGAGGTTTCTCGTTGATGACTCGACTGATTCACCTGTTGCCAGGATGGCCGTATCGTCCGCAAACATGGCCACGACTGTCTCGTCATCTAGAGGTGTGTCTCTTGTGTAGAGCAGAAACAGGGTCGGACCGAGGACGCTTCCCTGGGGTATGCCAGCCCGAATTTGCTTGAAACTCGAGTATTCACTACTACACCTAGCACGAAAGAGTCTGCTTTCAAGATAATTTTCCAATATTTTAAACATGTCTTTCGGCAAGTTTTGCCGTAGCTTAAATTTCAAGCCTTCGTGCCATACCTTGTCGAAGGCTTGCGATACGTCGAGGAAAGCACTTGAACATATTTTTTCCCCTTCTAAGGCTTTTTCAATTTCATGCGTTATTCTGTAGACTTGATCTATTGTGGAATGGTTAGGTCTGAAACCGAATTGATGATCCGGGATCAAGCGTCTTTCTGCAATTATTGGTTGTAATCGCTTCAGCAGAAGTTTCTCGAATACTTTCGATATTATCGGCAGAAGCGATATGGGCCTATAAGATTTTTTATCATTTGCGCATTTCCCCGGTTTTGGAACCATAATGACTTCATCAACTTTCCATTGTCTTGGAACGTATAAAAGTCTAAGAGAAGCGTTTATCATATAAAGTAGCTTGACTAATGCCTTTTTTGGTAGCTCTTTTAATATTTCGCCAGTGATCAGGTCGTAACCCGGGGCCTTATTATTTTTAAGTTTGCTAATTGTCTGTCGGAGTTCAACTAACGAAACTTTTTTCATTCTAAAGCTATCAGGTTCCCCGTTGTTGTTTAGAACGTCAGCCAACGGCGGACCGTCGAAAGGCTTGAATGTTTCTTCTAAATGTTCAGCAAACAAATTCGCTTTCTCTTTGTCTTCTCTTGCCCATTCGCCGTTAGCTTTTTTTATTGGTGCCGAGTGGATTATTGGTTTCTTGATAGACTTAACTGCTTTCCACAGCGAGTAGTTTGAGCTCCTATCCGCCGACAAGCCTTCAAGGTATTCAGTGGTCTCACGATTTTTAAGATCTTGCAACATTCCTTTCAGTTTGTTAGAGAAGTGGTTAAATAGGGTTTTGTCTGGGGGGGCCCTCGTGCCTTGCCATCTCCTACGCGCTCTTCTCTTTTCACGAATCAATTTTTCGATTTCGAGCGGATATGTTTTACGTACATGCCCGTCGGTGCTAACTGCGTTCTTTTGGGACGAATTGTTGTTCCAAGCAGCGCTCTGAATTGCTTCAATGAATTTGTCAACTGCGGTTTCTAATTCGAAAGGAGTTTTCAATGGTACATTCAAGCCAACACCCTCCTTACAGTCCTTCCTGAAAGCGTCCCAGTTCATTTTTTTGCTAGCTAATCTAGGAGCTCTTTCTATTTTCGCCAGTCTTCCACCCATCTTCAAGATAACTCCTGAGTGGTCTGAGCAAAGATCATAACACTCTTCAATTCGCGTAAGGTATTTGGGGTACCCTTTAGCGATGAAAAAATCGACAAGGTCAGGCTTTTTATTCCTATCGGTTGGCCAATATGTTGGCTTACCCGTGGAGAAAAAGTCCACCCCACGCTTCATACTATTTTTGTACAATAATCTGCCTCTTGTTGAATTGCATCGTGAGCCCCAAAAAGGATGCTTCGCGTTAAAGTCACCCCCAATGATAAAATTGGACCCAATGAAGTCATACATACGATCAAGATCGTCTTCCACCAGTCTATATCCTGGCGGGAAATAACAAGATGCAATGTTATAATCTAAGCAGTCAATTTTTACAGAAACTGAACTGATCTGCATAGAGTCTAGCTCAACTTCTGTGTTCTTAAAGTGCTTTATGCAGTTCTTAATGTAGAGGGAGGATCCTCCTCTCGAATTTTGCGAAGGTCGATGTGCGTGATAGTCATTGTAACCTTTAAGTTTGGGTGTAGACCCGTTTTTAAGGTGAGTTTCCGTAATAATGCAAATATCAATATTGTTGTTCCGTAGAAATACTTCTAGTTCGTCTATTTTATTCAGAAGGCCGTTTGCATTCCATGATAGTATTATAAAAAACTGTTTCATATTCATGTTCTCTTGTAATTCTTTTCGAGGCTTAAACTCGAGCTTGCTCAGTTTGTCAAATATAACTTTGTTGATTTGAGTCTGATCCTCAAGTTTCTCCAAGATTACAGCGAGGATCTGAGACACTGCATCTGTTGTGGGCGATCTTGCCTTGTTTTCGTTTGCCGCAACCTGTGCGTATGATTTCGGTCCGACCAGTGGTGATTTCTCCGCTGCACTTGAACTGGCGCCGCTCTTTTGTGGAGCTTTTACGCCTTTTGTCGACGCCTCCTTTGCCAATCTTCCACTTTTGATCGGCTTTGGCGTCTTTGGAGTCTTTGGCTTAGGAGTTTCAGCAGGTGTTGGGCGTCCTAGGCTTTGATTCTGACCTCTAGTATTTTCCTTAAGAAGTTCTCGTCCCTTTTGCAGCTCTATGGCTACTTCGCATCCTCGATAGTTTGCGGGGTGGTTTCCGTGGCAATTGGCGCAAACTGCTGGAGCCTTTATGTCAACTTTGCACTCTGTTGACAGGTGTTTTCCGGCACTTGTGTGCCTGAATTCTTGGCATCGCTTACACTGTGATATCAGTCTATTGCCCTTTCGCATGGGTTCGATTTTAACCCTGATGTTAAGTATCATTTTTATTTTATAAATATCGTTTATGCTCTCAGTTCTTTCAAAGGAGAGCATAAAAATTGGAAGGCTGCGTCTGATCACAGTGTCTCTTTCTTCTTTCGTGCGTTGCTTTTCCTTTTTAATGATATTGACGGCATCAATAATTTTAAGGCCTTTATTTTTTACGTCTTTTACAACGTCTTCTTTTGTGCATGATGGGTGGAGCCCCCTTACAATGACTCGCAGTGGTTTTTCGTACTTATTTTGATAAGTATACCACTCGATTCTTTCTGCATTCAGTCTAAGAGACAGTGTGCGATAGGAATCGGCGTTTACTTTTCACACGTTATTTCGGTGCGAGGTAAGCTTATAGTTTTCTGTTCTCACCGTGTTTGCAAGAAGGTTGCGCAATCTCCCAAAGTCTGCTATCCCGACGATGTTTATTGCGGGAGGTGGACGAATTTTCGCTTCTGGTTTAGCCTTGTTTGAGCCAGAGGGCTTATCTTCTTTTTGTATTACTTCGGGAGAGGAATTCGCCTTTCGCTTCTTGCTAGACCTTTTCCTTAAGACTGAATCGGTCTCAAGTGCAAGTTCGTCCTCGTCCGTGAAGTATTCGACTGCTGGTCGGTTCGGTGTTATACACTCTTTCGTTACCTCACAGTCTTTCGTTAAACGAGTATTTTTAATATCCTCGTTTTCTTTTCGCAGAGAGTCAACTTCCATATTTAGATCTTGGAAGAGTCGCTCCATTTCAGTAAGCTTAGCTCGGAGTTCATTATTCTCCTTTTCTAAGCTCCTAATTTTCACTGAGTCCTGGTTTACCGGTGGACTGCTTTTTCCGGATATGTTCGATCTAGGTGGTGGTGATCGATTTAGTTTTGTCCTTTTCTCAAGAGGATTTATAAGCAATAAAAGGCTCTCCCCAGAGTCCGTAGAGCCTGCCTCCGAAGAGGGTGGATTTTCCAACATAGCTGGGCTGCCACCTAGGGTAATCAAATCTTTCGTTTTGTTCATTGCCATTTTTTTTTTAACTTGTCGTTTTTATGAGAAATAGGTAAGTCACTTCTATTTTCATTTTTAAATACAGCCGCCCCTTTGGAGACTGACGCCGACCAGTGAGCCGCACAATGTGTGACAGACGCTTCTGGATTTTAATTTAACCTTTAGATTCATCTATAAGTTAAAACCTTACCGCCAAAAGTTGCCCCAAATCGCGCAGCATCGACAGCATCCGTTGAAACATTAAGGATGGATAGAGGATTTGTAGAGGATTTAATAAAAATTTACATTAATCGCGGATTAGTGCCTGGTGGAGACATGGTATAACAATTTTAAAAATAAGAATTTGAAAGAAAATTTTGAAAAAAGCAGCGCTTTGGCATGAGTTGTATTGGTATTAAATAGAGGCGTCGTCCATTACCTTTTTTTAACTTTACAACAAACATTCACAATATATTTCAAGTGTAATACTATGTCTTCACCGACAATTATATGAAGATTAGCGTGAGACGATTCAAAATAAATCCTTAAGTGGCTCCATCAGACAAATGTAGGATTAATTTGACACGAAAACTCTTTTTCTGTCATTTTGGCTCTCAAAAGAGAGTGGCGATGTCATTTCCCAGGAGCGAAAATCGATTTCCTCAGTAAAAGTCACAATCGAAAATGTACGTGTGTCAGATCTGTCGCACAGGGACAGTTTCAGATTCCTTTTTTGATTCTCAAACTGTTACAAAGGTGCAGAAAATAGGTTTGTGAACAGGGTGAATCTGGATTTATGAGAGGATTTATTTTTAATCGCTTGCCTAGAGGATTTAAATTTGTATGGTAAATAGCGTGATTTGAAGAGGATTTAATGAAGATTTATATTAATCGAGGATAAGTGCTCGGTGAAGAGATGGTATAAGGAAAAGCCCAGATTTGTGTCTACAATTATTAGTTACCTATAACTTCGAGTATAACTGAAACTAAAAGAAGTTTCAGCATTCTCCGCTGTGTAAAAACTTGGTTGCGTTGCGGTCAAAAAGAAGCAATGATCGACTCAGTGCAGTGGCCCTTGTATGCTTTCCTCACGGAAATAAATTATCCACTCAAGAACATAATTTGAAAAAGTATTTCCCGGAAAGTTTTCTACCAGAATTTTTTTTTAGATACATTTTAACTTTACTCTCCTCTATGTATTGGCATAAAGAATTCATAAAAATTTCAATAGGCTCATGTAAACTAGTTCCTTATAATATTCCAAAAAGTTTCATACTTGCTTAATTTAAGATTTATATTAAAAAAAAATCCATTTGGACCAAAAAATTTCGGAGCACAATTACCTCAAACCAGCCCTGCGCTGTTATTCCCATGCAATTTTACTCGAATTGACGTTGCCGTCACTTTTCTTTCGCCACCGTCGCATTCACCGTGCGTTGTCACGCGACAAAACTTCATTTACCATTCATTTGGTTCATTTTCAGCCGAGTTTTCTTGCCCGCAATTGGCAGCAGTGACGGTCAATGCCTGTGGTGGCAGCCATATTACAAAATATAGAGGTTGACTTTTATGCTCTCTCTGTGGGTCTCATATATGTGCTGGCTCTGCGTTCATTTTTTTTAATTCTTCGCGTTCTCTATAATTCCGCAATCAAACAAAATTATCTAAATTGGAATCCGGATCGTTGATTTTCGGTTCGCTGCACCTCAAATACGGGTAATACAAGTGTAAAATCAGTGAAAACATCGAAAGAAAAAATTTTCCTCCTCTCCCAAACCGAAGGAAAAAATTTGTTCCCCCTTGAAACCGAAAGAAAGAACTCGTCGAGATCTGTGAACGTGTGCATAAAAATCAGCGGACACAATTTTTTCCTTCGCCCCAAAGTGTTGCAGATTTCATTTGAAAAGTGCTCAATTCAAAATCCATTGGCGTAGATTTATTGTCTAATCAAATCAAATGCTTTGTGAAAAAAGTCCAAATTACAGCGAAAAAAAATTCTTTTTCTCGATATACGAAATGAAAGTGCTTCGAATGTAGTGGTATTAGTGATAATGGTGTGGTGCGCTGCTTTGCTGTTGCGATGTTCATTTTGCTCTCTACACCTCTTTCTGTGGATAAAAAAAAATTGTATAAAACGAAATGATTCGACTTGTACTTTTCCCGATTCCTTTTCGTGGTTGAGTATCATTTTTAATCGACAGTCAAAAGTGTGCCCGTTGTTTTCAGGACTTTGTGGAAAATACTTAAACGACTCAATTTAGTTGAAAAAATTCTGAATGACGTTCGAAGAAAAGTTTCGCATGTCGCTGTTCCTGACGGCGAACAAAAAAGAGCGAGATGCAGTTATGTGTGCAGTGGCGGATAGTGTATTGGGTGGTGCTCCTCAGTTTCTATGTGGCGAAGCGACAGATTAGACAAAAACTTGTTTGTCGTCCGATATTGTTTTTTAATTGATGACGAATTGCTGCAGAAAGCATTGAAATCGTTTAATCTTGAAAACGATTTTTGACCGATTATCTGTTCGAATAAGTTCTGGCTGTCAAGTGGGCTCGTGCCATCTCTGTTTGTCGCGTGCATTTTTCGTCCCTGCAGGAGAATCCAAAATCGAGTATCGAAATGCGTTTAGCGAGCACTATGCCTGTCCTTTTCCTTAGATTAAAAAAAGTGATACTAGGGTAGGTGCTTTTTTCACCCTCAGAATTTCCTTCGTAGGTAGTGAATCTTGACGAGAAAAAATTGGAAAAAGTCTTATTTTTTTCCAGTGTCAGTGACTGTGACTGGGGCAATTAATGATCATTTCAATCTAAACTCAAGCATCGAGCGTGATTGCAGCTGCACTATGCAGTGGGGTTTTTTTTCCTTGAACAAAATGCAACTAGAACAAAGAAAACTGACTAATTAAGCGATTACGTGTGACACTAGTATAATATCGTGCAATCTTTGAACGAAATCGATTTCGAGTGACAGCATTTTCGAGTTGTTCGCAATTATGTGTACTTCTGCCAACAGTAGTTGTTAATTTTTTTCTTCTTCGCTTTTGGAAATCATAATGTAGGTCACCGTGTCTAAGGTGCGCATATTTGTGGTTTGAAAACAGGCCGTATTTACGCACTAGCTGCCGAATATGAGGCAGTTGTTTCATAATTCAATTAGCGAAAAAAAATTGCGTCCGAATTTATTGATTTTAAATATTTTGTTTGTGCTTCACCAGTTCGGGTTATTTGACCCACAGTGGCTTGTGCACGACGCAGGCAGCACTGCTTTGGAATGACAAGTTGTGCAAACGCACCCAATCGTAATCGAAAATGTTTTGTGTTAGACGACATTGATTCTTGTGTAGTGAGGTTAGTGACCTACCACCACAGTCTCGGACGCACGTAGGCAGCACAGGTATTCCTCTAGCTGACGAGCATCAAGTCGCAGGCGAAACCTTTTAAAAGTCAACATTTTTGACAAATATTTTTGTATGTTTTGAGTGTTGTCATGGGTTAGTCCTGTAACTTGCTTCTAGTTGTGCATTTCAGGCGTGTTGTGTTCGTCCTCCACTTGTACGCGTGACATTATAATGGGTCTTATTATACCCCTTCTCATTGGAGATTATTGATCCCAAGAACTTGAGTTCATATGATCGAGACCGACTTATCTTGAAACCTCATAGCTCTTCTTACTACACCCTGAAGCTGAGAACCAGTAAAGGCCAGTTTTTCAGTGCAAGATCATCCGAGCTTCCGAGTTAAGCAGCGTTATCACAAGCAACGCAAAACAGGAACAGAAGCAGAAGCCCATAAATTAGCAACTAAAACCTAAATTCGCTGAATGCCTTTTGCGTTGCCAATGTATGAAATTCTGTTTCTGTTCCTTGCGACAACGCGTCTTTAAACTGAGATTAATCCCAGAAATTAATTTTCCAGTGTTTATTCATACGGGACCAATCTTGGCTTAACTCGCTAAATTTGGTGAGTATAGTAGGTATGATCCAAATTTGGATCATACTATTCTCCAAATCAACTCTGGAGAATAGTATGAACTTCTTTGAAAATTTTTTCAAATGGCAGTGGTCTTGCGTGCTTCTGTGAAAAATGACATCTGGAAATGACTCGAACTTTTTTTCCTGTGTTTTTCGAAGTGAGAGCTGGGAGAGTCAATAATTTCCAAAGTCGAAGATTTTGTCAACTTTACTGACGGAGTGAACTCTGCACTGAAAAACTGCTCGCTGGATTAACTCAGGATTCGTTTTGTTCCGAGATTAACAGATCTTGGTTTAAGCTAGGCTTAACTCAGCACTGAAAAACAAATAAATGTTAGATCTGCCAACTGACACGCTTACCTAAATTTAAATTGACAAATTAAAACGACAAATGGGCATGATACAGCACAGTCATGTGCAGTGTTTGAAGAGCTATTTATAAAGGGTGTTTTCTTCAGTGGTTCGGTATATTAGCAACACTGTTTCTACAGGCTGTCAATTTGACAACTAGAAATTGATTTGTGATCCGAAACTATCACTTTGACATTCCTCAGGTAATGGAACCTACTTTGGCAAACCTCTGCTTGTAGATTGAGCTTGCTTTAAGCGCGCTACAACACAGATCTGATAGTGTAATAAATGAACATTTATCTGGAGTCTTGGTGGAAAGCGAGAGCATTTGATTTCACTACCCCTTGCGTAAATATACGTCTGTCTTCCACCCATATGCTATGCATTATTTTGTGACTTACAGATATGCGTGAGCTAACAGTAACAGCCAGTGTGCATTAAAAGAGCTGCTCAAACCTCCTATCCTGTTTATGATAGTGCTCGAGCTCAAGCAATAGAATGAATCTGGTTTGGATCCCAGGTCACATTGGTATCCAGGGAAATGAGGACTTTGATGAGCTTGCTAGGCAAGGTTCAGAAGAGGTTTCCTAAGGAATCGAACCCGCGCTAGATCTGCCTGTACCTGTTCCCACGTCTACTATTGTCTTGGGTTTCTCGTCAGTGCTCGTTGGCATGACATCGATGGGTGCAGGCAGAATAAACGACTACGCCCGCACATCTGCAAGGGGTTAGCGTTTTTCTTTCTATCTCTCAGGAGAATCGACCGCAGACTTTTCGTAGGCGTCCTTACCAAGTTTTTGCTAAACACTTGAATGTGTTACGAAACCATCCTGCTTGTGGAGAGGTCGAAACCTGTCCTCTGTAAGTAGTTTCCAGCTTTGGTCGCATTAGGTGGCGGATGTTTGGGTCTGACGTGTTGAGTGCCCAGCACCTAAGCTCTTCATCACTTAAGGTCCTTCTTGTATTTCCTCGAAAGACGGGAAAACTAAATACATTTAAGTAGTTAGGTCAAGGTGTCTGCTTGGTGTACATACAGTGGACCAGTAGTCGTGCCTGAGTGCTCCATCAGAGACGGCAAACTCCGCTGTCGCAGCAGCAAACCTTGCCAATTGTTAGACAAAGAAGTTCGCATTGTTCTCCAGAATTTGTTTAACTTTAGAAAGCTAACGTTCGTCTAAATGGTGAACACCCAATAAATGTGTTTTATTAATCTTGAAGAAAGCATGTTTTTCAAAGTTGGATTTAAATATTAAAAAATAAATATTTATTTTCATAGGTTTGATCTCTTACTTTAATGCTAAATAAAATGTTTATATGTACTACAAAACCTGAACTAAATTTAATAGCATTAAAAAAATGTTTTTAAATGGTCGTCAAAAAGACGAATGGTATAAGGTTTTCACAGGAGTCTAGGAACGTTGGCTTTCTAGGGTTAAATTTCAACGGTAGACAGACTTCAAAATCAAGAAAAACGTGTTTGCCTGTTCGGATGTTTAGCCCCAATCCGAGAGAAGAACGCCCTGATTCGGGATCGCCAATCAAAAAGGCCGTAAATTTGGCGGACGGCTTCAACTTAGGTAAACCCCGGATCGAAATTGACTGAAAAACTCATTACTGGGGCTAACCTTCCTTGATTTGACTCCGAAACGAATACCTAACGAAACAATTTACAATTAGACAAACATTGTACTAAAGGCTAGCCCCATGATTATTTTCAATGCTGTTATGCCAAGTTTCCACTTATCGATTTGTAATTGACACGACGTATTTTTAGGTTATACCTATTGAGAAATTGGCAAGTGGAAATATGTCAAGAAACTTTTCGGATTAACCGCGTTAATAACTATTTTTAATGAGTACAATACTAGACTCACCCCGAACGTTTCACTCAAGTTGCATTGAGCGTTGTCACCGGGAAACTACGCCCCGGAGCCAATTGGTTTTACCAACTTGTGGCTTAGTTATTGACAAAGAGGAGAACTGTGAAAGTTTGTCAATAAATTGACTAGTAGAAACTTAGCATTAGGCGAACATCGTCAGGAACTTTTATATTATAATGATGCTAACATTAACATAAGGTGGCAACTATTCCTTCGGTTTGATAGATGTTCCAGGAGCGGAGCTCGAAACTCAGATAGCACACGGTAAAAAAACTCAGTAGGTAGCCCCTTTTGATTTTACTTATAACGATGGTTTATTTACTTGAACACATTCGTATACTTTGTTTATCCGAGAAAAAAAGATCGACTTGGGCTTAGACCGCTTCAGACTCAGACTCACAAAAAATCGCATTTCCATGAATAATTTCGACTCGACTTAGCTCGCAAAGCGTATTCGAGTCGACTTAAACGGCGTTTCCAAGCATTTGAAGCGTTTTGAAGATTCGATTCTGCATAGAAACGTGATAGCTGTCATTCAAAGTCCGTTCAGGCGTTTATCCGTACATTAAAAACGGTTCCATAATTCAAGTACCGATTTAAAATTTGATTTCTAAACAGCGGATCGAATCACAAAAGTGTTTATGCTAACGTTTCGAAAGCAATCGATTTCAGTCAATGCGCATTAAAGTACTCGACAAACAGGGTAAGAGAATAATCCGGTAACCGAAAGCTTAATTGGTTGGGGCAGTAGCCGTGGTAGGTGAAGTTAGCTGGACCGTGCTCTGCCAGTGAGTCAAAAACCGGTATTTCTTCGACACTTTGTCCGCTGTAATTACGGTTGGTTAAATTTACTTAACAAAATATGTTAAACCCAAGACCTTCCGATTGTCTGACCGAGGTGCTACCATCTGCACCGAAGTCCCACTTCCACTGTGGCATTTAAACGCAACTTTATTCTCCTAAATAATATAAACAATAACCAACAATGACAGAATTGCAATAAATAATGACTGAAAAAACATAATTACAAAGTTAAGCGGGTTTCACAAACAAGCTTTGGCTCCGCCTCGTCCCTATGTTTACGAGTGAATTAAGAGATGGAGACAGTGGTTAGATCTAGAATTTTAAGAGAATCGTCTTCAGCGAACTATACAGTTAATCAACTACTTATCTATTTTCCAGGCTGAACCCCTGAAGGCCGACGGTTCTTTAGAGCTGTAGGGGTCGGTGAGTTTTTTGATCAATCAAAAGTGGTCTTCCTGACTAACCAAAGTAAGGAAAACTGGCAAACTTAAATTCGGCAAAGCAAAAAGTTCCAATAAGGAGAATGATTGGAAAGTTTAGAAAATTAGTTTGTAGAATTTTAAGAAAATAAGAAGGTCCGAAGGAATATTTTCAAATTAATTGTGCAACAACATTGAGAATGGGCAGGGACATATATGGTTATTCCAAGCACACAAATTTAAAGACCTTAACTAAGGTACAAAGAGTGGCTTGTTTTGTCACGACATAGGTTCACTGAGATATACTCCTCCTATGGGGCCAGGGAAATCTTAGCACTTGTTGCTACTATCGGATGAAACACTCTTTCTTCAATTGAAGAAAGCGACACAAAAAGCGCAATACGACTTTAAGGAAGAAGCAGTATGACGATCTTGCACACACTCAGATCCTGTCTAGGAATAACGGATCAGAGAATCTTATATTCAATCGAGACTAATATATTCACATTCGCAGCAGAGAAGAGCTATGCAGCATCTTCTAAGCCGAAATGTTAGCAATCCTCCGGAAAAGGTGAAAGTATTGGAACTATCACAAGAGGATATATCCCAAGCAGTCCTTAGGTATATGATATCACAGACCAAAAGAAATGAAAATGCTTAACGTGAGCAGCTGCCTTGGTGGCTTAATCTTACCGTGGGCAATTCCACATAGATGGTAAAATCTGCTATCCAGGACAAGAAATCACCCAGCGCAATGTCAAATCGCGTTAAGGCGTAAGCTTCCCCCTTGCTTAGTGCGAGACCTACCTAACACCTCATCTGGTCTAGAAGCGTAGGTGTCCGAAGGCAGGACTGCTAGACCAGCAAATTTCCCACGACTTTGGGTAGCCACAGCCACCATGAAGCTCCCACTGTAGGGGGCAACCTCTTTTAGACCAGACCGCAGACATATCAAACCTGGCTCATAGGCGCACTGGATTGTCTCGCGCATGGTACCAGAAAATAGCCTCCGGTCGATCTTCGCAACCCGTAGGCCACTATTAGATGGACAGTCTTGACTGCCCGTGGCCTGGAAGCCACTCGAACGCCCTCTCTAGAATTGCATAAAAGAAGCCGAGCAGCAATTCCATTAAGACGCCGACCGACAAGCCGCCAAGTGTAGACAGACGGTTTTCGGCTCTTCCGCGGATTTGTCAAGCCCGACACCTTATCGAAGTGAGGCGACCCTGCGGGGGGCATTACAGACAGTGGAATCTTGTGCAGTATAACTTTTTCGCTAAGAACTTGGGCCTTTAAGATGGCAGAATAGTATACGCAGGATTGTTACTACAGCGGTTAATACGGCTCATCCTCTGGTTTCTTTTGAGTTAGGAAAAACGACTTAAATTATTAAAAAAAAGTTTTTTCATCCCCAAACAGATGAAAAAATGTGCAGAACTGCGGTCATACAAAGGTGATATGGCCATCCACAGATAGGAGTAAATCAAAAAAGCTCATACCATTCAAAAGGCTGTCACTGGATATGACTAGAAAAGTGACATTAGGCCACAACCTGTTTGGAAATACATTCAGCAAAACTAATAAACCAACGCCAACTACATTTGCCGAGGCTGCTTTGATCCAGTGATCCATTCTGCCAGAGTCGAACTGGCAACAAATAACGACTTTAACTTTTTGTATAATTATTTTTCGCGGATCTCAACGAGCTTGCAAGTGTACCTGCACCTGGCGAATCGAACTATTTTTTTTATATAACATGTTTTGCCTACAAAAACTTTGGCGTGTTTTGTGGTACACTCTTACGGAATCAGCCTGTAAAGATTAACACGTTCTTTTAAAAACCGAACAGCATAACTGGTGTAGTGTAATAGGTTGATGCAGAGGCGTACGCAGGATTTTTTTCTGAGGGGAGCTGAACATTCGTTTTGATTAGCTTTTTTAAATTTCGGCTACAGATCTTTCTAATGGTTTAAGGTTGTCTCATATTATTCTTCACAATTGGTGCCTCCAATGTTTATTCCAGTCATGGATCACTATGACACGTAAAAATCGGCCAGTCAATATCATTTATTTGATAAATAGGTAACCTTAGCTTTCCTGAAACCTTTCTTTTATTTTCAGTTATACTTAGGTCACGTTTCTGTGTCGCTGCGCTTTTTATATGTATAGTTTGTAACCCAGTGAAATAAACACCGTATCTCAGACCTTTATGAGAAACGATTGAGACCGACATTAGAAAAGCTGGGGCCATGTCCGTTCGTCAGTATGTAAACAACTTTTAGGAAGTTCAGTCCTTCCGTCCAGATTTAAAAATTAGTCGAATCCGGCCACAGGCACGCCCGCGGCCATAGGTCTGTATGTGCGACCATCTCTAATTTAAAAAAAAAATGCTTTTTTCCGACTTTTGCTATGTTACAATAGGAGGCTTGTACGCTGTTTTGGTAGGTAGCACTGCTTTGTAATTGGCTTTGAGGCAACATAAAAAATTGAGCCCTAGCAGCATTAACAAATGAACTTTTTCAATTTATGAAAAAGAAGCGTGGCCAGGACTAAGCCTACTTTTAAGGGAGTTATAATTTAAAATGACGATTATTGAATAAATATTTATCAAATTAAAAAAAAATATACCACAAATGTTGTAGATATTAGCATTGACTAGCTTTTTTGTTTGTATGGTATATATGTTTCAAGTTTCACCCACTTTTGTGGGCGTGGCTTTTAAAAAGCCATTTTACTGATTTTTTATTTAAAAAGGCCTGGTTTTAGTCCAAAATGTAAGCAACCAATTAGCAAGAGGCATTCAAAATTTATATATTTGCCTCACACCCACTTTTTGGAGGCACAAGTCCCTTTTGGGCACATGCCCCCCTGAGCCCCGTCACCTGCGTACGCCACTGACTGAGTTGATGTAACACTACGATTCTTTCTTACTTATTGTTCAGTTTCCTGGCAGTATATTTTTGCTTCTTTTTTAAAATTGAAAGATGTAGTCACCTCATCCGTCATGTTAGGGACTGGCATGTTAGCACACCAACTAGCGACCTTGGGATTTATTGCAATAGTTTGCTATTCCCCGGTAACCGATGAGCCTTTGCCGAACTAATTTTGCTTTTGCAAAGGTGTTGCTGCGTGATCCAATTTTTTTGTAAGTTTGTCAACAACGTCAGCGATAACTAAGTCCACCCACGGACTTAAGCATAATGGGAAAGTTGCGGAAAGGTTTTAAGTGCGGTTTAAGCAACTTATTGATTAAAGAGTTCCTACATGGCTTTTTTTAATCTATAAAACATTTTTATAAAATAAACAAAAAAATAAAAAGAACACTTTCCCAAGTATACAACAGAATGTAAAATATATTAAGACATAATTTTAATAAATAAACGAAATTTTGCACAAACTGCGCAATAAAGATGAGTTTAACCTTCAACAAGAGCTGAAGAACCGCTTTCCATATGTCTTCATACTTGACGGTCTTTTATTTTTAAGATTACAAGATATCAAGTCACCTCCTCTCTGCGAGGGCTAGCCATGACAGTATACCAACTAGCGACCTTGAGATTTATTGCAATAATTTGCTATTCCCCGGAAACCGATTAGCTTTAGCCGAACTAATTTTGCTTGAGGTGTTGCTGCGTGATCCAAATTTTTAGCAAAACTTTCAACAACGTCAGTGGTTACTTAGTCAGTCAACTCACGGACTAAATGCGCATAGTGGGAAAGTTGCCTATGGAAAAGGTTCAAAGTGCCGTTTCAAGTCTTCTATTTAAACTCCTATTGGTTCTAGAGTAGAGTAGGTAGTTACATGTCTTTATTGGATTTATAAATCATTTTATAAAATAAGCAAAAAAAAAAAAAGGAAACAACACTTTCCTACTTGGGGTGATTTCATAGGTTAATTGAGTCGGTCTTAATTCTATGCCAGACGTGCTATGCAAACTGCCGCTGGTTTCTTTACCCAATAAAAAAATTGGGTTATTGTATAATTTTGAATAAACAAACAAATAAAAAAGCTCGCACATAAAGGTAAGTTTGCTGTGCCACAAATTCTTCAGGCAGTGTTGCCTTGGCAAAGATTATTGACTCTCTATAATACTCACTAATGAATCTTAATTAGACTTCAATGGGAGCAACCGAAAGTGTCTACACCTAGCGTTTCCATGATGTTACTAAACGTCACTGCTGTGACGTAAATAACCTTTAATTTCAAACACTTTTATCCCAAAAAACTTATATTCCTTTGCGTATATTCACCCAAATTTTATTTTTTTGCTTCCTTGAAGTGTGCGGTGTGATGTGTGCTGTATGCCCCCCACACAAAAGAGAGAAGCGAACGACTCCTCCGTGTATTTGAATTTTTTTCTTTCTCGGGTAAGAGGAGAAAATATTCCATCCCCGTTGAATAAGTTTACCGCAACTTAGTGCGCATCCTCCAAATGGCGATTCGGTTCTCTCATTGCGCCCCTCAACATATCGCACAGAGAGGCGAAAATTTTATTCGTTTGTGGTACTGCACCAACCGAAACGATGATGACGACAAAAAAATGTTCGACTGTCATCGGGCGATATCGACGATTAAAACGTGAAATCTTCCCTCTTTAACTGAAATTCATTTAAAAATGCCTCTAAGTAAAATCTCAAAATTTAAGGACTCTTGTCGAAAAGTTAAGAAATTCCCTAGAAATACGGGTCGTCAACCCCCTTGCTCGGCGCAGTGTGCAGTGAAAAGTGATTTTCTTTTAGCATGAAACCTCTAATAAAATGAGTATTGGCTTTGCAGTTGATGGGATTTTAAAATTTTAATTTAATTTTCAAAACTATAGTTTTTCTTAAACAAAAAAAAAAACAAGTATACGCTTTTTACATGGTGTTTCGGGCAAACAAAATCCTCAGAAAAAGGTGAAATGATCAGTGATAGTTTTTCAAAAATTTAATAGTGCTGCTAGAAAATTATTGAGTTTGAAATTCTCCACCAAATTAATCGAAAAATGCAATTTGACAAATTAACGAGGACGAAATATTTCCTGTAAAAAAAATCTCTCGCCGTTGAATTTTCCGGGTGCTGCGCAGAACCTAAAATCATTATTGTTGGCACAGTTGGTAGAAGTTTCTTCTTCGCTTTTTTTTTGTCAGTTTCTTTGTCGTCCTACTTTGCTGGAGTATGTGAAATATAAGTTTAGTGCTTTACAGGTAAAGTGTCATGTGCTGAAAAATCTAAGTGAAAATACGAAGATAATTATTGCTCTCAAATGTATGGTGAAAATATGTACTTTCCAGTTTGTAATGAGAAATGAATTCGCTTAATCGGTTAGTAGGTCCCCTGCCCCACCCCAAATTGTCTAGGGTTGCCAGGGGTTGAGTGAACATTTTTCTAGGTATAGTTCTTATAATAGTAAAAAATATATTTTTTTCCTCGTGCAAGTGCCTACCTATTTGTGTGTCAACTTTTGCCAAAGGTTTATTTGCTATTCCTACAGTCTTTGACCTATTTTTATTCAGCGCAAAGTTGTCTTGCAAGGTTTGGTTTACTTCTGTCCCTTGGGTGTAAGCACAGTTTTGCAGTTATATTTATAGGTACTCACTTTAGTGTCGTGGTATTTGCTTTGTAAGGATTTACATCGATTTATTGAAAGTAAAGGAAAAGTAAATTTTTGACACACAAGTCTCTTGATGTTACGTTTACTTGGAAAACGGAATATTGTCGGTTCTATAATGTGATAAGGTCTCAATTCCAGGGCAAACGTAGACTCTTCAGGGAAGATGACACAGAAGTGTCCTATAAATCCTGTCCATACACGCAGTTGTTTTATGGTAGGTGATTATATCTACTGTCTCATGGATTTTTCAATACGAATAGAATGGCAATTAACCCATTAACTTCCGCTGTACTTGCTTGGCCAAAAACAATTGATGAACTTTATCGCTTTAGCATAAAATTTAAAGTTGACTCTGTTCTCTGAAGTCCCAAGAATATTTCTAACCAAAGTTCGCCCGAAGCCAACCACAAATGAAGAACAATTTTCGTTGTAGCTTAATTGGTGGAGTTTTGTTTTTATCCGAGCCTAGAATCTGATCCCTTTATACCTATATTTGTTTCAATCTTTTTCAATAAAAAAGTTAGAGAATACTTCGAAGAATAATTAGACAATTTTTAAAAAAATTAAAAAAATTTAAAAACAAGTGAATAAGTGCAAGAGTTCGTTTGTAACAAACTTCCAATTACCCGACCCTCTTTACTCGTTATCACCAAATTTAAAAGTTTTTTAGCCTTATTCCATATATTGTATGCCAATTATTTGTATTCGCCACGCCCCAAAAAGGGCGTGGGCTGAAAATTAAAATCAATTTATTCTCATTTGGTTGGAGTCACGAGAAAATGCATTAGAAGCGAACATATCTTCTTAAAAAAAACGGTTTTTTTCCTAAAAACACCCCTTTAAAGTGGACGAAGCTCAATGCTTTGTATAAAATAAACTAAGCAAATGGTAATAGCTTTAATTTAGAATGAATCACCCGAGAAATCAGGTTTTAAGTGCTAAAAGTGGGCATGATCAACGGTGTGGGCCAGGCAGTCCAATTTTTGTCTTTTTAATTCTCCAAAAGTAATTCTCCATTCGACACTCAAATGCTGATGATCCAGTACGGACCAAGAAACTCTGCACCAAAACATCAAAGCGAGGTACGCAAGTGATATGCCTTTACGGAGAAAAGCAATAATGTACAATAAAAACTGCATACATACGGACGGACGGGCGGCGGACGTATTACAAACTACATGTATTAAAATAAATATACCGTGGGTCGGGTATAAAAAATGTATTGCTTACTTACTTACTTAAGGTGGCGCTACAGTCCGCGGGGGACCTGGGCCTCAGCCAACATGCTTCGCCAGTCAGCTCTGTTTTCAGCTAGCCGTCTCCAGTTTTACACGCGAAGTTATGGCTGAGGTCCCCTTCCACTTGTGTGCGCCACCTGAGTCTCGGTGCTCCTCTTTGACGCCGTCCCTGCGGGTTGGATTCGAAGATTTTCCTCCTCCACTTTCCGTCTATGTAGACGGGACCCTTAAATCGTCCGAAGAATTTTCCACTCGAAGCAGCCTAAATTGTTTTCATCCACCTTTTACAGAGTCCATGCTGCGATCTGCACCGTAAAGCAGGACTGGGATGATAAATGGTCACTTTAGTTGCTCGAGAGAGGGCTTTGCTACTCCATTGCCTTCTTAGCCCAAATAAACAGCGATTGGCAAGAGTTATCCAATGGCGAGTTATCCATTATTCGTTTGATTGCAGCGCTGGTGCCATTGTCTGAATAGATAGCGGAACTCAGATATACCAAGTCCCTAACTTCCTCAAAGTTATAGCTGTCTATGGTGATGCTCTGTCCAAGACGTGGGTGTTGGGTGTCTCTTCTTGATGACAGCATATACTTGGCTTTGTCCCTCGTTGACTGTTAACCCATATTCGCCGCTTCTGTCGCAATACTCACGAAGACTTATTATGTCAATGTCGACTGCGTATGCGAGTAATTGAACGGACTTTTCATAGATGCTGCCTCTGGTGTTGGCTCAGGAGTTTTGCACAATTATTTCATTACTGTGTTCCCTTAATGGTCCTTACAGGCTTCAGTCCGGACTTTATACCGGCAGTCTTATGTTCGATGTAAATAAACAACTAGTTAAGGCGAGTATACACTTTTTTTTTATTCTTACTTATTAGATGTTGTCTGTTCGGTCGTCAAAGTCAGAGAGACTCAAAACTATTCGACTTAAGACTAGCTTAGTTAATACATAAGATTAAGCGATAAAGAGATTAGATTGGCAGCAAAGCCGATCAGCCTGAATCCGGTATCGGAGGTCGTGTCGTGCAGGCTGTGTTTTTCTAATGTACGACGAAAGATGCCCTCCCTTTCTAGCTTGGCATTAAAATCGCCTATGGACATGCGCGCATACAAGGCTAATGTTGGCGTTCGCTCACAGGGTTGAAGCTCAAGACCTTAAGTTGAGTTCCTACATTGTTTCCACATAATTTAAGTTCTCCACTCTGATGGCTTCTTGAATCTAGGTGTTTTAAAACACGCAGAACTTTACTGACCACCGGGCGCCACATCATGCCGCTTCACTCCGCGAACAATTCTTGCAGAGGCAATGACTGCCTATGAAAACAGCTGCTATTTCTCCTCTACATTTAAAAAATCAGCTCGATTTTGTTCAAACTTCCCCGAAACGTGCCATGCAAATCGTTCATTGTAATCAGAGTAATCATTCTGAAACCTTTTACACCGTATGCGGGTCACCAGTCTTGGTTTTCGCCTGGGTGGCAAAGGAAAGCTGTCGCTAAAATGCAGTTTGCACAACAGTAGCTGGTGATCAGTTAACAGCTCAGTACCTTACTTAAGGTGGCGCTACAGTCCGGGGTGGACCTGGGCCTCAGCCAACAAGCTTCGCCAGCCAGCTCTGTCTCTAGCTAGCCGTCTCCAGTTTCGCACGCGAAGTTGGCTGAGGTCCCCTTCCACTTGCGTGCGCCACCTGAGTCTCGGTGCTCCTCTACCGCGTCGTCCCTGCGGTGTGGATTCGAAGATTTTCCGGGCCGGGGTGTTTGTGTCCATCCGCTCTAGATGAACAGCTCAGTACCTCTCAAAACAATTTTTGGGTGCATTACTAGAGCTTCGGCCTACTTTGCTGGGCGCGAGTAGAAGAAATTTTTTCTAGTTCAAAATTCGGAAAACTTACTTAAATAGAGCTTAATCCTGTCCCCACCTCATGTATAAGGTGTCGTCCACACCAAAACTTCGATTAGCAAAGATGGTTTTGTACGCTATTAAAAAACATTGACTAAAAAAAGTATGCCCTGGCCTTCAAGGTTGCTGTCTATTTAACTGTCGACCAATCAGTAGTGAACAATGAACTAGGGGATAGCTCGCAATAATTATGCTTGCTATGTGCGTTGTAGCTGTTCTTGCGACACATAAGAAAAACTTGCAATTTTTGCCGGTTTCGAATGTTGCGCCCAGGAGCTTTTGGGATTGAAAAAGACTAGAAAATGACTGAAAAACATCTAGTGAAGACAAAAACTATTGTCAATACAGTTTTCAGTAAGTTTCCAGTAACATTCCAATCGTTAAAATCGGCAAGGCAATAATTTGACGAATAAAGACGCCAAGTCGGAGTATTTAGTAAAATTATATTTTTTATAAGGGCATACTTTGGAGCTAACTTATGTCTTAAGTTTTCAGAGTAATAAACCGTAGGAGGCTCAACCAGGTCTGTGCAAACTTTTTGGTTTTTGCACCAAAGTGTGTACAAAAAATATTTTCTTTTCGTCCCCTTAAGCTGAGCACCACCCAGAAGAACACATCACTTGCCGCTTCCCCCAGAAAAGCTTAATTTTCTAAGCTATCAGTAACCTCTCATCTGCATTTGTACACCATCGACTTGCCTTTGTAGACCACAAACCCCAGTAACTGGCGTACTATTGTTGGACCGGATTTAATACGTCTTTAAATCCCGAGTGGAGTTTGAGCGGGAAATTCTTTATTGACGAGCGCTCGCATGCTGACAACCCTCTGGTATTTATAATTATAAATCATACTAGAACCAAACCATGAGGTTCTGTGTCAAGATTGACTGACTTAAAATTTAAGTTTTGCTCAAATAAAATCTTTTTTTAAAAGGAATATAAAAGGTGCAAAAAAGCAAAAACTTTTTGCCAGAAACTTAAGGTTTGCCAATTCAAAAACAAGGAAACATTTTGGTTTACGTGGTGCTGTACAAGAAGTGTGCACAAAATTACAGAAAAGTCGTCGTAGTATTTTACTCCGCTAACGTAAGCTGGTGAGGGTGTATAAACGAGCATACATGCATGAGATGTAGTAGGTTGTAGGTGTGCTGTATACAGTAAATCTATATTTCTTCTGGTTCTCAACATGAGTGTATCTTTTTCTCTTTTGCTGCGCGACATCCAAACTCTGTCACATTAGTTCGTTTGCTTCTTGGCAGAAATATATAGGTTTTCGTACTTCCTATGCACCACCTTCCTATGGCGAAAGAATAATAATTTTTCTCTACTTTTTATCATTTCTTTTGAGGCTTATTAATAATTGGGTCAAGTATTTGGGTTGTCGTAGTCATGCTTTGGTCGCCTGCCGCTTTATGATGTTTATCGTGTGGTTGGTCGGCTAAGCGATGATTACTTTTTGTTTGTCTATTCGGTACAGCTGCGGAGACAGAAGCTATGCATTTTTGGATGTAACACTTTGTTCCGAAATATCATACTGATACAGTATGATATTTCGGATTTCGCATTTCGAAATTTTCTTGATTTGGCAATGTTTAGTTCTCTAAGAATACTTTTTGAGAAATCGAAAAAAATCGTGAGTGTAGATTGCTGTCATCTAACTTGCAGTCTGCCCAGTCAGAATATTCGACTTTAGTGACTGTAGTTTTGACCAACGACTTATAGTCAAATTTAATTTAGGTCATCTTCACAAAGAACATTCTGATAACACTTATCAAGCTTACCATGATTACAATGCCTACAATAAGTCAAACAACAATAACGAAGCATAACACATCTTATAAATCCGTAGAATATATTATAAGATGTATTATAATTCTTTTTAGAATATGGGAATTTATAATAATAACAATAAAAATAAGCGTTATTTTAATACGCTAATAATAATTTAATATTTCACAAGTTTTAGTCTAACATTACACGACCGACGAAACAGTTTTTGGGTAAATTGAGTCTTATGGCCTTAAGTCTTATAGCCTTACACATTTTGGTTTCGGTCATCTGGTTTTTCGCATCTGCATGAGTCACATTCCTTATAATAAGGCTTATGTTAAGGATTTTTGTGGTTATTCAATAAGACTTGTATAAGACTTGTATAAGACTTGTAAGATGTATTTACATCTTATATAAACCTTAATCTGATATACCTTATTATTTTCGCGGAAACGTGTTAACTACTGCCTTTTTTGCCAAACTTCAAAGAATGGCTTGTATTAGCTGCACTGGGGCCTGCCCTTGCACGCCGGGCTCTGCTCCAAATGCCCTGATAAACTCTGAGCCAGGAAAAGAGTGCCATCTCATTTTCCCAGACGGCTCCAAACCGGACCGGGGTCTGGTGCTGGAGTCTTTGTGGAAAGCGAGAACTGTAGACTCCACTACCCCTTCAGTAAATATGCGTCTGTCTTCCAAGCGGAGATTTTCGCTATACTAATGGCTATGTGCTACATTTGCGGCCACCAAGCTTTTGCTAGACACTTGAATGTGTTAGGTCTGAGCGAGACCACTATACCTGTCCTGCCTGTAGTGTGCTCCTCCTTAGTAGCCTCCTTAGTAGTTGTCCTGCCTTTGCTTACATCAGGGTGTGGATCTTTGGGGCTGACGAGGTGAGTGCCGAACACCTAACCTCTTTATCACTGAAGCTCTTCCCATCTTTCTTCGAAAGTCGGGTAAACTAAATATTTACATTAATGTAAGGGTTCTGCATGGTAGTACAATGGACCTATCAATATTCTACCGTGGAATGAACCAATGAAGTTTTTTTTCATGTGCTTTGCAGTCCTTGTTTTTGAAATCTAATCCGAAAAAAAGAAAACTATTTTTTCCATTTTTTTTGCGGATGTTTAGTCAGTAACTTGTCGACTTTCTCAGCGGATTTTTTCATTAATTTAACTAAAAAGGCAGCAACATAAAAATTCAAAGATTTGTAGCAGTCAAAGGAATATAATCCTCTTATCATTTGTGGTTTAATTTGCTGCAGTAGATTCCATACTGTGAATGCTGAGCTTCTGAAAGACTTTGACCATAGGTCCACAGATATGATGTCCCATATTTTATGGCGTATTCTTTTGAACACCGAACTGCCACACCGAGCTGTCAAATAATACACGGTGTTCGCAACAGTTCCACCGTGGTGTGCACCCGGTTTCATTGTGTACAGAAGTCGATTTCATACAATTTCAGTCGCATTGTAAAAAGTCACAAATGAAAATTGAGTCGAAATGACACTTTCACGTACACAATCAAAGTTACACCCAGCCTCCACCGCCAAATACGTCGGTGGCGAAATTTCGAGTTCGGTGTCGACACCGAACGAATTCGGAGTTCAAAAGAACATTTACATGAGTTCGATTCCATTCGGGTGTACGAGAAAAGGATAATTTTTTACTGTATTTCACACCAGTTGTACGATTCGGTGTTGAAAAGAACACGCCATTAGAGAAAAAGACTTTTTCTCTGAAGTAAGAAATTAAACGATAAAACTACTTTTTAAAGAGAATGAATTACGCCGCAACTAACATGTAAGCCAACTGCTCAATTCTACCCAAGTGTTTACCCCTTGGACGATATTTGCCGATAGCGCATAAATAAAGATGAGCCTTGGCAATCTCAGTTAATTAATCCATAGACATTACTTTTAAAGTACAGTCAGTAACGCACCTTTAATGTTTCTTAGAACAGAGGCCTGGGGGAGCTATTTCTGTCTCCAGTTTTATTTGGCCGTTCAAAATGCTCTTTTGATGCTGCATAAAGTACAATTGAGGTCGCCCTTGATTAAAATATTTTAAGCTTTGATGACTGCAATATGAGCTTGTTAACTCACACACCTCTATATCATACTGAAATATAGCGCTCTTGGACTCTTACCCTTAAGCAAATTAACGTAGACAAGCTCCATCACTGCCTAAGTTAAGACAACGCAGTAGAGGGCATTACAAGAGCAACTGCTTATGCTTCGGAGAGCCAAGGAAGTGCTATAGTGGAGCAGTAACTTGTCAAAACTAAGATTTGAAACACGGAAGCTGTTTAACATGGCTGAGCGAAACCGAGACTGGCAAAGCTACAGAGAGGCACTTACGGACTTTCTAGAATTAAGAAATAAGGAATAGCTAATATAAGGAAAAGCTTAAAGAAATAGCTCCAGAAAATTTTGTGAGACTAAATAGCTAGCACTCCCTGTGCAGCAAGACTACACAAGGCTCTTGCGAAATCGGGTGGAGTGCCTACGTCTCTAAAGAAAGGGGATGGAAGCTACACCGAGAATGAGGAACAGTGAGCACTGCTGCACTGCTTAGAAACTCATTTCTAAGGAAGCTCTCCCAACTCATATGCCTGGAGCAGGGCCCACACATTCGCTATTGGCAGGTAGCGAAAGCCATTTGCCTCTATTGAGCATTGGCCGATTAAAATGAGCTCCTTCCAACCTTTTAAGCCACCAGGTGTAGACAACATTTCACAAGCCCTACTAAAAAATGGGCAAGAAATACTACCTCGGCACTTGGTAAGAATAGCAAAAAGAAGTCTTGCCCTGGGATGTATACTAGGAACCAGTCAAGACGGGCAAAGGTTGTATTCATTCCAAAGGAGGGGAAAAAGACCCAACGCAGCCATGGAAGTACTATTGGAATCAACCCCATTACACATCGTGACTGAGGAAACGGCTAGGAAAGCCATCTTGAGGATAGCTGAAGAGGGGATAGCAAAGTGGAGGTGCATTGGGTCAAGGCTATTAGACGCACTTCTTGGAAAACTCACCCTTCTGCTTATCTCTAAGGATGACAGTTTGAGGAAATTGAGCTTCGAGAAGAACTTTCGTCTTAGCGCTAAAAAGTGCTGGAGTAATGAATCCACCACATGTATTGACAGATCAACAGCACCATAAAATGGTATACAGATGGGTCAAAAACTGATGATGGTGCAGAGTATTTGGGCCAAGAACAAAATACTCTAAATCCATGGCCAAATATACCAGCATGTTCCAAGCGGAAATATACGTTATAGACAGACGTGGTCAATTCAGTTTTGACAGAAGTTTCAGGAATTGCAACATAGCAATAATGCCAGACATGCAGGCAGCTACTTAGGCGCTGAACTTCCATATAGTCAGATCCAAACTTGCATGGGACTGCCCACACAAGTTCTACGATCTGAGCAAGGCCAATAAAGTGTTCCTCTATCGGGTACCTGACCATGTTGAAATAGAGGGGAATGAAGCAGCGGACTCCTTAGTATGACGAGGAGCAGCAGAACCCTCAATAGGACCCGACCATTTCTGCGAGATAGGAGAACGCGCTCTTAGGGAAGACTTCAAGGAGAACAGAGAAGGTAAACCGAGCTAAAATGTGGCAAAAATTTCAAGGACTGAGGCAAGCTAAGAAACTTTTACGGAACTACAACCAGAGGATATTCAGGGCATGCATCGGCCTTAGTAAAAATAACCTACGTATCCTTACAGGTTTCCTAAAGGGGCATTGTAAAGTCAGGGAACACTCAAGGAAAATTGGTATAACGGAGGAACCCTTCTGCAGATTTTGCGATGAGCATTGTGGGCAAATACCAGATACCAAACAGAGAGATACCCACCTTGGACCCACATCTAATTTTCAGATTCCTACGCGAAACTGGATTAGAGGAGGTGCTCTAGGATGAGTAACTAGTGAATCATAGTGCAAGAGGAGCTCACTTGAAGGAATAAACCTCTCCAAGGCTTAGAAGGATGCTTAATAGATCGATAGGTCGTAGTGCCATAAATACCTGCCTCGATTTTTAAGCCGAATGGTTTTTGAAACAGTACGGACCATTGGTTCCCCGTGCCGGCCTTTCAAGTATACATATTTAATAAAACCACGGCATTATAAAGCAAGCATAAGTCTTCTTCGACCACCGAAATCAGCTGCTTGCATTTACAACATGGAAAATGACCTTCTTGATATTAAATGAAGCCTTCCTCAGCTCAACGATGGCAAATACTTGTTTTGGTGTACTTGGTGTTCCTCTACTGCGCCGTCCCTACCTGGTTGAATCAAAGATTTTACGGCCCGGGGCGTTGGTGTCCTTCCGCTCTAGATGACCCAGCCATCGGTGACGCTGTACATTCCGTACAGTTTGATGTTATATCTTCTCCTCCACTCTCCGTCTATGCAGACGGGACCGTAAATCGTCCGAAGAATTTTGCTCTCGAAGCAGTCACAAGTATTTTCATCCGCCTTTGACATGGTCCATGCTTCTGTACCGTAAAGCAGGCTCGGGATGATAAAGGTCTTATAAATGTACATTCATTTTGCTCGAGAGAAGGCTTTGCTACTCATTTGCCTTCTTAGCCCAAATAAACAGCGATTGGTAAGAGTTATCCTTCGTTTGATTGCAGCGCTCATTTACTGAATTGATAGCGGATTAGCAGACAAAGTCCCTAACTACATCGAAGTTATAGCTGTCTATGGTGATGTTCAAGACGTCGGTGTTCGGTCTTCTTGATGACAGCATATACTTGGTTTTGCCCCTTGTTGACTGCTAAACCCATGTTCGCGGCTTCGATCGCAATACTCACGAAGACTTCACTGACATCAGGCTTTGTTTTTCAAATTATCTCAATGTCGTCTGCGTACAGAGAGAGAATGTGCTTCTGGTGTTGACGTGAGAGTTCTGCACAATTTTCTGAAGTAAGATGTTAAGGAAGTCACATGACAGCGCGTCGCCTTGTCAAATCCTTTTTTGACTTCAAAGGGGTCGGTGAGGTCTTTACCGACCTTGACGGAACAGCGTGAGTTTTCCATCGTCATCCTGCACAGATTGACGAGTTTGGCAGGGATGCCATAACTAGACGTTGCGCTATATAGCTCGTCTCTATAGATGCTGTCATACTCGGCCTGAAATTGATAAAAATATGAAGAGTATCGATTTGGAATTCCAGGGTCTTCTCCATAGATCTGTCGCAGTGTGAATACTTGATCGATGATTGAGTTTCCTGACCTAAAGCCACAATCATATTCATATGTGCCTATCAGTTTGTTGACAAACGGCTTCAGGCTTTCACAAAGTACAGCAGAAAGGCATCTTGTCAACTATTTTAAGAAGACCGATGCCTCTGTATTTGGCACAGTTCAGAGGGTCTCCTTTCTTCAGGATCGGGCAAACAATGCGGAGGTTCCATTCGTCGGGCATGCTTTCCTCCAAACATATCTTGCAGATGAGTTGGTGCATGCTCCTAACCAACTCATCGCCAGCAGATTTAAAAAGTTCGACAGCTAGGCCGTCAGCTCCAGCTGCTTTGCTGCATTTAAGCTTAGAAACAGCTACTTGCACTTCAACCAGGTCGTCGGTAACGTGTTTGCCCGGGTCGAATGGTTCTTTCTGCCAGACAGCGGTGTTTGGTTCGTCTTGGCCGTTATACAGTCTGCAGAAAGGGTTTTTCCAAATCTTCAGCACCGAATGCGATTCCACTACGATATTACCTTAATGGTCCTTGCATGCTTCAATTCGAACTTTATACCCTTGGCAGGAGCTTTTGATCCGCTGGCGTTAGTTTTTTGTTTACTGCGATTGTTGAACTGTAATTCGAAGGTAGGTAGGGGAGTACCTATATTAGAGTAGACTTCATCGTCTGGGAGTCTAGTAGAGGCTTTTATCAAGTTTGTCAGCCTTACAGTGTCAAATAATATCTATGGCCTGGCACCCAGCACAGGCGGATGTAAAGCTGTTTGAAGATCTCATCAAGAGATGTGCGACAGTTGATTACTAACTTAGAGTTTATAGAGAACAATGTCAGGGCTTTTATTGCGGCTTGCCTACCCATGAAGATGCAGATATTGCAGATATTGATTAGGTAGTCGAAGAGATTTATTTAAATTAAGACACTAAAAGTATACACCACTTCCTACACCATCTTCCGTCTTGGATCCGTTAGTGTAAAAGTGCCACCGTACCACAGGTCTCTTTTCGGAATCAGGGCTTCGAAGGTTTCTTTCGGAAGTATGAAGGTGAAGTATAATCCAGGTTTGTGAAGGTGAGATGCTGATCGTTTAGAATATTGGTATGTCTATAGGTGTAATCACACCATTTGGGCACATGCCTTAAGTCGAATTGCGCAGTAGGAGTGGTTTGTAGGGCACCACTGATGCAGATGCATGCTTGCCTTTGTACCTTTCTAAAAACGTTGAAATGTGTACCGACGTCTAAAATCTAATCACCAGTTGTGAAACACCAATGTGTCATGTAACGCTTCAGACCCCTTTTATGCCCAATGGCTTTTTTGCTCATATAAAGAGCCGTGATCTTCCAGCTTAGTCTACTGTCTAAAATAAGGCCAAGGTACCTGGCCTCATTGCAGAACGGTAGGCTAGTGCCATTTATGGTGGGAGGGACAATGTGGGGAATTTGTATTTCTTCAGTAAGTTCGAAAATTAATCGACGCAACGAAATATTACAAAATCACCAACCAATCAAGAACATTATTGCAACAGCAACTTCAACCGTGCCATCATCAAAAACAAGACAAGTTTTGTAAATATTATGTAAAATTACACTTTCAAATGAAATCTGCAGGGATCAAGAGTAAAATAATTTAAAAGAAAAATTGAAAATATTAAATAATCCATACTTAGAGATATTTTTTGTTTTTTGTATATTCACAGTCAACTACATGATCTTCCGCATGGATTCCGATAAAATGAGAACGTATAAAATATGCTTACAAACGAATTAACACTCAAGTTAAATGAACTCTATTGTGCAATCAAGATATCGAATTAGTTAAACAAAAGAAACTACACAATTACACTTTCTTTCAAACGTTGCTTCTGTGTCTACGTTCCTTCAGATTTTTCGCACGCATAGCTTACAATACTCCCTGGGTTAATAATACCAATCGCAAGCCAATAACTAAAACAAAACAAAAAATATTAATATATTTATTTTATTTATATTTTTCTTTAGTTTTGGTCTTTGCATTTTCGTTAAATAACTTATAATTTTGTATAAAAGCAGCAGAAGAAAAAACCAAAACTCTACAGAAAATCCAAAAATGCTAAATTAAGTGCAAGGAATTAAATTCTTTATTTTTATTTATGTGTATATTGTGTAGTGTTTGAAATAAAGAAATAAAAAAAAAGACTTTTGTAAAGTAATTAAAAGAGCCACATCGCTGAGAAGCAAGTAGAAAAAAAGGGTCCAGGAGGCCATCTATAGCAGCTACTGTTCTACAGCTCACCAGACAGGACATCCGTCATCACAGTCATCATCGTCGTCGTTACCAACGTCATCGTGTTGCAGTGTCACACTCACTGCAAAGGATTATCATAGGAATTTTTGTTTTGTTAAGTTAGAAATACGGCAGCATACACGATTTCATCCACCAGTGGCAGTAGTAGTAAAAAGAACGCCGAAGACGACGACGATATGAGTGGGCGTCCAAGGACAACCTCATTCGCTGAGGGCAATAAAAACCCACCCAACCTGGTTTTGGGTGGTATGAAAATAAGCAGTAAGTACATACTTAGTCCTTGTTATTCTTTTGATGCCATTTTTCTTATAATATACACTTTTGTTAGTCATTTTTTTAAGTATGATACGAGAAAATTGCAAACAGAACGAGCTTGGTCTTTTGTGAGTTGATTACGGATAAGATGTGGTTTGTTTGGTTATGAGTGCGGATTGTGTGTGGGCAGAAATGAATTTCCGAATTTATGTTGTTTTATTAAAGGCCGCTGTTTAGAAATTATATAGGCAAGGGACAAAGCAATACACTGTTTGTTGATTTGTGGCAAGTCATAACCGAATAAGATGGCCTTTGGATAGTAGGAGAGGTTTTACCGAATTCATAAAAGATGATTTTCAAGCAATCTTTCGAACGTTATATGAAAATAGAGTGTTATACCGAAAATATGTACACTGCAGGTTATAAGGATGCTGCCACACATCTAGTAGTATGTTGCATATCCACATACATTTCATACTTGTATAAGAACCTGCAAACAGAAAGTACCTAATCAATACTAAGGGATAGAGAGGAAGGACCATTTAAACTATCTTGTTTAAATAAGGAGCTACCTTAAAAGGGTATGTAAAAAAGTGCGTCGCTAGGATAAGGCCGCATGAAAAATCTTATAAGAATAAAAGAAATGCTCATATTTTCGGTTTTTAAGGATCAAACTAAAGAGCTGAAACGTGTGTAAAGTTAGCACTACCACTTCAAAAAATTTATATTCCGGTAATGCAATCTTTTGTCGTTTTTTTGTACTTCAAGAGTTTTACAAACAAAAAATTTGTCGCTCAAGCCGTTCAAAAGATAAGGAGTGGTAGTGCTAACATGACAGTCAAGTTAGCACTACCCACCCCTTGAAGTTAACATTTCGGAAAATCTAACCATTGCATTAATTGTCGTTTTTTTGTACTTCAAGAGTTTCAGAAACCGAAAATTTGTCGCGCGACTTTTTGCGAAGTTATGACCAAAAAAGAATATTTTGAGTGTAAAGTTAGCACTACCCACCCCCTAAAGTTAACATTTTGGAAAACCTAACCATTGCATTAGTTGTCGTTTTTTTTGTACTTCAAGAGTTTCAGAAGCCAAAAATTTGTCGCGCGACTTTTTGCGAAGTTATGACCAAAAAACAATATTTTGAGTGTAAAGTTAGCACTACCACTTTAAAATTTCCTATAATTGACAGTGCCATTTTTTGTCGTTTTTTTGTACTTCAAGAGTTTCAGAGACCAAAAATTTGTCGTTCAACTACTTTAGAAGATATGGGCAAAAAGTACTATTCGAAGTATCAAATTAGCACTACCAATTCATAAATTTTACGTTTTGACAGTACCATTTTTTGTCGTTTTTTTGTACTTCAAGACTTTCAGTAACCAAAAATTTGTCGCGCGACTTTTTGCGAATATATGACGCAAAAACAATATTTGAAGTGAAAAGTTAGCACTACCCACCCCCTAAAGTTAACATTTTAGAAATTATAACCATTGCATCATTGTCGTTTTTTTGTACTTCAAGAGTTTCAGAAACCAAAAATTTGTCGCGCGACTTTTTGCGAAGTTATGACCAAAAAAGAATATTTTGAGTGTAAAGCTAGCACTACCCACCCCCTAAAGTTAACATTTCGGAAAACCTAACCATTGCATTAGTTGTCGTTTTTTTTGTACTTCAAGAGTTTCAGAAGCCAAAAATTTGTCGCGCGACTTTTTGCGAAGTTATGACCAAAAAACAATATTTTGAGTGTAAAGTTAGCACTACCACTTCAAAATTTTCAATAATTGACAATGCCGTTTTTTGTCGTTTTTTTGTACTTCAAGAGTTTCAGAGACCAAAAATTTGTCGTTCAACTAATTTAGAAGATATGGGCAAAAAAGTACTATTCGAAGTATCAAATTAGCACTACCACTTCATAAATTTTACTTTTTGACAGTACCATTTTTTGTCGTTTTTTTGTACTTCAAGACTTTCAGTAACCAAAAATTTGTCGCGCGACTTTATGCGAAGATATGACGCAAAAACAATATTTAAAGTGAAAAGTTAGCACTACCCACCCCCTAAAGTTAACATTTTAGAAATTATAACCATTGTATCATTGTCGTTTTTTTGTACTTCAAGAGTTTCAGAAGCCAAAAATTTGTCGCGCGACTTTTTGCCAAGTTATGACCAAAAAACAATATTTTGAGTGTAAAGTTAGCACTACCACTTCAAAATTTTCAATATTTGACAATGCCATTTTTTGTCGTTTTTTTGTACTTCAAGAGTTTCAGAGACCAAAAATTTGTCGTTCAACTACTTTAGAAGATCAACCACTTCATAGTGCCTATACCTAACCGCAAGTCAGCAACTTAAACCACGGGACACACACGCAAATAGTACCTATAAGATTTTTGATAAATGTACGAATGTTTGCAGTGCAGTCATAAAAAATATGGTCACTTTAAATAATGCACAGTCATATAGTCATACTCAACCAAATATTTACTAGGGGTCATAAAAGAACCCCAGGCGTCTACTGTTCTTTGTATGGATTTCAGTTGTGGGTTTTTTTCAATGAGCAAGCGTGAAAGGATTACGTTGTAACCTGTTAATACGAATCGAGTTCCTTCGATATACCTACTGGGGAATTTATATCTATAAACCTACTGACTGAACACGAACAACAGTGGTTAAACACAAGTAGCCATTGAATAATATCTGTTCGCGGCCTGACGACTTATGGACTTTTTTTTCTACAGAGGATCTTGTGAATGAATAAGAAAGGCTTTACAGTACATACCCATAAAAAGTGAAAACATCACATTGACATAGCATATTTATGAATGGACCATAATGTATCAATTACCTTTAAGTAATGTAAAAAATAAGATATTTAATATGTGGGCTTTACCTACTTAGAATAAAAAGCATTGCGTCTTCTTATAGTAAAAAAAAGCACCACCATCAAACGACTGATCATACTGTATTTCTTGTATCATAGTTTTCGGTAACAAAATATAATGCAAGACAGGTCACTTAAATTGCTGGATCAAAAAGTAATTTTTCTGGTAGAGGAGTAACCAGGAAGGTCAAAAAATATTCAAATGCCTCAGCTTCCAGTGGCTGTCTAGGAAGTTTTTTGCATGGCGCTGGTTCCTGGACATGTTTTTGAAAAAAACATTGAAATATAAATGAAATTCATAACCGCGGTCGATCTAATGTTGGTTCGGAGCATTTAATAAAAGCAATTTTAGCGAATAAAGAAAAAATTGTATTAGGAAACAGAATTGCCCCACCTTCTCATAGTGCTTGGAGTGAAATTGCGTCGGAATTAGGCGGTTTCATTAAAAAAAGCTCGTTATACTCTATGACAGTGTCGAACCGTTATGGCCTACGCGATATTATTTTAAACCGCAGTGAAACTTCGCTAAATGTAAGCGATGGCTGCAGTGCTAGCCAAAAAGTAGCCAACCCTTAGACTCAAGTGGTTCTAAAACGTTTTGCTTATCGGTTACTTTCGGAAAGGAAGAGTTTAAAGAAATTTTAACGGAAACAGAATGTGTGGTGAAGGATGGCAAAAGGAAACGTGTGCGTCAATACTACACAATACTACAGCAGAAGAAATGGACCGACATAGCGGAAAAATATATGAGCAAGCTGGACTTAAGCACGGCTATCACTTCAAGAAACGTTATATTTCTCGAGATGAAGCAAGTTTCTGAAACTTTTGAAGTACAAAAAAACGACAATTATTGCAATGGTTATGTTTTCTGAAATGTTAACTTTAGGGGGTGGGTAGTGCTAACCTTACACTTCAAATATTGTTTTTGCATCATATCTTCGCAAAAAGTGGCGCAACAAATTTTTGGTTTCTGAAAGTCTTGAAGTACAAAAAAACGACTGTCAAAAAGTAAAATTTATGAAGTGTTAGTGCTAAATTGATGCTTCGAAAAGTACTTTTTCGCCCATATCTTCTAAAGTAGTTGAACGACAAATTTTTGGTCTCCGAAACTCTTGAAGTACAAAAAAACGACAAAAAATGGCATTGTCAATTATTGAAAATTTTGAAGTGGTAGTGCTAACTTTACACTCAAAATATTGTTTTTTGGTCATAACTTCGCAAAAAGTCGCGCGACAAATGTTTGGTTTCTGAAACTCTTGAAGTACAAAAAAACTACAATTAATGCAATGGTTAGGTTTTCCGAAATGTTAACTTTAGGGGGTGGGTAGTGCTAACCTTACACTCAAAATATTCTTTTTTGGTCACAACTTCGCAAAAAGACGCGCGACAAATTTTCGGTTTCTGAAACTCTTGAAGTACAAAAAAAAGACAATTAATGCAATGGTTAGGTTTTCCGAAATGTTAACTTCAAGGGGTGGGTAGTGCTTACTTGACTGTCATGTTAGCACTACCACCCCTTATCTTTTGAACGGCTTGAGCGACAATTTTTTTGTTTGTAAAACTCTTGAAGTACAAAAAAACGACAAAAGATTGTATTACCAGAATATAAATTTTTTGAAGTGGTAGTGCTAGCTTTACACACATAGAGCTGAAGCTTGGGGCACGTCTTGGTTTTTATGTTGCACAGACAAAGTGTTAAAATCGGTTCAATCCGCCGCGCCAACTATTGGCTTCAATGTGAGATAATCTCTAATTTACATTTTATTTCAAAAGACCGTTTGTCTTAGGTAAACAAGGCACAGGAACTCAAATTTTGATGTAACTATTGAAATCACGATTAAAAACCTTTAACACGCCGAAATTTGAACCGCGCACACCTTCGACCATGCCCACCTTTACTGTGTTATACCTTTAAAAACTTGATTTCTCCGAAAACTAACTCTAATTCGGAAAAATATAATATATGACAAATATTAAAGATATAATGCGGCTCTTACACGGTTAATCGATTGATGTCAATCACGTCTATGTATTTTTGAAAATATATCTATATGCGACACAGACATTCGATTGAAGCTGATTGACGAAAACAAAAAAAATAATGATTTTGCGTGATGTACGTCATGCCGATTGATGTGAGTAAGGGGTAGATTGACGAAAAAATTACTTATTTTTGATTTCGAGCGTGAGGCAACACCAGCTAATTTCAAAAATATTTAAAAGTGCGGTTGCTACAGGAACTAAACAAAATACTAAAAATGTTTGTCAATCGATTGAACTGTCTAAGGGGTGAGATCACAATCTACACGTACATGATGCTTGACATCAATCGATTGACCGCGTAAGGTGCGCGTAAGGTTTATACAAAGTTTTGAGATTGTTGCAAAAGCGTTAAAAAACAGCGGAGTTTTCGAATAAAATAAATCGAACAGGCGACACCAAAATTGGAGCAAAAAAGTTGGCCTCATCCTAGTGATCGGTTGTTTATGTTACCAATTCTTATCGAACGTTTGAACCCTCGTTTGAAGAACTTAGCTTTCGTTTGTTGACCAAATAAGGAGAATCCTTACACCTTCTTTATCGCTTTAAATGTCAACTGATCTAAGATTGGCTGTCTGATTCAAGCCTATGTACGCACTGTTAGTTACGTGACTAACTCGACCCCTCACTTTAAGTCGCTCCTTGCCCCCCTTTTTGCATAACTTCCAACCACAATCAGTTCTTTCTAAATCTGTTAAACGATCAGATGTCTTTTTTCCAATTTGATATATGTAAAAGAAAATCTGGTCACCCTTTTTTTGTTTTAATATTTCACCAACTCTACTTGTATCAGTTGGTGTTTGGCATTTTGTTTCACCTATTTAAAACTATCTTTCGCTGATGACTCTTTTTTTAGCCCTGATGACTCTTTTTTTTACTTTTCTCGCTCACGTTATTTTTCCGTTGAACCATTTCTGTTTTAGCTGTTTAAAAGCAAAGGGTTATAACCGACCTCGTAAGCTGTTTAAAAGCAAAGGGTCCATTTGGAAATTCTCTGTAGCCTGGAACCGAGGAAACAAATTTTCCAATCTTAAAAGTTTTGAAAGTATTTTTTACGAAGCGTTTCGGTTTAGGTGTAAGTCTACTTACGAACATGGCTTTTAAAAAGATTGAACAACTATGGGAAACCTTGAAACCTTGTCGAACTTGTGCCATTCGTCCTCTCAGCCTTAGACAGTGAAAGAGAAGTTAACGTTGTTATAGCAGGTTTCTTTAGATCAATTGACAAAATGTGTCACAATCTGATCAAGTCCGTTTTTAATAGTGTTCGGTTCAGTCCCTTCCTATCGGCTCGTTAATTTTGTCTTCTCTGGGGTTCCACACGGCAGCCATCTCGTTGCTCTTATCTTCATTTCAACTATAAACGATGTAAATAGGATTATAATAACACACTTCTCTTTCTCTCTGCAAGGGTCAAAATTAATAAGTCTATTACGGTGCCCATAATAGACTTACAGCGATCTTTGGTTCTCACCGGCTGTCAAAACTCTCTGTTGAACCTCTCACTAGATTGAAGGTTCAACAGGATTGAACGAATTCGAGCTATTATGGCATGGCATACGCTATTATAGTAGACATCGAATCGAATCGCTTGCCTCCCAATGTGGCAAGTATCGCCGTCCTTCAGGTTGTTACACGCTATATCCATCTAAGTGATTTGTGAAAACACATTGAACAGATGGCAGTCAATTCGTCAGATGAAGCTTTGTCAATATGGCCGCTATTCAACTTTTAAAGTTTAAAAACCATGTTGGAAGACTTTTTAGTACAAAAAATGCGCCGTCCTGTTGAAACCACAAATCGTAGGTTTCCATTTGATCCACAATCGGGCCAAATGAAGTTTGTATAATCATCGAATTATTGCGCTCGCTGGTGATGGTCTGACAAACCTCGTTCTCATTTCTCAAAAAGTATGAACCAATGACGTCTCTACCCATTGCACTGTTGTTTAACGATATATGCGCCAATAGCAAAACAGACTGTCGATTTGACAGAAGTAGCTTTGACAATGTGGCCGCTATCAACTGTCAATAATCAAAGGTCCCTTTTGGAAGACTGTTTAGTTAAAATAAACTGTTATAACCGACCTCGTAATAGGTTTTTAATATGTTTTGAAGACAAATTCACCACAAGCATAACAGAAGTTATTACAGTGTCGTCGTGTTGTTAAAATGTCAGAGAGTAAAGAAATATAATAGCTCCGAGCTTTGTTAATTTGATTCGAAAATATGCGGTTGTCCCAAAAATAATATATGCTAGAGCTGTGAAACAAAATGTTAACGGTTTTTTTCACACTAAGTGATGTAAAATCATTTTTGAGAGTAAAAAATCAAAAAAAAAGTACCAGTGAAATGTATGGTTCAAATTAACCTTTTTGAACCATACATTTTGACGTTTTTGACCATTCCGAACGGCTTGTTGAAAAGAAATGGCATGGAAATGGCACTTTTGGGTGGCTGATGTCTGACAAACCCTACGAAATAGCCAATTTTATTTCTACAATTGAATTATAAAATAATTAAAAAATTTTAATTTTTAAAATGTGGCTGTTATTTGTTTGCTAGAAGTCGAAAAAATTTAATACGCCAGGCATACCCGATGACAGGTAATCGCGCTGCAGCATGTCGTTTGACTAGAAGCTCAAGCGTTTGTGTAACAGACAGCAAACAAGCAAACAATTGCGGCTACGATACCTTGTCTCGCACGATTTCATCTGCGACCACTTTTCGGACTTCAGTTCTGTCAAGGGTCGTTCAGCTTGAAACAGTTGCAAATGAAGAAAAAGTTTAAAACACAACTAATTCATTCTTATAGAATTGTTATTTATTGTATTACGCAATTTGAAATTAAATATTTTTAGAGAAATGGTTACAAAAATAAAAATAGTTTCTTAAAAGTAATCTGCTGTCTGCACGGCGTACTTTTTTCAACAAAAAACAGCTAAATTTTGTCCGAAAATTAAAAATTGGGTCTGTTAGGCATAATAAATCAGCTTCATTGAAACAATCTTTAATTCTTTGGGCTATGGCTTCAATGCACTTTCTAATACTGTCCTTGGCAATACTTTAGAACTTCAGTTCGCCCCTTACAACAAGACACATAAATTTGCATGCGTATAAAAATCAGAAAGGGATTTTAAGAGGCACCTTTGGAAGAATCATGCAAAATGTGCTGACAAACTTAAACATTGCGTCTGCATGCAGTAATTGTTACTAATTTCTCTGAATATTGCCAACTTAAACCCGCATACATCTGTTTATACCGAGCGGACAATACAATACTCCGAAGCCTAACCTCATGACATAAGTAAAAATCCACTGCCAGAATAGCCAAAAATAAACGTACTTTTCTGACATGTGGCAAGCAATCGTCCTTGTGTCTATAGATTTTTAAATGCACACGAATTATGAATGTCACTTCTCAATTATTGCCCTTTTGTTTCTTTTTTTAACTGTAGCTGTACCTGTAAGAAGTAGGATAGGAAATTTATGTAGGTACAAACTCATGCAAAATGTGTGCCTTTGTCTGTTTCCTTAGAAAACGAGTCCATTATCTTTCTTTAGTTTCGGAACAAAAGCATTGTGCAAAAGTTTGTCATCGGGCGTTGCTATTTGTTGTTGACTTTTATAATGTGTCGTATTCGTTTTGTCAAGTTGTAGGATAAGTACACCTAACTTTTATAGTATTACATAAGAAAGAGGTTGGCCCTAAGCAGGCTATGCTAAATAATAATTGAGAAATAATTGCAGTAAGCTACTTGGCTTTCTATACAAAACAAAACTTGTGCAGGGGCTTCTGAAGCCAATTTATCATAAGGCTTTTGTCTAAAGCTAAAGGTTGTAATAAGTGCAACATGTGCTTCTTTAATAGTCGTGTCTGTGAATGGTGTAAGTAATAATAACCAAAGAGCCGTGAGTTAATGAAAAGAAGTGACTGCCAAAACTACAAATCTATCTAATTCATAATTTTTGACCGTAAACTGGCCAGTGATATCGTGCGAAGTTCTAAACACATTACAAATCGGACGCTCTGGAAGTAACGTTAGTGTTTTGAGTGTAAGCTTAGGCTATCGTATATAAAATCATTGAAAAGTCAGTCAGTCAAGTACGATATTGTCGTAATTCGTGAATAAATTTGTCGCCAGCTACAAGCGACTGACGTTACAAATTGTTGGTGCACTTCGGTGACCAAATCTCTTGAACAATCTTCGCACCTTATATGGATTCCTTCATATTATAAAGATTTTAGCTTCCTTGTTCAAGTTGATTTAAAAATCCTCCGGGTTGAGCATTTTGAGACATTGGAGGAGCCTTTCTCCCTCTATCTTCATATTCGGCAACCGAATGGCGGCTCTAGGTCTCCTCGGCATGTCATTAGCTTGGATAAGCTTGAGGTTGAATCAAACGCACTCAAGAAGCAACGCACTCACTCAAGGAAATTCTTGGAGAAACTGTCGGCGCACTTGAACAAAATCTGTAAGAGCCTCCCCCTTGGTTTGTCATTAATTGCTCTATTACCATTTGAGAAAGTTTGGCGTCATTTCTTCTTCACACTCCGGCTATGGATTTCCGATAAGTGGAAGGCTCATCCACTAATACGGCCTGATCCCCGACCACCTCCCTGAATGTTCAGTTTTGGACCCACTGCCACCGATGTCTCTGATTTGGTTGTTGGTTTGGCTGCTGTCCGAACAGCAATCTTGGCTTTCTTTGTGGCCGGGCGTTGGGAGGGCTTGTCTACAGACATATTCCGCTTCTTTTTGATCTTTTTTTTTGCGCGTGGGAATCACGAAACTGAGCCCGTACCCAGCAACAGTGTGGCATTTCCCCCCACTAAACTCACCTCCCCTCCTAACCCTGATCCTCGCAACACAGCCCGCCGTCGAGCACTTTATCACTAGGGGAAACTTCCCTTGTATTTTCGACTCATTCACATTGGTTGCAACCTGCGCTGCATTTCGTTCTCGTTCCTGTCGTCGATGCTCTTCCACGATGAAAGACAATGTTATACTTACTGCTTCCTGTCTGAGGATGATCTCTGGAGTTAAGCTCTCATTGAGTCTGTTCGCTATCTGATGCTCTTCGTGGTATCGCGGACAGTGAAAGATTACGTGTTCTGCGTTCTCAACTACTTCTATGCACATTGGACAGTAAGGGTTGTCTTCATGCCGAAATCTGTGAACGTAGGCTCTAAAGCATCCATGACCAGTGAGCACCATAGATTATGGTTGACGTTGCAATCCTTAACACTGATTTTATCCGCCTGGTTCTTCTCGCGGACCTCTCGTGAAGGTACCACACGGTCCAGTGGCTTTTTGATTTGCAATGCTTTGACAATCTCTTCTAGAGCTGGGAAGATTTTCAACTTTTTCACTACCACCCGGTACGCTCTTCTTTTCATTCCCATAGAAGATCTAGACAGAACTTGTGTATATGCTTGTATGCTCTTAAGTGCACCTGCTTACCTTTTGACCCCAAATTTTCATCTATAGCAAAGCCAATTTTAAACGAGCAGACCCTAAACAGCTCTTTAGTATGATGAAAGTAGGTCAGCCGGGCTTTTGATAATGAGTGTACGAAACCTGATAAACATTTTCGAAATAAAAGGATACTGGAATACTTTTGCAGACGGTACGAACTCGGCATTTTATGGAAATCTGGTAGATCACTTCCCGCATTTGTAGGAAAACAGTAATTTTACATTCATCAAGATCTCCTAAAGGTCCTCTGATGGATTTCGTCGTCGTCCTTCTTTTAATTTAAATAAGTGACTATAATGGTTTTTATGAATTCGCGTAGATTTAAGAATTCTAGGTTTTCTGTGCAAAAGTTATCACAAAAACTTAAAATTATTGTTTCATATTATAAATATATTTTTTCAGCCACACCTCCTCTATGGTTGTCTGCAATTTTTTTTTAATAAGAATGTTTTAAATTAAACAAAGTTCCAAAACAAGCTTTTAATTTCTGTCTAAGAGCAACCAATGACGCAAGTCGATCAAATTGATTGTAACCGTCCGCACATCTTTTAGATTTTTTATTAATAAGTCAACTCTGAATGCCCAACAATTTGTTTTTATGCTTTTGGAGGCAAATGAGAGACACATACAAAAAACGTACCTTGGTATCGTGAATAGTTTCGTCTTCTTAACTTTGTTTCATGCAAAACGTATTTATTTTCATTTGAACTATTTTCTCTATAAAATTTATATGAGTTTTCTTTTGAAATTGGCGCGATTGAGATGAGTGTCAAAAAAATAGAATCTCATGTTTTTTTTTTTGAGACGGCGGCGGTGGTTCTAAAGTTGGGAATATAAAATTTTGCAAAAGCCGTGTGTTGGCAGTATTCCAGAATGTGAGAATATGACTGAAATAAATATTTGACGTTACACGTTGCGCCAGTGGAGGCAACGTCTTTTGTACGAGCACACCTTTCTTTAACGGTAACAAAAAAAAAGAAAGAAATTAATTTAGACTTCTTTTTGTCAAATCTATAACATTGGCCTCTTTCGCTATAGTACGTAAGTTTTCTATAAACAAAATTAGGTATATGTGAACACTTTTATGCTGCCATTAAGAGAAAAACAAAAGCATTATTTGAGACCCCGTGATTAAAATGAGTCAGATGAAAGAAGAATGTTGTTGTTTTTTTTTGCAAAATGGTGCTTTGAGTAAAAATTTTGACATCGAAAATATTTGTTTATAAATCTATCTATATAACCTCTTATACTTTACTTAAAATAAGAAAGAAAAAAGGTGGACGCATTAATACAATATTAGTAAGTCAAGGTCATTTAAATATGATTTTTAGAAGAGAAGTACCAACTTTTCTTGTTGACGCTTTTGGAACATCTTTTGTCGATGTAATCACTTTGCTCGTTCATTTTATACGTGTTCGAACTTTCGATTTTATACACTTTGTTCGCAGCGCTTTGAAGTAAGGCGTGTTTTTTCAATTGGACGCTGGGACAGCATTTTGACTTCGGCCATGTAAAGAGATCTTGTTTTCATATCACGACGCAATCTCACGAACAATAATTGTCAAATCCACTGAGATCAAAATTGGTAAAAGAAATCTGCCCTTTCCTTGGGACTCAGTAAGAGATAAGCCTCAAAGAAAATATCCTTTCTGCAACATACCCGGTACCCGATGAGAAACTGAACCCATAGTACGAATTTTGAGTTTTTATCTCATATATGTACATATTAAGTGGGAAAGTTATGACATTTACTGTGATTGGAAGAACGATGGTGCGGGCCCACAGGCGTCGCAGAAAATCATTCCATTTCCCAACGTTCGGTTAAAAAAAGACTTCCTTTTGTCGAGAAATGTGCCTTTTATCAGGAGAAGTTAAAAAGAGGTTTCGTGTTACACTATGTAATTATTTTTCTTCGGTATTATACTTTGTAACCACCTTGCATACATTTTTGGGCTTAAAAAACTAGGGAATGGTTGAATGGGGGTTGTTTTCTCAGATAGGTTAAATCAGACTCCTATTTTCCTTTTTTCCAAATCATTGTAGTGTTCCTTAAGTCTTTTTCTGCCTTAAAAGTCGTGATATCCGCCAAAGATACACAGTATAAATCTTTTAGGACAGTCAGGCGGTCATCAAGTGTCTGGGATTTTGTTTCTATAAACTCAAATGTTGCCGTTAAATACCGGTCACCTGTGCTGGATGGCAGGGTATAGGTACATTCCCAGGAAACTGCAAGGGACATACACATAAGTAAGCGGCCGATTTTACATAAAATTAAATTTGAAGCAAAAAATGCATTTTTGTATGCACTTATTTCGACTCGCCAGCTCTTTGTCCAGTCGCATATTCTGTCTAAAGCGCGCTTAAGTTTTCTTGTTGATAATTCAACTGTCGTGTCAATAGCAAGAATAGCAGTGTCGTCAGCGAACGTAGCCAAAATTGTTTCCTCATCGTAGGGTATGTCCCTAGTATATAAGCAAAACTAAGATTGGGCCGAGAGCGCTTCCTTGCGGGACACCGGCATATATCTCTTTGAATTCCGAGTATTCATTTTCGTACCTTACGCGAAAGATTCTGCCTTCAAGGTAAGCCTATAAGATTCTATAGAGTTTTTTTGGTAAGCTAAGCCTTAACTTGTACTTCAGGCCTTCATGCCATACCTTGTCGAAGGCTTGCAATACGTCAAGAAAAGCGCTAGTACATATCTGTTTTGCTTCCAGAGCTTTTTCGATTTTATTTGTTATTCGATAGACCTGGTCTGTATATGAATTTTTGTCGTTCGGATATTTTTCTGGCTGCGGAACCATTATGACCTCGGCCACTTTCCATTGCCTTAGAACGTATAAAATTCGCATTTTAAAGGTTTAAAAACGTGCATTAAAAAATATGAACGGGCAGACATTTGCTTATTTCATTTGAAATTTCATCTTAGACGCCTTTCTCCGCATTAAAGCATGATAAAAAGTGATCCTTCAGAGGTTCTTTGAACGCTTTGTCTGACCACATTATGTGTGTGGCCTCAGATTGAGGACTAGACATATGCATTTGCAGTTGCAAATTATAAAAAGAAAGTTTTACAATACATTTTAACATGGCATTGCATCAATTAATTGCTTACTTTAGGTGGTGCTACAGTTTGGGGTAGACCTGGGTCTGAACCAACATTGCATCTATTAGTTGTCAAAAATAAATAATTGGGGATGTCACTTGTGCTGATGTATAGGTACCACGAAGGTGCTAGACTGTATATACTGACCATGCATACCAACGGATATAAACATCCTTTGAACGAGGATGTAAAATTGAAATTGAAAATGGTTCATGTTACCTATACGGCTGTACGCATCACGATGCGTGTACTTAAATCTTAAAGTACACATTATGCCTTCAAGCACCCAGCTACGAGTCCTCTTCATTTCATACGATGTCAAGGGGGAAATGATGCAAATTGTTTGTTGGCAACAGAGCCTTCGTCTGTAGTCTTAATAATAGTGATCTCGTTATATTTTATTATTTTTTTGACAGCAATGTGATTCAATGCATGTGAGGCCATGAAGTTGCTGCTTTCATGGGCGTGTGCAGTGTTTCATTTTTATTTACTTAGGAAATTGGGTCAGAGCTTGACATTTGCTTTCTCATCTAATGTAATAAAATGGAAAACTGTCGTACAGGAGAGCAGAGTCTGTGAGAAATCGATTGCGGTTGTAATTTGAATTTTCCTTTTTAAATTCTGATGTTGTGGAACCCTTGCGGATATTCAGAAATTTACGTCTGAATTGCGCATTAGATACTATGAAAAAGATTCTTATAAAAAGGTTAGGCGCAGTTTAAAATTTAACTTGCAAATCTCTTAAACGCAAATAGTTGGCATGTTGGTGTTGGTCTTTGAAATTTAATTTTGAGAGTGCTTAGTTTCTTCCTTCATTTGTTCTTTCCACTTGAACCGACAACCTGATACGTTCTACACGAGCCACGGGCTAATTAATATCCAGCGGAAGGAAAATGGTAAGAGCATCGTATATCAACAATCAATGGGTTAAAATTAGATTGTGCGGTTGCCATCGGAACATACTTTACACAGAGGTTCTTCTGGGCGTATATAGGTACACTCTATGTGAGCACAGTCTGAAACCCACTGAAAGGAATGCAGCATGTCGATTTATGTTAGTCAGTGCTTATAATGTAGATACACACCAGTCGGACTACACTTTCTAATTATTGTGTGCATGATGAAAGCGTGACCTTTTAGCGGAAGATTGCAATGCAAATATAAAGGAACTTGCTCTTAGGATCTTAAAGTGTGTCTTAAAGTTTACTTTTTTAGGTCGACGTATAGTTTTTTCTATGTTTCATGTGTTAAGGAAATAACCCAATAATACAAATAAGAAAAATACAGTCGATGTCATACGATGTCATACCTTTCGAGTTGGTAAGGGTTCTTAAATCTAAGTTCATATATTTTTCTTAAATCTCTTAGTTCAGGACAAGTAGAGAGAAGTTGTATATTTTTTTATAATGCGCTCCCAATCAAGGGGATATGGTAATAACTACCCTTAAAATACGTTAGCATAACGCTAAACGAAAGGGAAAAAATAGGAGGAAAGTAGTTCACGATGCAACACCAAATGCTGCTGAACAACGCCGGAACATAAATATCCTGCGCATAAACACCAAATCATCCTTCCGCAAGTGTTATGCCCTCACGGAGTAAATAATGGTATAAGAATCAGAGTTAACTACCCGACATACATTTGAATGCTAATCAGTTTATTTCCTTCTGGATGGAAAGAAAAAAGAAGCTTAATTTTGTAGCTAACTGACAGGTTTCGATATTGGCCGACCGTAACCTGGATAAAAAAACAGCGACTAGAAAGCCGTTCACTTTAAGACTGACGCTCATAGTATCATGTTTTGCTGACCTCTTACGACCAGCTGCTGCATACACCATTAACGATTTATTGCTCAGTCTTTAAGCATGTCTATGTCTACCACATAGCCCAGTTACTGTATTTTTTAGATTGATGCTAATTAATAAATTTTATTGTTGGATAATTTACTTATTAGCATTAATTTGACCCGAATAATTTAGAATATAGACTTTCCCATACGTCGTTAGTTAGTGGTAAAGCTTCTCCTAAGTATAACACTGTTAAAAAAAAACACCGTGAGAACTTGCAAATCTATAGTAGGTTGCAACTGAATACTCTGCTGGTTATGTCATTCAGGGCATAACACTTGCGGGAGGAAGCTTTGTAGTCTTAGAGCGGCTTTCTTCGACCTGGCATTTTCTTTTTTCTTCTTATTCTCTTCGTTCACAATATACTTACGCACTTCTAGGTTATTCATAACCTCGTGTTGGGTTTGTTTAGAGAAAAAACAAAAAACAAAGGGAAAAATGCCATTCAAATCTATTTGTTGGTGTTCACTGAGTTCGAGCATGAACCGTTTTTAAGTGCATTATTTGTCCAATTCCGTCCACCACATATGTACTTGTAAGGGGGCATCTGCCGACTGTTTTATTGATTCAAACTAAAAAACTTTTGTTGACATTAATTTTTTTTTAATTTCAGTCAGAATGGACTATCCATTCTGAAGTTCCAATTCTGATGACGCGTCCGAGCATTTTAAGCAATTACACGAATAATGTTGGTTGCCATGTAGATTTTGAGCTTCAACTAGCCCCTATAGCGGTGGCCACTTGCCGCCTCTGTAGTGCGAAAGAATTTATTCACCGACATGGTTGCATGGGCCGTGTGGTAAGGACCGCCGCCTTGTTGTGAAACCAGATGTTTCGGAGAACACGAATTTGAATTTGAGGCTGCTAGTTGCACTTTATCATGCCAAGATAACGTTCTGACCAGCGTCATTTTCGAGACATATGGATCGATGATTTTAATTTTAATGCTCTTCAGTAACGCACGCTGAAGTCACCTTACACTTTCGTGCACAAACCGAGTCTTAGTGCACCTCTTCTGCACCCTCCCTGCGTGGTGGTTTCAAAGATTTTCCGGGCCGGGCTGTTAGTGTCCATCCGCTCAAGATCACCCAGCCGGTGTAGTCAGACTCTTGGTTCGCCATATCCGCCTCTTCTGTCCCAATGCTAACTAAGGCTTTATTGACATTACGCTGTGCTCAATCCGATTATGTCAGTGTCGTCTACGCAGGCGAGAAATTATACGAACTTTTGAAAGATTGTGCCTTTGGCGTTGGTGCGGGACTTCAGCACAATTCTCTTAAGTATGATTTTAAAGTTAGAAGTCACACGAAAGCGTGTCGCATCATCTTAACTTGTTTTCTTGACATCGAATGGATCGGTGAGGTCGTTTGGGATTGATGAAATAGTGTAAGTTTTCCCTCGTCATCCTGCCCACACTGACGAGTTTAGCAGGTTTATCAAATTTGGGCATTGCCGTTTTTATCTCGTTTTTATAAATATGTACTGTCATACTCGGCCTTGAAACCAATCAAAACGTGGTGAGTATCGTTTCAGAATTCGGGGTTTTTTTTCCCAAAATCTGCCGCAGTGTGTATATTTGATCGATGACGGGCTCTCCTGGTCCAAAGCCAAACAGATATCAGACTGTTGACAAAGGGCTTTAGGCGTTTACTCAGTACAGCAGAAAAGATCCTGTATTACGAGGTTAAGAAGGCTATACTGCCCACGTTGTTGACGCAGCACAGAGGGTCTTCTTCTCCTTTCTTGAGCAAACAAAGCTGTGGCGTATCTTGCATAGAGGAGCATGCCCCAGCTCCTGACGAGATCATCGCCAGCGGATTTCAAAAGTTCGGTAACTAGGACGTTAGCTCCAACAGTTTTGTTATTTAACACCCACTTTTACATCATCCAGACTGGGTGGGCGGTACCGTCCTTACCGCAAATATTTAATTGTTCACAACTTGCCGTTTGAAAGTCTGCAGAAATGTTTTGTCCGAATCCTCAGGATGTTCCCTTGATCCTCCTTACAGACTTCAGCTCGAAGTTTTCACCCCTGACAATATCTTTTAACGTTTCGATAGATAGTATATACCTACTTTCGAACCTCATTCCTGTTGTAGGATCTATTCAACCGCGAGCTTATTGTGCCAATTGTTTTCTCCTGCGAAAATCCGGTGTTCCTCTCTCTTTCGCTGCTCGTAGAGCTCTATTCTTTCTTTGCAGGGCCACCTTACATGTTTCTTGTTCAGCTGTATGTGCATGACGTCATTTATCGCCAAACAGCATTTTTCGTAGTGGTGGCCGTGTGCAATCCAAAATATCAGAGGCGGCATCTCGGATGGCAATTTGACATTTTCACTGGCTATCAACACTTGATGCTGGCTGCATTGCATAGTACTTCGTCACAAGTTTTTAGAGGCTTAAGAGACGATTGTTGCCTTCCGACATCAAACTTCCTCACAGTATTTCTATTTTTGGCCCGGGCGGGATATCCGTAGCTGACAGCTGTACCTTTGCTACAACGAGTTAGTGATCTGAGTCAATGTTGGCAATGAAGGTTTGGACGTCCATGATACTGGCCTTGCCTCGGTCCTTGATCTTCATAATATTGTCAATTTGGCTGACAGTTAATTGGTCGAGAGATCTCTATATCCCTTTGTGCGCATGTTGAGATGCGGAAACTGCGTATTAACTACGGCAACTCTACCGGTGGTCTTTTCGAGCATGTCTGTGCTTTCCAATGGTGCCACCAAAGAGGCCGTTCTTTCCTAGCTTGGAATTTAAATCGCCGACGACAACCTTAATGTCATGGCTAGGGCTTTGCTCATACGTTTTGCCAACAGCTCGTAGAACATGTCTTTGGCGTCATCTTTCTCCTCTGTGGAGACCTGCGCGCATGAGGCTTATGTTGGCGAATTGTCGTGAGGCACTCGCTCACATATTTGAGGCTCAAGACTAGAAGGCTTGTCTGCCTCCAACGATGAAACCACATTCAGTTAATGTAGTAGCATTAACTTTTATTGTCGGTAGCAGTCGCCGTAGTAAAAGTCGCTGTTTTCCATCCTTGTTTAACCGCGTTTCTTGGATGGCGGTGATATTGCCTTGCATTTGTTAAGGTTGATTCGTAACTAGTTTTTTCTTTACGTGGCCGAGAAGTCACCCCGACGCGACGGCCATGGCATTTTTCCATAATTACGCTACCATACGCTTTGCCGTTCAGTGCATGGCCGCAACCATACCAGTTCATATGTTTTCATTTCGCCGCCTTGCCGCTTGCTGCTCAGTGCGGGCTTTGGCCTTAAGCCTGCAACCCAATGAATCCGTTGCATCCGTCGCGTTGAAGTACACAACTGACAACTAAGCGGCCCATAGACGAACTTCGTGACGTACGTCTCTTCCCATAAGAACGTGTGTATTTCACAGAGTTGTCAGTTGTGTACTTCGACTTGACGGACGCAACGGATTCATTGGGCTGAAGGCATAAATTGGAGTTACAGACCCTATTAACGACTCAAAGGACGGACAGTCAGATTACACGCTTTTAAAAGGTTTATTGAGTGAACAATTGGAACCCAATCTCCAGTTGAGGTTCACCACGGGGTGGTGGGAGTTGGAGGTGATACATTTTAGAAAACCTGTGGTTCGCATTACACTTTGAATATACATATTTCAAAAATACGTCACACATGTAAGTTTGCTATGCGTCTAAAATCGAGAAATGTAAATTTCGGCGAATGGCCAAGGCTAGGCCCCAAAACTTGAGCACAAAGTCAATGAAGCGGCTTTGGAAAGTACACTAAAGGAGGTACAAAAATCGAGAGATCAACCATAGAGATTTTCTAAAACTCCAGCCCAAAGAAGTCAAGTAAGAAAAAAACACATATGGAATACTTCATCATGACCTAGCCCTAGGGCAGAAAACATTTTAACGATCGGCTCAGATAAGACTTAATCTAAACATTATATAAGGCAGCATGTTACTTAAACTACATGCCACTTACTGAGGTGAATTAGAAAAATCAAGTTGGGAAAAAACTGTCTGATTTAAGTCGATATTTCAATGGAGAAAACTGCACCAAACTGTATCTTCAAATATCCTCTAGATTACCTGCAACAAATTATAAATGCAGCCTAAAAAGAAGCTTAATCACTTGCAATTGAATTAAAAGTTTTCGTTTATATTAAAAGTAAACTTTAAGTCTTGAAATCTTTCTTAAATTTACGAATAAAACAAGGATAAGGTGTTTGAACAAGGATAATTGGGCAATCATTCCCAAAGAAGTCACAAGAGAATTTTGTTAAAATAAGGACCTGAAGTTTCCAAAAATGACGAAACGCACTGTTATTACTCTTTAAGAATAATTTTTTGTTTGGCCACTATTATCAATCATTTACGGTTTTGCACTCCACTTGAATCTTGAATTTAGACTTTAAAACGTTTGTTGCTTTGTTTAGTATTAAGAAAAAAACTATTTGAAGTTTCTAAATGCTTTAAGCATAAAAAACAATCTTTGAATCGAGAAAGCATTTTTTTGATTTTTTTGAAACAACGACAGATTCTGAAAAGAAGGAGCTCTCTGGAAAAATTTTCATCAATTTTTATTATATTTTCTCGTTTTAAACAGATTCTTAAGAGAAAAAAACAGATTGCGTCTTTTTTTAAATGAACTTTCCTTTCATTTTTTTGTACTGAAATTGAAATAGAAAAACAGAAAAATTCTCTTTGAATGTTATTTTTATTTCGTTTGACCAATAAATAATGACGTATTTCACGTAAGTCTAAAATTAGTTCTAATTTTATGAAGTACTTAAACTTAAAATACATAAAAGAAAAAATCATTTGAGTCAACTTTCAAAAAACCAAGTGCCCGTTCAAGCTTTTTCATTTCTCTCGGTTATGTCATACAAACAATAATTCCTTTTAACTTTTCTACTAAATAAAATCTAACAACAATTTTTTCCCGCTCTTTTAGGTAAGTCTCAATGATCATAATATTTGTTGATTATACTTTAAAGGTAAGTTTTTGAGCACCATATACAATATTCTAGAAAATTTCGACATCCCACTACGTAATAAATAGTAATTACGAAAAAAAATAGTGCCTTGTACCTTCCTGATTTGAAGGGCACTATTTGCCGGTCGGAAGTTGAAACAAAACAAAAGCGTTTGCATAATCTGCAATGCGTTGCGCTACAGTAAAAATTTAAATGTTTTTTGTATTTAAAGTGCATTTGTTTGACGTAAGGTTCTTCATCTAACAGAAATGTAAGCAAGTTTATGTGAAAATTCTAAATTTCCGATTCAGTGTTTTGAGGCAAAATGCAAATTAACCTTGAATCTATTGCGCTGAGCTGTCAGTAAAGGGGTGAAAGGTTACCCAGTGAAGAAACAAGTGGATGGATATTATTTAGTTAATAGCTTACTGTCGCAATGCAGACTGTATGACTGCTATGACTATACTATGACTATAGTGGTCAAATCAGTGTTTGGAATGTACCAATAAAATTGCCAGAACAAAATTATTTTTGAAATCGTTTTTGTGTTCCGTTCGAAATCGTGTTTCATGCTGCTTAATGTCCCGACCTTTCCGGAGCTAATAGTGACCGACGACTCTAATCTACTCTCAGGCTCACTGACACCAATTTTATTAAAGTTGTATTTAAAATAAAAGTAAAGCAAGAGTAAAAAAGAAGCTAAGAGTAAAAAACTAGAGTTGCAGCAATTAAATCCAGACCATGCTTAAGGCAGATTTATAAAAGTCAATATTTCAACGCGCCTAATGCAATTCAAACTCAATGGGAAATCATCAATAAGAAGTAGGAACAAATAGCAATAAACTGCTTATAATAAAGCCAGTAAGTTTTTTGAACCGCCTTGAAGCATTTGAATTTTTCTTCCCTGACCAGCTAGATACCAAACAGTTCAATTGGTCGAATCCATTCCTTTCAAGTTTTGGCAAATATTGACGATGATGAACTATCCGCTTGTGAAATATAGTGATTAAAGGAAGTTTTATTTTTGCCAGTCAGAAGTGGGTTCATGAGAGATCCTCGACCTGGTCCAAGCAGTTCATTTTGGGCCCCTACCAAGAGGGCGGTCGGCTAGTATCTCGAAGTATCTCTCGTGCCACACGGAGAACTAGCTGCTCAACCTAGCTTCTTGATTTCCCTTATTACTGACGTTTGTCCCTTTTTAACTTCAAGTTACACGCAGCTTCTTAATGTGACAAATGGAACGATAAATCATCATAGAATGGATTAGAGATGACATTTTGGGGCACTCAGTCAGAATAGTTTTGGATAATTTTAAAGGTGCTATATCTACGTTAATTTTCTGGATTTTAATAAAAGTACTTGTGGCCACCGCATCATTTTGAATACCCTAATTGATGCAGATGCCAGTTCCCACACCTGTTTGTAGGAAACCGTTTTAATCCAGGACTTCTGATAGATGTGAATTAATAAAATTTCAAAAATTTTTGTTTATACGGATCGTGTTACTTATTTGCGATCTCTATGCAGTTATTTACTGATTAATGCTCTCGCCTTAAGGCAACGAGTTTTGAAGTTTAACTTCATCGTATCGTGCTTCGTGTAAAAAAGCGAATTGTCATTTGGATCAAATAAATCCAGATTGTTGCATTAGTCTTCACAAGGAAATGTCTTTTTTTTAAAAAATCAACATCAAAAATCAAATTTGGTGTGAACTTGCTGAACGCAAAATGTTGTCTAACAAAATTCGCTTGTGAATATTTCCTACCTTTTTTCTTGCCTTTTGTTTATCTGCGATAACAGATAAGACGTCTAGTCTAATCTTAACCACAGCGTTTTTGTTTGGTGCGAAGAGCCCACAATTTGGTAAAATATGCACAAGTGTGCGTTAAAATAATCGGTTGTTTGAATATTCAAAAATAAAAGTGAAAACCTCGAATAAATTTGTGTATTGAACCCAATAGCGACAACCTTTGGTCTGTATACTTCCTTTTGCGCAGTCAATGCACACTTTCCATTAAGTCAAAGAGCCGAAACAATGGTTCACCATTTTTTTTTTTTAATTTTTCACATCGCGCTTTTCGAATAAGTTCAGTACGGTGACAAGTGAAAAGCTGAACGTCAAGTGTCCAAGCGGCAGTGTGTTAATGACCTTTTGCTGTGAGAAATGTATAAAAATAAAAGAAAGAAAAAGAAGCACATAAAAAGAAATAAACGAAGAAAGGAAAAGAAAGAGCATTCACTAGGTAAGTGGGTGCGCGGCGCACATATACAACGTGTTTTGCGTTGACGCGCGTTGTGGTCTCTTTGTTACGCCAATGCAGTCGCAAAGTTTTGAATACAGTGTTAGTCGTTTGACCCGCAAATGTTTACAGAGATGAGAATAGACTTTTTTTTAAAACATTGTTTGACTAGTTGCTTTTAGGGAAGAGTTGTCATTTCAAATTCAACAGTTCGTTGCGTACTTTGCTTTTGTTTAAGTTAGGTGTGTTGGTTCATTGTCCCGGGAAAAGACAAAAATAGCATAATGTAATCGACCGCATCTAGAAATATCTCTTAAAGACTTTATAAGTCAAAATAGGCTCTAAACGAGCAACCACTTTAGCCACTTAAGAAAGTTTGAAGCAAGTTCACTGCCATATTCTGCGTTCCTTTGTAATAATTTTAACAGCTGACAAAAACACCCTTTTATTAGGTGTATTCTTCTATACCCCAGAATGTTTCAAGTCCTCTGAAAGAACTGCCTTTTCTTGTCTTGTGCCAAGGAATCCGCAGTTAGTTGCCTACTAAGTTTAGCCTGACCGCGTTTCCGCGAATCCCGTACAAATTTTAATCTGACTATTTGAGCTGCTAGTACCTTAATACCCTGGGAGTCTGACATTGCTCCTCCACGTAATACTTTAGTGCTGCTAAGATTGATTTGTACCCATTTGTTGAGGGAAGGTTGTGCAACATATACCCATTGGCTGAGAGTATTTTATACTTGGCCCGAACACACCTGCATACACGCTTTTCCCTAGCAATCAATTCTTGTCTGGCAGATGATGGCTTGGTAAGCTTATATTTTAAGTTGTTTAACCTCAACAAAGCTTCAAATAAAGTGTGGTTGTACCTGGGTTACAACCTCGGGTTGTACCTGACCTTGATAATTTCCTGCTGTTGCCTTGATAATTTTAGACCAGTTAAATTTTTATTTTTTTCATCGCATTTAGTTTGCCAGTTTTAGCTCTATAAATTATCAACTTTTCAATATACTAGGAGCAGGGTTACAATCCCCTTAGGCGGATCGTTGGATACCCCATCCCAATTTACCACTGCCAAGCTCCGAATTGCGTTATACATCTTGGTTGTAAATTTTAGTTTCTATTAACTTTAATTGTATTTAAAATTAGTCATTTAAGAATCTCCTTCCTTAAAAAAGGGGCGTGACATCAACCCCTTTTCTAATAACATCCTTTTTTTTGTCCATATTTATAATCAAAAGTGGTATAAGTACGCAAGTGTTGCATTGTTATATAAAAAAAATTGCTTATACTTAAAAACGCCCTCAAAAGTGGGCGGGCGAAAATTTATTCATTTGAATTGATAGCTTACGCATTTTATAGTGCATTTTTTTGGATTTGAAGCAAATATATCGAATGAAAACTGTTTACTAGAAATTATATATGGTCATATTTTAAGGGACGATGTCGGGGCGTAGTCATTTGCGCTTGGGAAGATGTTGTGTTGATCATTTCATTCTTTGTTGCAATATTTTTCAACCCAATTAACCTCTCTCTCTCGACGTTTGTTGTCATTTGACAGAGGTCTATTATTGTATGTGACAGTAAACAAAACACGGTAGGTTAGGTTAGGTAGGGTTGCACCCTACGAAGACAACCTGTAGGGGGAAAGATTTTATTGTAACTATAATAGTTAGTCAGTTGAAGTATCCTGAGCTTCGAAAAGAAACATGGCCCAGCCGGAGACCCTGTTGAACTTCACAATATTCGCCACCGGTGTACTTGCAAGCTCGTTCAGCTCCTTGGACTTGGACACTGGCAGAGGAGATGTTTAGCATCTTCTTCCACTTTTGGATCATGACAGCCCCTGCAAATGTAGTTTGTGTTAGTGATTCTCAGTTTTGCTGAGTCTTTTTCCAACGGGTTGTGGTCTGTTATCACTCTTGTGGCTATGACCAGTGATGGCCTTTTTAGTGCGATAAGCATTTTTGATTTGCTGCCATCTATGGATGGCCATAGCGCCTTTTTATGGCCGCAGCTCAGTAAATTTTCCCCTCTTTTTTTGTCTTTGATGTAAATAGTCGGAGACGAAGCGCCTGTCTCGAAAGAGAGCGGAGGACAGGTCCTTTCGTCCGCTGTAGTGATACATAGATATGAGCCATATCTTGCTACCTCGTCAAGCTTTTCATTCCCGGTGAAGTCACTATGGCTTGGTACCGAAACAATGCGGACGTTATTCTGTCTGCTTAGAGCCCTCTGTTCTGAGAGTCCTACTATACGAGATTTTACTGCTGCTTGGCTGTTTACTTAAATGGAAATATCATCCTGTGATACTTCCAATACTCTGGCCTTTTCGGCGGCTATAAGTATTGCTAGAATTTCGGCTTGGAAAATATTGCACGAGTTCAGAAGTCTTTTGCTTGTTAGGACATACTGAGTTTGTCAAAGCATACACCTGCTCCAGTACCCTCACTTGATTTGGTACCTCGGAGTTGATTATAACATTATTAAGCCTCAAGTCTTGATTGAAGTCAATATAAGGTGTGATATGGTCTGTTATTCCTATACACAGCAACCTAGTGTGTGTAGGATTGGGCTATGTCCTGTGGATCGCATACTACAATTGCCTTGAAGTCTTATAGCGGTTTTTGCGGAGCTTTTTTTTATGAAAAGATCTTTAGGCGTAATATTAAGGATTGTCTTTAGCCCCATAGCAGGCGTAGATCTCAGCACACCTGCAGTGATGAGACAAGCCAGTCTTTGTACCTTAGTTAAAGCTTTTACATTTTTCTGCTTGGTTATAGCTGGCCACCAGACGCAGTATCCATACATGAGTATAGTTTTTACTATAGCCGTGTAGATCTAGTTTGATATTCTGGGGGAAGGACGCCATTTTTTTCCCGCATATTCGGTTGCAAGTATACGCTGTGTCCTGCTATCCACAACTTCTGCCTGCATCATCTGTTTGTGCGCAAGCGCATTGTGTGTATTGTGTGCACAACACAACTTATTGTGCATGCCACGCTGGCGTTGTCCCTCTTTTAACTCTACGGAATACAGGTATTCGAGCTCATTTCTGCCTAACCCAGAAGTGAAGCTGCTATGTGAACTTCGAGTTATCTCCGATCGTTTATCCGCTACCATAGTTTAGGGAAGATATTGTACTTTGGAAAAGTCCTAGAAAAGGTAAATTTTACAGCAAAGCTTGATAATATCTCAACAAAAAGTCTGCATCGATCCGAATACCTACCGCTAACAATTTTACCGGGGGTCAAACCTTTTAGGATAGCTTTTCGTTGGTGTCTCGGTAACCGTACATTTTACACATAAAATTTTGATGACCAAAATAAAGCTCTAAAAATGTCCTCAAAAAATATATAGAATGTTTTTTTTCGTTAGAGCAATTAAAGACAACCGAACTGTGTTAAACTGGGCTAAGTAAACGACCATTCTCTCTATATAATCTACAGTTGCTTATGCTACACTTAAAGGAAGTTAAAGTACAAGGGTACCTCCTCGAAGTAATAAAAGTGGAATAAGGTATAATGGCATAAGTTTCATGGGAATTAAAAAACAAAACAAAAATGTTGTGCGTATTCAGCTGAGCGGGAGTGTTTTTCAAGTGATACTTTTCCCTTTCGTACAAATACAATTGTCCGAAAAGCAATAAATTTGTAGGTATGTGTAAAACGTCATATTAACTCATTCCTCAAAACCCATGTATTTCCATATAAAATAAAAATGAATAAAAATAAATCGTTGGTTCTAATTAAAATGTTATGTAAAGCTTTTCAAATATTCTAACATTTAACCAAACAGAGAAAAGCCATAAAAAAGTGATATTTTCCAGACTAAAATAGACTTTACTATAATGTATTCTCTTCACATATGGAACATAGTTAGAAGTGTATGCACTCCATGTGAAGAATCCACATTATTAGAAGAGTTTCTCAAACGAACTGACTTACAAGATTAGTGTTTGTACTTTTATTCAACATTACCTCATGGTATCTGACCCACATTCAATAACAATTATTGAAAAGAAAAACATAAAAATACTTTGGCGCGACAATTTGACTTAACACGCATTTATTTTGCACATTCTATTTATATATACTGATGGTACTTACTGGGGGGTGGGGAAATACCTAATTTATCTAAGTGAAAAAACCACAAAACTTAAAGCTATTTGAATTTCATTTAACCTATCGCATGTTTGCAGAACTGGAGGTGTGTGTCGGGCTGGCTTGTTCAATTATGAGAGAAGTGATCGCGTCAATGGAGCTTATTTTCGAAAATTAGAATGTCCATAAAATTTAATTAAACGTTGCATATTTTTGGGCTTGGCTTCAATTGTCTCACATAAAAGCTTTATTTCCCCTTTTATAAACAAATAGGTACACTGTAGACAAAAAGTTTGGGGTCACCCTCTGTGCCTGAAAGAAAAACAATTTCGGACGTAAAAGAAAATTCTTATTCAAATGGTTTCAAATGGAGGGGAAATATGTATGTGTACATTTGAATAAATATGAAATAAAAATAGGGAGACAAAATATCTACTTACAAAAAAGAGTTTGCTTTCATGTTTTTGATTTATGTGCGTTATTTTTGCGTGAAAATAGTAGGCTGTTTAAGCTCCCAAGATGGAGAACGACTTTAGTCATATTTTTTATAATTTACTGAACGAGACATGTTTGCAAAAATAAAAGTAAATCTTGAAAATAAAAGTGGTTGGAACTAGAATTGAACCCAAATCCCACTTTCATCTCGGGAGTTGAAACAGCCTAATTGCATAAATAATGCACATTAATTAAATAGTTAAAAGCCAAGTTTCGTAATGAGGCCAAAAAGGTTTTAAAGTTTACAAAGTTTGTGTAAGACACCGTAGCCCCCAAGCACACTCTAAATTTTTAAAAACAACATTTTGGGTGTTTCGTTGTTTGAATTACTTATTTACAAGATAATTGCAAAACACAATCTTGAATTCGTTTGTTAGGCCACAGCGTACATTAATGGCATAGATAAACACAAAAAAATCATTTTTAAATCCACGAGTATTTCTATTTTAATTATCGTAAACGAATCTCGGCCTCCTCAACCATTTTTGTTCCCGAAGATCTGACAATATAACAGACTTCTAATAATAATAATGATAATAACAGACATATAAAACCTAACTTAAACAAACAACACAGCAAAACCATGTTGTTTTTAAAAAGAGCTAAGCGTCCCTTCTCTATTTGTTCTTTATAGATTGGAGTGTACATTTTAACAAGACTTACGGTTTTGATATTTACAAGTGTACTTTAGCGTAGTTGTTACTAAAAATTTGTGATATAAGGCCGAAAATCATTTTCTTCATTTCGTTAACCCGAGGTTATTATCTTGACTGTAATTTTAATCTTACAAATACCACAATACGATTGAAAAAGCAGCTTACAAATGTAAGTGCGTCCGCTTTGAAAAATCCGACTTATTCGAGAACTATGATATTGAGTCAATGCTGAATTATTACTCGTACTTAACGTGTTTACTTCTAAAGATTTTGATCAAGTATGGCATCAAGCTCTATGATCAAACATGTGTGATTATAGTATTGACCGACATCCATAAAAAAAAACCGACATCCATCACATTAAAGCTGGTGCGCCTCAGCGATCGGTCTTATCCCCAACACTTCTCTTGATCTTTTTCAACAACTTTTTGTCCTACTTATCCAATACAATACACTCGCATTTGGTTATGACAGCACTCTTAGTTTTTCATACTCATTAGCAGCAAAAGCCTCCAAAGCTCTTGGACGTTAAAATGGCAAGATTTTATATTCTAAAGTCTCTTAACTACGATATTTACGTCATATTATAGAGTGTTTTGCCCACACATAAAACAAATATTAGTAGGAAGATTAAAAGGTAATCACAAAGTGTTTCCACCGGAAACAAGAAGGTTTACATGACAAATGCTTTAATTTTTCTATAATTTTTCTATCCAGTGGTATAAAATGGCAATGTCTGGTCTTCAGATCCTCTTCATTTCTCCTTATCCGAATTGCCCGAGAGTTTTTTTGGCTCCCGGGCAACTCGGATAATCTGTCAGATTAAGAAGTAATTAAATTTTACTTGCCACCAAACTTTTTGCCCGCTACATACCGAACGCAAAACTGTGTTTTCGTGAAAACACGCGAAAACTTTTTCAAAAATATCAGCAGAGTTTCCATACATTTATTTTCTGTTTTCGAAACCCTAATTTTTTAGTAGGTACCTGGTTTTCGTTCAAATTCACTTTGAAAGTCACGAATATCAAATTGCCTTGGGAATTTTTAATTTAATTTTGCAAAGAATGTCACTTTTGTTTGTAGTTTTGAGGTCAACGTAAAATTCTTGATATGCTCCCATTACCCATCCCCATACCATTCAAAATAAATATGGGCTTAAAATTTGACAACTAATGAACAAATGAAAAACGAAAACCAATTCTAGTCGGTGTTTAGAAAGTCTGAATGGCTAAACAAGTTTTCGAAAACTTTTTGCAACTTTTTTTCTTTGTGTAATGTTTTAACTTTAGAACGTCAAATATATTAATTGGATTTCAGTCCAAAAGGCAATAGTAGACCTACTTGATCAACATAAACCAGCAGCAGCAGCATCGAAATTAACGGCCACCCTTTTGTTCAGTTGGCCACAGCTCAGTGCATTTTACTTTTTTGACAGATTCAACCACATCGACATCAATTATTCTGCGCATTCCTGTTTTGATGATTTTTAGCTGTCAATTTGATTTGTTTTATCAGAAAGCGAACAGAAAACGTTTAGAATTCTGTACGATTTGATTTGAGAACTCATGCGTGGAAGAGATTTTTTACGCGATAAATGTTTAATCTCTCATGATTTAAAGGGGTTTAAAGGAAGGTTGGCCTGAATAGCGGACTTGTGTGCGGTGGAAACACCCTGTTTAGGTGTGGTGCCTCAAACAAAGTAGAATTTACTGCAAAAGCCGAGTTCAAAAGTAGCAAAAGAGCTGGAAAATGCCTAGGTTTGTACAATGGTGTAAGCTTTACGTCATTAGATCTGACCAACATATGCCAGCGTTGATTTGCCTTTAACTTAAAAATAATGCTCGTGTCTTGGCAAGTGCATCAAAAACGTCTCAGATTTGCTCCTTAGTTGTTACTGTTTACCACCCGAAAGGTCTGTGTTCGATTCCCAATTTCTGACAACTGAATCTTCTCGGGAGCTTTTTGATTAAAACAATTAATTGTTTATCGTTTGCTATATTTGTACCATTTACATCTTTCCGTGCGAAATAAGATTTATTACTTATCTTTGGGCAAATTTATTCTCATAAAATGAATTTACTGCGACCATAATATGTCTCCCAAAATTAGTTTTTATTTAAGGGGACGTGCGTGGTCGTTAGAAGTAGGTACTTTTGCTAACAAGCCTTTGAGCGTAAATCTATATTACCTCTTTAAAATTTTATTAAAGCTATTAAAACTACTCTTTGTTAGTAATTAATTTCTGCGTCTGAATCAGCAAAAAAAAAATGTACGGTTTTGTATTTTTGCAAATTTGTAGTAAAAATAACTATGTAGGTTACGCGGTTAATTTGTATATGAATGAAAACGTACTCGTTACAGTTTGTAAATCATTCTGACAAAACTTGCGACATTTAAAAGAAAACACATTGTTTTTTCATAGGTATTTTATTACCATTTGAGAGTTTTTTTTGTAAGTCTTGACTCATGACAACCTATAATGATCATAAATATAAACAATGGTATATGGCGCACGTAATGTAATCTTAGATTTATAAATATGCTTTGTAATTGATTAAATTGAGTTCAAGAAACGATAGGTATATTGTTCTTTGTTTTTTAATACAAGCATTATACTAGGTCCTGCAAGCTCAATATATTTTACTTGATTGCCTTTGTTGCATTGACAACTTTCAGAATAAAATCCTCCTTATCACTGCAATAAACATAATTATACATACGTAAATCAGAAATAAAAACGTAAATATATACACAATAAATATTTGTTATGGTTGTATTGTTTTACAACCGCAACCATACACTGAGCGCAACTGAATATCCACTTTTACTCGTGCATAAATTATTTCAACGATAAATTAATTGTATATAGGTCAACGATTACAATGAAGGTTGTAATCCACAAAATATACTTAGCACAGTTGGGTTGCAATTTTGCACAAGTGGCTTAGGGGTTGTATAGATAGACACATTCACATGAATTGACTAAAGATTACAGCAACCGAGTTGGTAAACAATTTTGGTTATTCTATTGCAGCTGGTTAGGGGGTGATTTTTTCGTTCAATTGAGGATAAGGCAAGCCATGTACTAAAATCGTCGACAGTAAAAAATAGGATTTTCCAAACCTGAATTTCCGAAAAGCTTCTCTTTTCTCCACTTGTACTCATTTCGAACTCTCGGACACTCACCAACCAATATGTTCAAGCGCGCGAATACCATTTAAAAAAAAATAACAGTGCTGTGTTAGTGCGTACACTAAAATTACACTAAAATTATACTAGGCGAACGATAGCAATCAAGTGTAGAGTGAGGCCATTTCCACTTACGATACAAATCAAAACTAATTCCAGTGCAAAGTCGAGCATATATCTTGACCATAAATCTATTGTCTAATCAGTCTTATAAATAATAAATTAATTTGATAACGAATATAAATCTACAAGAACAATCGAACCAATCGTACAAGTGCACAATTATCATGCTCCACTTTAAATTAAACCATCTAAACTTCAGATAATTTTGCCATTTTACTTTCTATGCCAATGCATCGGTTTTCCCTTTCAACGATTTATGTCCACATGGTCAACTTGAGGGTCCTTAAATACTGACACTGAAAAGTGACTGGATAAATGAATGGTTGCTTTTATCGTAGTCTTAAGATTAATCGATTAATTTTAAGGCTATTTGTTATTTTCAGGTTATTTTTAACGATTT